>VBSM01001265.1:48594498-48607715 GCA_008086735.1 Cheirogaleus medius
GCTGAACTAGTTTGCAGTCCCACCAGCAGTGTAGGAGTGTTCCTATTTCTCCACTTCCACGCCAAATTTCTTAACTACTCTTTGTTGTACTGTCTCCCCAAATGGAAAGATTTTTAAAGACTTTTTTTTTTTGGAGCAGTTTTTGTTTAATATCAAAATGGAGCAGAAGGTACAGGGCTTTCTCATAAATACCTGGCCCTATCATGCGTAACCTCCCATTATCAACATCCTCCACCAGAGTGGTACATTTGTTACATTTGATGAATTTGCAATGATACATTATCATCACACAAAGTTCATATTTTACATCAGGGTTCACTCTTCATGTTATACCTTCTATGGGTTTGGACAAATGTATAATGATATCTATCCATCATTATAGTATTATAAAGAGTATTTTTACTGCCAGAAAAATCCTCTGTGTTTCGTCTATTCATCCCTTTCTTTTCTGTGTAACCCCTGCCAATCACTAATCTTTTTACTATCTCCATAGCTTTGCTTTTTCCAGAGTGGCATATAGTTAAAATCATACTGTATCCTTTTCAGATTGGCTTCTTTCACTTGGTAATAACATTTCAGCTTTCTCTATGTTTTTTGATGGCTTTTTTCTTTTCATGGCTCATTTCTTTTTAGAGTCAAATAAAATTCCATTTTTTGGATGTACCAGTTTATTTGTCCATTCACTTATTGAAGGACATTTCCATTGCTTCCGAGTTTGGGCAGTTAGGAATAGAGCATCTATAAACATTTGTGTGCAAGTTTTTGTGTGGACATAAGTTTTCAACTCCTTTGGATAAATACCAAGGAGTATGATTGCTGGATTGCATGGTAGGAGTATATTTAGTTTAGTAAGAAACTTCCAAACTATCTTCTAAAGTGGCTATACCATTTTGCATTCCCATCGGGAATGAATGAAGAGTTCCTCTTAGTCCACATCCTTGTCAGCATTTGGTGGTGTCAGCGTTCTGAATTTTGGCCATTCTGAAAGATGTGTGTTGGTATCTTATTGTTTCCGAAGTGAAGTATTTTGGCTTTTATCTTTCTTTTCCTTTTCTTCTCTATTCAGTCTATTATAGGTTCTTGTCATTCATTCAAAATACTTTTTAAAATTATTCTTTTCTTTCCAGCTTGACTGCCCATGCCCTATTCTAGACATGACCCTCTTTTGGCTCACTTACTACTGGTAATCTAGGAAGTCTTTTCCATTGCATTTTTTCCTCCCTCCCATTCATTTTGTTTTTTGTCTAAAATACCTCTTTCTGAAAGTCGCATATGAATCTATGATGGATTTACTTAGCTAAGCTTTTTCAATGAGTGAATGAATTGAATATTCATACAGATGATCCACCAAGTCTAAGCCCTTTTGCCTAGGGTATGCAAGGCCATCTATAATTTGATCCTTTCTTCTCTATTCAACTTTCTTCCTACTCCATCCTTACAGAGTTCCTTTTGTCCCATTCAAGCAGTTATCCAATACAGTTGACCCTTGAACAATGTGGGAGTTAGGGGAAATTGACCCCCTATGCAGTTGAAAATCCATGACTTTTGACTCCCCCCAAACTTAACTACTAATAGCCTACTGTTGACTTGAAGCCTTACCTGTAGTATTGTCCATTAACACACATTTTGTATTATATGTATTATATTCTGTATTTTTACAATAAAGTAAGCTAGACAAAAGAAAATGTTAAGAAAATCATAAGGAAAAGAAAATATATTTATTATTCATTAAGTGGAAGTGGATCATCATAAAGATCTTCATCCTCATTGTCTTCACATTGAGTAGGCTGAAGAGGAAGAAGAGGAGGAAGAGGAGAGGTTGTTTTTGTTGTGTCAGGGGTGACAGAGGCCAAAGAAAATCCACATATAAGTGAGCCTATGCAGTTCAACCCATGTTGTTGAAGGGTCAACTATGTATTATTTGTTCTATGACTATACTTTATATTATTTCTTCTATCAGAAATTTCCTTTGTACTTTTTTCCTAAATTATATTCCTCTCTACCTTCTCCATGAAATCCTCTCAGACAACACTGTCCATTCTGTGAACTACTGTATTTTTTAAATTAGTACTTTATTGTTTAACACTATTCTTTAAATGAAATTATTTTTGCTAGTTTTGTCTCTGGCAAAAATCACAGACTGCATCATCTATGTTCTTTGCATGTCTGCTGCTGAAAGAAGTGGAAGTTATGAGCTTTAGAAGAGGAAATGAGAAGTTATATATTTAGAAAATAATAGAGATCTAAAGATAGTTGTAAGACATGGGAGCCTGGTTGAAATGTAAGGCTATTTTATGGAGTAATGTGAGATGAACTTGGATAGGGATAAGCTTGTTTAACAGAGTGGTAGCTGTGGAATTTTAGTAGACAATAAAGAGCTACTATAGGTAGTGTAAGAATAGTGTGATGAAAATGGTGCATTAGAAAGACATGTCTGTCATTAATTTATGATGGATTGGGAGAATCGAATATTAAAAAACTTGCTAGAAGATGCTGGTAGTAATCTAGATACTGATGAATAAATAGTGTAGATAATCTAGTGTCAAAACTCATATTTGAGGGCGATCAAAGGATAGAGTTAGAGTGGAAGCATTGCCGTTTCTTTACAGAGACATAATTAAATGCCATAGTTTGTGAAAATATTTTTTCAAAGTTTAACACAGCAAGCTGTGTTATAGCCAGCTTTTTAAAAATATCAGTTAATCACTTAACATTTGTGATGTTAGTATTGTAGACCCTAGAGATAGATGAATAAAACAAAATCTCCTAATATTTTTTCAAACCTAAAATAAAACTTTGCTGAATATAGTAATTTAAGTTAGATTTTGTTCTTGTTTTATATCCTCTTCTCTTGAGTTTGTAGCATATGCTCTGCCTCTCACTGTTTCCCAACATACTTCTGGTAAGAGAATAGGGATTTGGGGATTTGGAAGAAATAGTAAGTGCCTTGGTGACTGTTAGTCTTCCCTAAGGTCGTAGGAGATCACCTTTTTGGCAGATGGGCTTGATAGGATGAATATGGGGATTCACTTTCCTGCTCATTGTAATAAATCTTTGTTTTCCCCTATACCACTAGGTCTGTCTGGTCTATCTGCACTGGTGGTTATGAACTACTGCTGTAGTAATTTAAAATGTGATTCATTTTGTAATGCTTTTATTGAAACTCTGTAGTAACATTTCCTAAAGTGAGGAAATGACGTGCATCTGGTTTGAAAGGACCATACTCTGTTCCAGATTGTTGGCAAAACTCCAGAAACTGCATATGAGATTAATATGTAATTTGTGAAATGCTGTGATTTAGTATTCAGTAATACTAGTAATACATGTCTGGATATAGTTGATAGAAATTGAGGATTGTGAAAATTTGTTATATTAATAATTAATCTCAAATTACTCCAGAACTATAGAAAGGCAAATAATGGTACATATAATTCATTGAGAAATTTTTAAATTTTGTTTTCTTTTCTCCTATCACATTGTACAAATTACTTCCATAATTATTCAGAGATGAAGATTTATTAAATGAAAAGTATAAAAGTGAATCTCACAGTGAAGGCAAATTTTGGTAAACTATCCACAATATAACCTGTGGCAGTGTTGCTAAGAGGTTAATCAGAAACATCTGTTAAGAATATAAACATTTAATGTTAGTTTAAGAATATTTATTACATTCACATAGTGCAAGTTAACCAAAATAAAAAGGTTAGTCTATTACAAGTTTAATATTTAAAGGTATTTTGACAGGATACTAATAATTTAAAAACTTTAATAGTAGGAACAAATATTGTGGGCTTTTTATTTTCAGTTTCACTAGTTAGTCTTATGCATCCATTTGTAATTGCAGTAGATGATTATTTAAATTTGAAATTATCAGCATGGCTGGATTTTTTATTTTAATATGTATTTTAATTTAGTATGTGGTATTAGAACCTTTGTTGGTCAGAATAGCCCACGTGAAGGTAAGATTAATCAAAATTCTCTTTTGGTATGATACCTAAAATCATGAAGACATACATTTTATCTAGTCGTGACATGATCAGGCAGGATAGCTAAATTACCAAAGTTGTACCTAGCTGCTATGATTAGCAGGAATTTTTTGGATTAAACTCATTGATGATTAGCATAGAACATAATGCTAGGGAATGGTACAAAAGGATGAGGGTTAAGAGATAGGAAACTTTTAAAAATATGTAGCTTAGATACGTTTCAATTTGGAGCCTTGGGCTATTTGCTTTTAGGACTTTGGGTTTTGGGGAAAGATTCTGAAAGTAGTATCGAGGATAAACTTTTCTTACAAAGTTTTATCTAAGGTTGGTGAAATTAATAAATCTGCTTTTGTATTGCCTTTGGAAGTTCTGTGACTCTCTTATCTTATGGCTCTTGTCTTTCCTTCTCTGTGATTTTTGCTGTACCTGAAATAGTTTTAGTAGACTTTCCAGGTGTTCCTTAGATCTCTTTTTGTGATTCAAGGACCACATGTTTCCAGTTTAATGATTTGTCATTAGGTAATATTGTTTACGTAATTAAAAGCATAAATTTTCCAAGCTATGGTAATAATCACCACCATTTATTGAGCCTCATCAGTGTGCCATGTAATGTGCTAAATGCTTTTTATACATTTATTATTTCATTGAGTCCTCAAAATAGCTCTACAAGGTATGCATTCTTAGTCCCATTTTATAAATTTTCCCATGGTTATACACAGTAAGGACTTGAACTTTAAAGCTTTAATACTTTCCAGAATACATATAATACTACCTCTTAGGATAAATTTTTAGTGAAGTTTGATTTTGTTATTTCATGTAAATATACTCATCATTACCGTGACATAACTATATACTTTTCACGCATCCTTAGTTCATAGAATATTTTAAAAGCAGAGATATCATTGCTGTTGTGAGGTTTTGTCTCCTTGACCTTATATTCCTAGTCATCCTATTGTCATGGATTTAGTGAGATTCATAGGGTGAAAAGTATATTGATGAGAGTCAGGAAAAGAACTTGGGAGGTAGAATTGAGGAAGCCACAAGGATCATTGCAGAATTGGGTGACTTTGGCCCATTCACTCTCTTGAATTGGCATACATTGTTTTTCTATGTCTATTCCTTTTAAAGGTTATTTAGCTGCTTGGTAGGAGGAAGGTAGAAAGAGAACAGCAAACAGATTTGTTTTAAACTGCTTTTTCTTGTTGAGCCTTGTTTGTAAAGATTGCCAGGTGTAAAGTAACATTGAAATTCTCTTGAGATGGTATATAGCAGGATAGTCCATTGTTTAAGAAAAGGCTTATTGATTTTATAGCTGTGAGGTCTTGAGCATGTTTATTAACTTTTTTGAGTATATTTTATCATATGTAAGACAGATGTAGTAATAGCTACTCATATTTTTTAGAGGCGATATTAAACATCTGTCTACTCATTTATAATATAAAGGATAAGGCTTGACACATAACAAACACCCAGTAGCTGGTAGTGAATGTTACAAAGTAGTAAAATTGATCTGCATCAAAAACCTTTGGTTTTTGAATAAAATTTGTAGACCTCTTTCAGTTTTCTACCCAAATTAGCTCTTCTGCATTTTTTCTTGTTAGTGAATAGTGGATATGCGAATACCTCTTGTCCCAGTTGTGAAAGTCACAAAATGGATTAAAGCAGAAATATGTACAGCAATTACTTTAAAGGATCAGAATTGTTCCCAGATCAAAATAAAATTTGACTGGAATACAGTTGAATATATCAATAATTCTAATGGAGAATTTTGTAAAGTACAGAAGGTATTGGTTATTTAAGAAAGAGGAGAACAAGGAGTTGCAGATCAAAGGTTAGCAGTGCCCGTACAGAAGAGATACCAAAGCTCAAGAATATAAATATTCTGTCTGTTGATAGGTGTATCTCTAGTGGTTTATTAGAAATGGTGAGTTTTCTTAGTTTGATATCACTATATAATATTCAAACTTTACCTCATCTTTCTCTGATCCCATGCTCATCAATAAATCTCTGATTATAATCTGACTTCTTATAGAGTTTACATTCTAGAGAGAGTATTCATGGATATGAGTCTGAGAATGTATAGGCCCTTTGACAGTTAAATTTTATAGTATAAATTTATAAACTACATTTTGGCTGGTCTGTCTCTGATAGCTTAATGTCATTAAGCATTTGTAAAACGGTCTCTTTGTTAAGTAATCAGGTTTTTCTGTCTGCCTGCTAAGAGCCAAACTAGTGCTTTTCTAACAGTGTCCCAGGGAAAGTATACTACCAAATTTTAATAAATGTAACTTTTATTATTGTTGTAACTATACAATTCTATTATGGCAGCATATGGCAGAACATTGAGCTAAATGAATCCTAAAAACTGATGTAACCTAGGGTACCTAGAATGTAATGAGAAGCCAGCACCAAAGAAAGATTTTTGGACCATTTGAGAACTTTGCCTTTGGAGAAAATGACAGAGCCCAATTAGAGTAGTGTCTACTTATGATCAGAGATCCTTTGCAGAAGAGCAACTTTCAAGCTTCCAAATTAGTGGGTAGTTTCTGTTTTGTTCTCTACTGTCTCCTCAGCATGGTAATAAGTGTTTGGTTAATTCTTACAGAATGAAGGAGTGTTGAATAGGAGGTCAGGAGATTAGGACATATAAAACCGAGAACAAACTTTTTAATGACCTAATAAACATGCATATTTTGGCTAATAACACATCTGTTATCATATACTAAATATTGACTAAAAGCGATCATATAACAGTTTAGTGGTAGAAAGCCTATATAAAAGTAAAACCATAATGTCAGTCTTTCCTTCCCTTAACATTCCATAGTGATGTGATATAGGAAAAAAAGTTTTAAATACTTAAAATGAGACTGATTAAGAATGGATCCTTTTATGAATCACATATGGATTATGTAAGACATCACCCTATTGTTGTTGTTGTATTAGTAGTGGTAGTAGTTGTAATCATTGCTGACTTTAGTGTTGTTCTGAGTCTTACTTTCTTAATTCTTAAAGTGCTCTGAGAATACAAAAAGGATCAGATCCCTGTTCTAGACTGTGGTGAATCCTCAAGGAAATATAGTACTTCTAGGGACCTATGGGGCCACCAGGTGATCTTCTCCAGTACAAACCAAACTTCCACGTACTTAGTCCTTCTTTACTACTACAGCAACGCAGTACAGTTTTTCTGGTGGGCAGGAGAAATAAATGGTCGGATTGGTGAAGGTGTGCTAAAATCTTATTAACAGAAGATCTCTATTGGGAAGTTACTTCTTTACAGGTTATGATACAGATCAAGTGAATGAGAGTTTCTTTAAGGAAAACACCTTACCTATGTAGATCAGACTCTGTAACACTTTTTATTTTTTGTATTTCAGCTACAGCACCAGGTTATAAGGCAACAGATACATATACTAATAATTATAGTGTTTGCTTAATCAAATGGTTTCATTTTAAGTATTTGAAACTTTTCCCCCTGTATTACATCACTATAGAATGTTATGAGGAGGAAAAACTGAAGTTATGGTTGACTTAGGCAGTTTCTACTATTATAACAACTCATTAGTTATAAAATCTTTTTCAGCCAAAGTTTTTAATAAAGTATAGGATTAAGATGTGTTAGGAACCAAAATATGTGTCTTTATTAGGTCATTAAAAAGTGTGTTCTAGAGTTTATATATCCATGATTGACCTTCTGTGTAACATTGATGGACTATATAATGAAGTATAGGTGCTAAAGAATTTTATTATATTGTATATCTAAGGTCAGTAGAATTTCCTGTTATTCAGTAATACAAAAATCCAAATTTTCTATATGTTTTTAATTCATTAAAATATTTTTAGTCATCTTATATTAAATTGTTCCTAAAAAGTGTCACATATTAAATTTTATAATTAGAACATACTAAACAACTTGATACTTCTATTATTAACTGTTATTAATGTGAAGTATTTTATATACCATAATATTTATACATTCAGGACCTATCAAATTGAGTAGGGCTCTTTGTTCTACATTAAACGATCTCCAGGTGACTATTAATTTTGAGTTTCGCTTTCTTATTGTTATCTGTTGCTACATAATGAACTACTGCAAAACTTAGTGGCTTTAAAACAATGGTCCCCAACCTTTTTGGCAGCAGGGACCGGTTTCACAGAAGCCAATTTTTCCACGGACTGGGGGTGGGTTGTTGTGGGAGGGGGCGGGTGGTGCAAAGCTCAGGCAGTGATGTGAGGCCAGTTTCCTAACAGGCCACAGACCGATACGGGGCCATGCAGCCCCTGGGTTGGGGGCCACAGCAAACAGCAGTAATGTTATTTATTCATAATTCTGTGGATTAGCAGTTTGGTCAGGGCTTAGCTGGACAGTCCTTCTGCTGGTCTCTTTTGGAATCAGTTATGCAGCTGTAGTCATTTGGGGACTTGATTGGGGCTTTGTGGTCTTACATGGTGTCACATTTAAACTGATTGTTGACTTTTCTGTCATCACTGCAGCACATCCTCGAGTTGTCTAGCTCAGATTTCTTTAAGTAATGGTCCAAATGTTCCAAGAGATGAAAGTGGAGCACTAGACTTGGAAGGCAGACAGTGTTACTTTTGCCACATTCTATTGGTCAAAGCAAGTCGAGTAAGGGAACTAATCTCTATCTCTGTCTCTAGGAGCAAGGAAATATGCATATGGGGATGGGGGAAATTGTTGTGGCCATCTTTGCAAACAGTATATCATTCTCACTGATTCTCTACTTTTCCTTTGCTTTCACTATAACTTCATCAGTATTTTTATGCCTCGCTCTAGCATTGCCTCTTTTCTCTTTCCCTTCTATGCTGAATTTGCTACTATACAGTAGTTCCCCTTATCTGCAGCTTTGCTTTGCATGGTTTCAGCTACTGGTGGTATAGTACAATAAGGTATTTTGAGAGAATGAGAAAGAGAGACCATATTCCCATAACTTTTATTACAATGTATTGTTATAATTTTTCTATTTTATTATTAGCTATTGTTAATCTTTTATTGTGTCTAATTTATAAACTAAACTTTATCATAGGTATGTATATATAGGAAAAAACATACTAAATATGGAATCTGGTATTATTAGCAGTTTCAGACATCCACTGGGGGTCTTGGAATGGATCCCCTGAAGATACAGGGGGACTGCTATATTTTTGCAAACCACTTAACCTGTATTGCCAAAATAATATATAAACTAAAACCAGGCTTAACCTTGAGAAAGTACATGACATATTCTCCAACAAATAGTGAGGTGTTCTACTACAAATCAAGTGCCCGTTCATGGTGATTGCGGAATTTCTCTTTCCTGTCCTTGAAACTTTTTTTTTTGTTTTTTGAGGAGGGAGTATAGGGAGGAGAGTATAGCAGATTACTCTACCCTATTTCTTTGTACTCCCTGATAGTGTCTTCTAAGATATTGTTCGTGTATTCCCAGAGTTTTGCATAGTATGGGAGGCAAAGCAGCATGCTAGAGCACCTTGTCCTACCTCAGGCAGAGCATTTTTACATTCATTTCTTTTGCTTAAAGTTTTTGCAGGCCTGATTTTTTTTTTTTGAACAAAGAGTTTCTTTGCTTAAAAAATGAAACTTTAAAACCACTGTTTTAGATAATTGGACTGACTTATTGGCTAGCTGAGTTTTGGCTATGTAAGGTTAATTATAATAGTTAAAATACAAGTAATTTAAGGTCTTATAAAAATATATTTTCCTTAAGCTATTTCTAAAATATATTTTCCAAATGGGGAATTTAAATGCTTTGATTTTATCAGTTGCTTTAAAATAATACTTTAAAAACATATCCTAGAACAGAACAATCCCAAATTTAGAGCATCAATTACACAAAAAATAAAATTGTATAAAATTAAGGGCTTATTTACATCTTAGTAAGCAGTGCATGTAATAAAGTAGCAAAATAAAAGGGCTTTCAGTATATTGAGGGAGGCATATCATTTTCTTTCACCAATTTTAGAGTTTTTTAAAAAATTAACAAATTAGGAGGAGGAGGAGGAAGAAAAATAAATAAACTAGCAAATTAATCTTTATTAGAAATTGCCTATTTGAATGAAAAGGTAAAAAATTGAAAAGAAAATATAGGATATGTTTTTGAGTATATAAAAGCTTAAATTTTAAAAATTGTTTATTGCCATAAATATATATATTATCCAGGGCTGGACCTATCTAGAGCTGGGAGATAGTCCAATTTTGCTAAACCCCCATGGATAGCTTGGACTCCTTGACCATTGGGTATACAAAATGTTAATTGAAGTTGTTCTGTGTCTCTTGTAGTTCTGACCTACAAAGAATCAAGGTATAGATTATTATCTTGTATTTGAAGGGGTGGTTTTGTGGAAGAATGATTTGTTTCCTATAAAACTAGGAATTAAACGAAGAATAATGAATATAATTTAGAGAAAGGCAAATATCAGTGCAATAATGAGAACTGTCAAAAAATGGATTTCGGGCTGTTTTAAGAAAGGATTTAGTTGTCTGGTAAAGTTGAGAATTTCCTATTGTAGGAGATGTTTAAGCAAAAGGTAGATAATGATTTTTTAGGCTCATTGCAGAAGGGAATCATGTAGCAGAGAAGAGGTTACATTAGATAGTTCTCAGACATATTTTCAGTGCTTAAGATTATATGAGTGTTCTAATCTCTAAGCTTCTTCAAAGGCAGTAGTTCCAACTGGGGCAATTTTGTATATCCTCCAAGATATATTTAGTAATGTTTGGAGACATTTTTGGTTATCATCACTGGTAGGGGTGGCAGCGGAGTGCTATCTAGTAGGTAAAGGCCAGAGATGCCGCCAAATGTCCTATACAATATAAGACAGCCCTTTCTCCCTCCCCCTCACCCCCAGCAACAAAGAACTTATTGGCCCCCAAATGTCAATAGTGTTAAGGTTAAAAAACTGTACTCTAGGGATTGAACTCAGTTGGTGGTTCATTTGATCTTTGAAACTAGTCTGGGCCTAAAGTTATTAGGCCAGCCAATACTGGCCTTAGGCAAAGGTGCAAAGTAGGAAACTCTTATTTTTAACAAATTTTTGACATGCTCATCACACCATCATTTCCATTGCTTTCATGCTCTGTAGGGTCTGCCTCTGTACCACCCTTCTGGGCCTATCCTCTCTAATGACTCTTGTTCTCATCAGATTAGCTCCTTTGGTCCTTATTCAACATCTACTCTCTATTACCTAGGTAATCTGAAAAATGAATATACCAAATAAAAATTCAAATGAGACATTAGAAATATTTACATGCATTTATATGTAGCTAATTGGAGCTAACAACTCAGAGGTAAATTAAAATATCAGTGGAAGCAATTTTAGTACTAGAAATTATTGTTACTAAGAATGGTCTACAATCACCTAAGTAGAGATCAATAACTTTTGGGGGTGTATTAGTCTGCTAGGGCTGCCATAACAAAATATGGTGGCTTAAAGAGCAGAAATTTATTTTTTCACAGTTCTCAAGGCTAGAAATCCAAGTTCAAGGTGCTGTCCGAGTTGGCTTCTGGTGAGGGCTCTCTTCCTGGCTTATAGACAGCAGCTTTCTTGCTGTTTTCTCACATAGGCTTTCCTCTGTGCATGTGATGGTGGGAGGTGAGGTGAGAGAGAGACAGAGAGAGACAGAGACAGAGACAGAGACACAGAGAGAGACAGAGAAAGAGAGAACACAAGAATGTAGAATGCACGTGAGCGAGCAAGAGCTCTCTCTGGTGTCTCTTCTTTTTATAAAGATACCAATCCTGGTGGATTAGGGCTGAACCCGTTAATTCGTTTAATTTGAGTTACCTCCCTAAAGGCCCTATCTCCAAATACAGTGACATTGGGGGTTAGGGCTTTAACATGAATTTTAGAGGAATACAATTAATCTATAACAGAAATTAACTGACCATAAGTTTTGTTTGCACATGTATACCAAAATGGAATAATCAGGCAATAGTTTTGTGTTGAAGCTTAGTTGGCATAAATAAACCGCTCTGATGTTTTGTAGTTTAATGGTATAGCAATCCAAAGTGAAATTCAAACATCACTATATTGTTAAAGATAATGGGAAAATTTTTCTTCTAGTCATTCATGCTGTACTCAGTACTAAGTATTGAGTATATATACATGGAGAATTTTTTTTTGTTTAGGTATTTCTTAGCATGGAAAGGTCTAGGTTCTAATGAAATTTTTGAGGCAAAGTAATTAGTAATACTTTAATGTTTAGTTTTCATGAACAACTGGTTGTTTTACCCTCTTTCCTTTATGTAAAAATGAAATCATGCTACAAAAATGCCAGTTTATACTTTGGCTCCTAACTTAAGATGAAGGAATGTATGCTTAGGATAGCTGAGACACTGAGACAGTGTATACCAGGAACCACCTGCTTTCCTTAGGGGCATTGTCTATTAAAATGTTAATCAGACTATTAGTTGTTAAAGACAGAATTTCCATGTGAAGATTTTGGCTAACATACTGCATACCTCATTTTTGCCAGGCCCTATATTTAATGCACTAAAAAGAGTACATTTAGAAATACTTTTCAGAGTTTTGCAGCTTCCACCCCCAAATTAATAATCTATTTTATTGTTATTCATTAAATTTGGAAGATTGTGAAGGCCAAGTCATATCAGTTTCAAAGTGCTTTGGGTATTGTGAGGACTTATTTTTAAGGATATTACCCCATTTCACTCCTAATCATCTTCCCAGCATAACGATGGGGAATTCTGCTCTGCCAAGTTACTGCTTGCTCATTTCTTTCTACTTTGTGGGTGGAGACAACAATGGTATTTAGACATGGTGTTTTAGAAATATCCCAGGGAGAATTTTCCCTGTGTTTTGGTTTGTAGAATTTTATTTTGAGAAGGCTTTAGCTTTGTTTCTAAACTGTAAGATACCTTTAAAAGTAGACACCAGAAAATCTGTGAGTTGTATGAGAGTAATAAATCTATAATTCATATGACTGGATAAAATGAATGTTTCTTTTGATCTTAACTATGAAGTCTATGTCCAATATGTCTATATGTCCAATAATCTGCATTTTCAGGGTATTACTTTGGAATATAACCTAGAGTAAGTATACATTCATGTTACTGGTGTATTTATTTATTTATTTATTTATATTTCAGCATATTATGGGGGTACAAATATTACGGTTATGTATATTGCCCATGTTCCACCTCCCCGCTCGAGGCAGAGCCTCAAGCATGACCATCCCCCAAACATTGCACATCTCACTCA
>VBSM01001265.1:48607815-48637835 GCA_008086735.1 Cheirogaleus medius
GATAAGTGATATCTCATTGCAGTTTTGATTTGCATTTCCCTGATGATTAAAAATCAACTCACGCTGGGTAACAGACTTGAACCATAGGTGTGAAACTGTTAGAATTCTAGAGGAAAACGTTGGAAATACTCTTCTAGACATTGGCCTAGGCAAAGAATTTATGAAGAAGACCCCAAAGGCAATCACAGCAGCAACAAAAATAAGTAAATGGTACCTGATCAAATTAAAAAACTTCTGCACAGCCAAAGAAACTGTCAAGAGAGCAAACAGACAACCCACAGAATGGGAGAAAATTTTCACAAGCTACACATCCGACAAAGGGCTGATAACTGGAATCTATTTAGAACCCAGGAAAATCAGCAAGGAAAAATCAAACAACCCTATCAAAAAGTGGGCAAAGGACATGAACAGAAATTTTTCAAAAGAAGACAGAATAATGGCCAACAAACATATGAAAAAATGCTCAACATCTCTACTCATCAGGTGTTTTAAAATAAAAATTAATAGGAATGTATTCATAAAATAATATAGGAGAAGTAAGCTAAACCTCTTTTGCTATGCTAATTGCTATTAAAAAAGACTGTGGAAACATTAAAAATGCTATTATGATAAAGTTTATTTACTTCATCTCATGCCTTTTAACGACTTCTTCTGGAGAAAAAAAATTGAGAAGAAAAAACAAAACTAATTTTTCCTTTCATGACAATTTCTATTGGAATTGATGATTATCAGGTTGTGAACATAATTGAGAGACTAAAATACCATATGAGGACCACAGTCTTCATTCAGAAACCTCCTAGTCCTCTTAGGTGCAGGCATTATGAAAAATCAAGTAAGGTGGAGACTGTACTCAGATTTTCTGGTACAGTATTTAGAGTTTATTTAGAAAGTTCAGGGAATACTTAGGTAAGAGAATTCTGAAGGGGAGTTGTGCTTATAAACCTATTTATTTATTTATATATGCATACTAAATATTGACACTATCATTATAAGAGTAATGTTCTTTTAGGGTGAAAGTTTGTATAGATATTTCCATATATTAGTGTCTAAAATTATGGTTTTATCTTTAAATATAGACAGATTGCATTTGCAGTTTAGATCATATAGACCAGACTCATCCTGAAAACTGGCTATATACAAATTTATATAAGGTTTTGACCACATGCAACTAGAATAAAAAGCAGAAGAGAGATTTCTGTGTTAGAGGTAAACTCTGGTCTATAAATCTCTTTCTTCTGTTTAATCATTTTGGAATCCATAACATACATAAGAGCTGATTCTAGATAAACTTGGTTTTACAGTTGCACTACATTTTTATTCCTCGGTTTATTCTTTTTCATTTTTACTGTTGAAACAAAGCTAGCTAAGCATTTAAGTGTCATCTCATTGCCTTAGACATATTAGATATTGAACAAAGTTGACTTTCGGTTTTTAAAAATATCAATGATGATTATTTATTCTTTTATCACTCTTATCTGTAAACTGTTAAAATACATTTGTAGGTATTCTGTAAAACTCTGCATATCGCTAATATGCATATTAGTGATAAACCAGATACTGAGTCTGTCTTGCTAATTGGAGAGAGAAAGAAAAACACAGAAAATGAAGTTTTCTTCAGATAACCCAACGCAGTGAGAGGCCTTGATCTGTTGTTTCGTTGATGGAATAAACATGGGAAGCTTGAAAAGAAAATTCTTGTGTGTAGATTAATTTTGGTAGACATCATTGAAAAGTCTAGTTTCTACAGTAAATTGAGTTGAAAAGCACTTCTACAGTTTATCTGATTTAGAATTCACTCACATGTACTCCTTGTGCTTTAAGATTTCTTTTAATGTTCGTTAGGGAAACAAACAAACAAAAAATAGTTCAGGACCTTTCCTGACTGAAGAAATGGTAGTAAGTGGGAACTGAGTATTCAGAGAGGAACTCATAGCTTGATAGATACGGTCAGAACCAAACTAGATATGGGCAGTACCATGCCTAACCAAGGAAGCGTTTTCTCAAATGAAGTTTGGAATTAGCATATGCTCAAGGAACTGGCTGATGGCTTGAGGGGGGTCACCGGGCACACCACTTGGGATAACTAAGTGACATTTTCATTATGCTAATACATGAGTAATGTATCCAAATGCTGTGTTTAAAACAACAGTAAAGAGATTATATATCCTTCTACTTACTGTTGATGACTGTGTTTTCTTGGATTATGTATTGGGATTGAATTGGCTATCAGTGGATACCTTAAAGATGTAGAACTCAGCCACAGGGCAGCTGTGGACCTTTTGTCCACAGAACAGTTTGGTTTGAGGAAGTAGTTGAGTGTGTGCTATCTTACTGGCCACTTTAGTGAATAATAATCTTCACTCTTATGGTCTTTCTTAACTTTTATCAAATGAGAAAAATCTGAATTACCTTATTGGTATGTGCTGTTTGTATGTGGCCCTGCCATGACCTTTCTAAAGTAATCTAGACAGTATATTTATTTATTTTGTAATGTCTTCGAGAGAAAAACATAGTAAGCCTGGTTCTTATTCTTATTTAAGGTTGATGGGAATACCACCCTTTGGATGAAAATAATGAATTTACTACAGATTGTCTATTTATAACAAGAAGGTTTCACTTAGGTGACCTGTCTACTTTGCCCTACTGAAAACATAATATTTTTTCAG
This sequence comes from Cheirogaleus medius, assembly GCA_008086735.1. NCBI lineage: Eukaryota > Metazoa > Chordata > Mammalia > Primates > Cheirogaleidae > Cheirogaleus > Cheirogaleus medius. The sequence goes on from VBSM01001265.1 coordinate 48,610,482, forward strand.
CTGTAACATTGCCTTGAGTTCGTATAGTGCCTTTTTGCTCCCCCTTTCATATGCTGAATGACATGTGAGGTTTTTTTTTGTTTTCGAATTGAAAAAGTAATGTATTTGGTGGAATTAGGATAAAGAATGGTGCCTTATAGTTAGGTATATAAGGGAATATTGGAAAACTGCTTCATGTAGCTTATCCTCTCATCTTACATATGTAAACAAGTGAGGTTTTTAGTTTTTATTTGTAATGTTTGGATTATTTATTTTGGAAATTTAAACATTATGCTTCTTACATCTGCTATTCTTCACTAGAATAAAGATATTATAGAAGTTTTGAGAATCATGGAATTTTCTTGTCACCTTCACTTGAATCTGGTTCATTATGTGAACAGTGAGCTCCTTGACACAGAAACTATATCTTCACTTATTGTTTCATATGCTGGGCATGAAAACAGTAGATGTTTCATAATTATGTTAAATGGAATTTTTATAAGGTATAAATCTTTAATGGGTGTTTTAAAAATCTTTAAGAGAACTTCATGACAGTTCATGGACTTGGGAATCTCACCTGCTTTCAAAACCTGGCTCAGTCACAGAACTATCTATGTCTGTCTAAACTTCATCTCTGAAGTAGGGATAATAATCCCTGCATTGCAGGGCTATTTTGAGCATTACATAAAACAACGCATGTCAAGGATTTACTATAACATGTAATATATAGTGATCATTCAATAACATCAGTGATTGATGATGCTGTAACAGTACTATTTTAATTATCATTATACTTAACTCTGTGAGATTCTCCTTTACTCCCTTTTTAAAAAGGATAGACACTGCTTATAAAAAAATTGTTGGAAGCATTATGGGGATTATGCCTACTTCGGAAACATAGTAGCTACTAAACCAACATTAATAAGAATAAAATATTATTTTGAGGCAAGGGAAATCATTGAAAGCCTCAGATTTGAAGTCAGTACTAGCTTTTAGTCTTAGTTCAGTCACTTAAATATTCTGTGATTTTAAATGAGTAGCCTATCTTCTGAATCCAATTGTCTCATCTTTAAAATGGAAATAGTAAAAGCCTACCTTAAAGTGCTGTTGTGAGAATTTGAGATAATATTTTTAAAATATCATGTGCTTGGCACTGTTAATAAATAGTTTATTTTTATTATTTTATTTCTCTACTTTTCTTCTCCATGTTTTCTGGTTTCTCTTATTTATTATTATTATTTTTAAAATTTACCTTCACCAGCTATCCATCTTTACAATTGCCCACGGTTCCTTTTGGCTCCTTAGTCTTCCTTTTCACATTTATTTCCTTTTTTTTGTTTTGTATCACATTTTTAATGACTTATAATGACCAATTAATTGCCCATAAAATAGAGGAGTGAGTATGGGAAAGAAAAGAAGCAGCTGAATATCTTGGCAAGTTTTGAATATAAATTATTAGCTAGCCTTTACTTTCTCTAAACTACATTTCGCTATGTGATAATAGAGCAGTGAACCAAGTCTGGGTGTTTGATGACAATGTCTAATTGGTTTTTATACTCTTAGCTCTGAAAGCGTCCTTTTTTAATTTGTACATTGTTTAATGAATGAATTCTTGTCTTAATTTTTATTTGACCATTAAATTTTCTTTTAAATTTTTAATAAAGGCTGTATTTTTCCATATGTAAACCTTTATGATAATCCTTCAAAGAGCAAGTTGTTCTAAACTGTTTATTTAAAAATAAATCTGCTAGTAGAATTATGATTTTGTTGTTATAAGGACTATAACTTCCAGGATGTATTTGTTGCTGAATATAGAAAATATCCAGTTATATGCTTTAAATTGTTCGATTTTTACAGAAGACAAGACACAACTTACCTTCTTACCATAAAAGGATAGGATATCATGTAGGCTTACTTCCCAGCCACTATGTAACGTTTCTGTTTCTATAACTGGATAGTTTCAAAACTAACATGTTGCCAGACTCTGTTTACTGGCCTTGAAGATATAAATCAAGAATGGTGAACAATGCAAGGAAGGGACTAGGCCCGAGTTTCTGGTGTACTTAGTGTAATTTTTTATACTCAATTCAGTCAAAGTAATTTTATTTACTTGGTAAATATATAAATTCTGAGATTTGCCTAATATATATTAGTGACAGTTGGTTTTGAAATAAATTTGTTGTACACTGAAAAAAATTAACTCATGGAATGATAGAATTTTGAAGTTCTGAAGTATCCTAGAGATCAGCTTCTTTTTACAGGAACAAATTATGACTTAAAGAATAGAAGTGATTTGATCAAGTTCACAGTTAACCTGGGAACACAAGACAACTTTCTTAGTCTGGCATTTGTGGCCCTAAATTCCCCGTAGGGTTTTTATGTTTTTCCTGTATTTTTTTTTTTTTATCAAGGAATGGAAACTTGACAAAAAATCATGAGGTAAAGCAGCTAATCCAAAACAAAGAAAATTATTGAAAAGATGGACTGTATATATTATGTAAAATTTGAATTATACAATGATTTTTAAAATTATAAAGCCATACATAGCTATTTAACTTGAGATTTGTGCTGCTTAAAATTAAGCATTACTTTAAGCAAATCAATATTAGGATAATGATTTGTTGTATATATTTTGACTTTGAACATACAATGTAAATTGTGATAACCTTTATTCATCCAATAAGAGCTTTATTCCTAAGAGATCATACAATAGTCTGTTTTCAGAAAAGTTGAGGATGCTTAGTAAACTCTGAAGCTTGGCTTTTTAAAAAAGTGTATGAATGGGAGTACTATTTAGTTTCTTGAAGATGGTTGCTCTAAATTTAAACAAACATCATTATCAAAAGCCTTATATATCAAGAATCTATCCATGTATGGACTTGCATGAAGGAAGGACTCTGCCCTCTGAGTGTTTGTGTTCTAAGTAAATTTTGGATACAGATCTAAAGAAAGCATACAGACAACCTGAAAACCATTGCTTAAATGCATAAAATAATTAAAATAACAACATAATCAGATGTTTTAGTGAGTACTCTATAAAATGAATTATAAATACTTCTACTCTTACATATTTTTTGGAATGTTTTGTTAACATGCCTGCATTTTCACCTAACCAAGTTCCTCAGGGGAACAGGAATCAAAATATTAGGTATGTTTCCCTAGTATGCTGGGACTACAGCAGGTACTGAATAAATAAAGAAGGGTGAGTGCTTGTGTAGTTCCTTGTCTGTTCTGTTTCACTTTAAAATCATGAGGGCTCTGATAATCTGGAGGTTACCTCTTTGTCTCTCTCCTTTTGAGTTGCTAAGTCACAAAGTATTAGAAACACATGACAGCAGATCAATTTTTGTTGACTGCATAGATGAATACATGACTAAAATATGAATGAAGTACAGATGAGGCAAGAAGAAATTTATCGCTTTTCTTGAAAAGAGAGATGAATTTAGTATTTGAATAATGGAAGGAAGAGAATCTTAATGACTGGGGGGAAATGGGCTTGATGAGTAGCTAGGTTCACTACTCATCAAGCATCATTGTCTTTGGACCCACTCAAGAAGGAATGGTTAAAGGCACTGTGATCAGGTACAACAAACATTTGATTGAGTATGTTAAAGAGAAACAGAAGAGTTCTGTGGTAGGAAATAGTTAAATGTACCATCTGTGCAGGTCTCTAGTAGAATTTAAAATAACTCCAGGATATATGTTTTAACCATTTTGAGGCTTAACTGGTAAAAAAAAAAAAAAAAAAAAAAAAAAAAAAAAAAAAAAAAAAGCTTTATTTACCAGACCATATTCACATTGAGTTATAATAACATTTTTTGTATTTCTGATGATTTTAAGGATTTAAATGTGTTTCTATATTGTGATTTTGTGACTTTGTTACTGCTTTGAGAGGCATAGTTTTTATATAATTCTACACAACACAGTGTTGACAATAATAATACAATTTTTCCTGAAAGTTTTGTAAGCTCTGTAGCAGGAAGCAGTGTATTGTAAATCTGTTACTTCTTGCGATGTCTTTCTAGATCGAAAGACTATTTTTCAGCTGAATGCACTTTACTTTTACATTTTGTTATACTTTCTGTATCTTATTGCTCTGTTGGCTTAGTACATCATGAAATTTCCTTTACATAATTATATTTAAACACCCATATTTTTGGTGATAATAATGAAATTAATTTCATGTTTTCATATAAATATATTTAGCTTCAAAAAAATAAAAATGGTTTCCAAAAGACCAACAACCAGACCAAAAATAAGCAAAGGATATGAAAAAGCAGTTCAACCAACCAACCAAAAAACAAACAAAGGCTTATAAACCTGAGAGGCTCAGTTTCACTAATAAGAGGGATATAACTATAATATCCCATCAGATTGGCAAAGATAAAACAGTTTAATAAAACACAGTTTTTGTGGGGATAGAGAAATATCTACTGTAAGAAAATAGCTACTTTTATATACTATTGGTGGGAGCATATTTTGGTACAAGCCTTCTTGGAGGGTAATTAGGCAATATTTGTCAAAACTAAAAATACACTTGTCCTTTGACTCAGGGAATCCAGTTCTAATAATTCACCTCCAGATATGTAAGTTTACAAAGTATACTTTGGTATTCAGAAATGTTCATTGCATCCACTCTAAATATCTTTTCATAGGAGGCTTTATATAAACTTTACTATTTCCATATATGTGTATGTTTGTATGTATAAAATTGAAAAGTATATAACAATGTCTTTATTAGGTATGTACTTAGGTACAAAGATATATGCATACACGTACAAAATTCTACACAGATAAAGACCAGAGGTCTGGGACAGAAGGGAACTTTATTTCATTGTATTTTTGTAATTCTGTTTGATTTTTTTTAAATCATATATATGCTTTACTTTTTTTCGTATCAGTTTTAACAGCTTTTTTGAGGTATAGTTTACATGCTATGAAATTTATGAGTTTAAAATATTAATTAATTAATATTAATTCCATGGGTTTTTTATTATTTACTGAGTTGTGTGTACATCTATCCCTATAAGGTAATTTTAGAACCTTTTCATTGTCCCCAAAAGAAACCTGTACCCATTAGCTGTCCCTCTTCATCACCCCTCACTCCTCCAACTCTAGGCAAGCACTATTCTACTTTTTGTAAATAGATTTGCCTATTCTAGAATTTCATATAAATGATGTCATACAATGATTGGTCTTTTGTGACTGGCTTCTTTCACTTAGCATAATGTATTCAAGGTTCATCCATGTTATAGTATGACAAACTTTTATTTTATTTTAAAAAATGTTGACCCTCCTTTTCTTGGCGGGGGCCGGGCATGTGGTCCCGCTCCCCGTTATGTACGGAGGCAGAGTGAAAGGGCTCCGGCCCCCTCAGCGTCATGTCTTCGGTGCCGGCGGCTTCCCGTCTGCCGGTTCTATCCTCAAGCGCCGGAACACCAGGTTTCATAAAAAAAAGAAAAAAAAAACGTTAAAAAAAGTGAAAATAGCAATTTTTAAATTACTTATTTTAAGTATACTGCTCAGTAGTTTTGAAATGGTAGGGGATTACAGAGAAATTATTTCTTGTTAAAAAAGTTACCATTTATTGAACATCTATGATGAACTAGTCATTATGTTAGTCTTTATGTATGTTATGTCATTTAATTCTTATAGTTTATGTAATAGGTAGTATTATATTGTTTCTACAAATGAGCAAATTGATATTATCATTAATTTTTTGTGTTAATTTATACATAAAGGCATAAAGTACATATGTGTGCAGATGCATACTTTACAACCAAAGTTAAAAATAAGTTACGTGTTCTAACATTGCCACATTATACAGTGAAAATGTCACTCACTAACCAGAGATATCCAATAGAACTTTTTGCAGTGATGAGGATGGTGATATCTGTTTAGTCTATTATGGTATCCACTACCACGTATGGCTTTTGATTGCTTGTGATATGGCTACTATGAATAAGGAACTGAATTTTAATATTATTTAATTTTAATTAATTTAAATTTAAATAATCATACTCTGCTTCTGGCCATGAAGTAATACCACTGATTGGATTTACTCTCTTAACTGGAAAATTGAAAGACTGGATAGAAAAAGTGGACAAAATATATGAAAGAATGGGTTGCAAGATCTTGCATATTAAGCACTGAACAACAGCGTTCCCTGAGATATGGGAAATAAATGAGCCTGTGTAGGAAACATTTACACTAATTTATTGCCTTGAGAGAATTTCCAGGCATGTATCAAAGAGGAGTCACTCAGACAAAACCCAGAGGACTTTCTGAATGATGAAATAAAGCCGAAAGTGTGGGCAGACCATGCTGGATAACATTCACAGAACAGAGGCCTAGAAAGGAATTACTGCACGTGATTACTGCACGGGTCCTCAAACTTTTTAAACAGGGAGCCAGTTCACTGTACCTCAGACCGTTGGAGGGCCAGACTATAGTTTAAAAAAAACTATGAACTTGTAAAAAAAAAAAAAATCTTTTGTTGGATGGAGGGCAGGCGGGAGGGGAGAGGAAGTGTAGAGTTACATAATGTGTGCCATCCACACCACCTGGGGATTGGACTCGCTTGAAGCGCTGGCATGTGGGGGGTGGTAGGGGCAATGTATGTAACCCTAACAATATTTGTACCCCCATTACAAGATGGAATAAAAAAAATTTAAAAAAAAACTATGAACAAATTCCTGTGCGCACTGCACATATCTTATTTTGAAGTAAAAAAACAAACGGGCAGAAACACCTGCTTGTGGCCCGCAGGCCATAGTTTGAGGACACCTGGTAGGGCATGTATGTGAGAAAACTACTCCAGGCCAAGAAAAGAACACCTAAAGGTTTAGAGGTCTTTAATTGCATGCTTGGCACTGAAACAGGAGTAGGAATAGTGTCTGTTCCTGTTAGCCAAACTGGAAAATCTGATAGATTCATGTGACTTGGGATAAAGTACACATAAGGTTTTACCTCAATAAATTATAGGGGATAATTAGCCCTTTATTGAGCACTAATGCAGCCTCTCCTAATATATCTTAGAAGCAAGTCCTTAAAAGATTGAACTGTTTCCAAGTAACTGTGTCCCAGAACAAAGCTCAGGAAGATTTATAGGAATACAAAAACACGCAGCATCCATCAAGGTAAAATTCAGAATGTTTGACATCCGGTAAAACTTTACCACTGTGCAATAAGAAACAGGAAAATTTGACTCATAATGAGGAGCTAAATCAGTCAGTTAATACCAAACCAGAACTGACCAATGTTATACTTAGCAGGCAAAGACATTAAAAAGTGTTATGTAACTGAATTCATAGGTTTAAAAATTTAGAGACATGAAGATAGGAAAAAAATCCAAATGAAAATTTTGGAGATGAAAATTGCAATGTGTGATATGGAAAGTTTACTGGATGACATTAATGGTAGATTATACATTACAGAAGAAAATATTAGTGAATTTGGAGACATAAAAATAATCTAAAATGAAACAGAGAAAAAAGAGAAATATTTTGGACAAAGAGAACATCTATGAGTTGTGAATGATATGTGTTTGGAATACATGTAATTGGAGCTCCTGAAGGAGAGTGAAAGAGTGAAGAAAAAATATTTGATGAAATAATGGCTGAAAATTTTTTCAAATTTGATGGAAACTATAAATCCACATATCCAAGTAGCATAATGAAACCCTAGGACAAGAAACACGAAGACTACTCTAAAGCACATCAAACCAAATTGTGAAAAGACATTAGAGTGACATATGTAAACTACTGAAAGTAAATGAGCTGTCAACCTAGAATTCTATACCCAGCAAAACTATTTTTCAAAACAAAGTGAAAAAAATTTTTCAGACATACATTTTTAAGGAAAAGTGATTAAAATGTAGAGTTGAGTTTATATATGTGTGTATGTGTAAATGTAAATATATAAATAATGTCTTCGAGTTTACTAATATTTTCTTGGCAATGTATAATCTGCTATTAATGCCATCCAGTAAACTTTTTGTCTTATACATTATGATTTTCATCTCTAGACGTTTCATTTGGATTTTTTTTCTGTATGTCTCTAACTTTTTGAGCTATGGAATTCAGTTATGATAACTTTTTGAAATTTCTTTGTGTGTGAATTATAACATTTTTCAGTTCTGGTTTGGTATTATTTGACACCCACACGTACACAATGGATGACAATGATAGAACAAAGTTCAAGAGGGGAGAAATGGAAATACACTATTGAAAAGTCCTCATACTATATGTTAAGTGTTATAATTGAATGTAGTGGTATCATTTGAATGTAGACTGTAACAATTTAAAGATGTGTACTGTAAACCCTAAAACAAACACTAAAATCAGTCAACAAAGGAAAGAAAATGGAATCATAAAAGAAAAAAACCTCAGTTAATCCAAAATAGAAAAAAAGAAGGAAAAAATAAACACGAGACGAATAGAAAAATAAATACCAAGATGATAGACTTAAATCTAAATATACCAATAATCACATTAAATGTAAACAGTCTAAATCAGGGGTCCTCAAACTTTTTAAACAGGGGGCCAGTTCACTGTCCCTAAGACCATTGGAGGGCCAGACTATAGTTTTAAAAAAACTATGAACAAATTCCTATGCACACTGCACATATCTTATTTTGAAGTTAAAAAACAAACTGGCAAAAACACCCGCATGTGGCCCGAGGGCCGTAGTTTGAGGACGTCTGGTCTAAATACTCCAATTAAGAGACAGAGGTTTTCAGATAGGATAAAAAAGCAAGAATTATTTAATATTTACTGCTTAGGAGCAATACACTTCAAATACAAAGTCTCCAGTCAGTTAAAACTAAAAGTTAACACTAAAGAAAGCTGGAGTTACTGTCAGACAAATAATGAGAGAATGTTATAAACTGCATTTTGTGTGTGATCAATATGTTTATTATTTTGATTATGATGGTGATTTTACTGTTACATATCTATGTCAAAACTTACAGGCCGGATGGGGTGGCTCATGCCTGTAATCCTAGTATTCTGGGAGGCCAAGGCAGGAGGACACTTGAACCCAGGAATTTGAGGTTGCAGTGAGCTATGATGTCTCAAAAACCCCCACAAAATTGTACACTTTAAATATGTGTAGTTTGTGTTAGTTATACCTCAGTAAAGCTATTAAAGCATTTAAATAGACAACAAAAGTGTCCAGTAACTGCAGTATTGAAGTGTAGAGTAGTATTCTGTAAACTCTTTGAGGGTCAGAATTGTTTTTAAATATCCTCTGTATCTAGCAGAGTAATTGCTTGACCAGTATTTGTTTAATGAAGGAATGCAAGATACAGCTAGCTCAGTAAGCATGGGCATACCACTTACCTTCTCAGAATCTAAGTTTTCTGATATGAAAATCTGTGACAGTTTATTTTGAAGTTCCCGTTAGCTCTAATTCTGTAATTTGAAACACAGAGAATATATTCTTCATTATTTAACTGTAGCTTTACCTGGAAAAGTACTTTGTTAAAGTTGCAGTGATAAACCAGCAGAGTTTAAAAAAACTTTAAAAACCTTACTTAGCTAAAAATGAAATCCTTCCTTTACCATTTTAAATTAAAATATTAACTATATTTTACAGTAAGTTTCAATCTTTTGTGATAAAATCCTAAATCCTTCCAGAGGCTTTGTTCATTTGGTCCCCTTGCTTTCTCTCCTCAGTGTCTCTACTGACAAGTCTCTGCTTTCTTGACCATTTTGTATAAAATAACAATTCCTGGCTGGATGCAGTGGGTCACACCTGTAATCCCAGCACTTTGGGATGCTGAGATGGAAAGATCGCTTGAGGCCAGGAATTTGAGACCAGCCTGGGCAACATTGCCAGACCTCATCTCTACAAAAAAATAGGGAAAAAAATTAGCTGGGTGTGGTGTGCATGCCTGTAGTCCCATCTACTTGGGAGGCTGAGGTGGGAGGATCACTTGATCCCAGAAATTTGAGGCTGCAGTGAACTATGATCAAGCCTCTGTACTCCAGCCTGGGTAGAGTGAGACTGTGTCTCAAAAAAGAAGCAAGCAAACAAACAAACAACAATTTCTACTCTCCTGTATTTTTATTTCCTTATTCTATTCTATTTTCCTTTAAAACTATGACCACTGTCTGACATTCTATTTTTTTTTTTTTTTAATATTTTCTCTCACCTGACTAGAAGAGAAGTTCCACGAGGGCAAGGACTTTGTGTATTGTAAGTTCTAGAACAGTGCCTGGTACATAGTAGGTGTTCAGTAAATATTTGTTGAATGAATTGATCAATTAGACTGCAATATCCCTTTGATTTATTCCCCTGCTTGTAAAAATTTTCATGTCTTGAATCCCTGTTGTATAAAAAAGGGAGCTCCAGTTAATTATTGGTGATTTGAGAGATTTCAAAAGGCCTGTCTCTTTAAAAACAATTTCTTTCCAGACTTATGTCTCTGGTTTAAATTTTTATATCTAAATTACTTCTGTGAGTAACAAAAGATAAAAACAATCTGTTGAGTGCCTGGTACTTTTTATAAACTTCATCTCATTGACTCTTTCCAACAATTCAAAGAGATATTATCATCCTCTGTATAGATAAGGAATCTAAGGCTTAGGGAAAATCATAAAAAACAACCAAAGTCACACAAAATTAGGATTCAAACCCAGATCTACCTTACTCTAAAACTTGAGTTCTTAAGCATTGTAGTTTTTTCCAATTACAAATGTACTATTTTTAAGATTAAGTATCAGTTTAAAATGAGCACAGATAGGTTTAGTGTATTAGGATAGAGCATAGCAACATTTTGAGGGAAAGAAACTTTGGATATTTTCTTTAGAGAAGGTTGGAGAGTGTGGGAAAGATTTGTGAGACACTTATAGAGAGGCTTTTGAGTGTGGTCTGTAAGGAAGACATTGACTATTGCAGGAAAAGCATGAAGCATTGAACATTGGAGTAGGATGGCATTGCCCAAAGGGGATAGAATGATAGGGAAATAAAAAATTTAGTTTCATGATCTGGGTTTTGGTTGGCAAATTATAGCCAGTAAATAAACTCACTTGGACTTTAACTTATAATTGATTAACCAATAACTGAAAATTATTTCACATGCTTTATGTCTCTAGAAACAGTGAAATGAACCTTATGCATCATGGATAGAATAATTTTAAGTCAATGGAAAAGAGAGAGAGGGGAAATGAAGGAGGGAGCTAAGGGGAGGGAGAGAGGAGAGAAAAGTATGTGTTTTTATTAGAAAAAGATTTTATATATAATAATTATATAAATATGTATAGTATTTATTTAATAGTAATTGTTATCAACTCTTTGTTGGTTGGTGTATTTATATGTTTCTAGGTTATTCATGCTATATTTATGGGCTAAGATGGCAAACTTATCAAGCTTGATTTGTAATAGCAAAACTATTGTACTTTCCTTGAGTTGACTAGAAATTATTTTTGTTGGAAATAGCAAAACACTGTTTTACATCATTTTCATTTCTGTTATTCTTTTGGTTAGCTTTTACAGTTGAAAGATTGTTCATTTCTTTTCTATGATGCAAGGCCATTGACAATTCTTGTGCTTAATTTACATTATTATTATTAACATAAGAATGCATTTTACAACTTCCCTTTTTTACAGAGATCCACTTTGTTGGCATAACAAAGCCTTTAGTTAGGACTGGGTTCTAGATTCTTTCCTTATACTATTTTAGTATGTTGCATTTATTACAATGTTTTTGAGGAGATCTTCTTCAATTCAGATTTATTGTGTGTTCTTATGCCTTCCTTTAGAGGAATTTTGTTTTAAAAATCTAGTCTGTATTCCACAAAGGATGATTATATTTTTATGGAGCTTTTTTATTGATTAGAATTGGTTGACAACTGGACTGTATTTTACATTTAAAAAGTCTCGTTGTCTTGATATAATAGTTATTATAATAAACTTTCTGATTTATTCACTGACTTGATTATACAAAAGCTATTATCCTTGTTTTTTTAATTACATGCTTCTTTGGGCATTCTAACAGACAAGTTAAAAAATTGGCTTTTCCTTTTTTTGAAACTTCTTACCCTTCTGTGGAGTCTGTGTAACTTGTGTGTGCATGTATGTGTTTGTGTTACGTGTGTGTAATACACACATTGTATATATTATAACTATATATAAATACAGTTTATTATTGCCTTCATATGACTTATATGAAAGGTAGAGAATATGATATGTACATGCCTAATTTTGTATGTCATTTTATTTTTTCAGGTACAAGATTTAATAGTGGGTATTTTATTGTTATAAGTCACTCAAATTATGTTGTCAGTGTTCTTTTGCAAATTATGTATTTTCTACTTTTTATAGGTCCTTTTGTTCTGCATCACAGCGGCCATGTACATGTTCTTTTTCAGGTATGTTCTGTTATACTTATTTATGTTAATACCAAAAATAGTATCCTATTGTAATTTCTTTGTCAACCATGAAACTAAAGTATTCCTCAAATAAATTATACTTTACAAGTAGCATAATTTTCTTTTCTCTAGAGTGGCCAGAAATAAATCATTACTCCTTTGTGAGTAAAGAGAAAGAGAGGGGAGGAAGATTTGCTTTTTTTTCCCCCTCCAAATTCTACTTACAAGTTCATAAATAGAATATGTCAATTACTACCAATCAAATCCCAATAATTGAGTTTTTGTTTTTTGTCAATGAATTTTAGGGATTTTTTCACTTTCCTTATAAAACAATCAACATTTTAAATTGAGATGAGAAAAAGGTTGTCCCTTCTTCTATCTAAGCCTTCTGCAAAGGTAACCATTTGTTAATAATGTGAAATTTGTATTTTTCCTTGACACTGAGTCTCTGAGAAAAGGGGGAGGGGGCAGTGTGAGAGGATGAATGTTAGGATGGCCCAAGATTTAAATGCTAGTAAGAAGGATATTTACCTTCATCATAAAACCACAGCAGTATGGGAATATGATTTTTTATTAGGGACAATCTAGTTCTTCATTCCCTTCATTTTTAGTGATACCAATTAATTCTCATTTATTTCACTGTTAGTGCACTTATTTGAATAGATTTTTAAAATTTTCTTCTAAATCTAGGTAGAATTCAATCCCAGTAAGAATGACTAGGCTTTTAATAAAATTAGCACTTAATTGACAAAAGCAATTACGGATTTTTACTAAGGTATATTTGGTAGATATATTAAAAAAAAAAAGATGATTCATCCATACCAGAATTTTTAAACCACTAATTTCCTGCCAGAACATCCTAATAATATTTGATAAAGCATAATGATATACTTTTAAATTATTTTTACCTTTTCACAATATGCTATATGCAAATATAAAACAATTATTTTACTGTTATTATTCTTGTCAAGAGACAGCCATGCTGTTATAAGGGGAAAAAATAAAGATTCAAGATAGGGAGAACTTGATTTGCAAAGGATTGATAATAGGATGCTAGTATGTTTTATCAGTTATTAGTGACTAAAAAATTATTGAATTTTTCTTTGTGAAATTTATTTATTTATTTATTATTTTTACTGTATCTTCATATGTACTATACTATTCCAGTAGTTCTGTCTTATATTTTAATAACTTAGCGATGGGTTGAGAGAGTTTGGAACGATTACTATTTCATTTCATTTCCAAAAACTTAATATAATTGTGTTCAGACACATTATTAGGACAATATTACAAAAAGTTCACATAGTTTTTATCTTTATGTTCTTTCTCATCTGAAGGCATAGCATATCCAGTGGGGAAAATGCAATCATAAAAAGTTAAAATGTTAGAAACATACCTTTTGTTGATATGCACAGGAAGAAAGTATAGCAAGTAAATTTCTTTTTGTGAAAATTTCTAACAGAACAGGTAGTTAAAATCCTTTCCATTATGGCACTTACAGAAGCTTATATGACTAACATTTAGTATTTCTTAGGCATCAGAAGTTTTTGAGGTTTAAAAACAAATTGTTGAATATACTGATATATGCCCAATTTATAGCATGGTTCTAGGAAATTATATTTTCAAAACTGCTACCATCAACCTAGTATTTTTGGTGTAGAAAGAAAATCAACCCTATAAATATGTGTTTTGGTGCAGAGCTACGGAACCTTTTCCTGTTTCAGTCACAAAGTCTGGGTTAAAAACAACAATTTAAAATACTTTCCAGAAAGCTCAATACAAGGTTTAAGTGCCAAGATAAACACTTAAAATTTTCTGAGGTAAGGGGTTGTTTTTTTCCCAAAAGAAGCACTATCACCAAATTCAGTGTTCTTGGCAGAAGTTAGTTTGGATAAATCAACAAGAGAGGTTTGGTAAATTGTAAAATAAAACCATTTATGAAGTACTACAGCAAAACAAAACAATGTTATATGTTTGTCTGAACTCTAGCTTGTGTTTGGAAAGAACAAATAATATTGTATGTAGCATTTGGCAAGTCTACTTGCATTGGAATATTTTATTCTTAAAATTAAATTTTACTATAAACACATACATTTGAGGATATTTATTCCATTTATTAACAATTATTTTAAATCTAATAGCATGAAATTGGATAATTAAATATCAAAGGATATTTTCCCCAAGACTCCATTTTTGGTAACCTCATTTGAGAAGAGAAGAGGATAAGGGAAAAATTTGGAATGAGTCAACTTGTGTTTTTATCCTAACCTATAAATGGGAAAAAGGGAAATTAGACTCCCTTTCAATAAAAAGAAAATATGCCAATTTTTTTTAAAAGTTAGAACTTGAGGAAGTAGTTTCATAAGTATTTTTTAAAGTTGTCACAAGTTGTGATGGTTTTATTATGAATTTACCTAAAAGCAACATAGTGTTTTTGGTATTGAAAATTATGCTCAACAAAATGTGTAATGAAATATCTTACTTTTTTTAGTTTTTATAGTTTTTTATAGTTTTATTACATAAATTATCTCATACATGATGATCGTGATTTTCAATTTGAACAGAAGTAAGGTTTAATTGAAATGGAATCCTGGAAATACTTCAAAGGCTTGGGTTTGGGGAAGGTAATGTGTGAAGAGAGAGCTTTAGTTCTGTTCCAGTTTTTAATTAGCTGATGTACCAGCCATGAGATATCTATTCACACCAACACATGGATTCTGTTATGAATTGGGAGACAAATGAGGATGAAACATATTTTGAAGAATTTGGAAAGAAAGAAGACTCTTTGTATAATCTCAGTAAAGAATCTCAGCATTCTTCATAATGGTTCTGCTTCCTTTGTTCAATCACTTTATTATTATACATGCTGTTG
The DNA here is from genome assembly GCA_008086735.1 of Cheirogaleus medius. Taxonomy (NCBI): domain Eukaryota; kingdom Metazoa; phylum Chordata; class Mammalia; order Primates; family Cheirogaleidae; genus Cheirogaleus; species Cheirogaleus medius. The sequence goes on from VBSM01001265.1 coordinate 48,625,707, forward strand.
TCATTCATTGATATATCTTAGAGCATTGTCTATCACTATAAATTCAGGCCAAGCAGAAGTCACGGTTGAAAACTTGATAGAAAATTTTGTCTCATGCACTCCTTTAAAGCATTTCTTTACTTCCAAATATGTATTTATAGGTAAAGCTGCCTGAGTTTTTTCAAGTCGAAGGATTTATCATAGTTCTTGATTTGAGCTTTACTGGGATCTTCCCAACAGTCATGTGGAGGGGAAAAAAAATGAGTTTTTTTCCTACTAGCTGATTTCTGTTTTAATTAAGCAAAGGAAAGATTCAACAACAAACACCAAGTGAAACTATTGAACTTAATCATGCTCATAAAAACAATGAAAAATGCAACACTTTTAAACATTCATTGGTTTTATTTTTAGCATTAGGTATGTATGAAGAATACTAATATTTGAGAGAAATGGAGTAATTTGGCATCATTTTTCTTTAAATAAATTAATCTAATATAGAATCATAAAGTGTATTATATTATAACAGCCTTGATCACAACCTAGTGAGTACTAGCTGGAAATTCTTTCCACATACCTTTGCAAAGGAAACAACAAATCCAACAGTTTGTTTAGACATTTAGATTGAATGGCTCAGACTTGTCATAGCAGTTAATCTATAAACTATATAGGACTGATTCATAATAGACATATCGTAAATAATCTGATGTCAACATTGGAAAAACATTGCATTTGTAGTTAGAAACCAGGGCAAATGAAAATTTATTGTTGTTTTAAACATATTTAGAGACAGTATAGTTTTGCCATTTGATGAAGTCTAAGCAACTCCCTGTAAAGGCACAAATAATAAACCATTTCATTAGTCTCTAGGTATAGATTTAGCTTTTGTATTTAAGAAAGCCAGACTATTTACTGGCTGGACAATTTGCAATTCTAGAGTGAAAGACACTTGTGATTGTCCTTGAATGTCTTTGCATAAGCTTAGCCTAGTATGTTTAAAATAACTTTAACAGCAAGATCATGGTCTTTCAATTGTTTACTGATTTTTAAATGAAAGTCCTTTATCAGATAGATTCTATTTTTAAAAGTATTGCTTAAAAATACACAAATGCCCAGCCTAAAAATTATATATGGCATTTGGAGGTTAAAAAGTTTTACTTTAGGGTTTGGAGAATTTGCCTTGAATGATTAGATTTTATTTTAAAGAGATTACTTAAAGCAATGCAGAGAGTGAAATGTGGATTTAGAGGGGACATATGACAGGTAATTGGGAGCGGGGGGGTCCTGTTGCAATTATCCAGTATAGAAATGGTGAGTACTTCACTGAAGGTTATGGTAATGATATGGTGGAGACTGAATTTATCAGAGACTTTAGGATGGCTGCTTAGATGAAGAGGAAAAACATTGTAAGGTGAACAAATTAGAAAATAGGGAAATTGTGTGCAAATTGAGTACAGGTTTTGAAACTACTGAGCCTGAGATGCTTTTACTGCATTCAGACAGAGATATATAGATATCAGTTGGGTATTTGGTGCTCAGGAGATAAATCTAGGCCTATGATAGAAATTTAGTGTTATTAGCATATAAAAAAGAGTTTATATCCTGAAAGCAGATATTATTCCCTAGTGAGAATATGGAGAGTTAGAAAAAGGGGTCTGAGTATGGACTGGGGAATACTGACATTTGGTATAGGTAGTGGGAAAGGAGTCAGTGAAGGAGAGGCCAGAATTATAGCGGGAGGCATTATAAATATCTTCTTAAATTAAGGGGCTATATGTGGCTATCACACTGGCTGTTTGACTTTGGACAAATTACATGACTTCTCTATACCTCAGTTTCTTCATTATGAAAAAGTGTAACCTAATGGTAGTGTAACCTCATAGGTAGGGTTGTGAGGATTAAGTAAGACATAGTGTCTTTGAGATGATTTTGGATGTGACCCAAAATACGAACTACATTTTATATTGTGTGAGTATATATATAAATTTCCAAGAATAATACTTGACTTTGCTATATGTGATACATTTGGATATTTTCTATTCTAAATCATTTATTTAAAAAGCTGCTTTGACTCTGTGTTTTTTTTTTTTGTTGTTGTTGTTTTTTTTTCAGACAGAGTCTCACTCTGTTGTCCTGGGAAGAGTTCAGTGGTGTCATGATAGCTCACTCCAACCTCAAACTCCTGGGCTCAAGTGATTCTCCTGCCTCACCTCCCGAGTAGCCGGGACTACAGGCACATGCCATGACACCCAGCTAACTTTTCTATTTTTAGTAGAGACGGGATCCCACTGTTGCTCAGGCTGGTCTCGAACTCCTGAGCTCAAGCAGCTGTGATTATTGTTTCTAAACTAGGATAGAAAGTTAGTTAAAATAGATAATTTTTCAGAAATGAGGGATTTGTTTCTAGTGTTAATGCTGTAAACGTGTCCAGTAAAGTAAGGATTAAAAAGTGTTCATTTGCTTTAGCATCCTGGTGGTCAGTGGTAACTTGCTAGAGAAATTTCTGTAGTTGGGTTGGGGTAGAGGATTAAGAAATAAATATGAGATGAGGAAGTAGAGTGAGTTTAATAAACTCAAGAAGCTTGAGAGAGAGAAAGATAGGGCCAGTTGTTAGAGGATTAAGAGTTTTTCTTTTGTTTTCTCTCTTCTTTCTCCTTCTCCATCTGTCTTACTCTAGAGAGCCTAGACTATGGGAAAATTTAAGTGGGTAAGAGAAGGTGGCACAAACAGGAGAGACTGATAAGTCGCAGGACGGGAAAAAGAATGCCAACATATATGGGTAGTTTGTCAAACTTGTCTGAGACCAATCATGATAAATGATTAAAGGAAATTAAGACCGTATCTGGAAGCCTTGGACACGTGGTTTAAGTGAAAGAGGACTGATGGATAGAAGAGGTAGGAAACAGAAAAATCAAATGCTTTTCCTTTTCTAAATACATGGTCATTTTAAAAAGATAAATTAACTTCGTATAAGAATGGACATGGACATATGAAACCAGTATTCCTTAGAAGATATATGCAGGTGAAATGAGTTAGTTCTATTATTGGCAGCCAAACCTATGAATTTACCAAAAATGCAGAATTTGTCTAATGAAAAGAGGAAATATAGAGATTGTTAGGACTCTTGCTTTCCTCAAAACAAATGGAAAAAGTGAGAAAACATAGGTTCATAAATGTAAATGATTTCCTCTGAAAATGCAAGGCTTATTCCTAAGTCATGTGATTAATCTGATTTTCTTTTTTGGTAGAAAAAAATCAGTCTGTTCATTTGGTGAGTGTACTCCATCTAAGAATGAGAAACTTATGACAAATCTCTTTTTACCTGTCAGCCATTGAGATAGCTGTGCCCAGATAAATTACTGGAACATTTTATAATGGATATAAATTGTTTTTAGTAGAAAGCAAATAGAAATATTGTGTGGAGAAATAGTATGAACCTAAAAATGGCATCTCCTAAAGTAAGGACTTAATGAGATATAATCATGTCAAAAATGGTCAGTTACCTTTCATAAACTTTCTGTAGCCTTGTTTTCACAACAATAAAAATGACATTTTTAGGTAGTTTTCTAAATGCAAGTATTTTGTTTCTTATTTTCACAGATGTCAAGGTACAAGAAGTGAATGACATCCGTGTGTTATTAAATCAATGGAAAGTTTACACTATTAATATGCTATTATCATTCATTGCCAGTAGGCTTATTCTAATTCCACAGTAGTTCTGAGAGATTCTACTGGATGTAGGATCCTCTTTGTAAATCAGGATAGTGGTTTGCAGCTAAAATAAAGGCTGAGCCATAATTATGTATATATATATTTTTATACTAGTAGCCTGGTATATACTTTGGACCCAAAGCAATTTTAAATCAGGTTGGCACTTTGCAATCTTACTTCTTTTTTATTGATTCTGTAAGTTACAACTTCACTAGAATTTTGTAGTAACAGTAGTTATATCATAAGAAAGAAGTAAATTTTTTTAAGTTTTATAAATTGTATTTATGTTTTTGACAAAACATAATTGTTATAAATTCAGTTTCCTCTTTAGGAGTTATGAGAAATGAAAATAAGTTTTTTTAATGACAGTCTACAGATTTTAACAAAGCATTTTTCAATAAAGCATTTTTGTTTTGAGCAAGAAGAAATTTCTCTTGTGTATAAAATTCTGTTACCTTTGCAGAAGTCTCAGCAAATCCAATATTCATGGTAAAAGAAATAATAAATCATGATAAATTTCCAACAAAAATGACAAATAATTGAAATAATTTCAATATATTTTTTTCTTGACAATGTCAGTAATAGTTATTACTATTGGTGATTATTACAATAGGGAGTTTTAGGTAAAACAGTACTCAGTAAATGTTTGAATGAATAGTTAGTTAAAAATATTTAATGATTAGAAGTAAAATTATTAGCCTTCCAGAATTTTCATTGACTTAATTAAAAACATAAATGTGTTTTAGGAGATTCCATAGCATAACAGAAATTGTATAGTCTTTGATGCCACACATAACAGACTTCTCTTTAGGTTTTGGCTCTGCTACTTTGTGGCCTTTAACAAATTACTTGACTTCTTTCTTCTTAAATTTTTCATCCATAAAATGATCCCTATGACTGGGAGAAGTTAGAACAGATACTCATACAAGAAAATAATATTTTTTAATGGTATTTAGATTTCCAACTCCATCTTTAGTTATTTAACCTATAAATGAATTAATACAATATATAATTGGAATATAGTGCCAGTGGTACTATAGAAACAAATAATATTTATGATAATATTTCTTTGGAAAAATACATTGGTGTCCAAGTATGTTAGAGCTAAAGCAGAACGATTGGGAATTATCTAGCTTTAAGCTACTACACAGAGTCCCATGTTTGGAGCAAGAGTTTAGAGCATGGGCAATGAAAAGTGAGGGAATAGAAGAACAGAATTAGAGCTCTTGGCTGGGTGTGGAGGCTCACACCTATAATCCTAGCACTTGGGAGGCTGAGGTGGGAGGATCACTTGAGGCCAGAAGTTCGAGACCAGCTTGAGCAAGAACGAGACTCCATCTCTACAAAAAATAGAAAAATTAGCCAGTGTGATGCTGTGCACCTGTAGTCCCAGCTACTCAGGAGGCTGAGGCAGGAGGATTCATTGAGCCCATGAGTTTGAAGTTGTAGTGAGCTATGATGATACCACTACACTCTAGGCAGGGCAACAGAGTAATACCCTGTCTAAAAAAAAAAAAAAAATAGCACTCTTAGGGAGAGAATGGTTAAAAACAAAATAGGTTAATACTGCAAACTGGTGAGACACAGGTTTGGGATTATGGTTTAAAGTGGGACTTTTCCTTTCATTCTTCTTTCTTTTCATTTTCTTTCTTCTCCTTCTCTTTTCCACTCTGACTAGAGGCATTTGGGGCAGCACCAGTTAATCGGACTGGAGAGGAAGGGGTCTTGGAGGGATAGAATGGATGGGCACTGTGGGGCAGAGAGGGGTGGGATGAGGAAGACAGGACAAAGAAACAAGAAATGTGTCAGCTCTGAATTCACAGAGCTGCAAAATGCTGCCATCCTTCTCTCTATTGCCAACTTTACTCTCAACTAGTTGTTAGTCCATCCATTGAAAACCAGATTAAAAAATCTAGAAAGATTAAAATGTGTGAAGAGTGGAACCAAATAGGGTATCCTTTTCACTCCATGATCCAAATATGTCTAGGCATTTATTTTATTGCAACTGGACTAAATAATGCCACATGTAACTCTTAAAAGTATCTGCAAGACCTGGGCACCATGGTGTGTTAACTACAGTCCCAGCTCCTCAGGAGGCTGAAGCATGAGGATCTTTTGAGCCCAGGAGTTTCAAGGCTATAGTGAGCTGTGTCTGTGAATGAGAATAGCCACTCCTTCCAGTATCTTCCAGTACTTTTTTTGTCATCTCTTCCTGGCCAAACAGCTGCCATGCAGTTTACTCTTTTTCCCTACATTTGACTTTCTCTTTTCCTGTCTGTGGGGGAAGAAGTGAAGCTGAAAAGGAAGGATAAGAGGAAATAGAGAGGAAAGAGTTGCTAAAAATAATGGGGTAAGAAGAGGCCTTAGCTATGTTTGGCTAGCATAGCCCCTTTGTATTTAAAGAATATACATTCATTTTATGTGTGACTTCAGTGTAGTTAAATGACATTATTTTACCAGAATTTGTTAATATGTCATCTGCTTGGTAAATTATAAAACTGGGGATGACTTTTCAACTTTATAATGAAATTCATTAATGTTTCGGGGGTCTATTACAAAAATTGACCTCAAGATCTGCTTATTACCCCAATGTGTAGGCTACTTACTGTTTCCATATAAACTTCCTTTGTGTTAAAGGAAAGTCTTTTAATGAGGATCTTTTAAAATGAAGTTTGAAATTATAAACTTCTTTGAATTAAATTTAATATTTACTTTTAATCCAGATACCACTTTATATTTAAATATTTTTAAAGGATCCATTGTATTAACCAAAATAAGGGATTCCAGCTGTACAAACTTAAACACCTATATACCTGTTATAATTACTACTTATTCCATCTCATTTAGGCTTGAGATATAAATATAATCTGGTTTTAAAAATATGAGATTAAAATTATTTGGAATAGAGTATGATTTACAAGCTACAGAAATTGGAAACTGTTTGCTATGAAATGATGGTGAAATGTTTGCAGATACTTTTAAGAATCACCTTTGGCTTTGTTTACTTGAATTATGCTATAATATGATACAATATGATGCCTTGAGAATTTTAAATTTGGGAATTTATGGCTGGGTGCAGTGGTGCACACCTGTAATCCTAGTACTCTGGGAGTCCAAGACAGGAGGATCACTTGAGGCCAAGAGTTCAAGACCAGCCTGAGCAAGAGTGAGACCCCCATCTCTATAAAAGATAGAAAAATTAGCCAGGCGGGTGGCACACGCCTGTAGTCCCAGCTACTCAGGAGGCTGAGACAGGAGGATTGCTTAAGTCCAGGAGTTCGAGGTTGCAGTGAGCTGTGATGAGGCCCCTGCATTCTACCCTGGGCAACAGAGTAAGACTCTGTCTAAAAAAAAATTAAAAATAAATAAAAATTGGGGAATTTTTGATGAATATTAAAAAAAATTGAGATGTATAAAACTTACTCTATAATGAGAATGATACCCTTTGAATTAATAAAGTAGATAGCCAGAATAATTTTTTTGTTTTTTTCTTTTAGCCTCTTTCCAGAAGAGGATACCCAGAGTTTTATAGATCATTTTAATGGGCAAATGGCCTCAAGTTAAGATTATATTAATGTGACATTTTTGTAAAAAAATATTTTGCTCATTGTAGAAAAATGATTAAATACTGCTAAACAAAAATAATAATAATAATCACCCATAATCTCTTTTTTCAAAGATGAGAAACTGCCAGCTTTGTGTTCATCATTATAGGCCATCTGCTCTGTCCCTCTGTGTCTCTCTCTCCCACCTGCCCTTTCTCTTCCTCTTTTTCTCCCTTCTGTGGCCCTTTCCTCCCTTCCTCCTTCACTTTTTTCCTTTCTCCCTACGTGTGTGTGTGTGTGTGTGTGTGTGTACGTATACGTCTCTCCCAGGCTTTTCAAATAAGATCATATCATGTAGGCTGAATGATAAAATGCCTTTGTATTTCCATATAAGCCATATACATGGATTCTGATACTAATCTCCTGTTTTTTACTAAGAAACTGGTGATAACTCTTAACAATATGGATGTGACTAAACATTCAAGCCTCATACTCTTTCAAGTTCTAGAATCCTCTTCTGTGTGCTAAAATGTCTGCTTCTTGTTTAAGGAGCATTATTACTAATTCCAGAAAGTTCTTAGACTAGACTTTGCTCAAATTTGAAGCACTTAACTGCTTGCTTTACCAGTTGTGAGAAATGTAACAATTCAGTATGTCTTTCTCAAGCCTGACTCCTTGTTTCTATTATTTTCTACTGCTTGAGTTCTCTCAGAGGTAATCAAGGAACACTATACTATAGTTGAGATGGATCTCTGGGGTCCAACTGTGTTGGCTCACATTCTTACTCCATCTTACTTGTTTTGTGACCTTGAGTAAGTTTCTTAGCCTCTCTGTGCCTCAGGTTTCTTATCTTAATTGAAGACAATAATAGCATTTACCTCATGGGATAATTGTGAGTATTAAATGTCTACTGCACAGTAAGCACTCAATAAATGTCAGCTGTTTTAAAAAATTTATATCAGAACTATAAAGATCACATATCATATGATTCCATTTATATGAAATATCTAGAATAGATATATCTATAGAGATAAAAATTAGATTGGTGGATACCTAGGGCTATAGGATTTGGAGGGAATGGAGAATGACTACTAATGGGTATTTTTTTTTTAAGGGTAATGAAAATGTTCAAAAAGTAATTGTGGTGATGGCTGCACCAGTCTGAATATATTGAAAACCGTTGACTGATACACTTTAAATAGTGAATTGTATAATATGTCAATTACGTCTCAAGCTGTGAATTTATTCTCATATATAAGTCTGGTACCTTCTTGATCAAAATTAAAAGTCACAGATTGCCAGATACAAACAGATACAAACTGTGATCACAAGTATGCACTTTGTATATCTGTAAAGTTTCTTGCTAATAATACATTCCGATTTAGTTTGAATGGAAATTAAATTTATAATATAAATTATCACTTATTTTATGGATTACATTTGATTATATATTGATATTGATTATATTGTGAAGAACAATTATTATATTTTCTATTTATTTTGGGGGGAGGGTGTTTCAAAGTCACTGTATTTGCCATGGGTAATTTTTGAAATGAATGAAGAATATAGGAAATTATATTAATATTTATATCATATTTTTCCCTTCCTTGATCTATTTTAGACATTTTTCAAAATTATCATAGATGGCAAAAATGGGAAATATTTGGGTTTATTCCAATCTATAGCCTTAATACTTCAAATAGTATATCCATGTTTTGAGGCTTATTTTTCATGTTGTATCAGTTCAGTGACTGTGCTTACCAGGAGAGAAAGTATACCATCTACATCCAAGCTCAGGTGAAATTTATAGTAAAACAGAATATTTTTTTCACCATTATGAATTTTTAGCACAGATTCTGTTTCAGATGAGTGACTAAGTCACTGAACCAGGAGTGTGTTTACCTGTAAGGTGAGCTAATGGGAATGGGAGAAGCTTTTAAGTTCTAAAATTTCAGCTCTGTCCAGAGTCTTTCCTAGAAGAAGGAAAAAGTGGATCTCCTCCCTTTTTTATTTTCCCTTGTCAATCACAAAGCCTCTTTGTACTGGTGAGGCCTTCATGGTGACTGAGTGCTGGCTGTTTATCATGTTCCTGTCATCCTCAAATGCAAAATAAAAGGAGAAGGAGAACACAGTTTTGAGTTCTCAGGCATTGTGGCAACCCAGGACCTGAGAATCTCAGCTGCTCTGGAATGCTTTCTAAAGTGATTTGTCACTGAAATAAAGTATGCAGTTTTTATGGTTTTGAGCTCCTTATGCATGTTTGGAACAAGAATGATATTAAAAATCAGATGATGGAAGATAGTTGAGCTTATCAGATTTGATTTCTTCTATCACAAAAGCATTAGTTCTAATATTGGAAGCACAATTGCTTTCTTCACTTCTGTTTCTTTCTTGAATGTTAAAAAATGTTTTTTGAATTGAAATAATTCCACATTCTAATATTGTCTACAGGCTTTCCTTGTCATTTAAAGATAATTTCAGGGAATGTTATGAAAGATAAGACTCTCTTCACCTTTTAAAACCACCAGCAACTTCTATTGGTATGAAATATGCAGAGAAATTTATTATAGCAAATCTAACTTGTTGAAATTACTTGAGTCATAAGAATTTTATAATTATTACAGTTTTTGATCACTTTCCTGAATTTATTATCTATTTCTTTGGATTTATCTTACATCCTGTATAATTTTCTATTAAATGTCAGTGATTTGGAAAAACTATGTGAATGAATGTAAGTTAGACTAATGGAGCTTTCACCTTCTTAAAAGGATATAGGCCTAATAAAAAAGGGAATTAATTTTTTAGTCTTTGGAAAAGCAGAAATAAAATTGTATTGATAAGGATGAAAAATAAGAGTTTTGTTATCAAATGAGATATTTCTCTTTATTAATTCCTAAGTACCCTGTTAATGAACTGTTACAAATTTAAAGGTCTGATATAAGGGCTTTAAGGCAGCTGACAAACTTTAAATACATATCTTACTAAAATGCAGATGATGAGTCTGTAGGTCTGAGGTGGGATCTGAGCTTCTGCATTTTCAACAAACTCTCAGGTGATGCTGGTGCTCCTGGTCTTGGGATCACACTCTGTGTAGTAAAGCTGTAAATCATATCAAGCATTAAATGTATTTTCCTATAAAATCTGTAATTGAAAAAAAATCCAGAGAACTTAATTCCCCTGCCTCTCTTGGTAACCAATTCCAGTAGTTCACAGCAAGCATAGTCAAGACATTTTCTCAAACATCTTATATCTCTGTAGCAAGAGGGAATGAGCTTACCTTTTTCTCAGTTGAAACAGAAAACAACTATTCGTAAGATTGCTTTAGAAGATAAAAGATTATTAAGTCTCTTTTCCCTCCCTCTTTCTTCTCAACATCAACTTCCATGAGATTTGTTTCCACTAACATTTTCTACAAAATATGGATACATATTTTGGATACATAAAGTAACTTAAGTACCTTATTACAATGTAGCACACAGAACTATCTGTTCATTTACCAAGGCATTTTCTTTGAGTTTGAGTTCCTTAGCTGGAGTTCTGAGTTGTTTTTGTTATAAGATACTATCTTTCCAAAGCATTTACCTCAGTTTCCACAGGAAAAAAGCTTTCTTCCTTTTGGGTCTGTGTAATGTGTAAGTCAGTTGCATAATTACTTTAACAAGTACAACTGACATAAACACATGTAGGGACAAACACAACTGACGCTTGGCAAGCATATAACTCAACTAATATGTACAGAGGTGTATGTGGTCATATTTGGGAGTAGTGTTTTTATTTTTGAGCAGTCAATGTACACATTAGAATGTTACAGAGAAAATAGGGAAAATAAGATAAATTGGTCTTATTAAATGTAGTCTCTTAAATGAAGGTGGGATAAGAGAACTTTTACTGTAAACAGCACATTTCAAAAATATTTACTAACTTCTAATTCTACACCTTTTGTAACTGCAATATCATCACCACTGTCTTCTTCTTTATTTTTGGGGGATTTCTTCCATGCCTTAAAGCTCTCAAGATTTGGCTTCTACCTTTTTTTTTTTTTTTTGGCTTGTTATTTATCCTAGTAGAGCCAGCCAAACTTCAGCCATACTTTTATTATAGGAAATAATTGATATATTTGACATACATATTGATGCTTATATATTCTAGCCTAAAAATAACTGTAGCTTAAAAATTTATAGACTATATGCTGATTTAGTGTTCTTTTATGTTTATTTTATATGTTGCAAAATTCCATGAATAAAAGTGCTGTCTTTTAAAGTGAATAATACCGATACTTAATGTTTCAGAGGATCATGGATTTTTAGAATAGGAAGCAAATAAATGAAACATTATGTAATACAGCACTGTCACTTTTCTGGTGAAGAAACTGAATCTTCAAATTTTTTTGTGGCTTATAGATCAGATAGCAGTTAGTGACAGAGATAGAAGTAGACTCTTGAATAATTTACTTTAAAATATTACCATGAACTATTTTAAAACAATTAAATATTTTGAAATTTATGTGAAGGGTGTGGCAAAAGACCCAGTATTATTTTTGTGCTCTTAAATACTACAATGTGATGAAAAGCCTTTTGAGAGGAAAGATGAAATTAAACAGAGAGACTTAGAAATTAAGGAAGATAGAAATTTGGTCAAAAATTTCTTAATGCATATTTTAGATTTTGTATATGACATAGTTTAAACTATGACGGAAATACCATCTCATGGGACTACTTATCTTTCTCTTTGAAATAGTAAATATTTCTTATTGCTATTAGAAATTTTTGAAATTCCTTTTTTGTGACTAGGTTGTAAGCCAGAAAAGGATAAAGGCTACTTTGTAGTCAGATGGCTATGATTTCTGTCTCTGTGTTTCAAGCTTCCTCTCCTCTCCTCTCCTCTCCTCTCCTCTCCT
>VBSM01001265.1:48637992-48703461 GCA_008086735.1 Cheirogaleus medius
TCCTCTCCTCTCCTCCCCTCCCCCAGTTCCACTTTGTTTCTTATCTTTTTGTTGTTTTGTTTTCTGCTTTTGCTTTAATTTATAATATCAAGGAGATAACTAGTAATACACCATGGCACCTAACATTAACTAGCCATCATGTCATTTTAAGTGTGACAAATGTGTGGATGAATGGCATTTTAGAACCAAATTAAATTTGTTACTGTTTCTTTATGCATTATTGGTGATTTCTTTTTAAGAGGAAGAAGCTATACATTAGCATATCTTTGTAATCATTTCTGATCTTTCATCATGAATTGATCACTATTTTTCTTATGAAATGTGTACAGATATATATTAAAGGTTTATTTGAACAGCAGTCTGTACATTTTAAGAATTTCAGCTACCTAATCTTTGTAACATAGTTCCAGCCTTAAGCTCACTGGATATAGTTAGTAGTCATTTAAATTAAATCTTTAAAATCTATGGTAGGTTAATTTCATCTAGAAAAATAAAAATATCTTAAAAATATTCTTTGTTTATTAGCTTTGAGGACATTGTTTTGAGTTCATTTTGCTGAAAAATAATTTACTAGATTTCTAAAGAGATGTATAAAAAATACTGTGTTATTTTTTAAAACTATTTACTACTTGAAGTTTCACAAGATGGGTCTGAAATTATGTTGTAGAACGTAGGTTTTACATTTTTCTTTTCCAGATTGAATTGGCCACAGTATTAATAAGCTACAATTGAAATATGAAACTTTGACATAAAGAAGAAATTGGAGTGTTACTAACAGCTGTTGTCATAGAAGAGACATAGAAATTTATTGTGTCTCTAGAACATTATCTTCCCATGAGTCTCCTTTCTCAGCTTACCAAATTTGAGTTCTACTTCCATTCTGCTTAATCTTCAACTAAATACCTTTTCTTCTTGTTCAGTACTTGAATTAATAGATACTAGTGTGATCACACCTACCTTATATAAGGTTCTGTTTTATCTAAAAATATTCTTTTCAAACCATACTTCATTTGGTTTAACTGTTTTTACTGGTTATTAATGTCCAGATCTGCTCTAATCTTGACCTCTTGCCCTATTTCTAACCCTACAAATCTAACTCTCTTCCCTAATTGTGGCTCTTGAACTTTTTGTTTAAATGTAGCATGTCTCTTATTTTCTGCACCCTGTTTCTACTTTTTCTTCACCTGATAGTTGTATCTTCTCTGTGAGTGGTCAGGTAGTATATCCCCTCATTACAATGTGGTAGTATTAATAATTATACAGGCCAAAATTTTGGAACAACATACTTTCCTTCAGTGTGCAATTTTATTAGGAAGTATAATAATTTATAATAATTAAAAAAATGTTAATTAATATATCCTAAATAGAACCTATCTGCATCTCAATGTTTTGTAATACTTTTTCTGCAGGAAGTAGAACACAAGTCATATTTCTGGCTTGTGTAAATTTCTGGCTTGTAAATTTCTGCAATTTATATGGAAGAAGTTTTAAATTCTTATGGGAAGAGCTGACGATATACCAGTGAGAGAGATGAGTATAATGAATTTGAGCAATAGATATTTATCTAAATTTTATTACCTTTGAAGGAGTCATGTATCACTAGGAACTTTACATGTAAATAACATACAAACACATTATGACTTTAAAAATCCACTGTACTAGTCTTTGTCTCCCACAGCACAGAGCCATTTTGTCCCTTTCTTGCAGCTGTAAAGGCCTCTGGATAGTGAGGCTTTGTTGAAAAGGGAAAAAATAATAGCTAGCCAATGTTTATTGAGTGCTTACTATGGGCAAGGCACTGTGCTAAGTGCTTTACAAACAGTACTGGGTTAATCTGTTCCATCACCATAAGAGGGTAGGTACTGATATTTTCTCCATTTTACAGGTGAGGAAACTGAGGTTTTGAGAGGTAAAGTAATTTGCCAAGAATTGTATAATGAGAAAGAAACAAAACTTGAATTTGAATTTGGTTCTCTCTAACCTTAGAGCCTGTTTTCTTCATTACTTGGTCTACCTGACTGACTACACCAGTACTTCGCAATTTTTTTTATACCATATCATATATAGAAAATATTAGTGTATGTTTGTATAGTATAGTGACAAAAATGGCTGAGGCAGCTCAGAACTGGAGGCAACTGACCTGGAGGTTCTGGACACATTAGAAGCCTTCCCCTCGCCCCCACCAAGTCAAGTCAAAGTAAGGAGAGGATCAGTAACTAATCTTTCAACCAGTTGTGCAGACAGACCTATTAGGAAACTTCTACACTATAATGTCTCCCTTGGAAAGAGGAGGCGAGAGGTAAATGCCCCTTGTTATAATGTAACGATGCCTCCAGCCCCCCTTACCATCACAGGCTAGGTTATAGGAGTTTGGATGGCGATGATGTGTTTTCAGTTCTTCCGTGTTTCTTTCTCTGTCGCATTGTTTTCCTTCTTCTTTCCTGTTTGCTATAGTAATAACTCCATATAATTGCTGGTTAAGTTTGGTTAAGTTGTTCATTCAGGAAATATTTATTGAGCTATACTCTTTAGTATGGTGTGCGGAGTTATATGTACTAGCACAGTGATATGAACAAAGTGCAGTGAACGGGAAGGACACCACGATTAGTTTTAACTATGGAGCGTAGCACTAACAAATGCTTCACTAACACGTAGCATATTTTCCAAGCCCTGAAAAATCAATTGAATTTAAACCCAAGGAGGTCAGGAGATTGGTGATAGGACCATAATGCAGATAGAATCAGTAGTAGCAGGAAAGGCTTAGAGGTTGGACCACTTAGAACTATGTTTACATGTTAAAAAAATAAATAAAAAGAAAGAGAGAAAGAGAGGAAAGCAGGGAGAGAGAGAGAAAGAGAATCCTTTCTTGCCCCATTATTTGTTCTAGTCACTACCTTTTTTTCTTTCTTCCTCTTTATAGCAGATTTCTCTACTCATTTGTCCATATTTGCTGTTTGGCTTTCTTATGTGTCACTGTAATATGATTTCTGCTCCATCACTCCTTAGGAACTGATCTTTCTGAGGCCATCAAAAACACCCTGTAACTAAATCTAATGGACACTTTTATGTTCCTATTTTACAGGGTCTCTCAGCTACTTAGGACATTATTGCCCACTTCTCATCATTCTTTTCTTAGTCTCCCTGAAATGATGCTCTCTTGATACTTTTTTCTATCTCTCTAGTCACATCTCCATTTCCTTTTCATTATTTTCTTTCTTGTACCATCCCTTAAATGTTAGTATATTCAATATCTGTTCTAGGACTCAGCTTTTCTGACTCTTTATACACTCCATGGGTAATCTTATACATTTCTATGGTTTTCATTACCATTTATGTACTGATGACCCCCTAATCTATATCTCTAGTTCAGCTTTCTTTCCTGAACTTTAGATCCATGTATTAAACTGCTGAGCTGACTCACTGCTCCTCAAAGTAACATTTTCACAAAACAGAACTTACTTGTCTCTGCTTTAACCCTTCTTCTAACTCCTTCTGTTCAAACTCTTTATTTTTCTTAAGGTTTTTATTTCAGGGAATGGAAATGCTATTCCACAAGTTTGCCGAAGTTTGAAATTTGGGCATCATCCTAAACTCCTTCCTTTCAATCACTCCAATATTCAGTCACCAAGAAGTATCTATTTTACCTCTTTTATATATTTCAAATACATGATACTGTGTCCATCCATACTACTGGTGCTCTACTCCATTTTCCAGGCCTCCATTGCCCTGGTTACCATAAAAGGTTAGACCTGCCTTCTAACAAGTTTCCATCCATCTACTCCCTGTCCCATCCAGTTGATTTTCCAACTATAACCAGAGAGCAATTATTGTCCTGTGCTTCCAGTTTAAACTTATTCAATGTCCTCAGAGTCAAGTCTAAGCTCTTAAGTAGTTTGCAGCTTTTATAAAAAGCTGTTCTCATCTGTGGGAGTAGGAATGCAGGAATTTGAGTCTGTTGCCTGGATTTGATATCACTTACTGTGTGATATTGAACTGATTACTTGTCTTCCCTTTGCCTCAGTTCTTTGCTTTGTGAGCCTGAGATTATTGCTAGGATGAATGAGTTGTGAAAACTTTGCCTGATACATAGTAATTAGTTAATAAATATTTATCCAGATAACAGTATTTTTAAGAAATCCAAACTAATGGCATCAAATAATATGGTCATTCACTAGTTAAAGCACAAGAATATCTGTAACTTCAACATACATAGAGAGCATGTAGTAATCAGTGTTCCTTGTAGACACATAATAGCAAAAATTGGATAGTGTATATACTGGGTATTAATTAGAAAATAGATAAGTGAACACCCTAGGAGTTCAAAAGAGAAGACATTCTGTAAAGATTTGATGAGGTCTTAAAAGGATAATTAAGGCAGTAGAAGATACAATAGAAGCTAACATTTTTTGAACCCTTATTATGTGATAGACACTGTGTTTAACACTTTATATGCATTATTTCCTTTACTTCCTCAAAAGACCTTTAGGAGATATTATTTATAACTTTATTTTACAGATGAGGAGACTGAGGCTTAAAAGATTAGGCAGTCCTGTGAAGTATAGAGCTAGAATTCCAATCCAGATAGATGACAGAGAATTCCTTTAATTATTTTTGATTTAAAATGTTTTTCCTTTTGGTCACAAGTCTTTTGAGGCAGTATACACATTCTCTCTCTCTCTCTCTCTCTCTCTCTCTCTGTCTCTGTCTCTGTCTCTCCCTGTCTCTGTCTTCAGGTGTGTGTATGTGTTTAAAAACAACTTAGTGTTACTTTAAATGCATATAAAATATGGTGTGTTTATCCAAATTTTTTCATGCATAAAATATATTTTGTAAGTTATGTTTTTGTCTCAGTATATGGAAAGAAAAAAATACCAAACAGCCTTAGGCACGAAAGTTCTTGGGAGAATATTATAGTCAGGGTTGAATTGCAAAAAAACAAATATTTTGCAGGTTGTATTACCTTAGGCTTTTTAACTGACACTTTATGAATTATGATTAGAGAAACTTGTGTTAAATATGTCTATCTCTTTGATGACCTTTTGTAATTTTGCAAATGTAGAAAAAGAATTGGTATTGACAATTCAGAAGTTCTGTTCAGGCTTGATTTAATCTGACTTTACAGGCTTAGTACGTTTCATTGAAGGTAGAGCATTTGCAATAGAACTTTTGTTTGAATAGATTTGGGATGTCCGTGTTGGGCTTTTGTTTTATTTGTGACAGACTTTACATGGTGTTATATCAAGTACTATATTTTTGAACACCAAACAGGCTAGATTTCTCTTGTGAAGATAGATTGGCTTTGGTTATCACCATTGTGGGTAATACCCTTTTTCTTTCATTTCATTGGAAAAGATTATTAAACAATTCTTGTCATTCATCCTAAACTTATTTTGGTATTATGCATACCTTTTGCACAGTTTGCTTTTTGTTCTTCTTTTTTTTTTTAAAGTACCCTTTTTTAATCTCAATGCTTTTGTTTTGATAGCTTGCCCTAGCAGGCCAAAACTATGAGCTTTTAGCAATTTTCAGAATGTATAGTTCTTTTGTTCTTTTTATTTCTTTGTTAAAGAGACTATAAACTATGTTCTTAACTGTCAAAATCTAGACAACAAAATTCACAAGTTAATTGAGCTCTTATAAAGGGAATAGGGCTTAGTGCTTCTCACTAATACCATATAAAAAGGTTTTTTTCTTTGATAATTTTTCTCATGGATATATTAATTTGTATTATTTAATGCATTTGTATTCCAGGTAGCTTCTGATTTTTCCCCCTTTTAATAACATCCTCCTGGAAATGAAATGTTGGGAAATGATACCTCTTTTTCACTGTTTATTATCTGTGTCAATAATTTCAATTCACCCATCCTGACATTTTATTTTGAATTAGATGTGGGGATATCTGTAACTTTAAACTCTTTTTTAAACTGCATCTTGAACATAAGAGGCAGCAGTTTTGTAGTGGGATGAGTATAGCTTTAGAATCAGATTTCATTTTTACCACTTACTACGGGTGCAGCCTTAAACTATTTATTTAATTTCTTGGAGCCTATTTCTTTATTCATGAAATGCCAATAATTTTTCCTCTGCTGATTGTGTTGAAGATTAGAGACGGTGCAATTAAGGTCCCTTTCAGTGCCTGACACATAGTAAAAGCTCAGTAAATGGTGTGATTGTGCCACTTCTCTTAAGGAAAATATTTTAATATTATCTTAGTTGTGAGAAAATATCTGTTAGAAACCCCTTCTGGTCGCATGACAGGATTTGATTTTACAGACTCTTGAAGATAAATGTAAACATGCGACTGTCTTTGGCCAAAGGAATGTGATTGAATATGAAGTATGCCACTCTGGGCAGAAGCTTTTAGAGCCTGTACTTCAGTTGCCATGTCATCTATTCCTGTCTTGCTGATTAATATACACAAATTGCCTATGATATTTCTAGTACTCCAAGTTCATCTTGAGCATCCTAACCAGAAAACATAAAAATAAATTTTATGAGAATGTGGTGGTCAAGAGTCATGTTGGAATCTGGAAGTTAAATTTTTAATGAATATACTTAATAAAGTAAACATGCTTAATGGGGGGAAGGGACATTGTTAGACAGTAAAGCCTTTGAGTTTCATGTACTGTAGACACTTGAGGCCTGATAACAACAGGAGTAGCTGTTTAACAGCATTGAACACCACAGGTCCTGAGAGAAATGTAAAAGGTATCTGTAGATTAAGATGAATGAAATTCCATCTTAATGGTAATTCATCTTGCAGAAGTGGCTAGTTGTTGCCATTTGTGTTGTTACTATGATTGCCTATCTGAGCATCTACTTTGTGTGCTTTAGGGGGTTGGAAGGGAAAGAAGCTCAACTGATTAGAGCAGTTTGCCTACAGATGTGAAAATGTGTACCACTTCCTAGCTGTTTAATCTTGAGTAAGTTCTTTAATTCTTTTAGTTCTGTTTTTATACATATAAAATGGATATGATAAATGCCTGTTGATAATGTAAAGATGTGAGATAGTGTATATTGCATGACATATTAAATCCTTAGCTTTGTGACTACAAGTTAGAAGATGCAACAAACATTGGAGTTGTTTTCCTTGTTAACTGCATTTGTTGAGAAAGGTGGTGCTGATGCATTATCAAGACCTTCCTTTTTCTACATGATTTTAGAAAAAAATAACACTATTCCTTTTCTTGTATTAGTACCTTTGATAAAATCCTTTTATTTATTTTCCTCAATATTGCATAAAACTCACTAGGCTATAAGTTTACTGAAGGGGCATATATTCTTTTTCATTCCAAAGTCCTACTAAGGTACCTTGTCAAAATAGGTCCTCATTTCCCTTCTATAGTATAGGCTTTCAATAAATAGTAGATTAGTTTGAATTTCTTATTTAATTATTCAGCATTATAAATGTCATGTTCATATTTGTATATATAAACTCTGCATATTTACTGTATAAGATATTTCTTATACAAAGTGACTTATCTATACAAATAGGTGTTAGATTAAAAAGCATCTAGTAAATTAAATAGTCCAAATGCTGTTTGCTTCATGCTCATCTGATAATTAGAAGTTGTTAATGAAGCAAAGTCCTTCTATCAAATCCTATTTTTTTCCATTGTCTTACATTTGAAAAATTCTTACTTCCTTGTTTAGGGTTGTCTGAGTATGGTACCCCCTGAGATTAGAGGCAATATTTAGCTGAAATTTTAGCAGAGGTTAAAAATCCCACAATTAGCCAGGTGCAGTAGTCCTAGCTACTCAGAAGGCTGAGGCAGGAGGATTGCTTGAGTCCAGGAGTTTGAGGCTGCAGTGTGCTGGGATCGTTCCTGTGAATAACCACTGCCCACTGCATTCCAACCTGGGCAACATAACAAGACCTAGTCTCACCAAAAAAAACACAAAAAAACAAAAAAACGTTCACAATTGCAAATTTATAGATTTAGTAATAGATAGTTGAAACATCTGGTGACAAATACCAATGTAAAAGGTTTAAAAACAAATTTTAGTTTAGTCTTAGAAATAGTCTTGCTTTTGTTGGAGTAGCCCTATAATATTCCTAATGAGTTTAATGCTGTGTAAGGATTGGATTTCATACTGTATATGAGATATCCTTGTAATCAGAACTTTGAGTTCTAAAGTAATTAAACCTCCCCTTGATTGGCATATAGAACGATAGAACCTTATGCAGAATTTTGATCTATCTGAAATACCATTATAATAAAATTCTAATTAAGTCATTATTTTAATGGTATATTAAACAGGATTTTGTATAATAAAAAGAGTAAGGAGTATGAGTGACAAAGTATTATAAAGTGCCATCCTTTAAGAAATTTATAATAGAATACATGTTCTTCTAAAATGGAAAAATCAAATGCAATATTTCCTTTTAAAGAAGTCACAAATGTTTAAATTATAACTTTGAAAAGTTGTACAGTTTACTTCATGTACATGAAAGATTTCCTGTATTGCATGCTTTTGACTTCTGGCAATAAAATAATGCCATACAATGGGGTAGAAAACAAAATACTCTGTTTTTTATATTTTAACTGGAACAATTTGAAGATATCACATGTTCTTTCTTTTACCTTATTTGCTTTTTTAAAAAAATTGTATAGTTTTGTTTTAAAATGTGCAATTTTTTTTTCTCTAATGTATTAGGTTTCAAATTATTTAGACTTAAAAATGTATTCAGTTACAGGAGCATAATGTGTAGATTCAAACTCAAGCTAAATCTTATATTCTTCAGTATTAATAATGTATAGCTGCGATCTCCAACCCCTAGTCGGGTACCAGTCTGTGGCCTGTTAGGGACCAAGTGGCAGAGCTTTGCTATGTACAAATGCTATCCCCCATTCCCACTGCAAAATTGTCTTCCATGAAACCCGTCCCTGGTTCCAAAGAGGTTGGGGACCACTATTGTATAGCTTTTCTTTACACATTTTATTCCAATAAAATGAAGAAATTTTTACAGTTAAATATGGCTATGGTATTTGGCACAGTTTCTATTATTAGAAAAACTACAATATTACTTAAGAATCTAAAATTATCTATCATTTAAATAATAAAATAAAAATATCATATTAATTACATAAAAAAGTATGTTGGTACTCAGCAACCTCAGTTCTGAGAATTGAATTATACAAGAATTGAGTGAGCATCTGAGTCCATATGTATTACATGGAAAACAGCCAGTTACAGGTAAAACATTTTCTCATAACATTCATTAACTTTCCATAGAGAAAGTGTTTCACACTTAGATCAGCTCTTTTGGAAGGAAGAAATTTAGAGCTAGAGCAAATAATATTTAATGCCCATTTTATAAACCAATAGTAAGAAATCTAGCTAGAAGCCAAGATTTTTAGTCTTATACATCTGGTCATGATGATTTTGGAATCTTTATGCTCTGATGATATGCCTTTGTTATGACTTTAAAATATTTTCTGGCCAAATCATTAAGCAGGTATGGAAGCAAATCCTGAGTCAGACCAAATTCCTACCATCCATGAAGAATACTGGACTCTTCATTCTAAAAGAGAACAATTCTTTGGATGGTTTCAGATAGCCATTTTGCCATATTGCATATAAAAGGAGTGTATTACTCCTCAATGTTTTCTCTTCTCTTCTTCCTCTCCCCCCAACACCTTCAAATTTCTTTCCTTTTATTTGAACACTATTTTAGACCAAATTGTAATAAGGAAATGGAAAATAATCAGCTTGCATCTTTTATAAAATATTCAGATATTCTCTTAAAGATGCATTTAACCTAATCAACTGCCATTTTGATATCATGTTTAAAGAATATAAAAGACACACTCAACTTTAAAATAGTTTTTAGGTGGCTCTTATAGTATGTCAAATTATCTCTGAGATAAAAACAGAAGCGCAAGGTATTTTGTATTTTATTTCATCCCTTAGGTCATAGTTAATTATTAAATATTATACAGAAAATATCAGTGATTGTATGCATTGAGACAATTTATTTTGTTTTGGGCATCTTCCCAGTTTACTCAGAGTGTTCCTTGAGATATTGAGAAAGTCATTTAAGATCTCTTTACATACATTTAATTTGTATAGTAGTATCTATTGAATGTAGTTTATTTAGAGCTAAAAGGTTTTATTGAAATCCTTTCTGTTTTTGAACAAAGATTAAATGTTTTTCATGACTTAGAGTAATGAAAAAGGAAATATTTATCTTGAAGATAAGCCAATTTATATATTATTGGACATAGCACAGACCACCCTGTAGTCTACTGTTTATAGTTAAGGATTTTAAATCTACGTATGCACTTGATGAGCCAGAACTATCTTTGTTCCAACTCTAAAGTTTTGTGTCTGCAAAGGGTAATAATTTCATGTTCCCCGCTGCTAACTTCTCCCTCTCTTGGCTAATAAAATTCTGTCAAGATTATTTTATTTCCACAGGGGAAAAGGCTTCTTTCGACCTCAGTAATAATAGCATTGAGAAATTTCATCTGTCAAAGGACTGATATTTAATATTGTTGGAAAACACTAGAGTTATATTTGCTTTCAAAACCAGTTTCTTTCATATAGATGGTATATATATATAATATGTACATTTATATATATAAATTTACAACAGAATATAGCTGACTTGTTTTTACTGCAAATTTATATTTCATTTGAAGCTTTATTCTCCTCTACGCAGCCACAAATTTTAGAATTTTTCAAGCATTGGTTCTAAGCTCTCTTATTGTCTTTCTATATTTCATTGTAAACAATTTACCCCATCCTCATAGCTTTAACTACTGCCTAATATAATGGGCATGGAGTATTTTCTAGGGTCATGGAGTATAAGCTAGAAAAGGAGGATAGTGAAGAAGAAAGCATTGGTAGATGGGAAGAAATATGGAGCTACTGAATTGGAAGTCTCTCAAGAGGCCAAAGAACCTTCATGGTGGGAGTAGTTCAACAAGAAAATTGAAAGTAAAGAAGAATGTTATTAGAAGGTGAACTGCTTCAATAAATTATTCAAGAGTAATTAGGATGACAAGATTATGATAGTAACTGTAGATGTAGATGGCTGAAGTGAAGTGGAGTTACTCATTGGAAACAGGTCCAGAGGACTGCGTGGATGAGGATGTTGAAGTCACCTGGAAGAGTGAAAGGCTTTGAGTTAAATTCTAAAGTCTTTGATGAATAAGACAGAATTATGGAGAGATTAGCAGATACAACAGTGATGTGGAAGCAAAGAGGGTGGTATGAGTGAATGGCATGAGCCTCAAATGATCCGAGTTTTTACTATCGAATTGAAGATAACCATATGAAACTATTGTAGAAATAGGGAACACAGAAGAAGGTGATAAGTAAATAAACAGCCTTCATTTGAGATGGCTACAGTACTTATATGTCTTTAGGGGACAGCTAGTTTTCAGTGGAGGCAAAAAGATGAAGAAAACTTTCCCAGATGGGTTGAGAATTTGGGCAAGGTAAAATAAGTATTAAGTATTCAGTAAATGCTATTTATTTATATAGCAATAGGAGAAAGTTGACTGAAACATTAGCATGCCCACATCCCTTTCAGTGTTCATTTGTATTGGTGTTTGGAATGGAATAAACATACTATAGATCTGAGGTATCCAACCCCCAGGGCCATGGAGTGAGCCGAAGAGTTTTACGCTTTCTCCTTCCCCTGTCAATAAATTGTCTTTGAATTGGGGGAGAGTGGTGGACAGCCAGAGGTGAGCGGAGTGGCAGGTGGGTGAGCAATCTAAGCTGAAGATCCCCATCGCTGGCATCACCACCTAAGCTCCGCCAGCCACTCACCTTCTGTGGAAAAATTGTCTTCCATGAAACCAGTCCCTGGTTCCAAAAAGGTTGCAGACTGCTGCAGATGGATTTTAATAGTCTTAGCATAAACAGAATGAGGTCAAGAGTACTAGATGGGTAAGAGAAACAATGAGAGAGCTATGAGTAAAATCAGTGCAAATTTGCAAGTCAAAGGAAGCATTTGCTGCCTTAGGACTATAGAGTTCCGTTTGTAAGTGATAGATTGATCATGTACTTCTAGGAATTGTTTTCTTAAATATCTGGTGCTGCTTAAAGAAAATGCTTCAAAGTTTTGTATTTTTTAAGTTAATGATCCCATAATCACATTTATAAATTACCAAATGAGTATAAAATTGTTTTCTCTTTAATATAATGTTAAATCATTATCATTTGATTTATAAATAATCAATTATTTAATCTATTAAGTGGTAAAACTAAGTAAAAATTGTCTTATTGAATGATCTCATTACTCTTTCTTGGTAATGCTT
Organism: Cheirogaleus medius; assembly: GCA_008086735.1. Classification (NCBI taxonomy): domain Eukaryota; kingdom Metazoa; phylum Chordata; class Mammalia; order Primates; family Cheirogaleidae; genus Cheirogaleus; species Cheirogaleus medius. Next base: position 48,650,268 of record VBSM01001265.1, read on the forward strand.
TCTAAATTTTCCTAGTGGAGTAAATTACCTCTTATTAAGCAGATATATTTGGCTGCACTGTCAGTGTTGGACCTTGTATATGTTTGAGCAATTTCCTCAAGTTCAATTAGTATTTGGGATATAAATATATAATAAAGACTATTAATTATTATTGGAAGTATTAATAGTAATCATGATAACTAACATATATATAACATTTATGCCAAGCACTGTTTAAATACTTTACATATGTTAATTAATCCTCAAAACAACCCCATGAGGTAAGTACCATTATTGCCATTCCATTTTTATAGATGGGTAAGCTGAGATACAGAGAAGATTCACTAACTTGCTCAAGGGCACATAGCTGGAAAGTGGTGGAGCCAGGATTTGGACCAAACTTTCTGGCTCCAGAGTCTGTGCTCTTAATCATTCTGCTGCACTACTTCATGTGATTTCAAGAAGAATATGACCAATAAAAACTAAAACTTTTCCTTTCCTCCATTCTGTTTCTTATTTTCTCAGTCCATATGGAGTACTTAGGATTGGGTTCAGTGCTTAAAATTAACAACAACAACAACAACAACAACAAAAAACAAAATAGTAGCAAACACAAGAGAGAAATTTATTTTTTACATAAAAGAAGGCTGGCAGTGGGCAGTACAGGGCTGATAAGGTAACTCCACAGTAATTGTGTCCTAACCCGCTATCTGTTATACCACCCTTGTGAATCAGTTTCATTCTTAAAGTTACTTCGTATACTAAGATGGCTGCTAGAACTCCAGCCATTATACCTGTCTTACAGGCCAGAAGGAAAGTGAATGGCAGAAAAGAAAAAAGAAAAGGCTCCTCGTATGTAAATCACCTTTCTGTAAGCAAAGCCCTGTACAACACTTCTGCTCACATCTCATTCTTTAGAACTTAGTCACATGGCCATGAGTTGGAAATTATAGTCTCTTATTCTAGATAGTGGCATGCCTAACTAGAAATTGAGTTTTTGTTATTAAAGTACAAAAGGAGAATGCCTATTGGGGTAAGTCTCTACCAGTTTGTGAGACACCATCCTTAGTATTCACAACTTTTCAGACTGGTCTTTAATACTGACTTATATTAATACATTTTGAACTGGGAATTTTGATAACTGACACATGTGAGGGGACAAGAATCAAGGAACACTGGAAGGGGATTTCCTGTCACTCATGGCATACATATGGCATATAGTAAGGGTAATACCAAAAAAAAAAAATGGAGAGGGAATAAATCATATTTGCTATAGTTTTCAATCAGAGTAAAGGCCCGCCATAAAATGATAAGTGAGGTTGAATTATATATTCACATAAAATATGTTATATTATTAATATAAGGCTTATAAAGGACAATATTTTTTAGTTGGACTTCTAGTTCCTGCATGTGGAGGGGGTGAATAAAAAAATTCTCATCTATTTGTATTATTTATTTAGATATGTAGAAAAAGATTGATTTTCAACCGAGAAAGTCCTAAATGATAACGAGAAAGCCACTTCCTAATTCTTCCTCTCTCATAGAAGATAAGCATTCTAGCCCACCTCCTTTTAAAGAACGGAAAACACGCTACATCTGATTTTACATGATTGTGGGGGTTGTATTATATAGAAAGAAAAACAAAAGTGTTTTGGAGGAAAAAGTGTTTAATCAGAAAGGTATTTTTGTCCACTGAAGATAATAGTAAGCCAGAAGTAGTTAGTTAAACTTATTTTTTATTTTATTCACAGCCTGGATTTCATGATTGTTTTTGGTAATACAGAATATAAAATATTTTCATGAAAGTAGAAGATTTTATACATGATAAAAACTAATGCATGAAAGTAAATGTCATGATCAATATTCTTATTTTCCTAAAAGTCATTGTTTTTCTGGAGTACGGGATAGCTAAGTAAAGTCTTGTTTACTTTAAAGGGAGATTAAGTTTCTACTCGTTTCTAAAGATAGTCTAAATATGAATATTTACATGTCTTATTCATGATACATTCTTTGTCTATCAAAGATCACATTTTAGATGACTTAAAGTTTCTGATAAATGATTTAAGGATTTAAACTAGAATGAGACAGCCTTTTTAATCTTTATTTCAAAAGTGTATGATGAACAAAATTCGGACCTTAAGGGTCAAGAATATTGAATGGAAGATCATGGATTTCACAAAGTATTCTGTCTCCTCTTTGCTATTCTGTTTTTTTTCTTTTGCTGCACAATTAGTAAACCCAGTTTACTAGTGTTGTTAATGTTCTTTGTTTTGTTTGTTTTGTTGCTTGTGGAAACCTGATTAGAACTTTTGAGAGTGGATTTCAGTCAGAAGTGATTTATTTTGTGTATTTAAGCTGGATTCCAGCTGTTTGAGGTTTTTCTCTTAGAAGTCTAAGTTTCAGATAGCATCTAGATTGAAAAGACAATTCTGCTTAAGATGCCTATCGTAGTTTTTCTTAAATAGTTTAAGTTCTTTGTTTTTCTAAGTTTTTAATAATTTTACTTAGATTCTCATGTTAAAAAAATCACAATTTACACTTAAATTTGTTATACCAATAGGATTATAGATTCTAAACTTTGCTTTTAAAAATACCTAATTTTAAGGAATGATTATATGTTTTTTGAAAAGCTATTTGTGCATTTAAAATTTCAATTAGCTGAAAGAATAGTATTCAGTGGGCTGTCTGTAAGAAAAGTCCCACAATATCTAGCAAAATAACTTTTCTTAGTGCTTCTAATTTTCTAATTTAGAAGTTGCAACCTCTATTAATGTGAAAAGACAGACACTCCTATTCATACTTACCATAGGATTTGTCATATTTATTTTTTCCCATGAAAGTAAACAGGACTTTACTTAACTATCTTGTATTCCAGAACACACTGTTCTCATGGAGAAATAAGAATATTGATTATGACATTTGGTTTCTGTGAATTATTGCTTTTTTTATTATAGTCACCAAAATGTAAACAGTTTCACATGTAATATTTACTTACATGACTTGTCAAACTTTTTCTGTTTATTATTAAAATAAGTTTTATAACTTTCATAATGTCATAAATTAAAAAATAAAACAACATTTTCTAGTTAGGTATCAGCCATCATTATTCTTGGGCTACAGATTTCTGTTTACTCTCCCACAGTTTTTTTTCCCCCAAGAAACATTTAGTTTTTTTCAGATTCAAATCACATATGCCTGAAGGAACATCTGAATAAATTATATTTCTCTCATGTGAGCTCTCAGTTATAAAATGCTTCTCATGAAACTTGCTGTTTAAAGTTACCTATCACTTTACTTTTAGAAAGGTCATTGTGATTGCTTCCTTCTTGACTATAATGCTTAGAAGAAAAGCCCCCTTCAAAATTATGTGGCACCACCCAAAAAAATGTCTGTAAGCATAGTCTTACTCGATTTGGGAGCTGTTCAGTTTGATCAATAACCAGTTCCCTAGAGCTATGGTGTGGTCACATTAACTTACTCTGAATTTCTATGATGTTTTCATGGTTCCAATATCAATGAAGAGAAGAAAGTTGTATCACACATCTTACTACCACCCTATTAATTTTAATCTTTAGAAAGTCACTTGACATCTACAGGCTGCAGTTGCTTTTGTGACTATCTAAAACAGCATTGTCCAGTATGGTAGCCACTAGCCACATGTGCATATGAAATGTGGCTGGTTCACATTCAGAGTGCTGTAAGTATAAAGCACATACCAGATTTTAAAGACTTAATATGGAAAAAGAATGTAAATATTTATTAATAATTTTTATATTATTTATTGACATAATATCTTAGATATATTGGATTAAGTGAAATATAACCTTAAAATTAATTTTCGTTGTTTTCCTTTTTTAACATGGCTATTAGAAAATTTTAAATTACATGTATGGCTTACATTATATTTCTATTGGACAGTGCTGCTCTAGAATTTACAAGATAATCTTTATGGACCTTTCTGGCCCAGGTACTATAATGATTCTGGTTGATGCTCTTATTGATTCTGAAACTACCATTTTATTTTTAATTGTTATAATGTTGAAGTCTCTATTAAGGATTTTTACAGTATGTTATTTTAGAATATAGAGCTCTTGGAAAACCCTTTTTGTCTCAAGTCATGAACCAAACTACTTTTGCTGTGGAAGAATTTAGCCTGTAGGCTTTTCATGATACCTAGATCTTTTCATTTTTGACGGTGGACCTTCCTACCTGGTTCAGCTATTATCCTGCCTGCCTTCATCTTTTTATGGTTAAAACCCTCAAATTTATTAATTTTTCTCAGTGACCTGATTTATTCCATCCAAAGCTTTTGACCTCTGTAGCTTTGTCTTCACTAGGACTAGGATAGTATAGTAGAAAAAGAATATAGGATTTAGAGTCAAAAGCCTTAGATTCTAATTCTGATTTCTCATTTTATTACCTGAATACTCCTGGGCAGGACACCTTGCTAAGCCTCCATCTTTATATCTGTAAATTTCATTTTATAAGTATTAAATAAAACACCATACAGATATTGTTACTACCTACTCGTGGTCTTATTCAGAGATTTCTTTTCAATCTTCTTCTTGACAATATTTGATTTTAAGGGTACTATACTTCCCTAGTATTCTTTATTTTTTGCTATTTGTTCTTATTTTAGATCTCTTCTTTCCTTCATCCATTGATATGATTGGTTCTATCAATCTGTAGTCCTTCTAACAGACTATGGCTATAAAGAAAAATAGAACAAACATATAATATTGCTCACAAAATAGAAATCATCCCTTGGAACTTGCACCTAGATTTATAAAAACTGAGATCATAGATTTGGAAAAAAAGTTCCAAACATCAAGAGAAGAAAAGGAGAATACTACAAATTGTAGGAAACAAGACCCAAGGGAAAGGGGGAAAGGAACTTAACATATATTGCATACCTATCACGTTCCAGGCATTGCTCTTGATAGATGATTTATATATTCCTTCATTTTATTTCATGCTCACTATAATATTTTAAGGGAGCCCCCCCCCCATTTTATAGAGAAAGAAATTGAGTAACAGGCATATTAACTAACTTGCTCTTAGGTTTTGGGGGGCCTTCCTTATTGTTATTGACATTTTTCCTGAAGACTATTGTTTGGTAAACACTGTTAACTTTGGACTTTTGAGTTCTATGCTAACTATGTAGAGACAGTTTGTCTCAAGTGTTCTAGCAAAAAGTAAATGAAACTTGAATGTTTTTAAACAAGGATACCAGATATGAGCTTTATGAAATATATTTTGCATTGTTTTGGGAAACACAGGTTTCCAGACTAGCCTTTAGAGTGGGTTGAGGGAGTGGTAGTAATTCAGGAAGCTTTCTTTCCCTTCCCAAACTAGAAATGTCAATAGAACTTTCAAGTCTGAAAGCTGCTGGGTACTTAAAAATGAAACCCTCCTCAGTAGCTGATTTTCTTTCCCACATTCCCCTGGGCCCAACTTTAGCTATTCTGCCAACTATTCTCTTTCCTAATAGGCAAAGCTAAAATGGTATTTATAAATCATTGAATTATGCTTTGACATTCAGGGCTAAATCCAGACATTTTAAATATCTTCACAAATGTTGCTTATGACAGTCTCTTCTCACTTACCTCAAAGCTTTCCTCCCTGTCTACAGTTTTCTGCTTATTGGCTCCCTAATGCTCTATGCTCATACATGACTTTCTCAGGTTCCACAGTGCATTCCTGCTTTCTGACTTACTTTTTTAGAAAGACCAAAATATGCCAAATATCTTGTGCTTAAGAGGTCTTGTGGTAAAAATTCTTTTTTCACTCAAGTGTAGAATAATTAGCAGGAGTGAATGAAATTTTAAAAAATAAATACCATATTTTCAACTCCATGTCCATTAAAGAAGGCCAGACAAGATATTTACAAAATATGACTTGTAGGTGAACTGGTTACTGAAGAACTCTTTTTTCCTTTAAAGTGTTCTAAGAGGCATCTTATGTGTTTCTAAAGCAAATAACCTTTAACCTCTTCTTTTTTATTTTGTATTTAAGTGAATGAGTATTTGAGAAGCCTTTGTCTCCATGTTCAGGCCCCTATAATTTTTCTATTAAAATAAAGCATGTGAAGTGTTACTATTGTATTGGGTAATCTTGTTTTCAGAGAACTACATACAAGAATGTTTCTTTTACTTTGCTGTATGGTTGTCTTTTGTGTTTTTACTTGACTCTCCTCTTTATACTCTTGGAATTTTGCCGCTGAAGCTTGAATTCCCTTCCTTTTTCTACAAAACTGAGATGCAGAACAAGGCATGGCATGAAGTCAAAAGTAAATTCCTGTATGTAAGTGCTAGCAACCATTACAGGCTTCTCGAGGCCAAAGCCTGCCTATCAGGCACTTGGCTGTTAGGTGACCATATGTTCTAGGCAAGGGCACTTGACAAACTTTAAGGATGTTGAGTTTTGATACATTGTTGCCAAAAATTAAAAAAACTATGTGTATTAAGTATTTGTCTGGCAAGATACTGAAAACCTAAAATATAGCCTGCACATGCAAACTCATTGGAAGACAAAGTACATTTTTCACCAAGTTAGAGTCTCAGAGTTAAGAAAAGCCAAGCTAGTTTGGATTTTAAAGTTTTCCTTGCACTCTTCTCTGCTGCCAAGCTCCACAGGAACCCATAATCATGTAGCACTAAAAAGAAAATTATTTTCTGCATTTTGAAATAATTGTATTGCTTTTGACTCAGCAGCATTTCAATTTACATATGCAAAAGAAAATAGAGAATTACAAGGAATGGTCACTAACTAGCTAGGATGGTATTTGAGGAAGGAATCAAGATGTAATTAGAACTGTGCTCATACATCAGTTTTACCCTTCTATAAAAAGGAACATATATAATTCTAAAGGTGTATGTGTAAATATGTATGTGTGTACTTATATCAATATATGTATACATATATACATATATGTATACTTATATTAACATATGTATTCACATATAGATGTATATATTTATATATAAAATCTTGTTAGCTTCCATCAAATGTTTTTAAATATTTCTTGATGTAGGCTCATTAAATGTTCTAAGATATTTTCCTGTTAAATATTAGATTATATGTACATTGACTATTCTAAGACATTTTTCTGTAAAATATTGCATGTATATATTTTGCCTTTTGAAGCTAGTAAACTAAGAGCATGTTGCAGAAAATCAGCTTATAACAAATATAGATAGTACTGTGTACAATATACTCTTGTTATTTGCTATACGTAATTCTATAGAACTCAGATAATTTCCACATACAGAAATGTTATAGACTATATTAGAAGTTCTTTTACTTTGGGTAGAAGTAATTGTGCAACTTTTTTTTTCTACTTAGAACATATAAGGAGATAGCTTCAGTGCTTCCTTGGAATTGAATGTTCCAATATACAATTTTAGTATTGATTCAATTATAGTATTTTAATTTGAGAACTCAAATAAGATTGGGACCATATCAAGTGTGATCATATCAAAAAAATTTGTTAATGACATTTTGTGTCAGAGTTCTTAAGTTGTGAGCAATCTTAAGGACCATTCAATTCAATCTTTTCAGTTCATATTTGGAAGAACTAGGGCTCAGAAACATACGTTTCTTTTAAAGGTCTTGTAATTCTTTAGCGAAAGAGCTAGGATTGAAAATCAGATTCTCAGAGTCTGTCTAACCATAGTCAATTGTAGAGCTTAAAATGGGAGAAGAACATTCACTAGAAAGAAGAGAACTGACTTCTCAGTATATTAGGCCATATAGAGCTATTGGCCTATTTGCAGATGAACCAGTGATTTCTGTTAAAATCCATGATAACCTTAAGACCATTCTAAGGCCTTAATGTTGTTGGCTCTGATAAAGTAAATGAAACATTGCTCAAGTAGTAGTAGCTGTCTCTCTGCCTCTTATTTCTCTTGCATTTCTAAAATATCAATGCCACATGATTGATATCTAAGAAATAAGTTCCAGATGGTTTTACTTTTGTTTATTGAACTACCTATTTGCAACACTAATGGACATCTTTGAAAGCATATGGGCCTTATGGTTTTTGATGACCTTTAATTCTTTTCTGTTCCTCATTTAGGCAGGTCAGGTAGGTTTTTTTTTTTTAAAGATAAGGATGGCATGATTGTTTGCATATATACTCATTCTCACGTTTTATGTATATATTCAGAAATTTAGGTTTTCCAAATAGCTTTAGGAATTAAGACCTTTTTATCTTAGTTTTCTGCCTGTTGTAGAGTTTTACCTTTAATAAAGCTTAAAGGAAAATAAAGCTTTGCAAAATACCAGGGTATTCCTGTAACCATTCCCCTACTCTTCCCTGCCCCACCCAACTTGCCCCCAAAAAGATCCACAGAAGTGGAGATATAAGGCTGATAAGGGTCATCAAATATTAGATTTCCCATGAGATCATCATAGAAGGGGCTGGAATTTCAGGAACCTATTCTCCTCCACACCTTCGCCTTGCTAAATCTTTTCTGGTAGTCTTTTCCGATTATCTTTATCTCTTAATTTTTCCCTGTGGCTGATTTGTCAACCATATCGAGAGTAGTTTTGAGATTTTTATAAATCTTTTATTAAAAATATTTAATCTCAATATATTACTATTGAGCATTTTCCTCTATTTCAGATTCTATATATTCCTTAATTTTCTTAAATTTAAAAAAAATTTTAATTTTAATTTTCTTTAAATTCTTTAATTTTAATTTAATTTTAATCTCTTTAAATTAAATTCTCTAATTTTCACTTTTTTATATTAAGTAATATTATCTGATTTTACATTTGGGGAAACTGATGCTCTTGATCAAGTAGCTTAAGCAAGACTAGCTAGCTTTCAGAACTTGAGTTCTAACTGCATCAGAATTTGAGTTCTGAGAGCATTGAAACTCTGATGCAGGTCTTCCTTTAATCTTAGACCAATTCAGTTGGTACACTAGTATCAAAAGTTTATATACATATATATGTAAAGGCGTATGTGTGTATTTTTTATATTTACATAAATATCTGTCTATGTCCAGAAAATATCCAGCCATGTAATATGAAAATTACATATTAACAATGGTGGGATACTTTATGGACAGTCCTGGTATATATGTATATACAGGTACCTGTGTATTTATTTGAGAACAATTCCCTCAAATAGGACATGTAGAATTTTATATTAGTAAGCTATAATGCAAAGCTTCTTTATTTTTAGAATGTTTGTGAAATTTGTTTTTTATAATTTTAATATTTATAGAACTTTGGAGTAGAGAATTTTAAAACACTGTAGAATTTTAGATTATTAATTTTTAGGATTAATAAAATATTTGAAGATTTCAATGTATGTTGGTAATCCAGCCTTTCTTACCCAGAAATTCAACTAAAATTATGTAAAAAGAGGATTTTTTTTAAAAACGGGAAGGTACCATATTGGATCATATTTGCTGTCTGAGAACAAAGATTACCAAACAATTCTTAACATAAAATGTTGCTTTTATAAATTAGAAAGACTTTTCATTATTTACTCCATGACCTATCCTGGCTTCTCAGTGATACCCTGGAGTTAATCATTCTTTAATAAATAGATAGAAGATGTAAAATATCTTATCTATTTTGTCCCTGAAACATATGACTATGATCATGTCATTCAGTTCAGAAACCCTCTGTGATTTACCTGTTGCCTTCAGGACAGGCTAGAATTCTCTTTACTCAACCTGAGCTATGGTGCTGCCACTCAAATTTTTACCTTGTATCCTTTGTTAGCCCCTGGAACTCTTACTCTGTTATTTCTGTACTCAAAAATTAAAAGTCTGCCCAAACGATACCTTTTTTCTAAAACTATCTTTGATTCTTTAGTTTTAAGCAGTTTCTTTATTTCATAACACATAAATATCTTTTATAATGTGGACATTTATAATCTCTTATGATATTTAAAACATATAATTCTGTTATTAATTCAGGCAAATTTTCATTCTTTAAAAGTTAACTTTGAGTTATAATTTGTATCCAACAAAATGTATACATTTTGAGTATACTCTGAATTCTTTGAGTTTTGACAAATGTTTACCTTAGTGTATCCACCTTCATAATCAAGATTCAGAATATTTCCATCATTCCTAAAAATTCTTTTGTGTTCTTTATAGTCAGTTTCTACCCCTCCTGCCATCCTTGATACCAGGAAAATACTGATCTGCTTTCTGTTACTATAGATTTTATTTTATTTTTCTAGGATTTCATGTAAGTAGAGTCTAACAGCATGTATTTTTGTGTCTGGTTTCTCAGCATTTTTTTTTCTTTGAGATTCATCCATTTTGTTGAGTGTATTAGTAATTTATTCTTTTTTATTGCTAAGCAGCATTCCATTATATGGATATGCCACAATTTGCTTACGTATTCACTTATCCATGGCCTCCTTTCCAGTTCAGGTCAATTTTTTATTTGACAATTTATATTACATGTAGTATTATCCTCAACTTGTAAATAATTGTGTACTAATATGATTATATTTTTTGTGTCTTTGGAGAGAGGCCTGTAATGAAGAATCTTTTAGATAATGGTGTTAATTTTAGGGCAGATACTGTCTGTACTTCCTTTTGCTGTTGTGGCTCTTCCTTTTGCTGTTGTGGCTCTTCCTTTTGCTGTTGTGGCTCACTGTTTCACCTCAAGGTTTAAGCGTGTAGTAGCTTGATATGGATATGGACTATTAAATTTTTCATATAGTCCTAATGCTTAAGACAGCACCTGCTACACCCTTTGTAGCTAGTTTGTTTAGTAATAGTAGTAGCAGTAGTAATAATAAGTAACATTTATTGAGCACTTAGTACTGTAATCATATGATATAAGTTCTACTATTTGCATTTTGCAGATAGAGAAACAAGTACAGAATTTAAACAACTTGGCTTGCTTGAATCTACAGTTCTCCATTTTAACTCTGCTGCCTCTGTGCTTAATAATTGCTTATTGAACAAATAAATGATTGCGTAAATGAATAACACTTGCTTCATAGTTTTCTGGACATAGCGTAAATTATACAAAAGTGTATAACTACTCCACTTGATATGACTTATTGGTAGTCTTGGTTTTCATCATCCTTCCTTGTCCTCATAATAAATAAATGATGCGACTTTATTAATCACATATGTACAGAGCAATATCTAGGACTATATTATAATTGACTAAAATGTGGTTACTTTGTGTGTCAGGGACAGCCTAGATGAATGCCTGATTGTATAGTGATAAACAAGAAATAGACCTTTATTATGTTTAAGGTACTGAGATTTTTTGACTTGTTTGTTACAACAACTGAAATTAATTGTTTGAATTTTATGGTCTCATTAAGTTTGATATTTTTATCTTCACATATTTATTTAGTTGTAGTTTTGATTGTTATGTTTTAACTAACTTGTTAATCTATCAAAAAGTTATTAAAATCTGTCTTAAAGTTAATGTTTTATCTTAAAATAAAGAACATTGTAAGTTTTTAGATGATTTTAATATCTGTTGCTTTCAACAGAATTCAGTTTGTAGATTGTCATTTAAAAAGTTTAAACAAATATTACTAAGTGAGATTACAATTTCAAAAATAAATAATGGGGTAGGATTCAGTAGTAGGTCATGAAAGTTACACATGGAATATCTTTGTTAAACACAGATGTGGTCATTTTTTTCCTCTGGAGAGTGGGTACTTTTGCCTTAGAGGTAAAGTTCAAATTCATTTTTGGCATGATGTGATCTGTGCCAGTCTTTTTCCATTTGGGTTCCATACCCCTATGCTGCAGTCACGTTAAACCTCTTCAGTTCTCAGAACACCCAATGTTCTCTTTTTTCTAAGTCATGTATATTGTCCCTCTCTGCTTTCTTCTTCCACTTCTTCCTTTATATAGCACCTTAAATATCTCCTTTTCTGGACAGCTTTTATGACACCAAAGCCTGGGTTTGACGCCCCTGCTTTGTGTTCCTATACTATAGCACTGTGTACTTTATGTTAAAGTACTTTCTATAATTTAGTATCATTATTTACTTGCATATATATCCTCTCAAAGACAGGGACAGTGGCTATCCCCAGCACTTGGCAACCTGCCTGGTATGTAGCCAACTCTTAGTAAATATTTGTGAAATATTTACTGTGTGAATGAGTGAATAAATGATACATGAAGGTGAACAATGCCCCAACCTACAAACTTTATGGTCTCATATCTTTTGCTGGATTACAATTCCTAGTAAAGTGATGAACATGTCTGTCAGCAGCATTCCTATTCCTGTCTTTTGGACTTGATAGTTTTATATTACAATCACTGTGATATTTCTTTTGGGGTATTAAACATAGCTCCTAATTAAGAAAAGATTGGAGTTCCCTATTTAGGATATGTATATTTGTATTTAAGTGTAAATTCATACCAAATTATCAGTATAAAGAAAATAATGGAATTTCATATTAAGGATGATCACTGGGAATTATTAATGAGTATTGGGTAGCTGATTTAAAAATAAACACATTCCTTTAGAACCTGAAAATCAAAATGAAACTAAACCATAGAATTTCTGTCAAGAAAACAAACTAAAGAAACTTGCTACCCAATTAGAAATATTACTACTATAAAATGCAGGTTTTTTTCAGTTACTACACAGATAAAAATTTCTTTCTTTTACTATGTATTTATTGAGTGAATTATATGCTGATCATTGTTCTAGACTCTTGGGATACATAATTGAACTATGTGTAATTCTTGAATGCTTTAGTAATTAGAAAAAAGGAAGCTCAGAATACACATAGACACATGCATTTATGTGTTTGCATATATTGTAAAATACTATTTAGGTCATTAAATATGAAATGTCTTATTTTGAATTAAAAATGTAGTTTATTATATCTCATACAAGAAGCATTATAATTAATCAAAGTATATGCCTAAAGTATTGACATAGTTTTGCCATCTTAATGGTAGCTTGTTTATGTCAGCAGTGAAGAGTCTGAAGAGTGAGTGGCTATGAAATCACGAAAAGTGTTTTCCACAGCTTGTTGAGAATTGAATATTTCTCCTTGCAAGAAGTGGTCCAAAGCCTGGGAGAAGTGGTGGTCATTTGGTGCAAAGTCTGGTGAATATAGTAGATGACAGAGAGTTTCCAAGTCCAGCTTCTGTAGTTTGAATATCATTGTTTGTGTGACATGTGGTTGAGCATTGTCTTGTAGAGGATTGGCCTGTCTTTATTGACCAATTTCGGCTGCTTACTAGCAAGCATCCTCAGCATTTCATCCAATTGCTTGCAGTAGGCATTTGCTGTAATCGACTGACCAGGCTTCATGAAGCTGTAGCAGTTAATACCGGTGCTGGACCACCAAACAGAAAACATTAGCTATTTTTAATGAATATTCAGTTTTAGACTATGTTTCAGCACTTCATCTTTATCCAACCATTGTGTAGAACACTCTCGATTGTCAAAAAGAATCAGTTTTTCCTGACATGTAACAATATGATGTAGAAAAGGTTCACCTTTATGTTGTGACAGCAAAAAAGGCAAGCTTCGTGACATTTGTTTAATTCATGCGGAACCCATCTATCCAGCTTCTTTACCTTGCTGATTTGTTTCAAATGGTCCAATATTGTTGGAATAGTAACGTCAAACCTTGCTGCTAATTTACGTGTAGGTTGAGATGGATTTGCTTCCACTACAGCTTTCAGTTCACCATTATCCACCTTGGTCTCAGGTCACCCACATGGCTCATTTTCAAGATTAAAATCACCAGAATGGAACTTCTCAAACCATCTTTGTACTATGCATTCATTGGGTACATCCTTCCCAAACACTTCACTGATATTTCGGGCTGTCTGCGCTGCATTGGTTCCACAGTGGAACTCATATTCAAAAATAACATGGATTTTTGACTTACTGTTTTCACAAAAATTGCTCTTAAAAAAATTTGAAAGATAGTCACAAGCCAAAAATGTATATTTGAAGGACTGAGGATGTACCTTCACAATAAAAATAAAACAATAAGTGTCATAGTGAAATGTCAGAGATATCAACTGTCAAACTTTGTACTTAAGGAAATCAGACATTTCATATTTAATGTTTTATAGCCAAGCCTATTTCTGAAACCAATATCAAAGATTTTTAATATTATTATAAAGTGAAAGATTGAAGTTATTGTGAAAAAGACTAATTGATGATAGTATTTTAGGAGGAAAAAGGGAATTGTGCTTTGAATTTCCTTACATATTATAAACAAATACAATTGATCTTCAACAATTATGTGCTTGGCCTGTATGTTAGACTATGTTATTATTCAAAAACCTTAGCTGCTGCTCCCAATTGACAGTATTTCTGGCCACAGGACTTTCTTTGGCTAAACAAATATGGGTAGAAGTGATTATTGTTTATTCATGAACAAAAGCTTTGAGTCAGAACACAGTTTCCTGTAGTTTTTTTTTTTTTTTTTCCTCTTCTCTGATAATCAGCAGTTCCAGATAGATGTTTCTCCATTACCCTATGGTACAAAATAAAGATTACATGTAGTTGAGCCATAGCCAACCCTTGTTTGACATGTAGCGTGTGCAAGAAATAAACTTGTTAAAAGCTGTTGAGATTTTACTGCAACATAACCTAGCCCAGTGGTTCTCAAGCTTTAGCATGCATCAGAATCATGTGGAGACTTAATTCTTAAATTCATTATGTCTGAACTGGGGACCAAGAATTGTATTTCTGATGTGAAAAATAGTGTTTGTGAAGGGGAGGGTGGATAAGAGAAGCCAGTGTCGAGTCTTGACCAAAGTTCACTCTCAGGTCAATCATGTTTAGATAGGAGAACATGTGGAAGTAAGGAACTGGACATTGATTCCTTTAAAACTGTCTCTGCCCTTTGTCCCTTATAAAGTTTTTACAAAATACCGATTGGAACACCATTGTTCTCTACCTTCATTCAGGTGATTTGTAGTTTCTTTTATTTAGTCAAAGATCTCTTCACTTCTCTGTAGTATTTCTTCTTTGCACTTGAGACTTGAGAAGGTACAAAGAGTTAGTTGACTGGAATGAATTTACTATCATTTGAAGATGTCTGGAGACCAAACTGTTTTGGGGCAGATCACTTAACCTCCCTGGGCCATGGTTTCTTAATCTTTATAATTCTCTCAGGTTACTCTAGTTCTAGTATTCCATTTTTCTGATACCATTCTATAGGCCAGCTAGATTCCAATGTGTTGAATTTCCCAATTTCTATTATACATACCATGAATTCAGTTCAAAATCTTTGAGTAAGAAAGCAAGCTCTGGAGTATTTGAAATTAATGTTTTTCTTAGAGTCAGGATACTCTATAAGTCTTAAGTTAATCAAAAAATAGTAGTTTCCAAAAACTTCCAAAATGATGTTTTTGCTCCATTGTTGGAAATTTTATTTTCGATTTGAATTTTGGTATTAAATATGCATAAATTTCTGAAAAATTATAGCCTAATATTATAGTTTCAAATAGCTGTTCATTTTGTTCACTTAGAAAACTACTTGCCATATTATTGTAAGGATGTAGATACCAATATACATTTGAAAATAAATTAATATTGATTTAAAGAGTCTATTTAATTGAAAACATTTGTTTTCATATTTTTCACAACCATTATAGAAAAGAAAAAATTGGAAATACTTGCCAGTCTTGAGGTCTTTAAAAATAGATTGGTTCAGTACTGTGGTTATACCGTAATTTTGTTTAATGTAAATAATTTTGGTTCCTAGCAATGCCATAATTTTAAGACACTTGCTAAGTTTTTCCTTGGATTTGTGTGAAACACAATTTTGATCTTATTTGCTTGTTGCCTATAGTTAATTTATCAAGTCTAAACAATGCCACTTGCTTGGGAACTGCAAACAGGCCTTTCAGTTTATGTCCAATGAAACCATGCTCTGCTCCTTTTACAAGTATTTTAAAGTTTGACTAGTATTACTATTACCAGTTCATTTTGAGAGGCACATTTACACTAATTAACATTTTTTATGGAAACAGTCTGAAGGTGATTTTTGCTTCCTTAGCAATTGAAGGCAGCTTGGAGCATGACCTTCCTAGTTTGGATTTTAAAGGAAAAACAGTTCAAGCTTCTCAAAGTTTAAGGAGAAATCTGATTCTGTTGAAATTGTTACTGTAAGTTTGAGTCCAACTGTTTCCAATTTATATTTGGGACACACCAGAAAAAAGTGCACAATAATCATCTGGGGACTTACAATCACACTTGATTACCCATAACTGCTGCCTGCTTCGGCAACTTTCCTTGGGTTCTTGAGGACAAAGCCAAATACCAGTGTTTCATTCAGTGTGAAATAAATGTACTGTAAAATATTTATCAGAATCAAAAATAATATTTTTAATGTACTGGGAAAATTCACTATTAAAAGGAATCCTATTGGAAATTATTTTGAAGATATGTGTTCATTAAACAAAATAGTCTTCCCCATATTTCTTAATTTGTTGCTATTCCAACTTCAAATTTTTGTATGTAAGGTTTCTTAAAATAGGAATACAACACTAATTGTCATGTTTGTTCATGTTAAGTGCCATATACATACTGATACTGAACTCTTAGTCTATTTTATTATTCAAACAGTAATAGACATAAGGGGAAAAATCTGTTGTATGTGTGTCAGCAATGCAATGCATTTTAGCCACACACCACAAATTTGGAACAGTAAAAATTGTAATAATAGATTTAACCTATTGGAGTGTACATATATATTAGGAGATTGAAGGGTTTAAAAGAAAAACAAAAATAAATTCTGAAATTAATTCCATGTCAATCTTTTCTTGGTATTCTTATTGTAAACAAGTGTCAATCAAAATCTACAATTGTTGATTAGGTTTCAAATATTAAAGTATAATTTATTACTAAGTGAGCTTTTATACCTGAAAATAGATTAAGAAAATTAATTACAAAGTCTGGTTTATTCTTTTATGTGGGTTTTTAAAAACAAAATAAGAAAGATTTAACTTAAAAACAAGCTACATAAAATTGCTTAAGTTTCCTTTTCTTTTCTTTTTTGTCTCTCCTCTACTCTAAAGGAATGCTTAACTGTGAGTCACAAATTAGAGGCATTTAAATAAGCATTCTGGTTCCTTTTTGACTTTAAAATTAAAATTTTCAATTGTGTTCATTCCAATTATATTTATGCTTTTAGTACCAATGATATAGTAATTAGACAAATAAAATTTTGAAGTTCCAGCTATTGTCTATAACTATTTACAGTCAAGTTTATGTCATTCCTTTCATAACTCTAATATAAATGTTCACACTTGAATTTTCAGCCTGTTTTAAATAATTTTGCTCATATAAAATAATGAAACTTAATTTTGATACTAAGTTTTAAGAATTATCGATGTGGACTATTTTAAGTCCAATTTGTCTTTATTTTTTGATGATCTTTCCATATGTTTAGTTGTGCTTTTGCTGCATGTGTGTGCTACTTTTCTCAAATCAAATAATTTAAGGAGATAGATGATGTAAAATGCTAGATTAAAGAAATTCAAAGCTGAACTCTTGGAATACAAATAGAGTAGTTAAGCTTCTAAAAATCTACCTTTGGGTTGGGCGTGGTGGCTCACGCCTATAATCCTAGCACTCTGGGAGGCTGAGGGGGGAGGATTGTTCAAGGTCAGGAGTTCGAAACCAGCCTGAGCAAGAGCGAGACCCCATCTCTACTAAAAATAGAAAGAAATTAATTGGCCAACTAAAAATATATAGAAAAAATTAGCCAGGCATGGTGGCGCATGCCTGTAGTCCCAGCTACTTGGGAGGCTGAGGCAGAAGGATTGCTTGAGCCCAGGAGTTTGAGGTTGCTGTGAGCTAGGCTGACACCACAGCACTCTAGCCAGGGCAACAGAGTGAGACTCTGTCTCAAAAAAAAAAAAAATATATCTACCTTTGAATCCTCAAGTGATCAGCACAATGTCTTCTGTATATTAGTTGATCAATTAATGATTATTGAGTGAATAAAGATAGATCAGGTAATTGTTAACCAATATTTGAGTTTCCTTTTAACCAATTCAATGAGTAAAAAGGCACAAAAGAACTCTGAAGTGCCCCAGTTGGTATTAATACCTAGTAATTGTTTCTGTTTTATCATTGTAGTCACCTAATTATCCCTATTCATTGGGATCCCATTTTCAGAAAATTCCAGTTTAAACCATTTATTTTAGTTAGTAGTTTTATGCCTCTTTCTAACAAAACTCTTACAGCACTGTTAATTGGTAAAGTTGATTATAGTTTTACATTCTTTGACATTGTGTTGGTATTAATAAAATAAAGATGCATAACTTTTACATTGCTTAATCTGCTTTCTGTGTTCAAGAATTGATTTTTTAAACAATTACACAAATAATATATAAATTTGTTCTTATTGTAAACATGTAAAATGACATAGCAGTATAGAAAGTAAAAAGTTATATTTTCCTTCATGTCTCGTAACCCATCCATCTTCAATAAGTAGCCCACTAACCATGGTTTGGTATGTGTCCCTTTTAGAGTACTTTCTATAATGTTCCATATGTGTAGAATAAACATTTTATATTTTACCATTAATAATGTTACTATTTTAACATTTATTCTAAACATAGCAATAATGTAAAACTTTATAATTAATGAGATTATATCTTTATATAGAATTGCTTCTTTTACTTAACAGTGTTTCTTATGGATCTTTCTGTAACAGTATATATCTATTATAGTCTTTTATCCTTAAAATTAAAGAAAAAAAGTTTCTCTTTGAACCTTTGTAGGAATAAGTTCCACCTCAATAAGTATTATAAACTGATAAGTAAGTGTAACAATTTTAGCAGCAATCAGTAATCTCAAGGCAAATTTATAGTTTTTGTTTGTATTTTTTAATTGTTTCTATTCTTAGTGTTAATAAGATAATTTATTTTACATCATAAGTGATTTAGAAGAATTTATTCTATTTTTCCATTATGATTTCTAATAAAATTAGCATTAAAATGATAAAATTTCTGAATTAGAAAACAGTTAATCAGCTAATTGTGGTGGCCATTTACTTCTAGTCTCCTTTAATAGACGAAGTTGTGTTCTAAAAGTTAAGTGATTTACTCAGGGTTGGCACAGAAGTTATGATTAGTGTCTGTATCCTCACTCATTTCAAGATTTTTTTCACTAAACCCATATATTGCCTCTGAAAAAATATTTTAAAGGAGATTTGTAAAGTGTTACAAATGTTTACATGTGTTACAAATGTTCTTTTACATCTGTTATATCACCCATCATTAAAAGTCTAATACATGATATTTACTTGAGAGAACTTAATGAAATTTAGTTAATATTAGTAAAATTTTTTCATCCCTGTAAATGTGTTTTTAGTGGAAAATTTGCAATAAAATATTTGCTATAGCAGTCACATCAAAGAGCTGCACATTCTTCCAAAAACAGTTTTCTAGCGACATCTGCTGGTACAGCATTGTAATAAAGATGAAAGTATCTCTTGGAAGTAATTTCATGGAAATTAAGCATGGGAGAAAAAAATCTTTGTGAACAGAATGAATCCTTCCTTCCTGCTTGCCTTTCTGCCTACCTCTTCCTCCCTGCCTTCCTTCCTTTGTTTTTGTTTTTTGAAGTTTCACTCTGTCACCCAGGCTGGAATGCAGTGGTATGATCATAGTTCATTGTAGCCTCAAACTCCTGGATTCAAGTGATCCCCCTGCCTCAGAGAATTCTTTCTTTTACTATCATTTATTTATACTTCTAATTGAAAAATTTGACATTTCACTAAGAGTATTACTCTGATAATTATAGCATTAAGCTTCTTTATACTTTCTTGTACATAGTATGTATTTCTAACCTGAACCCTTACAATTAGTTGTATATTGACTAAGTTGTTTGATATATTGCTGCAAATTTCTTTTCCTCCTTGTCTTTCCTGGCTCTGATTTTTTATTTTTTTAATTTTTTTAGGCAGGGTCTCACTCTATTGCCTGGGCTAGACAGCAGTGCCATCATGATAGCTCACTGAAGCCTCAAACTTCTGGGCTCAAGCAATCCTCTTGCCTCAGCCACCCAGTAGCTGGGACTACAGGTGTGTACCAACACACCAGGCTAATCTTTCTATTTTTTGTAGAGACAGAATCTCACTATGTTGCCCAGGCTGGTCTCAAAATCCTAGCTTCAAGCGATCCTCCCACCTCAGCCTCCCAAAGTGCTGAGATTACAGGCCTGAACCACTGCATCAAGCCTTCCCAGCTCTGTTTTTTATCATACTTTACCTTAGCACAGAGCCTTGCAAGTAGAGATTCAGTGAATATGGGTTAATTTATAGTAATTATTTTATGTCATTTGCATAGATTAAGGATAAAAGTCTTATTTATACATGAATTAAATGTATTATCTTTATGTACACTTGAACATAAGAATGAGACTTTATATCAGAGGATGATTTTATTAGGAGAAATGGAGTTTTGTCTTCTGTAGAGATTCTCTGCAATATAAGTTATGGAGGAATAAAATATATTCAGTCTTTGAATATTTTCTTTACATATTCCCTATATGATTGTGACTGGTCTTAGGAATTTAAATACTACACATAAACAAATCAGACCTCTTCCTTGATCCCCAGACCTGTATACCCAGCTGCTTGCTTCCTTATTTCCTTTTAATTAGCTAGCACATATCTCAAACTTAACATGTCCAAAAGAAAACTTTTGATTTTTTCCTTTAACCTGTTCCTTCCGTAGTATGCCTCACTTCAATAAGTAGCCATTTATCCTTCCATTTGCTCAAAGCAAAATTATTTCAATAATTTGTAAATTCTTTCTTTCTCTTTTACCCCATATTCAAATCATCAAGAAATTTTGCCAGCCTTATTTTTGAAATACATGCAGAATCTTACCACTTCTCTCCACCTTTATCACTGTGATCTAGACAACCACAATCATCTTTCACCTCCTAACTAGCCTCCTAAGTTCTAACCTTGCCCTTCTTTAGTCATTATTTTCTACCCAGCAGCTAAAGTGATTCTTTTAAAATTTAAGACAGGTCTTGTTACTCCTCTGCTGAGAACCTTCCAAAGTCCTTACCTGAAGGGTATTAGGTGAATTGTAGACCACTCCCATTCTGCACCTCTATTATTCTGACCTCATTTCCCACCATTGCTTCCTTCCCCTAGTTTGCTCCAGTGACATTAATCTACTTGCTGTTCTCCTTAAATGCCATTTAGACTCCTTGTCATGGGCTTTGTACTTGCTGTTGCTTCAAACTGAAATGCTTTTACCTCAATGCATTAGGTTTCTGATCAGATTACCAAATTTTACCTCTCAGAGAGGCCCATCTGACCACACTATGTAAAATAATAAAGCCTGACTCCATCACTGTTTCTCCCCTTATTTTGTGGGGTTTTTGTTGGTGGTGGTGTTTTTGTTTGTTTGTTTGTTTGTTTTTGCCATAATAATTATCACCTTATGATATATTTACTTTTTTATTATCTCTTTTCCAACTTGAATGACAGCTGTATGAAAGCAAGAATTTATTGTTTACTGGTAGCTCCTGAGAACCTAAGCCAGTACTTGCACATAATAACCATTTAGTTAGCATTTGTTGAATAAGACAGTGAACCCTAATACTTAAATGGAGAATGTGATTTTATTTACATTATAATAACTGAATGTATAGAATAGTGAGGAACTTTCTAATGGGCTGCTTTGTTTAAATTTTTATATCATACTTCCTACATTTAACAGAGATTACAATATTGTTTCATAGTTAGGTTAATGCTCAGTGCTGGGTGCTCTTGGTGTCAAAATTCGGGGTCACATTACTATTTTAAAGATTCTTTTTATGGGAATAATTACTTTTTTGTTCTTTTGATATAGACATCTGACCCTCAATTACATTAACAAACCTTATGCACATGAATGGAAAGAAGAATAGCCCCTTTTGAATCCCTGCTAAGACTTTATCAATATGAAGTGCTTCCCACAGAATTCTACTAAAAGAACCAAACTTCCATCATAATGACATTGCAAATTCATTTGTATATGCTTCTTTTATATTTGAAAGCTACTTTTTGATGTTTTGGTCTGCAATTACATTTATTGTTTAGGGTCACAAATATGCAATCCTGACTAGAACAAATTGTCAGAGTCCTTTATCTAATCAGCATCACAAAAATAAATGGCTATCTTTTAATTATAACATACCAAAGCCAACATTTGTTTGTTAACTTATATAATCTTTTAATCAACATATTGCTTTCTGTTTTCCAGTCTATAGACTCCTAGTCTACTTTCCTCAGCACCTCACCTATCTAGATTATGGGTTTTAAATTAATGCAAAACACTTTCTTCAGAGGGGAAAAGATAAGTGTAAGAATTTTAATGCTATAATTTTCCCATGTATATTTTTAGCTTAAATTGAATTCTTTTGCCTTTACCCCTATTCTGTGTAGATTAGATAATTATGTAGTAAGTTAGCTAAATTATGTGGTTACATTTCTTGCTGTTAACATGACCACCAAGTAGATCATGTTGCTTAATTGAAATGAGTTTTTAAGTGTTTTAAAATCTCTGTGTACATGAATTTAATTCTTTTCTCAGATTCTATACCACCTCCAATAAAAATGTATATATTTTAAATTAAGATAGAATTTTTATATTTTTGCACATTTCCAATTATATTTGAGTCTATACTTTTTATCCAAGAATATCCAGTGTCTGATATTAACATACACTAGAGCATCATTGTGTCACCAACCTTTGAAGATTTCTTCAAGGAATTTTGATAATAAATACCCCAAAGCTCTTTATGAAAGGTTATCATACCTATAAAGAAGAACAAAGAAACTAAACAGCAACAGGATAATGTAAAACCAGTATAGTAACATCCCCATTTTAAGATCTTGTTTAACTATTTTTTGCAGATCTGAGAATCTTTTTTTCTTAATTATCATGTAGTTTGAATCTTCCCCAATTAAAGAAAATAGACTCTTTCAGGAGGATGTATAAAAGAAAGCCATGCCTTTTTAAGCGAGACAGACTTATTTTTCCCCCTGAATTTTGACTGCTATTATATTTTTATCTAAGTTACTCCATTTTTTGAGCCTCTGTGCAGTTATAGAATAGGAAAAAAAAATCCTATTTATAGAGTTGTGATATAATTAAATGAGACAACAGATAAAAAGGGTGCCCAGCAATAATAAGCACTCAATAAATACTATTTGAGATCTTCCTTTTCTGCCTTCCCCCTCCCCAATCCTGTTCCCCATGCTATGTTATCTGTTCTAATTGGATTTAATCAGAAGTTAAAACTGTTGAACTAAACTTGAAGCCTTTCTTTGCCTGCCAACTCTACATTGCTCTGCATTCATTGAATTAATAAGTAGAGAGAAGTCAGGACCTTGAATTGACCTATATATAATACCCAGCAGGTGTATGTGGCCTTTTTCTTCACAGCAAATTGGTCCCCCAGGGATTGAGTAGAATGAAGAATGTTCCACCCTCAGCCCTCATTTTAAGTCCTGATGGACCCCTTAGAATTTTGCTTAAATCTCTTTTCAACTTGCAGATCTGAGAGTTGAGCCCTAAGTTATGTTAATGTGACAATGGAAAGCATTATCATAGTAATCATTTTGTTTAAGATGACTTATTTCATTGCTTGTTGCTTGTTTGACCATTTGTAATGCTCAGATCATTGCCTTAATAGAGTTTCACCTTTTTAAACATCATTTTTAGTTAAAAAAATTAGTAGCTATGTAATATACTACTTTTTATCTAAAAATATTTATGATTCTAAATTTTTATTGTTGTAGGTGCAAAGATGGTTTGAAAGGATTTACATTTTCTGCACTTAGGTAAGTAACATTTTGTTTATCTTATGTTGAGAGAGATTTTACAAGTTAACTTTCTTTAAAAAATAAATATCATTGTAAGTAATTATAATAAATATTTATTGACTAAATTTTTAAGCTGAAAGTCATTTTAGAAGTCACAAAAGTATTTCTAAACCTTTGTAAATAGTTCATTGAAAGAGTTATTTATCATATTTTTCCCCCTAAAAATCAATCACTCAGCAACTACTGTTTGGGCCTTTTGTGTGCCTTATACTGTGGAGTGTTAGAAAAGAAATACAAGAACTCTCTTCAAGGAGCTTGGAAAGACAAAGCTGCACATAAACAATTAAGTACTTAATTGTGTGGTACCAGAGTATGGGTTTCTTTAGGGCAGGACTCACACACTGTCAAACATGTATTAGATTTTAAGCATTGCTAGAGTTTTTTCTTTTCACTTCATAGCCAATCTCTTAGTATAGTAATTGGCACAATGGTATACTGTAGAAATGTTTGTTAGCATTAGCATTGTATTTTATAGTTCACCAAGCATTTTCACATAGATTAGTAAATTAAATTTTTGCAAAAGTTCTGGAAGATGGGTAATTTTATGCCCATGTAACATGAGAAAGCCGAGGATTAGAATGTTGGACTAATTTAATTTAGCATCATACAAGTAACTGACTCCAAACCCAATGTTTGTGCTGTCTCTGTCATAAATGTTGCCGATTTTATTCTCCAAAGTACATACAGTAGATGCTTAGTGAAGATTAGTAGCATGGTATTTATTGCAAGTATTCATAGGAGAAATTAAGGTGGGCTTCAATACTAGGAGAAGTTTTTATGATTACTTCATAAGGGTACTTAGGGAATCACGTGAGTTAATACATGAAAAATATTTAGAGTGGTGCCTGGCACATAGTAAGTACTCAAGAAATGTTGGTTATTATTGTTGTTATTATTCTTATAGGTGATATGCCTTAAATTGTACTTGAAGGATAGCTTTAGATAACTGAAAGGGATGAGGGAGAGCACTCTGGGTGGAAGTGAATAATATTAGCAAAAGGATGAAAATAAACTTAATTGGTATAGAAAGTATAAATTAGGGAATAAAAGATATTTTTTAAATAGGTAGAGTAGGGCCATATTACAGAAGACCTAGGACAAAAAAGGCAAACTTTGATTTGATAAGGTGAGCAGTAGGGAGCCATTAATGGTTTTTGAGCGGTGTAGATGACAGTGTTTCAGAAAGGTTAGTCTGGCTACAATATTTAGGACATTGAAAAAGAAAGAACCAGAAGGTAGAAAGACAAAATGATAAGGAGTGGAATTTGGGTGCTAGTAGGAGGATTAAAGATAAAGAAACAAAGTTGAACCTTGGAATGGAAGAAAATGACCTAGCAACTGATATTTTCTTTCTTGCTCTTCCCTTCGACCCCTCATTCCCAGCCAACTATTGAAAACCTAAGAGCCTAAAAGAAAGTGCTATTAATAAAAAATCAGATGGCATGCAAGGAAACTGTTTTGGGGAGGGAACAAACGAAGGCACTGTATGATTAAGAATGTCTTTGGTTGTAGAAACTCTATGGTAACAATAACTTTCTAAGTGATAATACACAACAGTAATTTCTTTACCTCATATTTTTTATTAAAAGATCATGAAATTTATTAGAAAATAATTATGATTGTGCCAAATGTTACAAAAGAGAAGTATGGATTATCTCAGGAATATATTTTAGGCAGACCTAATTTAGTGTTTCTTCTCAAGCTATGGATTCGAGTAAAGGCAGAGAAAACAGCAGGAAAATTGCACAGAATTACTACAGAATAGAAAAGCCCAAATGCTATAAGAGAATAGAAATGAAGTGCTGTATGGTTCACAAATTACTTTTTTGTTCTTTGAGAGGAGGGATGGGAGGGAAAGGGTGGAAGGAAGGAATATTTAAGATGAATTTTAGAAGACAAATAAGATTTTATCAAAGATTAGAAAGAATGATCCAGATAAGAAGAGCAGTACAGAGGCATGGTTTATTTGGAGAATGGTGAGTAGTTCAATAAGCTGTAATGTATAATAATATCTCATACGCACTCTGTGCTAGGTACTGTTTTAAGCTTGAAGCTTATATTTAACTCAGTAGGCTATAAGCCAGTGAAATTCTTTGAGAATGAGAATAGTATGTTCAGATCTGCATTTTAGAAAGCTTCCTCTAGAAATGGTATGTAGGATGATTTGAAAATTATGTGTCTATGTAGATAATAGTAGAAGTCATGGGACTAGATAGGGTTAAGGACAGAACTGTAGGAGAAAGCTAGTGCTGGAGTCTGAAGATCCAGGAAGCCTAATTCATCATAGTTGAAAGCATAGTTAGAAGTTGTATTAGTCCATTTGCATTGCTATAAAGAAATATCTGAGGCTGAGTAACTTATAAAGAAAAGGGGTTTCTTTGGCTTAGTGTTCTACAGATGTACAAGAAGCATGGCACCAGTGTCTGCATCTGGTGAGGGCCTCAGGATGGTTCCAATCATGGCGGAAGGCAAAAGGGGAGCAGGCTTGTCACATGGCGAAAGAGGGAGCAAGAAAGGAGGAAGTCCTGGTATCTTTTTAACAACCACATCTAAAGGGATCTAAAAGTGAGAATTCAATCCTGTGAGAATGGCACTAATCCATTCTTGAGGGATCCACTCCCATGACCCAAACACATCCCACCAGGCCCCACCTCCAACATTGGGGATCAAATTTAAACATGAGATTTGGAGGGGACAAATATGCAAACTGTATCAGAAATCTACATAGGTCAGTGATTAAGAAGCCAGGCTTTAGGCTCAGACAGTTCTGGGTTCAAATAATTACTGATAATTTATTGGATGTGGACAAGATACTTAATGTTCACTCTCATGGGAATTATGATACCTATGTTGTTGCCGTGAAGACTAAATGATTTAATATTTGTAAAAGACTCAGTTGGCACTGTGCCTGTCATATAGCAAGTGCTCAGAAAATGCTAGCTATTACTATATTCATTTATTTGATATATAATTAATATTTAATTAAAATTTAATTAAAGTAATGAAATATTTACTTTGGGCCAGACACTCTGCTAGGCACTGGGATATGATAGCTAAGAAGATATACATAGTTTCACAGGCCTCACAGTTTAGTTGGGGATATAGACTACTAAAATGGTGCTTATAGCACTGGGTTTTCATTGTGTTCTCATAGCACAGAGAAAGGATCATCATCACCCTTGCTTGAGGCAGGGACAGCTTCTCCAAGGAAGTGACCACTAATCTGAGATAGTTAGTCCTGGCCAAAATAGCAACAATATTATGAAAGGTATGAGAAATATTGTTGTATCTGGTTTAACATAGTTTTATCCTATTGCTGTTAAAGAGCAGTAGTACAGATCTTAAATTCTCTGGTGCACACTCACAAGTAAGAAATTCTTTTGGACTGACAGCTACCAAGGCTGCACAGCTGCCATCTGGTGACAAACCCGTTACCCCTTATGATTTGATAAGCTAGATGTTTTACCAAGTTTGTCTGAACTGGATGGATTGCAATTGTTGGTTGTAACAGCTTTCTCTCTTTTCTGGGTGTTTAAATTTTCATATTGTTTGTCACATATCCCAAGTTACAGAATTTTAATGTAGTATTATTGATCCTCTATTTCATTTATATTTTGTTATATTTTCTGAAAGGTTAGGAGGTAGTTTTCTTAGGAAAGCTTAGTTATTCTTTATGTTAACAAGAGCAACATGACTCTTCTAGGGTAGGTGCTAAAAGCAGTAATGAAAACTCTGAGGAAGGATACTTCTTGATTGATATCTAATAGTGGTAACATTTTCCTTTGTGTTGTCTTTGGAAAAATGTAGTCCAGTTTTGATGAAATAGGAATGATGTTATCGCCTAGATATTTGATTTTTCCAAAGAGAAATAATAGATTGGAGTAACATCAAGTTTAAGATTTTCTAGTGAAATAACTTCAGGATATGTGGAATCTGGACTGTTTTCTGATTCTCATTCTACAGTTCCCTCTGTTTCCCTGTATGTATACAGATGACCTTCTACTGCAGTTGTTGACTCAAAGTGACAGTAGAGTTTTACTCTAAGTGAGGAACTCATTCAATTGTAACCATTAGCAGAATTTAGGGAAAAAATAGAATTTTTGTGATTGTGTATTAGACCCAAGTTCACCTGTTTCTTTTGAAAAACTTTAAGGCTTAAACTTAAAAAAGTGGTGTTAAAGTTAAAGGATGCATGCTGTGCTGTATTTTACTTGATTAATTTGATTTTAAAGTACCTGCATTGTCAAACAATTGACTCCTAAATTTTTCTGACTGTTCAGATTTTGAAAGTCTGTTTTTCTTCAAAGGGTGATATTTTATATAAATTGTAAAATATTAATATTTCAAATAAGATACTCTTTAAAATGTATTTGTTTATAAACAAAATCTTTTCTTTTTTTTCTTATTGATTTCCTTAAAGGTAAAAAATGCCTCACATTGTACTCTTTTCTTAAGGTTCATTGTAGGGAAGGAAGAAATTCCCACACATTCTTATTCACCAGAGGCAGCATATTCAAAAGTGGAACAAAAGAGAGAGAAACATGAGGAAAAACCAAGAAGGATGAACATAATTGCTCTAGTCAAGAAACTTGTGGATTCAATGTGAGTTTTTTCTTGGTATTTTATCACACTTTGTCACTTTTATATGATATTTGTACCATGCCAAGGTATTTTTGTTTTCTATTCAGGTAATGATGGTCATTTTTCACCAGAAACTGTGTGTAGAATTTTAAGGCACACAATGACAAGTGAATGTTATTTATTATTTCTGGCAGTGCTGTAGACCATCATATGCCTTTGAAATAGATTTTCATGAAATTGAAATATTTTTCTATTTCAAACCAGGCAGAATTACAGGAGGCAATAATGGAGAACTTCAGGAAACAGATTAATATGTGCTAATTATGGAAAGGAGAAAGAATAGGTCCTGAGAGAGATTCAAAGAGATAAAGGAATACTAAAGAGCAAACCTTAAGTAAAGTATATTTTGTAAGACTGAAAATTTCTAGGGCTCTCAAACTGAAGTAAGAAATCTTTGTTTATTATACAAAGAAATCTTTGTTTCACACGAATAAGTCTATTTGTATTTCTAGTGTACATATTTAAGAAAATAAATGAGAATGTCAGCCAATAAAAATAATGTTGGTAGTGTTATTTTAGAAAAGGTAGAATGAGTAGGCAGTATATTATAGAAAATTAGGGGATCAATTATAGGAAGCTGAGGCCCTTTCAGAAATCAGAAAAACTGTATTTGATTCTCATTTTACCTTTATCAGCTTTCTGACTTTGGAAAAGTGATTTAACTGCTATGCATTCCAACATCCTTATTTATTAACTGGAGTTAATGATCTCTATTAAGGATTGTTGTGACCATTAAATGAAATAACGTATGTAAAATTGCTGGACATGATATATGAGCACACAGAGAATGCACAAATTTTTACTGAATTTAAAGATTTTCTTTTCATCTTAGCATACACCGCACACAGAAGGTAAGAGTAAAGAAAGGAATAGATGACAGGAATAATTGTGGTAGTGAACTTATTAAGCAAGTTCAAAAATAGTTATGGAAAACCTTAGTGGAGAAAAGGGAGAAAATATCCCATTAATGGAAATAATTTCAACATGAATCAGGGAAATATAGAGAAAGAATTATGTGAGTAAATGATGCATTGAGCATCAGAACTGATCAGGTCATGCAGAACTTGTCAGAGTAGATGCAGAATAATCCAGAAGCAAAGCAGATAATATAGGAGACAGGCAGTCGAGGACTGGGGAAGTCATTTTAATGTGTGACTATGGAAAGATTAAATGACAGTGCAGATGATAGCAGGATTTAACTTCACTAGCAAAGAAAGTTTTATAATTTCTATCTAGTTCTGGTAGCAATGGCTGAGAAATGTCTTTGAAGAGGACACTTAGAAGTATGAAGAGTGATGGTTCGCATCAGGCAGTCCTTCTTTGAATCACCTCTTTTTAGGCCTCCAGCTTTAATCATTCAACAACTTCACATGACCACATATGTCATAGCATTCTAATGATATAAGGGCTATGGTTGGTATGAACTTTTGCTGTCACCCTTGACTAGGAAAGGCTGCTTGTGTACTCCAGCTGCAGTGCAGAATTGGATTTCAGAAAAAGTCTTCCTAATCAGCTTGCAAATGGGATTGGAGAGGTGCAGAGCCAGAACGTTGCTCTACAAGTTATTGTTATAAACAGGAAGGGTTCATATGGTTTAACCATGAAGATAATTAACTACAGTCTGAAAGAAGTTATGAAGACTACTTATTTTGCAACATGAACCTTTTAAAGAGAAAAAGGAGAGAGCTAGATGCATATTAAATATTCTACTTAGTTTTTTATGCCTAGGGTGAATAGTCTTGGAGTCAACATCCCAAATAATGAAAATGAGTGTCTTGAACAGTAGCCTTCTCAGCGGAAATGTTTATTAAACACTAGAGGGTTAAGTGGTTTATAATTAAATCATAAATAACCTACTTTTGAATTCCCACATGATCTTTATTTCTATATTTATTTTTTAAACTGAATTTTGAATTCTAATACTATATCATGTTTCTTTTCCAGATGTTTTCTCTCAAATATAATTAAGTATAAATTCCTGTAACCTGAGCACATTCTCATTATGATTTTTGCTCAAGTACTGACTTCATGGATGATTTATGACTGTTATACTCTACAATAAGTGATTTAAAGCTTCCAAAAAGATATGGCAAAGTATATAAATAATATATACATATTTTTCACATTTAGTCACAAATACTTACCAGTGTGGTTTTTCTAGTCCACATTCAAGTATTTTGACTGCTGTCACATATTTTAATACAATGTGTCAAGTGGTAAGCAGCAAAGGGGAAAAACCCTAAAATACCTGTTTTTCTTGCTTCTCTATGTCCTAAAACACCAAAAGTTGCACACATTTTAAAAATAAGTGGGTGAGTGATATATATATATATATTTTTTTTTTGGTTAAAGAGTTTTAGATCACACACCCACATATTTAAATTATAATTAGTTTAGCTTTTTTGGTTTAATTTCAGATGTAAGCATGGACCAAGGCATAGATGTTGCAAGCACTATGAAGATAATTGCATCTCTTACTGCATTAAAGTAAGTATAGGAAAGTATGTACTTTCCTAACAATGGAGAATAGGTGTAGAAATAACTTATTTATTAAGAAATAATTTAAACAGAAAAGTTAATCTTAATAATTGCTATCATTTTTTGCATTTGACTAAGAAATTGGTGAAAATAAATGACAATGACAATTAAGCTTTTAATATTCACTTACCAGATCCTTAAACAATTTAAAAATTAGCTTGTTTAGAAATTAGCTTATTTAAAATTTATGAGATAGGAGAGCTGATGGGATAACAAGAAAAAAGAAAAAGTAATTAAATTTGTACTTTGTAATGTATTCTCATTAGAACTGTATCCTAAAACATGGTCCCTGGACTGTGCTGTGTTCTAGCTAGGTTAGCAGTCACACATATATTTTATATATTGTGTACAATCTGTTACAGTGGCTTGTGGTTTTGGACTTGTATATTGCCTTTTTCTTAAGGCATCAGTAAGTGGAACATGTCCACAGTTGCTCTACATGGAAGCTAGCGATGCTCACTGGCATACATTCCCAACTTCCTGATATACTTGTGTACTAGTGTGATGCTCTTCCCTCCCACCTCCACTCACTCTGCCCCCTTCCTCCATTTCCACCAGTTCTGGGAAGAAATTTATTTTCATTGCAGTTAATGTGGCACAGGTGGTACCACCTGCTGCAGGTTTCTTAGTTTTGAATGGTGCTCTAACAATTCTGATGCTTTAGAAAGTTTATGTTCTTCTTGCAAGGTCTACTTCCTACTCAGTTGATGATGAAAACGGCAAAGTTGTATGATACCCCAAAAGTCAGGCTCCTTATGGTTACTCTAGAAAGGAAGAACTGTCCCACATTAGTGCTTATTAATGTAAACACCTGTGGCCCAGTGTTGACAGTGCATTTGCCCAAGCCCACACTTACCTTCAGAATTCCCCAAAATAGAGCAAGGATAAAAAGAGTGTTTTTTTTTTTTTTATTCAATTGTACAGTCGTTTCTGATACACTGTTTCCAAATTTGATTTCTTGCCTCACTTTTAAAGTGGGGGAAAAAAAGGCAACATTACTGACAATTTCAGAGTCTGCTGGCTCCTGGAGAGTTATTCTTCTAACTGAACGGGATTGTAGTTCAAGGGAAACTTCAGGAGGGAAACTAACAAAAGTATTCTGATTAAATTGGAGGTATTAGAGAAATTTGGGGTGGAGAGAGGTGACATTAAAAAAACATATGAGAAAGTTAGTGAGAATTACCAAGCAATGAAAAATTCCAGTGATTCTTTCAAATGTGTACCAGCACTATAAACTTGGTAATGTATATATAAATTGGAATACAGTATTATGTTCATGAAAGTAAAACTATTTGGAGACCTGTGGGTGAGGAATTTACACCACAAATATGTCAGTAAAAATTTTTGACAGTGCACCTCATTATTCCATGGACTTTAATTACACCACATGTTAAATCGTATTCTGAGTAAATATTCCTATTAATTGCATTCCCCTCAACTCCATTTATACTAACTTTTTCTTGGTTCCTTATACTTGCCAACTTCTTTATTGGCTTTGTGCCTTCTGTCCAAGCTGTCTGAAATGGTTGTCTCATGCTAGCTTCTTCTCTTTTGGGTCTATTGAAATGTCATATCGTCTAAATGCCTATATTCACCATGAATCTAATATAGTAATAGATTGCCCTGTTAATTTCTATCCTAGTGCCCTGATTATTTTCTTTATAACATTTATTATAATCTGCAATTACTTTGTGTTTATTTGCTTACTCTTCCTTTATTTTCTCTTCCTTTAATAAGCATGAAAGCTCCATGAAGGCAAGAACTTTGTGTCTCCTTATAACTGTATACCCAGCATCTAGTGTATGCTTTGACATATAATAGGCATTCAGCAAATATTTCCCAAACACATGGATGAGTGGCTCTTTTGAAAACATGAAAAGATTATAATGTGATTGTGATGTATGAATACTTAGGTTAACATTATAAGGTTATCAATGGCAAGATAAAAGTGTGACCATTTTATTTCATGCATTAAACATATACTAAGCAGTTTCAGTTAAGCAAGTGCATTATAATTCACAGTAATTGGATGATTTGATTTCATGTTTTAATCAGGTATTAGGTAGTTTCAGGTAAATTAACCAATGTTTCTTCATAGTAAGTCAATTTTTTCTAGAAAAGAAAGCTGTAATCTGGGTAATACAAACCTGACCTATGGAACTTAGCAGATAAGCACTGCTAAGAGATAGATATTTTCCCATTCCAGTAGGGGCAAGAGAGGAGGAGAATGGAGACTGGTATTATTACAATGTACTGGTTGATTTATATATAAAATACTCTTCTTTCTGTTAATGTTTTGTTTTCTGCTAATTGTAATTTTTCAGTCTTTTAGTATTAATTAACATTTCAGTCTCTCAGACGTCTAAACTTCATTTTCATAAATTTGTTACTAGTTATCCTCTCCAGATCTCTTTTACACTATAAAAAGTTGAAAGAAATATAGAGAAATGTTGGCGGCAAATATGAATTTGTAGTGGATTTGCTTTTTCAAGTTTAGTATATCTTAAAGCTACTATTCCTTAGAGATGATTTAGCCTGACAGTTAGCCACAGGAATAAAAACCTAGATATAATTATTTTTTATGGGAAATTCTTTTAACCTGATCATCGAGGAAGTTAGTACAAAGGTCTAAACAAATAATAAAATTATTTTTCTGTCAGTAGAACCCCTATTCATGGTAATAACAATTAAGAGTAGTTTTCTGTTAAAATTTCCAAAAGCATTTGGTTTTGTTAACTATTTTTTGGAATTTCAGTGCTTTTGTCTCTAAAATTCATTTGTGGTTTAGGAATTTAAAATCCTGGTTATTGTCAACAAAATGTCAAGAAGTGGAATTTTGGTGCATAGGCAAGCTTGGCCAGTGCTTGTGAGAATTTTTAAGTCTTTGTATGTCAAAGAAAGTATACTCACTCCAAGATTTCAGCCTTATTTTTAAGGTAATTGTTTTACAATTATTGTTTGAGGTTTTAAAACTTTATTTTGCAAATTGCTGTGCTATACACACTGTTATAATTTTTTGACTCTGGTTTTGATTCAAAGACAGTAAAATTCATATTCTATCAAACTTCAAAATTTGGTTGTAAATCAGAATTTCTTCCCTATTTTTCTCCAGGGTTTCATCAGAATGTTTAGTGTGGGATACTTGATCCAGTGCTGCCTCCGAATCCCTTCTGCATTTAGGCATCTGTTTACACAGCCATCCCGGCTACTTTCTCTCTTCTACAATAAAGAAAACTTCCAGCTCGGAGCTTTCCTTGGCTCTTTTGTTAGCATATACAAGGTAAGATTTTTAGAAGTGGAAAAAAGAATGAGAATTAGATAACATGGCTGTTGTTAAAATGAGGAATGACCTTAATTCATCTGTCATTTTTTTAATGCTTCTTTCTGGAGTATTCATAAACATCTTGACATCACCAAATATATATAATATATTGAGAATTGAAGTTAGAGAAACTTTTTCTTTTAAAATGTTATTTAAATGTGCTCGATGTGTAGACATGCTTGCATTTACATATAATATTAAAGATTCTCAAAGACTCATTTTCTTTTTCAATTGATATTCTGAGAAAATATGAATTTTCTGATATTCCCAATATCAAAAATGATATTAATATACCTGGTATGTTTTTCTTAATCATATTTACTGCTTGTTTATTAATTTAAACATATTTCAGAACTTTCTAGCTGATATCAACACTTGATAGAATGAGTAAGGATTTGCTATTATAACTTATATTAACAAAGACTTTTTCCTTCTGCTACCCACTCACTATACCTACTACACTGTCTCAGATAACCAGAGTTAAAATTCTAACACCCATTCTGTATAATCCTATAAATGTGCGCACACAAACAAACCTGCACCTAAACATCTATGTAAAGATCATTCTTGACACAGTACTCTGAAACTTTAAGAATGGACTTTTGTTTAAAATGGAATCACTAATATGTAAATCATATTAGTGACATATTTTATTAAACATTTAAAATTTAGATTTTATATCTAAATATAGGTTCTAAATGAAGTGTGTTAATTAAGGTTGACCTATGTGTATATATTATATGTATACATATATATTATACATGTGTACACATATATTGTTAAACTCAAAGAAAATGCTGAGAAAATTGAGTTCTGGTGTTGCTTTGGGTAAAATGGTCATGTATCATTTTATATAAAAATTTATTCATACAAGATAGATATGGAGAAAGTATTTTGAAATGGAAAGGAGTAACAAACTATAAACTGTAGGTAATGAATCACTTGTTATAAAATATTACTAATGTTAAAAACATTTTCAGTATGGTTTGACTAGAAAGCATTACTAATATCTTTGAATATATAAGAGTTAAGGACAGATTTGGGGTAATTACATGTTAAAATTCACCGTTCTTTTTCATTTGTCATGTCATAGTGTTTGTATTTATACTTAACAGAAATTCTTAAATGTTTGCATGTATATTATATTATCTCCAACATTTTTAGCCCCAGGTTGGTTATTTTCTATCCTCCAGCATATCTCAGAGTGTGTTTTGTTTTCTATTTCTATTACCATTTATTTGCTTAGGTAATACAA
This sequence comes from Cheirogaleus medius, assembly GCA_008086735.1. Lineage (NCBI taxonomy): Eukaryota > Metazoa > Chordata > Mammalia > Primates > Cheirogaleidae > Cheirogaleus > Cheirogaleus medius. The sequence continues at coordinate 48,685,842 of VBSM01001265.1, forward strand.
ACTAATGGTATTAAACTTTGGAAAAAGCAACTGGGTCAGAAAATCTCATAGAAAATATTCATACAGTGTGCTCAAAAGCCATATGTGATTTTTCAAAAGAAATTGTCTATGCCATTAGTATCTTTGTAGGAATGTAATTAAGAGAAGGTCAGGTAAATGAACCTCATTTTTTCTGTTTCTTGGTAAACTGACCCTTTTTTCATTTTGTGAGACTCCTGTTTATCCCTGATAATATTCCTTGTTCTGAAGTCTACTATGTTAAATATTAATATAGCTATTCGAGCTTTCTTTTGTTTAGCATTTGATGGTATAATGTTTCCATTCTTTTACTTTAATCTTTGTCTTCATTTTTAAAGTTGGTTTCTTTTAGACTGCATAAACTTGGTTCTTCCTTTTTTATCTAATCTGATAATCTCTATCTTTTAATTGATATGTTTATACTGTTTACATATAATATACTTATGATAAGGTTGATTTTAAATCTCCCTTCTTGCTAGTTATTTTGTATTTGTTCCATTTTTTCTTTGTTGCTCTTTCTTTTTTTTTCTTTTTCTCCCTTCTAGATTGATTGTGTATTTTTCTGTGGCTCTATTCTATCTTTACTATTGGCTGATATTTTTAGTTGTTTGTTTTAATTTAGTGGTTGCCTTAACATTTATAATATACATTTTTATCAGCCAATCTTCAAATAATATTGTACTACTTTATGTATAGTGTAAGAACCTTACAACACTGTACTTCTGATTCCTCCTTCCCATCCTTTGTGTTGTACATTTATCTTTACATATGTTATACACTCCACAATACATTACTTTAGACCCAGGGTCAGCAAACTTTTTTTGTAAAGGGCCAGATAGTAAATATTTTAGGCTTTGTGACCATATGGTCTCTGTCACAACTATTCAACTCTGCTGTTACAGTGTGAAAGCAGCCATAGAAAATATTGAATGAGCATGGCTGTGTTCCAGTAAACCTTTATCATGCTGTAATTAGAATTTCATATAATTTTACATGTTACAAAATATTGTTATTCTTTTATTTTTTAATCCATTTATAACTGTAAAGATGATTATTAGCTCCCAAGCCATATAAAAACAGGTAGCAGGCTAGATTTGGCTAGTGAGCTGTAGTTTGCTGACCCCTGCTTTAGATACTTAATTCACTTTCAGAGCAATTAAAGATAAGAAAAATACATCTTCTAAATTTACCTTTATTGTTCTATTTCCAGAGCTCTCCATTTCTTTTTACAGATCAGAATTTTGTCTGGTATCATATTCCTTTTACCTGAAAAACTGCCTTTAACATTTTTGGTAGCTCAGGTCTGCTGGTGATGAATTTTCTTAGTTTTTATCTTTCTGGATAAAGTCTTTATTTTACCTTCAATACTGAAAAATATTTTCTCTGGATGTAGAATTCTGGCTTGTCAGGTTTGTAGTTTATCCAGATTTTTCTTCCTTTTAGAATGGGAGTGACACTTTTCCCATTATTCTAGATCTAGGCAAAAGTGGAATTCATAGATTTATTTTGAAAAATCAGTACAATAAAAATATTATGTATAATTTCTTAAGCGAGTCTATCCAGAACAATAACTTTATAAAAGATTATTGTTCATAATTTTTCCAGTCGTTTTTTCAGTTTCATTTAGATAAGATCGCCAATTTGCCTCCAAGGTCATCTCGCAAATCGCTCATTACAGTTGTTTTTGTTCTCATGCATTTCCTTCTACAAATAAAATAACCAAAGTCATTGTATTTTCTCCTTAATACAGGGTACTAGTTGCTTCCTGCGCTGGGTCCGAAACCTAGATGATGAACTACATGCTATTATAGCTGGTAAAAGAATAAAAAATGAATGATTATTATTGTATCAATCAGTGGTAGGAATGAATCTGAAATGGTTTCCAAATTTATCCAGTTTCTATGTATCTTCCTTTCTCTTGTAATAGAATCCCTATTGAGGCACTCAGCCAAACATTTTCTATCATGGCACACTTGCCATCTGGTGTTTTGAATTGGCAATATAATGACTTGGGTATCTGCCCTGCTACAGGCCAGAAATCCTGGGATGGTGTCACAAAAGAGCATAAATCCTTAAAATATTATATAAGTGATGAATGGAAGTTCAAGTAGATGTCTTTAAAAATTCTTTTTTTACCACTAGAAAACAATGATATTTTAATAATCATTTTAGAAGGAACTTAATCACTTTATAAAAATAAAAACTAAAGATCATTTCCTATAAGTATGTTATATGTATTACTTAAATAGATAATTTATCCGGTATTTATTAGTAATAATTTTTCCATTAGTATTCCAGCACTCCACTCCCTTGGATTTCCATTTATAGAATGAGGGCAGTGCTGTGGACATAAATGTGGTGATAGCACTAAAAATAATTTGAGCTATTAGGAGAATAGATGAATAAACATTTCCACTTAAAATCAGAAATGATACAAATAGCCTTTAAAAATTATTTTTAAAAATTGTTATATTTGCCAAGACTACTGCTGTTTTTCAAGTCAAAATTGAAATTTAAAGTTTCCTGTTTTACATAAATCATAACTGTTTGTTCCTAACACTGAAGGTCAATTTTTTAATTTAAAAATATGTAGTAATAAGAACTCACCCCATTTCAACATCATCTGGTATATGATTATCCTTGATTGTGTTGTAACAAGAGGCAGTGCTACAAATCACTTCTTTCCTATTTAAGTTAATTAACATTTCTGATGGTATAACAACAAAGAAATACCTTATGATCTGATTAGTTTTTCTTGTTTGTTGTTTCAGGATTTTTGGCAGGTATATCAATGATGTTTTATAAAAGCACAACAATTTCCATGTATTTAGCATCCAAATTGGTGGAGGTAAGCAAAAATTTTTATGTATGAACAGTTTCAAAAGATATAAAGCTTTTTTAGTTGCTGTCTGACTGCTTAAGCAGCAAGTATATATTCCAGTTACAAAAGTAAATTCTAATCCTATAAAAGTTTTGTAAAGTCATTTCCCCTATTTGTGTGTATGTATGTGTGTGTTATTTTCAAATATACATAAGTATAGAAAGAATAGTGTAATTCACCATCATGTACCCACCATGCAGCTTCAACAGTTATTAGCATTTGGCCAATCTTCTTTCATCTATAGTCCTCAGACCCCCAGGTAATAAATTATTTTAAAGCAAATCCTAGACATTATATCATTCTATCTATAAACAACTCAGGATAAAGACTCCTTAAAGAATAAAGGCTAAAGGACAAATACTTCTTAAAAGCAAATAAATCAACAATACTAACAAACCACAATACCATTATCATAAATTAACCCTCTCCCAGTAATTCCTTAATATTATCATATATCCATTTAGAGTTTACATCTTCACTGATTATCTTATAAAAGTCTTTTTGCCATTACTTTGTTTGAATCAAGATTTAAGCAGTCTCTTTTAATTTATAATAAATACCCCACCTTTTTTTTTTTCTATTCATTTGTTGAAGATCTAGATCGTTAGTTCCATGGAATTTCCCATATTTTGGATTTTGCTGATTGCATCCTCACTGGCATTTATCATGTTTTTTCAACTCAAGTATTTCCTAAATTGTTAGCTAGATCTTGAGGCCTAGGCAAATTAAAATCCAATTTTGTGGGAGTGGTGGCAAACATACTTTACATTTACTGTGTGTGTGAACTTCCTGTTATGTCATATTAGGATCCACACAAAGTCTAGTTATCTCTTCTTTTGTAATTATGAGATTAATCAGTGGGCTCAGATGTTGATAGTGCCAACATAAGGTTCCCCAGTAGCCTTTCACCTAGTAGTTTTAGCAGTCATTAATGATCGTTACTGGGATTCATTATTTCATTAAGGGTTGCAAAATGGTAATAATCTATTATTGTTTCTTCTATATTTATTAACTAGAATGCTTCTAAAAAGAACTTTTGCTTTTCAGCTATTTTGTTACTATGAAATAGTTTGTTCAGGAAAGTCTAAATAAAATGCTTGTTTAATTCCATTTATTTACCAGTATTCAGAGTGAGTTAGTACTGTAACATCTTGAAAGTTGACATGAGTCTTTATTTTTAAGTATAATTATAAAAACATAGATTTTAACATGCTTGATTTATTTTAACCCATTACAGTCATTATGCTCAAATTGTCCCCATCATGGGCCATAAGAGCCTCAAGTCGACTCTTGTTTGTTTTGATATAATAGCATTATTCTTGATAGCTTTCTTGCTATAAAACAAGATATTCCAGGCTCATCTTGGACATTTTTGCCCCCAACATAGAATCAGCCTTTTCTCTAATGGCTAATGGAAAATGGTATTTAGAGACTTCAGTCTGGGTGCTAGAGAATATTTGCTCCCAGGCTAGTTATTGTTTCTTGGCTTTCCCAGTGAAAGGAGCTAGAGAATCCTTCCTCCCCACCTCCACCTTCTTTTTAGAGAGAGAAAATACATTTGGAGTATATTGATATTTCTGATTCAAAGTTAAGATTATAGATTCTTTTTAACTTGTTTGATTTTTAAAAAATTTTCTCTCACTGAAAACCTGTGTTCCTAATGACATTAGGAAAGTTACATATTTGCTTTACCCAATTGTGTATGTGTGTGTGAGAGAGAGAATTAAAGAGAGAGATTGAGATAATGTACATTTAATGAAATCAGGAAGACAGCAGGAGCCAGATAGTGTAGGATTTTAAAAGCTGGGGTAAGAAGTTTAGTTTTTTTTCTCAGTGCAATTGGAAGCCATTGAAGAATTTTAAGCATGAGATTGGCATGATTTCATTCAAATTTCAAGAACATTCTGGCTAGTATGTAGAGTATATTAGAGGGAGACAAGACTGGAAGCTGAGAGAACAGTTAGTCTCTGGCAGAAGATGGTGGCTTACACCAGAGTGCTAGCAGCAGAGATGCAGAGGAGTACATAGATTTGATGTATGTTTAGGAGTAGACTTGACAAGACTTGCTAATGGAGAAGAAAAGGAGAGTGGGAGAAAGAAAATAACCCATAGGTGGCAAAAATATATTGTTTGACACAAGAGGAAGCCAACATTGATATCTTGTTTGTAAAAGATGTTTTATAGCTGTTCCTGAAGTAGCTAGGGTTATAGTTTTGTTTTGTTTTTTTACTTTATTAATTCTTAAAATTATGGTACATTGTTTATTAGATTTTAGGTTAACATCATAACTTTAGTTAAGAAAAAGCCATCGAAATTTCCGGGTTCAAAGTCAGTGAAGATCCAACTACGTTCTCATATAATACATGAAATGCCATTTTTACTTATATGTTGAGGACTCAAATTTATCCCAGTCTTCTTTCTATACATAATGTGTATTTTTGTTTGTTTGTTTTAATAGATTTAGGGGGTACTAATGGTTTTTTATTGCATGGATAATTTACATAGTGGAGAAGTCTAGGCTTTAAATATACTGATCACCTGAATAGTATACATTGTACCCAATAGGTAATTTTTCATACTGCACTCCTTCCTACCCTTCCACTTCTTAGTCTCCAGTGTCCATTATGTTAGTCTATATGACCATGCATACCCATAGCTTAGCTCCCACTTGTAAGTGAGAACATGTGGTATTTAGTTTTTGTTCCTTGGTTACTTCACTTAGGATAATTGCCTCCAGTTCTATCCAAGTTGCTGCAAAAGACATTATTTCATTCTTTTTAATGGCTGAGTAGTATTCTGTGTGTGTGTGTGTGTGTGTATTGGTGGGCACTTAGGTTGATTCCATATCTTTACAATTGTGAATTGTGCTGAGGTAAACATACAGGTACAGATTTTCTTTTCTTTTCTTTTTTTTTTTTTTTTTAAGTAAAAGGACTTTTTTTCCTTTGGGTAGATCCCCTATAGTGGGATTACTGGATTGAATGGTAGGTCTACTTTTGGTTCTTTTCACTGCATTCGCGCCAACATCTATTGTTTTTGGACTTGGTCATTCTGATATATGAGCATTTTTTCATATGTTTGTTGGCCATTTGTTTCTCTTGTTTCAGGAAATGTCTGTTCATGTATTTTGCCCAGTTTTTAATGGGGTTATTCTCTTCCTGCTGATTTGTTTAAGTTCCTTATGGATTCTGGATATTAGGCCTTTGTCAGATGTATAGCTTGCAAATATTCTTCCATTCCATAGGTTGTCTGTTTACTCTGTTGATTATTTCTCCTGCTGTGCAGAAACTTTTTAGTTTCATTAAGTCCCATTTATTTATTTTTGTTTTTGTTGTATTTGCTTTTGGGGTCCTAGTCATAATTTATGTGGGCCAATGGCAAGGATATTTTTTCCTAGATTTTCTTCTAGTATTTTTGTGGCTGCAGGTCTTATAGTTAAATTTTTAATCCATCTTGAGTTAATGTTTATGTATGGTGAGAGATAGGGATCCAGTTTCATTCTTCTGCATGTGGCTATACAATTTCCTAGCATCATTTATTGAATAGTGTATGCTTTCCCCAGTGTATGCTTTTGTCTGCTTTCTCAAAGATCCATTGGTTGTATGTATGTGGCTTTATTTCTGGGTTCTCTATTCTGTTCCATTGATCTATGTGTCTACTTTTATACCAGTACCATGCTGTTTTGGTTACTATAGCCTTGTAGTATAACTTCAAGTTAGGTAATGGAATGCCTCCAGCTTTGTTCTTTTTGCTTAGGATTGCTTTGGCTATTTCTGCCCTTTTTTGGTTCCATGTAAATTTTAGGGTTGTTTTTTCTAATTTTGTGAAAAATGATGTTTGTATTTTGATGAGAATTTTATTGAATCTGTAGATTACTTTGGGCAGTATGGACCTTTTAACAATATTGGTTCTTCTAATCCCTGAACATAGGATGCTTTTCCATTTGTCTATGTCATCTACAGTTTCTGTCATCAGTGTTTTATATTTCTCATTGTAGGGATCTTTTACCTCTTTCATTAAGTATATTCCAAGGTTATTTATTTAGCAGCTATTGTAAATGAGATTGAGTTCTTGATTTGATTCTCAGCTTGGTTGTTATTAGTGTATAGAAATGCTACTGATTTGTGTACATTGATTTTGTAACTTAAGGCTTTACTGAATTCATTTATACATTCTAGGAAAACCCTAGTCTTTAGAGTTTTCTAGGTATAAGATCGTATTTTCAGCAAGCACAGATAGTTTGACTTCCTCTTTTCCAATTTGGATGCCCTTTATTTCTTGCTCTTGCCTGATTGCTCTGGCTAAGACTTCCAGGACTACGTTGAGTAGACGTGGTAAAAGTGGGCGTCCTTGTCCATTCCAGTTCTTAGGGAGAATGCTTTCAACTTTTCCCCATTCAGTATGATGTTGACTGTGGGTTTGTTGTATATGGCTTTTATTGTTTTATTATTAATACTTATTTTACTATTTATCTAACAGGGAAAAGAGGACCTAAGCATTATACAGAAAGCATTGAACAATATATGACATAAAAGCAGTAGAAATAAAGTGTTATTGAATTTCATAGAAAAGTATTACTACTTGCAGCTGGAGCTTGGAGTGAAGGGGTGAAGGAAAAAAGGGAAGAACTGACCCTATGTTGTCATGGAAGGTGTGACATATGGTTTAAGCTCTGAAGGGAGTATTAGGATTTAGAAAGGTAGAAAACATAGTTGTAGGTAGGGAGCATACTGCTCAACTACATTGTTAATGCTTTTTAAATGGTTTTTAAAAAAATAACTCTTGCCTCTGCTTGTTTTGCAGACAATGTATTTCAAAGGCATTGAAGCAGGGAAGGTTCCCTATTTTCCTCATGCAGATACTATCATCTATTCGATCTCTACAGCAATTTGCTTCCAGGCAGTAAGTATAGCTTTTTGAAATGAGAAAAAGAATGATTTGTTTCTAATGTACATTAATCTAACGGGGAGGAATAAAATCTGGGAATGTTTCTATTTACAGAATTACATTTTATGCGTCATTTTTGTTTTTTCAGCAAGATAGCTTGCAAGTTTCAAATCATTAAACATGTTAACTTAATGTGTTTTATAAGCACACCAGTTTTTAGGTTTAAGTAGAGTGCAATTTATAGGTAAATTATTACTCCAGTACCTTTGGTTGAATGCCTCAATTTAATCATCCATCTTCAAGAAAAAAGATACCATGAGCATAAATATGAATAATTTTGCATTTCCCCAATATTACTCAGGGAATAAGAATAGAGGGAGAACTAGTTTAATAGAAGCATTATTCAATCTTTTTAAATTCTGTAATCATTATTATTGATGTTTATGGTTTTAGGGTTATTACAAAGTTTTGAGGAGAGATTTTATTTGCTTTTTCTCATGGATGCTGCCAGGTTAATAAACTCATTAAAACTAGTGAATTGTCAGCTATCTAATGGGTACTCAGTAAATGCTTCCCCATAATAATGACTATTTAATTATTTCAAAAGCAACATTTCTATTTGAAGGCATATTTACAAAGATTCCTGGTAGTTATTGACTTAAACATAAATACATATTGTCATCACTTTCATTTTTAAAATACAATGAGCAATGAAGATAGAGATAAAACAACTCTATTGCCTAAAACTGCTGATAATATTTGTGTTTACTAAAAGAAGTTTCAAATTGAATCTTAGGCTGTCATGGAAGTTCAGACCTTGCGACCATCGTACTGGAAATTCCTTTTAAGGCTCACCAAGGGCAAGTAAGTGACTTAGATGTTTTAAATGCTCATAGAAAAAAGCAATTTTCATTAAAAGATTATGAATATTTTTGTCTTTTTGAGGGATTGTTCTCTCAGTGGTAAAGTAGATATTTATATATAAATTAAATGTGAACAACTTAATAAGAATAACATGGGGCATTCTTTGAGTCAACATTATTCTGACTTTTCTTTTCCCTATAATATTTTAGATATTTTAAGTGTTCTAGATTAATATCATTTTGCTTTTCTAACTGCTAATTAGTTGCTGCATAAATACTTAAGCCTAACTTTTTGAATCATTGACTCCTTTTTCGTTAAAAATATTAAACAGATTCATTAAAGATCATCTCTACATAATTAACTGATTTCCATTTTGTAAAAGTGATCGTATTCTGTTGCTTATTGTTGTAAGTGTATTTTCCTTTGACTTTATCATGTTTTTGTTTTTATTTTTGTTTCCCTGATCTTAATCTAATTCTTTGGTGGCCAGTTTGACCTAATAATAATAGAAAGAGCATGGGCTTTGGATTCAGACAGACCTAAGTTTGACTCCAGCTCTCGTATCTTCAGTTGTATTACTGTGAAAAAGTTATTTACCTACATGAAAACAATAATTCATACATTGTATGGTTGTAGGAAAATTAAGATGTTTATAGTAGCACTTAGTACTTAGTAGGCATTCAGTAAATTACAGGTGCTGTTAATATTACTATCAATAATATCAAATGCTTATATAGTGCTTTCTGTGTCCAAGATATGGTTTTAAGATACATATATATAATATACATGTATACATACATATGTATTTAATCCTTAAAATAGCTCTATGAGTTAGGTACTGTTATTTATCTGTATTTTATATATGAAGAAACTGAGATGCACAGAGAGGTTAGATAATTTGCCAGAGTCACACAGCTAGTTAATGAAGGAGCTGGGATATAAGCTAGGCAGCCTGGCTTTAGAATTCTTCCTCCTAGCCATGATACTATGTATCCTTTATATTATTGTTTAATCATTTTTGTCATTTAGTTTTCTGCACCTTAGTGAGGTTTTTTTGTTTGTTTGTTTTTGTTTTTTGAGGCAGTGTCTTTCTCTGTTGCCCAGGCTAGAGTGTAGTGGCATCATCATGGTTCACTGCACCCTCAAACTCCTGGGCTCAAGCAGTCCTTTTGCCTCAGCCCCCCGTAGCTGGGACTATAGGTGCACGCCACCACCACACCAGGCTGAGTTTTCTATTTTTGGCAGAGACAAGGTCTTGCTCTGTTTTCCAGGCTGATCTTGAACTCCTGGCCTCAACCAATCCTCTCACCTTGGCCTCCCAAAGTGCTAGGATTATAGGCATGAGCCACTACACCTGGCCACATTAGTGAGTTTTTCTGGTCGGTTATTTTATAAGAGAACTTACTTTGGAAAATAACTACAAGCCATACTTATTGACTGTTTGAATAATAATGGCCAATGATTCAAAACTAATTTCATTCAGCTGTCTTCAGAAAGGAAATGCTTATGAATAGGTGCAGAGACACAGAACGTCCATCTTGCACATTAGCGACATATGTGTCTTTTAAAAATTTTAATATCTTAGACTAGGTAATAGATAAAACAGTAAAAACATACTCTTATGTTATCTATTAGAAATTTGAAAACCTATACACTGTTTGCCTTTTAGTCATGAAATGTTTGCACATTTGGATGTGTTTTGATTGTGAAACATTAAGAAAATTATGAGAGAAATTACATTTAATACTTTTGCCTCATGGATAAAATATTAGTTCATTCATTGTTTAGTTTCCTGTGAATTCATTCATCAGAAAAATAATAACCTAATTTTCTATTTGATATAGTCTAATGGAAAGAACTGTAGAGGGGTTTGAAATAATGATTATAATCTCTGGGGTTTCAGATCTGGGATTTTCTCTTTAAATAAAGTATGAGAAATCAATCTTGAAGAAGAGTATCCATGTGATTTTTGCATTTGCCATTGAGTTTAGGTCTTTTGCCATGTCAGCCTTTTCTGTTTTTCCATCTCATAAAAGGATAAGTCAACTAAAGTGAATTATTTTATTTTATAGACTTCATTAAAATACTATTTATTGTATTCTCTGTCTTACAGATTTGCGGTCATGAACCGAAAAGTCCTTGATGTTTTTGGTACTGGTGCATCTAAATACTTTCAGGATTTCATCCCCAGGTTGGATCCAAGATATACAACTGTAATGCCAGAGTTGCCCACAGAGTTTTCTTGAAGATGACTGTAATTTATTAATGTGACTAAATGTTTCATCATTTATCCTGCAGAGTTAATTATGTGAACACAAAGAAGGGGGCCCGAACTCGAACTTCAGTGTTATTTCAATGAGAAGCTCTTTTTTTGTTTTTCATACCAATCAGAAATATAGAAGCTTTTTAGGAAGGTATTGCTTAATAATTAAGCTTCCTCCGTAGCCAGAATCAGGTTGTGGATCACTGTAGTGGTTGACATTATTGATATATTATCTATTAAATTATGTCCACAAGCAATATTAAATAATCTATGTAGACATATAATAGCAAATAAGAGTACACTTAAAATTACTTTAAAAGGTTTCTTTAGTTCATTCCAATATAATTCTTGGTTTAAAATAGTACTATTTCTGCATTTTAGGATTTACAAAGGATCACGGGTACATGGATTTGGTCTGTATTTTTTTTTTTAATTTTTGAATTGGTATGTGTAGTCGTGGAATGTTACAGATTTGCAGTAACTTTCCACAGACAATGCTGCTTTAGTATAGAGCAATTTAGTTGGAGAAAGTGGCTATTCTTACTTCAGGGATGCAAAGATGGGTCTCATACCATTTGGATAAGTAAATGTCGTGGTATCCATGCTCTTTTTTTTTAACTGATATCATCTCTCTCCATGACCATTTGGGCAATTTGGGAGCCCAGCGAACCTATATATTAATGGCAGGTTAGGAGCAAATGGAAATGGACGCATCTAATTGAGTTAAAATGTATGTTTTAATCTTTTGTAAAAGCATTACACTTGAATATTGTAAAACAAAATTTTTAAAACTTCTATAGATTTATTACGTTTGTTATCATTTATAAGGATGTAATTCTTCATAGCTCAGTTTATATGCCATTGTTTTAGAAGGGATCAAAAGTAGTTTTAGAAAGTTTGGCAGTTTATGACCTTTCAGCTGTTTCACCTATATAATGGATGTTTTACAACTAAAAACAATATCAAAACTCAGTGATTGTTTAAAAAGTCCATTTCATCACTAATTGGATTCAGGTTCTACAGTCTTCTTTTTAAAAATTATTGTCACCATTTTTACTGTTAGAATAAAGAAGTGGCAAAATACAATCACGTCGATTGTGAAAGTAGTTCAGGACAGCTGTAATTGAAATATGACTATTTAGAGTTTTTCAGGGAAAAGTCATTCTAAGTTAATAAAAAGCATAAATGTTTGCGATGTCTATAGTAATGTAATTTATAGGGATGATGGTATTTTTTTAATATAATTTTGTTGCTAAAAACATTTTAGGCCATTGTAAATTTTGCAGAACTGGTATTGCAAAAGGAATTATAACCCAGACTTTAAAAATGTTTAATCTCCCATATTCAATTTCATCAAGTCCTGTATACTTCTGTTTATGTGTAATCCTACCCTTCATTGCTATGGCAAATTGAAACCCAACAAAAAGGCAGACTCTGGTACCATAGTAACAGAATGAGCCATTTTAATTTGGTCAAAATTTTGCTTTGTGATTAACTTTTTAGAATTGACGTGTCCATTTGGCAATGCTGTAAAGGATCATTTTGGTTTCAGACTTCAAAATTGATTAATAAAGTTAATTTTAACTTTTAATTCACTGGAATCAAAATGATGATTGGTACTGTGTTTACTTTTAAAAATGAAGTATTAAAGCACTGAGAAAGCACTGTTACCTGCACCTCATTTTCTCTATTCAGCAATTATGTTTATACTTTTTCTTGTCAGGTTAAAAATGTTTTAATTCATAAGAAATTGTTTCCATAAACATTAAAAGACTGTGATATTGAAAGGCAAATTATGAAATTTGCTGACATTGTTTAGCTGGTCAAAAGGTGCACTTCTACAATTTATTTTCTTTTTTTAAATTGCAGTTACTTTTTTAAAGTTTATGTAAAATGTAAAATGAAATAACTATCATGAAGCAGAATAATGAATGTCTTGCTTGAATGAATAATTAACTAATTTACAGTGGTGAATCGAAAAGTCCAGTTTGATTTCATTGGGATGTAGTGCAAAATGTAGTTGTTCAAGCAAACAAAGACGCTTGGTGTTCCTGAAGACAATCAAAATCATTATCTTTCTACCTCCACCTAATCAGGTATTGATTGACAACTTTTTTGCATCATAAATAAAGTCAAATAGAGCTCTCCATTCCAAAACATGTTTTTTAGTTTATTTATACTCTGAAGAAATGTAAGTTATATACCCCTTTAGTCTTTCTGACATCTTTATGTAGATTGAGAATGAAAAATGGTGCATTTAGGGCAGTAGTATTATGGTCATTTCATTGCTATTTCCTGTATTAATACAATCCTAGAGTTAGTATTAATCAAGTAAAGATTGAAGTTGCAAGATAACAAATTTTCTCAAATCTATTAGATCCTTACCAGTTTTTCATCAGCTAATTTCAGTGTCCATTTTATAACACATTTCTGAAATAACACCTTTGGTTCAGTTATTTTTTATAAATTCTGTTTGCTTCTGTAACTTTTTTCTTGATCTATAAACATAGTTGTCACTCAGTTCATGTCTAGTTCTTTTTTCCTACATTTATTGTTTAGTCAGTTTTTATTTAATTTAGAATTTCATCTTTTTGCTCTCAGATTTTATAATTCTCTTTTATCTAGAATGAGTATGTTTTTGATGAAACCCAGAAGGAGTATTTGTCACACAGTATATTCTTGTGCTCAAGTGTTCATCTCCTTGTAGACTGTGTCTAGGAGTTAATGCTGACAAAATTGTTTCTGCTTGTATTTTATCATATCCCCGAGTTTCTAAATCCTCTACCAATGCATAGGTAATGAAAATCAATGTCCCTTACTGTCACAGAGCTTTGTCCACTTGCCTATGTTACAACCAACCTTTCCCCTGGTGGTGCTTGGGAAACCTCTTGGCAGGGTCTAAGGGGAGGTGCCCACTGGGAGCAGTGACCCAAGTGTTCTTCGTGTTTTTGGAGCAGAGAAGCTATCAGCCCCGAGATTCCTTGAATTCTTCCTGTGATTTATTTTTATTTGTATAAGTAGCAAGTATTATAGTTTTACACAAAAACAAAGTTCTTTGCTCCACAAAGTCAAAAGTATTCATTTCTTGCTAAGATATCTGATAAACTTTATCTCCCCTAACACCTTGAGCTATTGTGGCTTATCTCCTTAGTATTCATTTTCACACAAAGAATTTATTCGTTTCACTCAACTGAAAATAAGTGACCAAGAAAAAAAAAATTAGAAAAGGAATAAGAAATGAATATTTTCTGTAGGACTGGGCTTTGAATGTAATAAGTAATAATGTTACCTTAATTGTAGAGGCATAAGAGACTGTTCTTACAGTTGCTTCATCTTTGCGCGTTCCTTTTTATAGCCCTTTACTGTTGGTGCTAGCTCTATAATTTCTTCTTGTGAAATTAACAAAGAAAGTAGCATCAGGGACTAAGGAGACCCTGAGATCAGGGTGCTGACTTGGCCTCAGGTGACTACTTATAATAGCCCTGTAGTTATAAAAAGAGAAAATACAAAGAATGAGACTGACACTAGTGTGTGACTTCTAGAAGCACAGGAGGGGCTGGAACTTGGCCATGATGTAGCATGTGTCCTAAAACTGCAGCAGGGCAGTGAATGGCCTTGAGCTTACAGCTGTGGTGTATAAGAATGTGTGCTACTTTATGTAGAGAGAAAAGTAAATGACTTTTAGTTGGAGTAAAGAGTTTATATCTGGTCTTTTAGAAATTGTTCTCTTGCTATTTGATGTTGGCACTCTCTCCCCCTCTCTCCCTCTCTTTTCCCTCCCCTCCTCCCCATTTCAATTCTCTCTTTTTTCCTTCTTCCCACCCTTGGAATCTTTATGCCTGGCCTCTTGTTGCCTCCCCCACCGCACCCCTAACCCCATCCCTGTGCCTCTCCTGCTTCTCTTGCTTGCACCCGGGTGTGTTACTTTATGTTAACTCAGCTCCTTGGACTAGAGAGTTCCCTTGCAGTCTTTGCTGCTAGCCAGTCAAGTGGGGGGCTCTGGAGAGATCACAACAATGAAGTAGACATTTCCAGGGACAGTGATTTTTGATATAGCTCTGTATTTCTTAGGATGGTTAACTTCACAGATGTTAGAAAGACTTGTTTCTCAGAATGTGAAGCCTTTAAATCCAGAATAGCTAATCACTTCTCTTCTTACAACCTCATATCATTTGCTTGACTCTGGAATGTGTTGTAGCTACCCAGAAGGGTCAAGAACCTATTTCCTATTTCCTTTTGCTTTCCACATTTTTTCCCCCATCTGTCCCTCCTCCAGATGTGTCCTAAGTGAAATAATGTTTTGGGTGTTATCCTTTGTCCCTACAAAGCTGCAAATCCCAGTAATAACTGCAGACACACACCATCTGGTGAACAGGGACAAGTGAAATTTGTACTTCTTTCTCCAACTCTCAAACTACTGTAGCTTTGCCTGTTGAGTTTTCTGCCACATCTCCCCTGCCATGCAGCATAACATTCTGATCTTGTCAGACTGTAGGTGATAGGATGTCCCCTGGTCTTGGCACAAAGGCCAAGAGACAATAGGCATACAACATGCCTTTACTGGCCTTGCTCAGACTCCCTCTGTGGCTTGAGAGGTCCAGGCTTCCACAGAGTGGACCTGTGGACCTATACTGGCTGAAGTTACCCTGCAGTACCACTTTTCTCCATGCCTTAATTTGGACCAGTTAATTTCTGAGATCTATTTCTTTAATATCTGTTAAACATATTAACATTTCAGTCATTAATCAACTTCTTAAATGAATTTTCTTTTCAGATTATTTTTGGTCACCCAAGAGTACCCTGGGGCTATAGAGAAGGATTGGTGCCAAAGGTTTAAAAGGATTTAAGCAGAAAGTACGTCCTGTGGTTGGTCATCATGGGATGGGATGCCAAAAGAAATGGATGAGAAGATACTGTAAACATCATTTCAAGCCTTATCTCTTTCTTCCTATCCTTTTTTTTTTTTTATCTTTCCAAGCCTATGCTTTCCTACCATATTTTTGCCATTTATTTCTTCAGCTTGAGTTCCTAAGGGAAAAAAAATAGAGGTACATATTTTTCTCCTTATATCAGGGAAAATTGAAGGTGAGGACTAGTAAGCCATGCAGCACAGGTATAAGCATCAGTCTGACTCTTAATCAGGCAAGAGCCTGAGGGAATGTTGTTGAATCTGTAAGAAAAGAGGTACCTCTCCTTTCTCCCCTCACCCCTCAGAAGTGAACCAGAGAGATTCAGTTAAAATGGGAATATTTAGAGTCATGTCTCAGTGACATTTATGACAGCATAAACTACCAAGCTTGGCATAATAAAGAGACACAGTCTATGAAGGGAGAGGAAGGGGGATTTTTCTCAGAATCATTAAAGTAGGGGCCATGTCTACGAATATTTATTATAAATATAAATCTAACTGAAGGTCAGTAGTCAAACTAGGAATTGACTAACAAGATATTTCGCTCCATCAAAGTATTCAGTGTTTGTGGCATGAATGATTGAATGGCCTGTGATGCTTAAGAAAGGACAGAAGTTATTTCTTCATTAAGTTGAAAATATGTTAAATGTATTAAGAGTTTTTATATGAATAGAATTTTCAGTTTCCTCTTTTTGAAATTTAATTTGTAATAGATAAAATCTGCAAAGCTTCAGGAAGAAATTCAGTTGCATCTACATCTGAGTTTGCAGTTTTTGAAAGCCTGTCATTGGTCATGGAAAGCACTAAGACTGTGTTAAGTCCCATGAGGGTGCAATAAATGAATCTATGAAACTAGAGGTATAATCGAATCATCTGGGCATCGTTTCCCCCCCCCAACTAGAACTCTTCCTATAACTTAGATTAAAATTGAAAAATGGGATTGCAGTCATGGTTAATTGATCATCTAATGGCTATTTAATCCTTCTTCCTTGCTGATAGACTGCTGATGTTGTTTAAGACAGCAGTATGCCCATCCTCAGGGATAAATCATAATTGTTGTAGGTCTTTCATGTCATACCTTTATTCTTGTCTAGATACTTTTCCAACCAGTCTTTCCTCTGAGGCTGGTCATGTGACTTAGCTAGGCCAATAAGATAATGATAGAAAATCTGAGAAACTCTTGGGAAAATCTTTTCTCCTTGTTTAGAGGAAAGCTGTCTTTAGCTCATTCCTTTTTCTCTTTTTCAGGACACTAGTATTAGTTAATGAATTCTAGATCTGTGGCAACAATCTTGCAAACATGAGCTAAGAAGTACAAAGATGAAAATCCACCATGCTAAAGATGTCAGGGCAGAAAAATAGCAAGAATTGCCTCTCAGATGACATTCTTGAGTCACTGCATTGATGTCAATAACCATAATAGATCTCTGAGCATTTTGAGGAAACAAAGTTCTATTGCTTAAGGCTCTGTATTAAAGTTATCCAGAGCGCCAGAACCAATAGGATAGGTAGGTGTATAGATAGG
The DNA here is from genome assembly GCA_008086735.1 of Cheirogaleus medius. Classification (NCBI taxonomy): domain Eukaryota; kingdom Metazoa; phylum Chordata; class Mammalia; order Primates; family Cheirogaleidae; genus Cheirogaleus; species Cheirogaleus medius. The sequence continues at coordinate 48,703,189 of VBSM01001265.1, forward strand.
TGATAGGGGATTTATCTGCGGAATTGGCTTATGTGGTTATGGAATCTGAGAAGATCTACCACAGGCCATCTACAAGCTCGAGACCCTGTGATACTGGTAGAATGGCTCAGTACAAGTCCAAAAGTGTCAGAACCAGGGAAGCTGATGTAATTTTCAGTCTGAGACTGAAGGCCTGAGAACCCAGGGGGCCATGAGGGGTTGATATAAATCCTGAAGTCCCGGGGGGGCGGAGCAAGATGGCGGACGAGAAACACTGCCAGATAGAGCGTCTCT
>VBSM01001265.1:48710112-48796791 GCA_008086735.1 Cheirogaleus medius
ACTAGATTTTATTTTTATTTTATTTCACTAGAACCAGGAAAAAAAAAGCATTTGACAAAACCCAACATCTATTTCTTATAACTTTCAGCAAACTAGGAATAGAAGGGAATTTCCTCAAATGAGAAATAGAAAGGAGTTTTATAATAAAGGGCATCTATAAAAACTCTATAGCTAATGTCATACTTAATTGTGAAAGAACAAATGCTTTCCCTTCCAAGATCATAAACAAGGCAAGAATGTGCTCTTACCACTTCTATTTAACATTGTACTGGAGGTTCTACCATTGCAATAAAGCATGAAGAAGGAAAATAAAGCCATTCAAATTGGAAAATAAGTAATTTTGCCTTTAATGGCAGACAACATGATTGCCTGTGTAGAAAATCTTGTGGAATCTACAAAAAAGCTACTAGAATTGATAAGTGAATTTTGCAAGCCAATTCTAAAAGAATTCCACATGGAAATGGAAAAAGTATAAAATAGACAAAATTATTTTGAACCCATTAAGTATCCCCTCTAAAAAGACCAAAGTTAGGGGACTTACGCTATATGATTTCAAGACTTAATATAAAGTTGCTGTAAGCAAGACATTCTAGTACTGGCGTAAAGATAGACAAAAGATTGACTGAATATCATATTGAGTCCAGAAATCAACCCATACATATTTGGTTAATTTAATTTTGTCAAAAGTACAATGGTAATTCAATGGGGAAAGGATAATCTTTTCAACACATGTGCTGGAACAAATGGCTAGCCATATGAAAAAAAAAAAAAAAACAACTTTGACCCCTATTGCAAACTATTACAAGATTAACTCATACCATCTATACAAATTTAACTCAAAATGTATCTTTTCTTTTTCTAGACAGAGTCTCACTCTGTTGCCCTGGCTAGAGTGCTGTGGCATCAGCCTAGCTCACAGCAAGCTCAAACTCCTGGGCTCAAGCGATCCTTCTGTCTCAGCCTCCTGAGTAACTGGGACTGCAGGCATGTGCCACCATGCCCGGCTAATTTTTTACTATGTATTTTTAGTTGGCCAATTAATTTCTTTCTATATTTAGTAGAAATGGGGTCTCCTCTTGCTCAGGCTGGTTTTGAACTCCTGACCTCCAGCGATCCTCCCGCCTTGGCCTCCCAGAGTGCTAGGATTATAGGCGTGAGCCACCGCGCCTGGTCCAAAATGTATCATTTTGAGACCTAAATGAATAACCTAAAATTATAAAACTTCTAGAAGAAAATAAAAAAGAAAAGAAAGTGTTTCTGACCTTGGATTAGCCAAAGATTTCTTAGGTATGACACCAAAAAGTACGGTCCATAAAAGAAAATTCTGATAAGTTGGAGTTCATCAAAACATAAAACTTCGGTTCTTCAAAAGGCACCATTAAGAGAATGAAAAGACAATCCACATACGGGTTAAATATTTGCAAATCACACATACAGTAAAGAGCTTTATCTGCAATGTATAAAGAACTGTTGAAATGCAATAGGAAGATTGACTTCTGGCCTGACAGTATGAGTAGCTCTACTGACCCATTCTCCACTGACAGTAGTGAAAATTACTTTTTAAAACCCCCAACCCTTGAAAGCCTCTGGAAGTGGCCCTAAGGACAAACAGCAAATGAAGAAACATCTCTTCAAGAAAATTCAATGAGAAAGGTAAGAATCTTCTGTGGTATTAGAACAAAGACTTCTCCCACCTCTCCTCTCCCAGCTAGAAGAAATAATGGCTGAAAGCTTTCCAAATTTATTGAAAAACAATAACCCACACATCTAGGAAGCTCAATGAACTCCAAGTTAGATAAACATAAGGAGACCCATAAGTAAACACATTATAGGAAAAATGTGGGGAATCAAAGACATAATTTCGAAAGCAGCAAGAGGAAAGTACATCACATTCAAGGGAACCCCACTAAGATTAATAGCTGACAACGTAACAGAAAAAATGGAGGTCAGAGGCAATGAGAGAACGTATCCAAAGTGCTCAAAACTCAATAAGAAAACACACAATTAAATTTTTAAAATGAACAAGACTTGAACACACTTCACAAAGGAAGATACATGGATGACAAATAAGTGCATGAAAACATGCTCAACATCCTTGCAAATTACAACCCAGGTGCAAATTAAATGTGAGTTAAAATGAGAATGAGATACCATTACACACTCACTAAAATGACTATAATTAAAAAGACTGACAAGTGGTGGTAAGGATGTGGAGCAGCTTGAACTCTCATTTACTGCTAGTAGGAATATAAAATAGAGCAACTGAGTTTGAAAGTCATTTGTTAGTTTCTGAAAAAGCTAAACATATAGTAGCATATGACTCAGGCATTCCAAGCATAGGTATTTTACCCAAGAGAAACGAATGGTTATATCCAAACTAAAGACTTGTACATGAGTGTTCATAATAGCTTTCTTCATAATAAGCAAAAAAGTAGAAACAACCTAAATATCTTTTCAATAGGTGAATAAATTTGGTGTAACCATATAAAATATTTTGCCAAAATAAAAAGAAATAGCTAGTAATACATGCAACATGTTAATAGCTTTTTAAACCTTTTATTATGAAATATACATATAAATTATTACACACCAAAATCAAGAAATAGAATGTTGCCAGCACACAAGCAGCCTATTTTGTACCCTCTTGCAATCACAACTCTTGCCTCTCCCAAAGACAAACATGTAATAATCACAATAATCTTGTAATAATCACTTTTGTCTTAATGGGCATTCCCCAAGAAGTAGAGGTTACATTGACTAGTAATTGAACCTTATATAAATGGAATTATGCACAATATGTGGGTTTTTTTTATCTGGTTTCTTTCTTTCACTCAGCTTTAGGCTTACTATTGTGTGTGCTACAATCTGTTTATTTTCATTTTGTACAGTACTCTGAATTTACCGTGGACATGAGTTGTCCTGTCTAGGGCTTTTCTAAAAATGCCAGTGTTAGCATTGTCATATATGGCTCTGGGTGCATACACTTTTCTGTGGGTTACATACTTAGGAGTGGAGTTGCTAGAGTATAAAGTATGTTATATCTTCAAGTCTATTAGCTGTCAAACTTTCCAAAGTGATTGTTCCAGTTTACATTACCACTGAGCTCTGTGGTGGTCACAGCTTTGTCCAGCCACATAGTCTCTCAGCTAAAGCAGCCCCAAATTCTGGGCTCACCTCACTGAGCTTGTTTCTCCTCTGAAATCTGCCTTATTAATTTGTTCTCTCATTAGTTCTTGAATGCCTTCAAAAAGTTGTTTCTTTCATATTTTGTCCTTATTTGATGGTTGTCTTCTTTGGAGGGTTGGTCTGAATTGCCCTTTCCACTATTACTGGAAGCAAAACCTCCATTATTTATGGAAACATTATTATATGCCTACTGTCTACAGACATTACTGGATGCTAAGGGATCATTCTCAATCTTAAAGAGTAATTACTATAGTCACTGGGGACTGTAGACCTGAGGTGTTCCCAGTGATCCAGAGTATAGGCTTTGTATCAGGATAACATGAGATTTCTTGAACACAGGGGTGTGGTTGCACAAAGTATAGAAAAATAGGGGGGAAAATGTCCTTAAAATTTACTGAGTCTTCTCTGGGTGCCAGGTGGCCTCCCGGAGACTTCACGTAGATTTATAATAAACACCAAGATCACATCTTGGTGATCTGAGACCCACAGATGTATCATCTGTTATTTGGATTATACCCCTACTTGTATACATTCTGGGAAAACTTGACATTTATAAGTGAGAGAAATCATTGCTACTTTTTGGTGTAAGTGTACTCAGCAGGTCATTTTGGAATAAAACTTGATGCATCATTTGAGAGGTCCATCTTAATTGTGCAAATGTGAGGCACCAAAAACCTGTTGTCCTGGAGTATGGGTACAGCTAGGACTTTTGTGACTTTGTGAAGGCCAAGGTCACTTTCTTCAAGGCTTTGCTTAAATGTACATTCTCAATGAATCCTATCTTAGCATCTCAAACCTCTTTAACCTGTTCTTTTTTTTTTATCCTTAACACTTAATACTCTTTAATATGCTAAATTATTGACTTACTTATGTCTATTGTTTGGCCAACTCCCCCTGCTAGAGAATAAACTCCATAAGGATGGAGATCTTTGTTTTGTTCACTGCCATTTCCCCAGCATTTGAGAATTTCTAGAACATGGTAGGCATTTAGTAAGTGGTTACTGAACTTTCTGATTACAAGAATAATATAATCATAAAACATAAACATATGACCATATTTATTCCCCATACTGGTGAAGTAACCCATATTAATTGCAGAAAGTTTTGAATTTTGGAGGGCTGTGTTAGGTACATATTATTACTATTCTTTCAAGGGTTCCACTCAGAAATTTTTTCAGTATTGTTTCGAATGCTTTTACACTGATTCAGTGATCTTTTCAGTACACAATAATAAGAATAAGAATAGTTGGAAGTTAGAACTGCCAAAGATAAGAGATTAAATTCTCCCCTGTCTAAGATAAGACTCCAGAGCCATTTATCCTGGAATCACAGGACAGGAGGGCCCCGGGCCGTGCCTGGATGGCCTTCTTTGCACGGCTGGCTGCCTTCTCGTGGGAGAATCTGTGCACGTGTTTTCTTGATGGCCTTGGTGCTGCCGGTGCCACTCACAAGCGCATTTGAGTCAGACTCTCTAGAAGTCAGAAATAACTCCTGTTGTCCAGCCTCATGCCTGCACACTATCACTAATATCCACGTTTTCTTTTTCATCTTTCCAAAAGAGAAAGAACAATTGTATCCTTCATTTCCCTGTAATGCTACCAGAGTGCTGTCTCTTGATTTCTCTTAGGTCTATTCTTCTTAACTTTTTGATGTGTTACTTCCCTAAACTGCCATTAAGCAGGAAGGGGCCTGAAACCTTTCCTAATAAGGCTTCTAGCAAGGTTGACCACTAGGGGGAAATGGCTGAATGTGATGCCAAGCCAGAGTGTCTGTGGCATGCAGCTTCTACTTGGGGGAGGGGAAGAGAAGATCCAGACCTTTCTCTTGAGGAGCTTGTGACCTTCACATAGATAACTGCTGGGTCTACCCCTTGCTATGTGACCTGACCTAGGTACCTCATGTCTCCACGTCCTCCTCTATACAATAATGCATAGCCCACAGGTACGGTAGCTGTGAGGATTAAATAAGGTAACTGGAGGAAGCATTTTTAGAACAATGCCTCATTTATGCTAAGCACTCAGTAAATGTTAGCAATCATCATTTTCCATATACTGGTTCAGCAAACATCTAGTAGACATGGGCAAGGTTTGAGGTACTGTGCAAGGTGATTTCACATTGATTAACTTGTTTAATTTTCAAGGCAGTCCTGTGAGGTAAATACTATTCTCTGAGTTCAAAAGAACAGAAGCAACTTTTTCAGGACACACAGCACTGGGAGGATACCAGGTATAGACAAGAAGAACTAGAAGGCAATATGGAGCATCAAATAAACCATATTTTAATTCCCTCATTTCTTACTTCATTGATGAAACGTGTCTCAGTACTGTGCCAGACCTTATGGGAGATCTATAGATGGAAGTAATATGCCTTACCTTAAATACTTTGACAGTCTGGGAGAGACAGACGTTCCTGGTTGCTATCACTATGTAACAAATTATCCCAAAACTTAGCACTTAAAACAACCATTTTATCATGATCACATATTTTATGGATCAGAAATTCAGAAAAGTCATGGCACAAGTGGATCTTCTTTGTCCTGTCATGTCTGAGGCCTCAGCTGGGGAACCAAACCCCTGGGGCTGGAGGATCCCCATCTAAGATGGCTTATTCACTCACAGGTTTGGTGCCTGGGCTAGGATGACTTGAAGACTCTTAGTTCAACTGAGACTGTCAACCAGAACATCTACATGTGGCCTTCCCCCAGAAGCATGGGTTTCTCTCCCTGATAGCAGGGTTCAGAGAGGAAGTGTTCCAAGAGAGTACCCCTCAAGATCAAGTGTTTCAAGAAGACTAGATGGATACTTCTAAACCTTTTCTAACTTCAGGTTTCTTACAGTGTAACTTCTGCTATATTCTATTTATTGAAGTTGTCACAAGACCGCCTGCATTCAAGGGGAGGGGGGATAGATCCCACCTCTTGATTGGAAGATATCGAAGAATTTGAGTGACATTTTAAAAACATGGGCATAAAATTACTGTCACACAAATACTACAGTTCAGTGTGAAAAGATCTATGAGAGATGTAAACGCAGTGTACTATTGGGAACAGCTTATAGCAAAGAGTGGGGTAGAAGGAAGATGTGCTCAGAGAGGACTTCCTAGAGGAGCAGCAATTGGGATGAGTTTTTAAGGACTAGAAATGAGCCAGACAAAGAAAGAGATATAAATGACTGCGGGTGAAGGGCCTTCTGGGCCCGCTACTGTGATGAATTAGAGATATTTTCCCAGGGGCCACTAGCCCCAGTTATTCATAGGTGGGTTTGGATCATAATCCTTAAAGATAAAATCCTGAATGCCATAATACTCAACATTGAAATCCCAAAAGATAAAATTCTTTAAAGTTTAAATCCCTAAAGTCTCAAATCCTGAAAGTCACAGTCACAGGATATTTGCATCATGTTAGGTGCAACTTGTTATTGTCTGTATTTGGAAATTAAGTTTGATTTAAGGAGATGTGTATGGGTACAGTATTTCAGATGACTGCAGTTATAAATCTGGGTGCCCACAATTACCAACCATCATGATATGTGTTCATACATTTCCCTTCGTGACCTCTTTCTTTATGAATATGGCTTGTCTGCTCATAACTGTTTTTACCCCTGAGACTGTCATTAGTATACCTAACGAGTGTGTATGCTTTCAAAAATATGCACGCTATTATTGTGTAGTTCATTGTGTAAAGTTGGCCTATGAAGTGTTCTGTTTTGTTTTTATGTTTCTCAATAAATAACCCTATAAAAATGTAAATAAATATCTTTCAAACAATTTATTTTTTCCAGAATGACATTTTTGGGACTTTGTCCTTTTGGGATTATGGCATTCAGGATTGTGCCTTTTGGTATTATGATCAGCCTCTTCCTAGGCAGGTCATCGTTCCTCTTTGGAACTTGAACAGTTGAGTTTCTCTCCAGGGAAACTCTTTCTGTTTATAGAGATTTGTATTTGACAATTACTTCAACACCATTTTAACCTCTAATGGCAGGAGAATTTTCTAGGGAACGTAGTCTGAATTTTCATGGTATGGGAGAAGTAGGTTGTTATAACATAATATTGAGTTTGTGGATTCAGAACTTTTGCTTCAGAGTTGCTTGTTGGACTCATTTCCTTTCCTCTCACACCTGCCCTTTTTTCTCTATTTCAGCCTTGGGTGGCCCTGTCACCAAGGGAAACCTTTACTACTCCTCATTTCCTACCCACTGGCCATCAAAATCCTGGAAATTCATCTGCAGTATCTTGCGTCTGTCTCCTCCATATTCATCCTACCCACTCCCTCATCGTGCTCCAGAGTGTAGTTTTCACAGGGGAAGGGATTTTTGTATGCCTGTTGAATGCTGGACAGATTATCTTGTCGCTGGAATGCTGCAGCCATTTTCCCTAACCAGTTTTCCTGCACACTTGCCTCTTAAATAGATGTTTAAAAAAACCAACCCCATTATTCCTCGCTTCAAACCTTTAGGTGACTTATCTTAGTCCTCAGGCGAACAGCTCAAACCCAGAGTCTGGCTTACATCACAAATTATCCTTCCGGTTCTAACTGTTCCCGTATCCCCACATCTGTGCCCCTGCGAAGTTCTGTAGCTACACTTGCTGTTTCCTGGACCCACTGTGTGCTTTCACTGGCCCATTCCTCTGCTTTGAGGGTCCTTCTCTTTGTCACCTGCTGAAACCTTGTCCATCCTTGATGACGTCTTAAAAACAGCTCCTGGGGTCAGTGAGTTATCACCTTATCTGTGCTCCATAGCTTACTGAAATTTTTTGGTCACCGATGTCTTATGTTTTGGTTAATTGTAAATATCTGAGCATACGATTCCCTTGGAGGAAGGGACCACATCTTGGTAATTTTTAGTCCCTTGTGCCTAGCTCAGTGTATGGCATAAAGTAAGTAATGTCCAATACATGGTGGAGAGTCTTGTTGTTTTTGGAGATGCCACCTTTATTGTTGTTGTTAATATGGTTACGAGACAGATCAGTCTGAGCAAAGCGGAGAGGGAGCAGAGTGCAGGCTGGCTGGAAAGATGTGTGGTGCTGACATCATTACAGTCACTGTGACAGCGACCATCAGGATCCCTGCTGTATGGGCTTGTTCCTGGGGTCCACTGCATGCTGGTCATGCTGGTCATGCTAGATCTGGTCACCAGGTGGCGCCCGTGCTCCACAAGTGCTGGTCAGAGCACACCCTTTGGGCTCCAGCTCTTGATGCAGACTCTTGGTGATGCCTGCCTGGCCAGATTGGGGTTCAACTCTGCCCCATGTTAGCGCCCCAGGCTGGGTGGAATCTCTCAACTGGCCACAAACCCAGCTCCCATGGTCCTGACCCCAGTCAGGCTCCACACTCCTCCACAAGCATTAATTTGTGTTGACCATTTCCTGCAGACTGGGGATGCCCCCTCTCCCAGGCAGCCTGTCTAGCCAGTAGTAGGGCTAGCAGGACGTGCTGGGGAGGCCCGAGTCCTGGACCAGATGGGGCACAAGTGAATTATCACCTGTCTCGTTCATGGAGTCAGCCTTTCAGTGATATATACCTAGAGTCCCAGATCTGAAAAATGTATTTTCTAGGCAGCCTCCTATAGTCCTGCCACCTTGCACCCAACCCTGCCCTCAGATATGTCATACATCTGCCTGTGCCTGTCATTTATAACCAAGCCACTGCCTGGCTTTTCCTCTAAGCAAGAGATGACTTGCAAGAAATGGGTATCACAGTGTGTTGGAGGGAGATTCAGGGTTAGCCTCTTGCAAAGAGAATACCAGATGTGCTCAGGCAGGTGAGCTAGGCACCTCTGAGGCCAACTACATGTGCCAACTCATTTCTGGAGCCTTCTCAGACTCATCTCTCCAGCAGAGGCTTCTCTCCTCCTGGGTGCCTAGGCTCTGTGAGTAAACCATTAGTGGGTAGTACAGCTCTTGGCACAGTCTGTTTAGACTGTCCACTTCCCAGTCAAAGGCTGTTTCATTTGGAAACCACAGTTCTTACTCTAATTGCACATGAGCTCAAGGAAATAGAGGGGTTTACTTTTGTCTGTTTCATGCTCAAGCACAAAGGAACAATGATTAGAACCCTCTTATATTCCTATATTTATGCATATTAACCCCATATGTGCAAGGTTCTGGAAGAAATGATGCCTTTGAGGTGTTTCTGACACAGAACATAGGTGCTTAGTCCCTCCCCGTGCCCCATCCGCACGTACGCTGGGAGGTGTGTCACACAGGAAGAGCCAAGCTAGGAAGGCTCTGCCTTTGGGTTTGGTGTATGGAGGCAGAAGGGACTGGGGGGAAGGCAGTGTATAGGAAGTCATTTAGAGCATGGATCACAACAAGGATATTACTCCTCTACCCCAAAAAGCTTAAAATACCTTCTCTTACACGGAAGAAAACTCACAGGATGAGAATCCATCTAAAAGAGGAACCCAAGAAACAGGAAACAGAAGAGAGCTGCATCTGCTCACAGTATTTTAGGCCTTGAACCCCAAAGGAAACACATTTCCTTGGCAGTTCTGAGGACAAGCAGTTGACTCTTCAGGTAAACGCCGAGAAAAGCATGAGTAGAGGCATAGTTCCTTCTGTGAATCCCACCCAGGGCCCTAGTGCTGAGGGACAGGACAGTAGCCTGGAGCACAGCAAAGACAATTAGCAGATTTAGGGCCTGCTGAGACGTGGGAATAAGGCAGGCCTCGGGAGCTTTGTCTTGAATCCAGAGTGTTAGGGGCTCTCGCCAGCCTCAGAGAGGAGAAGCTGTGAGCTGAATTGCTATCTCCTTGGGAGAGTTCAGGCCTGAAAGGACATGAAAAGAGGGCATCTCTTTTGCACCTATGAAATAGGCCCCAGCCTCTCCATCCAGGCCGCCTCCCAGAGGCAGTGGTGTGGGATCAAATGAGACAACCCTTGAGAAAGCACTTGCAGAGCATCCAGTACTGGCGCTGCTCCTGGGCAGGGTTGTATCTAGTTAGATTCTTATTCCAGCACCCTTAGTCACTTGTTTAATTAATTGCTTAGCATTTATTTAATTCACATGTCAGCTTGGGACTCTGCAAACTAGAGTTCTTTTCTGCAGAAGTCCAAAATTGTCTCTTAAGCTTCTCAAGTTCCCAGGGGATGAGAGCGGCTCATCTTCTCAGGGACACTTCTGCTTCATGACGTTGATCCTGACAAAAAACAGCCCCTGCTTCAAGCTCTTAGAAAAAAAAAAATCGCACTCACACACAGTGTTCATAATAGAGTTTGCTGAAATTTTGGAGGGAGATGAGCAGGTTTACATCATAGCAATGAAACACTCTCAAGTTGAACGTCCACAGCATTCCTGTTCTCAAAATTTTCCAGCACTAAACTATCTCTGGGGTCAGGGTATGGGCTCCACACTACTCTGGGGACAGCCAGTCACCTGCACTTAGTCTTCACACACAGACCTATCTTAGTCTCAGTGCTTTCTCCTTCCCCGTTTCATTCCCCTCCCTCTCCAGAGCAAACCCAATTCTTATTTCCTACGTACCTTTTAGCCAGTGGCTTTGTAGCCAAGGTTCCTGTCAGTCTCACTTTCTACCCCAAGTTGCTTATCAAGGTATTTCCTCAAAACTGAGGTAGTTACCTCCCTAAGAAGAAGCCTCAGGCCAGCTGTTAAGACGACAGCATTTTTACCTCATGACATTTACCATAACAGAATCCAAAAATATTTTCAACAGCTTTGATGTTGGGAACAGATTTGAGCTGGGAAAAATAACCTACATAGTTAAAAATGAAATGATAAAGAAAACTCAGAATGACCTGGAAGGAAGGGAATAAAAATTCCTTCAGAAATTCAGGCAGCTCTCTTAGCAGCTAAGATTAAAACGGAAACAAGCATACACCTCGATTTAACACCTAGTTTCCAAATCCCCCCAGCACCTAGTGTGCTGTGCGGAGGCCTTCTGGGTTCCGAACCCCTTTAAGCAAAGGCTCCTGAAAGGAATGGAGGTCGGGGCTCACTGGCTACCCCAGCACTGTCACTGTCACAGGGTAACTGCCTGCTGACTTGCCTCTCCCCTCCCAGGCTGCGCCCCTCTGCCAGCAGCTCCAGGCCCACAACAGGGATGCAGTGAATGTGGAGAGAAGGACGGAAGGATGACTGGATCCCTGGCTGGGGGTCCTGAGTCTGATTTCCAGCTTCTCCGCCGACTCGCTCTGAGGCCCCCGGCTGGCCTACGAACCTCTCTAAAACTTTACTTTCAGAATGGACTGGGAATAGATGCCTGTCTTGAAGGGAAGATGTAAGGATCTGATGAAGAGATGTGAAGGCACTTGCAAAATGTTTAAAAAAACCAAGGAATAAGGGTTGTCAGGTCAGAAGCTCACAGGTCTGGCACCATTGCCAACAATGTCCCCTTGTGTAGTGCTTGACATAGTGTTTCCCCCAAATCCTGAGCCAGCAAGTTCACTTTCTTGCCGACTTCACTTGGGATAAGTAGACTCACACAAGGCGAGTCTTGTCCACAGCCACCGGCTCTCTCTTTGCAGAGCTGCAGTTAGAACTGGGCCCTGTAACTCCCTGCCTCCTGCCAGCTTGGGAGAGTGCTCTGGCCACGGACACGTGGACAGTGCCTGAGAAGGGCAGGGGTTGCTAACAAGGAGAGTGTGTTGCAGGCACGGCAGGGCCGTGCCTGCTGAGTTTAGAAGACATTCTGAACATAAACTCTAGGGTTCTGAAATTCAATCAAGTGAGAGCCTGAACGTAAAGAAAAGAAAGCTTAGACATAGTCACAATTTAATTAAATTCTGCCCACTCTCTTCCTTAATCTCCCTTCCGTCACCACTTCCCACTTGTGCCATTTTGCCCTATCAGTGCCACTGTGGACACGCAGGCCCCTCTCCTTGTTTCTCCCACACATGGCCAAGGACAGAGGGCCTGACATGCAGGAGCCACTAAATTCCTGTTTGAGACTGAACAAAGGAAGAAGGAATGAATGAATGGGTAAGTGTGTGACTAGGAGCCAGGAACATCCCATGGATGATTGGCCACTTAAGCTCTTAATGACTTATGTGTTATCTCTTCCGCTTCAGGAGTACTTACATCCACACAGCTCTAGGGTGGAAAGCCTGGCATTGTGACACCTTTGTGAAGGATGTTCTTTTTAGTGGGACTTTACCTGTCAGTGCCTCAATCTCTTTGCTTGAAAAATAGGAGCAATATCAATCCCTACCTTATAAGCTTTTGTGAGGCCCAAATGGGCACATAGGCACTTAATTAAGAATTTTTCCAATATTTCTTCCAGGATCGTTTCTTGAACTAGCTCATACTTTTTTCACTCTCATAAAAAACACCTGGGACCTCCTGAGAGCAGGCTTTATTCCCGCCTCCCCTGCTCAGGACAGATATTTACATACCCTTAGACCCTTGGTCTAGAGCAAGTCGCACCTGAGGCGAGTTCTCAACAGGGTTTTACTCCAAGTGGCCAGTCCTAGTATACGTCCCTTTCCCAAGACCAAGTGTCCAGGGTTCGTTGCTTGTCAGCTCTTCATTCCTCGTCCCTTCCCCCCACAAAAGTTGAGGAACAGACTCAGTGGGGGATGGAGGTGGGCGAAGTGATAATGAGTTTGATTTTGAGAGTTGAGTTTGAGACAGCTGGCACATCCAGCTCGAGAGCAGCTTTGGAGTCAATGGGAGAGATCTCAACTATCAGTAAATAAATGTGGGGATTTTATGCATAGTTATAGTGTATTTGTTAGGAATTACACTTAGCTACTAAAAGAAACTTTCCAGTTAAAGACCAGAAGAAACAATGGTTTAGACAAGATGAAAGTTTATTGTACTTAACATTAAAGGGCTGGTATGTTGGTTGCATGGTGTTTGTTAGGGACCAAGGAACCCATCTATCTTTCATGCTTCACTATTTTAGTAAGTATCTTCCACCTTGGAATTGTCTCATAATCAAATATTGCTGCTGGAGCGCCAGTCATCATCTTTGCATTCCAGACAAGGAGGAGGAGAAAGGGTAGAAGGTTAAAAAAAAAAGTGCCTATGTCTGCAGCTGTCTACCTTCTTTTTAAGTCCTACTCAACAATCTCTATCTACACAGTATTGGCTGGAGTATCATCAGATGGCTACATGTAAATGCAAGGGAGGCCGGGAAATGTAATCTTTTACTTAACATCTTGTACCTGTCCTCAGTGCACCCTCCTGCTACCCAAACTCCCTTGTCCTTTTACACAGAGCACACTTACCCTCTTTCAATGGTAGACAGCCCCAAAGTCTTGACCAGTTTGAAAATCAGCATCTCTGCATGATGGACAGTACCGTGTAAGAGAGAGAAAAAACCAGACTGTGTTTCCTACATTCACACTCAATATAACACAGAACCCTTCACCTCTGGTAACCAAGACGTGTGGGGATTTCTCCCCACCAACAACCAATTCTTTAGCAGTTATCGACTGGGTGTCCTATAATTCAATTCAATTCTGGCATTATCCACCTGGAGTTAGAGTCAGATCCCATAAGTTAAAGGGTCAGTCCCACAAGACTGCTGCCCATTTCAGATGCCAATGGCAAGCCCCAGGTTGTGACCTATGCTTTGGACCACCGGTTATAAATTGGAGGTTCCCCAAATCCCCTCCTCAGGTTTGATTCATTTCCTAGAGTGACTCATAGAATCCAGGGAAACACTTTACTTACACTTGCTCATTTGTTATCAAGGATATTACAAAGGATGCAGATGAACATGGGGCCTGCCCTCTCTGGGCACACCATCCTCCAGGCGCCTCCACGTGTTCAGCAACCAGGAAGCTCTTCAAACCCTGTTCTTATAGGTTTTTATGGTGGCTTCATTATGTAGGCATGATTGATTACATCATTGGCCACTCGTGATCAGCCCAACCTTCAGCCCCTCTCCTCTCCCTGGAGGCTGTGGGGTAGGGCTGAAAGTTCCAACCCTCTACTCACAGGGTTGGTTCCTCCCCAGCAACCAGCCCCATCCTGAGGCTATCTAGGAGCCCACCAAGAGCTGCCTCATTAGAACAAAAAATGATCCTATCACCCAGGAAATTCCAAGGGGGTTAGAAGCTCTGTGTCAGATGCTCCTATCACTCAGGAAATTACAAAAGTCGTGGAATTTCTGTGCTGGGAACTGGGGTCAAAGACCAAATATTAGAACAAAAAGATTCTCCTAGTGCCTCTCTATAAGGGTTAGTGACCTAAACGCTACAAGGCCAAGTCATCTCTGTATCTCTCAACATACTCGATATACAAGGGTGGAGCAGGAGCAAGATAACCACTATAAACAGAGTCGGAAAGGGAGAAATTAGGAAACATAGAATAGTCGCTGGTCTGAAACAACCATCAATCCACCTGGACAGGGTTTCTAAAGACTCCCTACTATTGTAGAGGAAGAAATTCTTTGGTTATCTCATCTGTTAGCCCTCAGTTCTGCTTTCTGAAAGAATGGTCCCTATTCATTGTTTCTTGTGTTCCCAGGTTCACTGTTGGTCCGTACTTCATCTTTATATTATATAAATTAGAAAAGGGTGGCCTTCTAGGTGGTTGTGGCCATACTGGTGCGTGGCTTTGGCAAGCAGATAGTGCCTTCATGCTCATGAAGACAAGACAGCCCTTCTCACAGGTACACGCAGCCCTGTGGCAGAGTGAGTGGCTTGGAGAGTGGGCTGCAGGCTAGATTTCAGCCTTTGCTCACCATTCAGCTGAATGTCTTTGTGCAGTGCTCAACATGCACATCTGTAGGTGGCCCTGATGGTCACTGGTTCCCCTGTCATGGGAATTCTTTTTTCTTCATAATCCTCTATGAACACAGCTGAGGTCTGTTCAGAGGATAGGATTCTCTTCCCGGACTGAACAACTTTAGCAGCTCCCATCCTGTAGGTGTGGGTTTGGGGACCCTGGGATTGTATATTAGCGGCTTAAGAGTCGTGGGTTCTTGCAGAGTCAGAAAATGCATGACGTGGCCCAGGAAGAGTGTATAGTAAGAAGAGAAAAGAGCCTCAGACCCCTGAGAAACACTAAGATTTAAGAGGCTGGTTAGAAGTGAGGTATCACTAAGAATCCTGAGAAAGTAGGAACAAGAAGAAAGGGGAGAGGAAGGAGAGAGTACTAGCACCAAAATCAAGAAGAGGTTTTGAAGGAGGGATTCATCAACATGGTAAGAGAGTGTTACAAGTCAAGAAAGATGAAAACAGAAATGGTCATAGAATTTGGCCTTTGACTTCCAGTTATTCTTTGACCCCTCTTACGGCAATTATCTTACTCTATCTTATTGCCTTGAGCAAGGGTGAGGGAATGTGGTATTTTTCCCAATTTTTTTGAAAGATGGTAATTTCTTTCTCTTCTCTGTGGTGTTTGATTTTGCTGAGCAATCCTTCTTCTCTGATGCTGCCCTCCTTCAGTTACTGGTATAAACTCTTCTCCTTGTTTTCATTCTACCTCCCTGACAGCTCCTTCTCAATCCTGTTGGCTGGCTTCCCCCTAACTGTTCTCCCTAGGACTTGGTTGTGTACCCCACAAAGAGCAGGCCACCGCTCTTTCAGCCATGTACCTCCCATTGACAATGACATTCCCATGGCAATATCTTCAAATTTATCGGTGCCTCCTGACTTGTCTCTTGAGCTGCGGACATATTTTGGATACCCATTTGGGTGGCCCAGAAGTATCTTAGACTCACTGTATTAGGATAAAGAGCCCATTGAATTTAAGCAAGAAAACAAAATTATTGGTGCATGTAACTGGAAATTCCAAGCTGTGTAAATAGCAAATTGCAGGCATGCTTGGGTCCCAGAGTTCCAAGCTTTGTCCTTGGGGTGCTCTTTCTGTCTGTTTCTCTTTGTGTCTCTTTCAGTGTCTCCTTTCCCGTGGCTTTAGTTGCAGACAGGCTTTCTCCACCCAGTGGCAAGATGGCCCTTGAAACCTCAACTTATAAGCTACCAATTTAGCAACTTCAACTGAATGAAGATTTAAAAAAAAATAGCTATGGAAAGAAAGCCTCCAGGAAGTTTTCTTGTGGTCCACCAATGTCACATGCTTGCTGCTGGCCCTCACTTTGATTGGAGGACGATGGCTGGCATGTCAGCATGGCTGGCATCTTCTGGGAAGGGCTGAGTGGACAGGACAAGGTTAGGCCCCTGAGCCCTGCTGTATGGGTTCTGTCCCCTTCCTTGCAGCTGAATATAATTATTTGATATTTTTCTCTGTTTCCTTAAAGGCTGTTTTATGTCACTGTTCCATTGCACATGGTATTTTCTATGCTTTGGTCCTGATTCTTTCTGCCAATTCCTACTCATCTTTTATACTTGTGTTGAGTCACCTCTGTTGAGAAGCCTTCCTTCCTGCCCTCACTGGTTGAGATGCTCCTGGTAGTGATTCCATGAGGCCTTGGGAGTGTCTCTATCCCGGCACCTATCATACTGTTCTGCAATTATGCATTTTCCTGTCTTTCCCCTGTTCTGTGAGATCTCTCAGGGTTGGGCCCATCTCTTTGTGTATCCACAGCGCCAAGTCCAGGCTAAATGTGCTAAATTAAATTGATTCAGTGGTTGAATTTCAACAAAGTAGTGGAACACAGCGGTAAGCAATCACACCACATTTGTTAATGAAAACCTCTGGTTTTGGCCCAAAGTCAGTATGGGCCTTCCAAAACAAATGCCACTGTTTTTGGAGCCAGTGTAATGGCTGTGATGAGAATGGATAGTAGAATCAGACTGACTTAGGTTCAGATTATGGCTTCACCTCTTATTACCTTTTCAAACCCTAGGCAATTTACTCAATTAACCGAGCCTTGGGTCCTTATCGGTAAAATGAGAATAAGTAACATCTACATCATAAAGTTGTTGTAAGGATTAAAATGGGAGAAAACACATGTAAATAGCTGGTAGAATGTTACACAGAAGCTCAACACACATTGTGGTCCTTTTTGCTTTCCCTTTAGGTAGGTGCCTACCCTCCTTGGGGCAGTCCTAGGTTACAGCTGTTGTGTTACTTTATTGTATTTATTAGCACTGTTTAAACAGTATCCTGGTTGGGACGATACATTATATTGTTACCCTATGAATGAGCCTTGACCTGTCCTCTAACCTGCTGCCAACTGTGCAAACCGGACTTCTGATAAAATGACAGCGGGGAGCGATAATCTCAAATTAGACAACTCAAGGTAAGGAGCAAAGGCAACTGAAAGCCATAGTCCCAAGGTAGGCACATTTGTACACAGCAGAGACGACCGTGGCCATCGTGGCACTTACATGCATCTGAGGGGTAAGTCCAAATGTTATCAGCCAGCAAATGGCATTTGGAGCCTTTGCTTTCTTAAATGGAACAGAGAGAGTTGTAGCTCTTTGGCTTTAAAATACAAATTTCATTTGCTTTTCCCCAAACCACCTCTTTCAGAACCTCAATTGTTTGCTGAATGTTTCCTGCCTGGAAGTAAAATTACTTCCACTCAGCACCCAATCTTTAGTCACTTGGTTTTTATTTTTATTTGTATAATAGTGCTTAGATTTAAACATTATTTGACTCTAAAAGAAGCACCTTTTTATGATTACTATTTAGCATTTGTTGCTACCCTAGACACTGAGTTCCTCAAGGATGGGGACCATGTTTTGCTAATATTGGTTCTCTGCTACCCACCACCAGTGCTTGGCATATACTAGATATTTAACGCATGTGTATAGAAGGAGGAATAATAAACATGAATGAGATGGCCCAAATTGCCCTTCACTTTGAGTGAATTTACCAGACTGTCATGGGCTTTGGGCCATTCTTTCAAGGGTCCTGTGGATGCAGGGGCTGGATTTATCTGGAAGGTGTCCCAGGAAATGGTGGTCTGAACTGGAGATGATTCAATGACTTGGTAAGAATTTCCTGAGGCTTATTTCAGGACATTGGCCACCACTTCCAGGAAACCAAACTGTTAATTGCCCAAATGAAACCCTCCTGGAGAGAATTGATATTTATTAGCAGTTGTTTGGGGAAAGAAAAAAACAGCAACCATGAAATGATTTCCTCATCTCTCCTGATGGCAAAGAGGAAGAAGCATTAGAGATAAGAAACTCGAATGGGTGAAGCAAGAATTGAAGGGATAGTTGAATGAAGTAAGCAGGAAGGGGAGTTATTCATCCACACACAAATAATCCACATGTCTGGTTGGTTCATCAGGCTTAGAATGGATTCCATGATTCAGACGTTGCCAACATTCCTATTCCTTGTGCAATAGCAAGGTCCACTTACTCTGATTTTTCATTATATGTGGCCCATATTGGTCAGTCAGGGTTTGGTTAGAACAGAAGCTGCTCTAAGTATTTCACGTAGGAAGAGGTTTAATACAGGGAATTAGAGATTTCCACGGCTACTAGAAAATGGAGATTTCTGCTTTCAGAAAGTCACAGAGTGCAGAAGTCTCAGGGAAGCTGTCCCGCTGACCCCAGAAGCTCCCTCTCTAAGGTGAGTTATTCCCAGGAGGCTTCCCAGAGGTGCTGGGAGCCATGGTTGATGATGCAACATTTTGCATTAACCAAAAAGGGGGTAATTACTGGGGTGATATCCCAAACGTTTGCCTTCTGCCAATACTCACATGCCTACAAACAGCATCCCTGGGAAATAAGACTTTTCCTTCTCTTTAGTCTTCCAAACTCTCTCAAGATCCTCTCCTTGTCAGAACTAACCCAGAACCTATAAAGAGATTCTTGAAAAACGAGTTCTAAGCTATTCCTGAGTGGATGGAGTGAGGATGTTCCTGACACCCTCACAGACAGTCCTGCTCATGGACCTATATTCATTCATTCAATGAATAGTTAATGAGGACCTGTTATACACCAAGCTGCACCTGTCCAAGTCTTGTTTGGCTTAGACTTTTGAGCACAGTTCTGTATCTTCTATTTTTTTCCCCCGTCATCCATAGTATGTGGCACAATTCTGGGCACATAAGCAACTATAGAAGCAAACTGATTGTCCCTTGACTTAGCTGACCTTAAACATAACTAGCCTGCTATTTTCAATGAAAGAGGGTGAAGCAAAAAATATAACTTACATCTCTCTATATATATTTAGATATTTATTTATATATATTAGCTGTATATACCTTAGTATTGTAAAGGTAAAAAAGGCTAATTAAAGACAATTTGAAAAAAACTAAGATTTTAAAAATCACTCTTAGTTCATCATCATTTACCAAAACAATCATTTACCACATTTTTGGTTTGCCTTTACAGTTATTTTTTATCTATTTTTGTCTTTTAGATAGTATTACTATATTATTACTTTATATTTTTTCTCTTAATATTATCCATAGGTATTTTAATGTTATTATATTTGTAAAAATTTTAATACCCAAGAAATAATTGAATGACTTCATTATTGTTTATTTAATCATTCTCCTAGTTTTGGATGTTTAGATTGTTTCCAATGTTAGGTATTGTAAGCCTTCTTTTTCCTTTGGAAGTTGGTAGGTTGGGTCCTGAGTGAGTCTGGGCTTGCATTTCCTCCTTTCTCTCTCTCTCAGCCCTTGATACAAACAAGAGATCTGGAGGGTATTGTTGACTCAGGGCTGCTAGTGCACAGCACAACTCTTAGTTTCTTGGCCAGGCTGGGCATCTTTGCCCCGCAGGAACACTCAACATTAGTGCAGAGGAAGGAATCCAGGCCTAGGTGGCAAAGAGGAAACCTAGCTCTGCCACTTAGCTGCTGTGTGACACTGAGCATGTGTCCTCACCTCTCTGATCCCTAGTTTTTCCTCATTCGAGAGCCTGACCAGTTAGTCTATGCAGCCCTCCAGTTCTGCTGTTCTTAGATTTATCTCATCCCTAACCTGCCTTGGTATGAAGAACAATCAATGGTGCTCTCCTCCCATTCTGCTTTGCCAAACTGACTTTTCTTTTTGGGGATGTCATGTGGTTCAGCTCAGGGTGGAGATCCCCTTCCACACTTCCCTGCTTTTGCCCATGCTTTGTTTTCTCCACTTGCATTGCCTTTTTTCCCCAACTCAAAGATGATGTTTGTGCAACACCCTGCTCCAAGTGCCCATTTTGCCTTTCCTTCTCCTATTCACAATCTGGGCTATGGTGCAAATGTTCCCTCTTGAAGTCCCCTGTAATCGTGCGTGGGCCACTGCAGCTCCGTGTACTGGCCCCTGAGGTCTTACCACACCACACTGCGCCGTCTGCCCTTGCCCTTGGGAACTCCTTGAGGTCCACATCATGCCTCACTCATCTATAGCAAGGTGCCTGACACACAGGGGGTGTTCCACGACTGTGTCGAATAAGCAAGTAAAAGGGCACCATCCAGAGCAAGCTCGCTTTTTGTTGACAGGTCTGAGACTGGCAGAATAAGCACAAGCCACCCTTCCTCAGTTGAAAAACAGGAAAGTGACTTGTGGTGGTTTCCTTTCTTTCCTTGTCAGAGCAGGATGCACATTTTTAGTGCAGAGTTTCAAGCTGTAGGGTTTTACCTTATCAGCAATATCCATTTCCAGCATCTCTTTAAATGCTAATTAGGCTCTCCCCAGGGATAACTCACAGAATGATTCAGCTTGACTTCGAATAATCTTTATCCTCTTTGTGCAGGGAGATGCAAGTATGGAGTGAGGCTGTTACCTGAATACCTCTAAGACCTCTGATCCTCATACTTATCTCATTTCAGTTCCCTCCACCGACTGCCTTTGCAGCTCACCCTTGTATTCTGAGAAAAGGCTGCTCTAGTGCACCTCCCTGGGTGGAGGTAGAGGTAGAAATACAAGTGAATAGCATTAACTCATTTAATCTCCACGGCCACCTTTATGAGTAAGTTTTTTCATCCCCATTTGAACAGGAAGCCGAGGAAGGTAAGACGCAAAGAATGTTATTAAAGTTACCCAAAGTCACAATGACTAAATGGCAAAGGTGGGATTCAAACATGAGCCTGGGTCCAAACTCCCTGGTAGTCCATGGGACTGCCCAGATAAGAAAACCAGAAACCACCCTTTATTGAGGACATCCCAGCACCAGATTCTGTACTAAATAATGCTTTCTACATATTATTAATAACTCATTCACTTTAAATGAACCCTCACAAAACCCTATGAGGCAGGTATATTAGTCCCGTTTTGCAGTAAGATGAAGAAACTGGTGTACAAGAGGTGGCAACTTGTGCAAGTTCACGCACGGAGCTAACAAATGGCCTCACCTACTGTCTGACTCAAACTCGTCTCTGCCTGTGCCTCTTCCTCCTCTGCCTGGTGTTCTCATCCCTCCCTCAGAGGCAAGAGCTGTGTTCAAGTCACCATGTGGTACTTATCTGCCCCATTAGAAATGATTTGGAACAGTCTGTAGCTGGTCACCCGAGCCCTGCCAGGGAGACTCTGTGGACACTGAGTCTCGCACTGCAGAAATCTCTTGTCAGTGAGCCACAGGTCGTGGTCTGACGGGCAGCACACAGCTACTCCCCTAGTAGTTCTTGAAGCTCTTATTCGAATAGAATTTTCCCCCTCCACAGGAGGAAGAGTTTATTATTAGTTTACCAAAAGGTGCCAACTGTTGAATAGAATTTTTGCTTGTCCTTCCGTGCCCTGGTGCTTGGGAGCACGTTGAGATTACTCCCCTAGATGACAGCAATGACTCCCAGAAACCTGTCTTGCCTCCCTCCAGCCCATTCACCACATAATGGCCAGAATAATTATTAAAAAATACAGAGTAGGTGATGCCACTCGTTCCCTGGAAGCCCTTCATGGTTCCCCATGGCTCTTAGGATGGTGGCCAGAATCCTTAACATCCCATGGCATGGGAGTGCCTGTCTGCCCTCATTCTGTGCCTCAGGCACAATGACCTTTCAGTTCCCTTCTTTGCTTTTTTTTCTACCTTAGGACCTTGCTCACAGTGTTCCTTTATTCTAAAATGTTCTCTATGCCACCCACGCTAACTCCTCATCTTTTAAATCCTGACTTAAATGTCCCTTCTTCAAATAACAATTCATAAGTCCTAAAGAGCTAAATCAGTTTCTCTTGTAGCTCCTTGTATTTTTCCTTCACGAAATTTACTATAATTTATCATCACATCTTTATTCGTGTAAGCAGTGTTTTAGTGTTGCTTCCTCATTGGAATATATGTCCCTCAGGGGCCAGGGGACTCCCAGCACCCAGCATGATGCCATGTGTGTAGTAGGCTTTGACAGGTCTTTGTTGACTAAAAGTTGGATGCTAAGGATTGGACTATTCATCCCTTGAAAGCTGTTTCTTGGTGATACCTGAATTTTTTCCAAGCCTGATTTTCCAGAAGATTTTCTTGAACATTTTTTTCATCCAAATAAAGTTATTTTTATAGTCTAAACATCAAGGACTATGGGAAACACACAACTGAAAACAATTTCTGCCTGTACTTAAATTATAGCTGAAGTAAGTGACACATTGATCTGTCTTATATCTGAGGCTATGTGTTGCATACTAATTTCTGGTCTGAATCAAAGTTCTATGGAGAAAACTCATTCCCCCTTTAGAGCAGATGTAAGAGAAATGCTTGGAGAATCATGGGAGACCCTTGGGCTCTTGAAGGGACAGAGGGAGGGAACTGGCAGGTCCCACAGCTCTGCTTTCACCCAGTCATGGCAGGGTGAGAGACAGATGAATAAGATTGGGGTTTCAAAATCTTAATCAACTTGGATTGTGGAACTCACAATCCACTGCGAATCTTCTTAGCCCATAGGAGAGGCAAACAAGAAAACAATAGGATTTCAAGGATTTGGTCTAAACAGTCAGTATCTCAGAGCTGTCCCATGGTTAATACAGCTTCAGTGCAGTTTTATTCTCCTCCAGCTACATTATCAGGTGGGGAGAACTGCTGCTGACAACAAGGACCTGGAGGCCTTATAGCATCGTCAGACACCTGGGAATGGCTTGATTGGATGCAGAATGCTCTACACTTACTTAGGCAGAAAACTTTACATATTTTTGTTGCTAATTGCTATCCCAGTTGCTATACCAGTGTTTCTTCGATTGATGATATACTAAGGGGAACCAGACACAGGGTCTGTCTTTGAGCCGTGCATCCAGTAAATAGAGTAGAAAGTGCTCCAGGCCAGGCACGATGATGGGTTTGGAACTGCTGTAAAACATACCCCGCCTGCTACTACACATGTGTGTCCCTTTTGTGCTAACTGGGCTTTATTGGGTTGTAGCCTGCAAGGAGAAGTCAATTTAATCTATAGGAAAAGGTCCTGTATGCAGCATGAGAGCTCTCTGAAGATATTCTCACTGCCAATCACTTATGGAAGAGGCAGCGTTCTAGATAGAAAAATGAACCTTGGAAGGCTTTAGGCAGGAGGGATAGAGAATTCCAGTCTCTCTCAGGGTCTCTCTCGGTTCTACTTTGAGGTGTTAAGATATCTGACCCACCTGTGGATACTTAACATGTGTCAGGCATTCTTCATATAGCACTTCTTTTAATCCTCCCAGCCATAAACTGGAAGGGCTTATTATTTCCATTTTTACAGCAGGGTACACTGGACCCTGAGAGATTAAGAGTTTCATAGCTAGTAACAAATGGTCCTGGGCTTCGAAACATGGTCTGTTTTTAACACAGAGTCTGCCCTTTCACCTACGGAGCTATTACGCACTCTGAGTGGTAGGTGTGAAACAATGACATGCTCGTAACTGGTAACAACCAGCTCTTAAAAATAAAATAAATAGATAACACTTTTTAAAAAAAGAACTAATTTTCATGGTGTAAATACTCCCACTATGACTAATTTCAAGCTACCAACATGCAGCCACTCACTGCACAAGGAATTGGGAAGAGATACAGTTGGCAGCTGGGATGAGCTGGCTCTAACACACTTCTGCATTCAAGTCTCCCACACCCTAGAAACAAGCTGGAAGCTGCAATGAGGTAGAGCCTACAAGCTCTGGAGGATAAAGCCTGCCAAAGAGCTGAGTGAAACCTTGACAGTTTAGTTATTTGCTGCTCTCTTCTTTGTTTTCTACAAGTCTTCAATGAAGCCCCGAGTGAAGGCCTCTCCTTGCTCAGCTCTACCAAAAGGAGTTCAGGAAAGTGGAAAAGCCCCACCCTACCGGTTTATGGCAGTGGCAGAGAGGGTGAGTTAGACATCCAAGTGGCACGGGGGATCTTGGGGGGCCAGGGGCTGTGGTTGCCCCTCCTCTTGAAAACCTTCTTCCATTGTCCATTATTAAGGAAGATGGCCATTTCCCCCTTAATAAGCTTTGAAAATGTTCTCTGAGATGACTGAGCTCTACCTCCCTCTCTTCTCTCATTGCACATGGCCACCTCTTGATCTTCAACCCAAGGTCATCATCACCCTTGTCTTTCCATTGTCAGCTTTTCCTCCAAGTGTGAACCTTGGACTGCCTGGATCAGAATCACCTGGGGTGCATGAGCCAAATGCAGATTTCAGGCCCAGGAATCCACATTTAACCAGCCCATCAGTTGATGATCATGCTTAATGTTTGAAAGCCATTTCTCTAAACAATATTTTCTAAAATGTCTCTAGCAGAACCAGAAGTAATAGATGTTAATAAGCATTATGTTAAAAAAAAAAAAAGGAGCACAAAAGAGGGACCGATGGCAGGGAGTCTGCAAAGAGCTCAAAATCAAGCTGTGGCTTGTTCCTGTATAACCCTTGAGCTAAGAATGGTTTTGACATTTTTAAAAGGTTGTAAAAAAATAAAGAATATACAACAGAGACCACATGTAGCCAGCACAGTCTAAAATATTTACCATCTCACCCTTTACAGAAAAAGTTTGGTGACCTCCATCATTCTATGGTCAAATGGAATTCAGAAAGTGTTAAAAAAGATTCAACTCTTCTAGGGTGCTGTTTCATGATCTAAATGCTGAGTGTGTTCAGTTGGTGAAAATTAATTAAGCAGCACCATCATGTACATTATATTTCAATCCAAAGTTTAAAAAATACTGAACAAGTTTCTTGACTGCAAGAAGACTTGGCAGCTTTAATAAGCCAGTGTTCATTGGGATTCATTAAGGAGGGTATACAGCATTTTTCAGTCTTGTTTGAACACAGAATCCCCTGCTCTGTATCTTTTTTTAATAGAGCATACTATGGAATTGATATTCTGAGAAATACTTTTCTAAACAAATTAATTCCAATCCAGATTTGGCAATCAGGTTCCCTTGAATCATTCATCATCATATTTTCCTTTATCTTGGTCAGGAATGCAATTCCTTCTCCTCTTTCTTATACCCCATGGGTTTGATCCATTCTTCCTGGCTTTCTGTTTAAGACTTCTCTCTTCCATAATCATCTACTGTCCCCTACATCAATCACAATCTTTCCCTTCAGAATTCTTACAGCATGTACTGTTTGTTTAGTAAAACTATGACTTTTGCAAACTCCTAGGAAATAAAGAGTTCCAGAAAATACTATTTTCTGGCTATCTGAAGGTTACCATTTTGGCATGAAAACATGATTTAACCTAATTCTTTTGGACAGAAAAGTTTTGAACTGTACTGAATGATTCACTGACTCATTAAAGAGAGAACACAACATAATTTAACCTTATTTTCACGACATGACATAGAGGGAAGCCCATTCAGTGGAAATATGAGAAAAGTTGTGTTTCTGGCTCAGGTCTATCACTAATGAGGTGGGAGGCTGGAGAAATTCACTTTTCTACCCTCGCTTCTGATAAAATAAGGTTATTGGCCTAGATGTTCTTCAAGGTTCTTTGTAGCTCTAACATTCTGGGATAGTCTGGGATCATGAAATTCCAGGAAAGGGAGTGAGAGATGAGGCAAGTCCACTCAAGTTTATATTAGATTTATATCTGATGATTTCCCATTAGCCACACATATGTTAGCATTGCTAAGTTGTGGTTATAATACAGATTTTAAAAACATTCTAATTGATACTTAATTCTATTTAGTGAACAAAACTCATACTTTTACATAGCAACAGATTAAAAATCAAAGGTTTTCTTAATCCTGTTAAGTGGATTTTCTTCCTCATGAGTGAGTCTGGCAAGCCTTTGATCATGGACTTGAACAGAATGTTGGTCTTTTCATGCCTTTCAGGAAAGCCCCAGCTGTCTGAGACTCTCTGCCCCTGAGGTCTCGCAGACCTGATTTGATCACTCCTAATTTGTTTCCCAGATTAAGCTATCGACTGTGGGAGTGAAAAGAGTTGCTTTTTACTTTACAAAAGGTCATGAACTTCAATTCTGTGGGTTTCTATTTATTAATTGATGCCACTGGCACAAAAACTTCAGCTAAGTTCTCACTGTGCCTCCAAATCCTATCATTGATAAGTGACTTTCCACTGAGTTGCCAACAGAGGCTACTCTGGTCTGGTTCTCTTTCTTCTCAAGCTTCTGCCCATACAACCTTCTTAGCCTAGCAAGGGATCATACTTTGCCATCTCAAAGCTCCTAGAGCACCCCATCCTCATTCATTCATTCATTTAACATTTCTTGAATGTTCAGTCTGTCAGGTACTATGAACAGGGCACAGTCCTTTCCCCTCAAGGCACTCCCACGCTGGTAGGGAGTCAGAGGGGTAAATACACCAATAATTGTGTACTTTACAAGTCTGTGAGTACCAGAGAAAAAATATTTAGTTTGCTTAATTAAATAGGAGACTAGGCCCACCTTCCTTTGGCCTCTAACTTCAGCATTGTCGCTTTTGAGTTCTTCTTTATTTTCTCTTTCACCCCACAGATAGGCTCAAATCTTATCTTTAACACACATACATACATGGACACACAAATACACACACACACAACCCACTTTTCACTCCACTTTGCTTTAAGCTTGTACCTTATGATCATCAGTACCTAATTTCTAAAGATCTTGAAATAACCATTTTGTCTCACTTCCTTTTTTACTTCTTCACCTCCAATACTCTCCATTTTATTGTAATCTGGCTTGAGAAAAAATGAGAAAGGGTGTGTTTGGGTATACCAACTGCTATGGTCTGAATGTGTTCTCTACAAGTTAGTATGTTGAAAGCTAATTCCCAATGTGAGGGTATGAGGAGGTGGAGGTTTTGGGAGGTGATAGGTCACAATGGCAGAATCCTCATGAGCAGGATTTTCACCCTCATAAAAGGGACCCAGAATATAATTTTAACTCTAAAGACTTGAGTTTGTACAGAAGGACAAAACCCAGGATATGGACATTTCTATTCAAATTTATGCCTGTTTTTAAATTTCCTTTAATGATGGAATGGTTTTTATCTGATCAGGAACTTGTCGTGATTTCCTTTCTTAGAAGACTTCATAGGAGACAATTTTTTTACTTCTATCATTTGTTTAATTTGTTCTAAATAGATAATTTAAAACAACTGAATCCACATTACTTTTAGCTTCAGAAGGCATCATTTATAAGGCAATATTTAAGAGGCAGTTGACTATCATAAATTATTTTGATGAATTATGATACTATCTATATTGAAAATAAAGGATCCTCTTGATTATTTAACTGGGAAATAAAATAAAAGAGACCCCAGAAAGCTCCCTCACCCTGTCCACCATGTGAAGTTAAAGTGAGAAGACAGCTGTCTATGAACCAGGAAGTGGGCCCTCACCAGACACTGAATCTGCCAGCACCTTGATCTTGGACTTCCCATCCTTCAGAACTGTGAGAAATAATGTATTGTCTACAAGCCACCTAGTCTATGGTGTTCTTTAATAGCAGCTCAACTGGGCTGAGTCCATCCATCTTTTAAACATTTTAATCTAAAACCTATAAATTAACTTTTTTTGGTCTACCCAACTGAATTTTTGTCTTCTTCCTTATTTATTTACAGCTCATGTGGATTCAGTTCCTCCCTGAATATATTTAAATTTACTTAAAATGAGTCTGCCATATTTTTTCTGAACAATTATATAAGGCTAATGGGCACTTTAATTCAAAGATCATGGCAGGAAGTCAGCAAAGGCCATGGGGATGCCCATTTGACCAAAAGGCTGACACAGAAATCCATTTTCCTTTATCCTTACTCAGAGAACAAATGTGCAATACTAGGAAAGTAGAAGAAGAAAATGAGAGGGAGAGAGAGAGGGAGAAAGGGAGAGAGAGGGGGGGGAAAGAGAGAGAAAGAGAGAGAAAGAGAGAGAGAGAGAGAGAGGGAGATATGATCCACAGTGTCAGGGAAAAATGCCATCAAGGCTGTGTGTACTGCTGTCTTTGCAGAGACTGAACTGTTGTTCCAGCTATTTACAAACATTTGATATGTGTTACTATGTCTAGGCATTGGGGATACTGAGATGCAAACAACATTTCCTGAATTCATGGGTTTACATTCTGGGGAGACAAACCAAAAGGTCAGAGATTGCAATTTAGCAGTTTGCTAGAGGCCAGGAGGGAGGAGTGGAGAGGTCACCAAGTGAAAAGAGTGTGTGACGTAGGCCTGGATGGGTAAGGTGTCTTGAAGGACAAATAGAAGCCCAGGCAGCTAAAGGAGGAAGGGAATTCTAGGAAGAGTGAATGGGATGTCTAAATGCACAGAAGAGACCTGAAAGGGTGGTGCATTCAGGCAACTGTATCTTGTTTTACTGCTTGTTATGACTGAAGCTCGGGATGGAGAAGTGCTATAGGCTATACAATGAATAGCTTTAAGGTCCATACAAAAGAAATCGGGTTTCTGTCATTTAGTAATAGGAGCCACTGAGTGGCTCAGTAATCTGAGCCCAGATTACTGTTAATATGGGTAGTACAATGTTAGAGCCATCTCTAACATTAATCAGCATGAGCCATCCTTCCCTCTCTTACCTTTGATATCTCTCCCTAACTTCTATATAGATGCTCCTTCACTCACAATGGGGTTATATTCTGATAAACCTATCATAAATTGAAAATATTGTATGCAGAAAATGCAATAATAAACCTAACCTACTTTCTTCTGGTTAATAAGGAAAAAAAAATTATACCTAATCCTACCGAACGTCATAGCTCAGTCTAGGCTGCCTTAAGTGTGCTCAGAATATTTACACTAGCCTACAGTTGGGCAAAATAATCTAACACAAGGCCTATTTATAATAAAGTGTTTAACTTATTGAACACTGTGCTCACAGTGAAAAATAGAATGGCGCATGCTGCTGCTGTCCAGCAATGTGAGAGCTTGTACCACATATGGCTAGCCTGGGAAAAGATCAAAATTCAAAATTCAAAGTATGGTTTCTACTGAATTCATATCGCCTTTGCACCATTGCAAAGTCAAAAAATCATTAAGGATCTATACTCAGATTCTTGTTCTTTGTTGAACTGATACCTTTGTGTTCACAGTTCTCCTTTATCCAACCTCACCCAAACTTGCTGTTCTTCTTGGTTCTCTTGTTCAGAGACTAATTCTGCCATCCCTCCTTCTCTAGAGCAGAAATCTCTTATCCCCCACATCTAATTTTGTGGTTCTGATTCTTTCCTATTTCTTACATTCATTTTCACATTATCTCCCTAATGGATTTTCTGATTTTGTTTTAAGTTCTCATCATTTCTTTTCTGGGTTAATGCAACACCCACTGAACGTTGGATATTCTTCATACTTCTGCCGACGTGAGCCCTATGAAATAGGATTTGGTCATTTTATGTCCCTAGTTAAAACCACCACTCTCCAGGAAGCATATTCCTGCAGCCCGTGCTGAGTGGGCAGACAGAGTTTATCAGTCCAGGGTGTGGAGAGAATTAGACCCTGTCTCCCAGGAAATTGGAATGGACCTCAGAACTATGAGCCAGCCTCTATGAGTACCTGAACTGAGCACTAGGGAAAAATAGGAACTGGCAGCCACATTTAGCCTCTTTATAAGAGGAACAAGAAAAATTACTCTACACAGAGATGTGCAGAAGGAAGAGGGGGTGAGAGAGCATGTGGCCCAGAGAGTGGGGGCTCAGTGAGGGGTGGCTCTGTGGCCTGGTTTGGAGGGTATGTGTTTACTTCCTGGAGCCAGGCCTTCCTGGGGCCTATCTGTATTTCCCTGCCTTTGAGTTTGTGTTGATAATTCTTTTTTTTTTTTTAATTCACCTTTTGCCTAAAGTTATTTAAGTAAGTTCTGTTTCTTACATCCAAAGACCCTTAAATGGGAGACCGATGGAACTCAATTCGCATTTGGGCCCCCTGACCCTAAAATCTGTGGTTTCCTCATGCACAGTAGCTTGCCCAAGATAGTGTAGATTCAAGCACTATCTTGAATTGAAGCAGACTCTGGCACACTTTTCATGGCACTCTATTGCCTCTCCAGGACTGTGGCCTAGAACCAAAGCTCACAGTTTGGGGCAGGCTTCTAATGTGCCCGCAGCTCTTCTTCGTCATAAGTGGACGGCTGCTACTGGCACACCGAGCAGTTGATGACGTCAGGGGTTTTGGATAGCTCCATGGAAGTCACAATTCCACAAAAGCTTGGACATTCATTCATTCACTGAAGATTAATCTAATTGCTACTATTGGACAGAACTGTGTTTGAGATTGCAGATACAAAGAAAATGAAATATAACCCTTGACCTTGAAGGACTTTTAGGCTTTTAGGGGATAGATAGAAGTTAAACAACAACAACAAAAAAAACACGCTCGTATTATTGGTGATAAAACGAGGCCTAGAATATGGGATATGATTTAATCAGATTTAATTGTAATATCTCTGTTCTTTCCATGCTGAATATATGTCCTATTTGAGCACTAAACCATTCTAAATCCTTTGGGCCAACTGGAATAGATGATGGCAGAAAGTTAGAGGTTTGTATTTTTTAATTAAAACAGAATATGGAATCCAGAATTCTTGGAAATTGCATAAGCATTAAGATTGCCCACCATTAGGCCTACTTTGGGCAATAACCAATTGAGTTCTACAAGGTCCTCCTCCTTAGTGAAAATGAAAAAAAATCAATGCAAAATACTCCCCAAATTGTCTAATCAGTTGATTTCTGGTAACAGTGAAATGCAATAACTAGGTTGAAAACATGTTATCAATCTTAGGGAGATCACGAGACTATTGTTATCCTGATCTTATTGATTTCTGTTAAATCTGGACAAAATCTATTTTATATTGTAAAATAGAAGTCTCAGCAGAGAGGGAATAAGACACGCCAAATGAATGATTTGAAACTTATGACAATAGCTAGGCTGGATAGTGAGATGGTGAGGGCAGGGAGGACAGACAGGAAGGAGGTATTGTGAAGGTCTATCAGCTTTGTTGTGAGAAGACTCAGTCTGAATTAAAACCACTGGCTTTCCTGGTTCTCCAGCTTGCAGAAGGCATATCGTGGGACTTCTTGGCCTCCATGATCATGTGAGCTAGCTCCTATGGTAAATCTCCTCTTACATATTTATGTATATCCTATCGGTTCTGTTTCTCTGCCCCCCTACTAATACGGTGATGCAGCAACTCCATCTCTGTTTTTCTCTACACCACCGTCTTCCTATTTTGTTCCTAATTCTTTCTCTTTTTTTCCCCTCTGCATTTTTCCTTCAATTTTGCCTTTGGCTTCAACTTACTGATTAGTCCTGTTCCCTAATAGCTTCTGCCTCTTGTTTCTTCTCTTCTCCGATTCTGCCAATTCTAATCTCTGTTCACTTTCACTTATTTTTTTGTTTGCACATCTGATATTAAAATTTTTCAAGAGTGAACCTAATGGATTGGATTAGCCAGTAACCACTGAGTATAAAGTATCTTTGTTGGGCAGTGCTTTTGACTGGTTGCTGGCCAATCTAACCATAGTTATCTTTGGGTCAGGTATACATCCTAGTTCAGGAGGTCATGCTTAAAGCCTGAAGCTGTATGATACAAAGTATGGAAACCGAGGGGTAAGGAACCTTTCAGAAGAATAATGTGTGTAACACTTCTCATGATTTTGGTTGGATAGTCCAATATAAACACTAAGAGGAAAGGTATTATGAAATTACATATTGTGTACATTTTACATATGAGGCGTTTGAGGCTTAGAGACATTAAATAACTTTTCCAAAGTCACGTAGCTTACTGGCATCAAACTTACGTGTTTCAGAGCCAAAATTCTACCCTAGGAGTTGAGTACAGGACATTTTGATCCTGTTATATTGACTTGCATTTGGACTCCCTGGGTATTTTGACTTAGCTGTTTTGGCCTTGAATGTACTTAATGTCCATAATTTTAAAAAATAAATCTCTAAATCATGACTATGCTTTAGTGAATGAATGTCTATTAATAAAAGCATTTTTATTTTGGAGTGTTCTGTACTAATCCAACCTAATTCCTTGATCAATTTTCTATCCAGTGCAGTTAAACAAGTTATAGTTTTATTTTTATTTTACTGATATTGATTTAGATTAATCTGGGTACATTTTGACAGTAAACTTTAATATAGCCATTGCCTATTATTATTGTCATTTGTTTTATTGTCAAAATTTTTTGATCATTGCTTCTTCTACTTTTTTTCTTTTTGGCCTATGTAGTTACTAAATTCAATTTTTCCAGATAAAATTTTTTACATGTAATTTTTATAAGAAGATATTATTCTTTTGCTAGTTTTTCCATGTGTGGTTTTAGCTATTGACAGTTTTATTTTTTTGTTGTAATTGTTGATACTTTCTTCCAAACAGATTTTTTTTCTCAGACCATTTTTATGCTTTTTGCATTTTACAATATGCTCAATAATGCATGATTCTTTTGTTAATTTTTACCTACAACAAATTTTAACCTATAGAGTTTTCATTATTGTTGGTTCCATTATTGTATTTAATGGTAATTTTATCAGTAATGCTTATTACAAACAGGAAAAATTCTGATAATTTGTATTACTTTCTTGGAGCAAAGCAAAGAGCACATAAAGGACAACAACATAAGATTAGGGTGAGCAGTAGATTCAAATATTACACATACCCAGGAGTCTGGATTCCATAGGCAATGCTCTTTCTTCTCAATCTCAGGTACCTCCCGTGATACCTGGTATTTTTCTTTTCTCCTAGGAGTGGTTTGGGCTATCAGGCAAAAGATCAGGCCCTTTGCCCTACAAGGGTGCTACTGGAGAAGAGGGAAGGTCATCCTGAATTTGTGGGTAAGGGGTTGAAAAAAAGGTCTACTCAATGTAAACAAAAGAGCTCCCCAGGCCCTACTTGACTCTGTCGGGGGACAAGCTGTTCTTTTCCTGACCTTGGCTCCCAAGATCTCCAGGCTATCTTGGGGCTGGAGCTGGGACTGGAAAGGAATGACCTTTCATCATCCTCTGGATGTATCCAAGTTCCTCCAGGCTTGGAAAGCCTCCCAGCCCTTTCTTCAGTTCTACAGAGCAAAGCCTCCCTGCAGGCTTTTCTTGTCTGAATTCCAGGGGCTGTATGTCAAGTAAAGCACTTGGAAGTCACAATCGGTTGTCTCCTGATTAGCCTCTAACTTCAATTCTCCAAACAGTTGCATTGAGTTCAACCCAGTCCAGGAGCGGTTACTAAGGCCATGGTATCCACTGGGACTTGTATTCTTAGCAAGACCATAGTAACATGGCCAAGAACTAGACAAAACAAATAAAAATATTCATAGAGTTGTGTCAAATTTTATTATGAGCTAAGTATCCAATCCCATCTGATTTCAGATTCTCTGGAGAGAAGATGTTCCATGGCTTTGTCCTGAAGTGACCCTTTCTGTGTATATGTTTAGTGGGTTACAGTCAGTAAAAGACCAAGGGACGATACTTTCAGCGATGCCCTTTGTGATCAGCCTGAGGGACTCGCAAGTGGCCAGTCTTTATTATAAAACAAAGCACCTTTCCCCCTCCCTTATCCATGGAAAGGTGGTATTCAACATGTTGATAAAAAAAAGTCAACAGAAATTTGTTGGCTGTTGACTTTCTGAAGGTGAATTTGTTGACAAATTCTCAGGCTTGCTCTCTGAGACTTTTGGCCTCTCTTTTCAACCTGCTTCTGATCTCAGCTCAGGCTCTCTTGCTCTGTACCTGGGCTTAATCCTTAATACTCCTTCTCAGACACTGATGTTTGCCTTACCCTTGGGCTACAACCCAGATGATCCCACTGGGCTTGGGATGGATTCTGATAAAGGACTCTCAGACTTCTCTCTGGCTCCTGGCACACCTTGAAGGTCACTGTTGGATTTGCCCCAGCCTTGGAATGGGAACCAGAGAGAATGGAAGGAATGTTTACTCTTTATTCAGCTCTCTGCCTTCCAATAATGGTTCTTGGGTTTAGCCTTCAGGTGTAACTAGGTGAGTAGCTTTCTGAATCCCAGGGCCTCTGAGGAAATAGGGTCAGTGGATCATGAAGTCTAGTAGAATGCTACAGTCTTGGAATACACTTTTTTAAATTTTTTATTTTCAGGCTTCCTTTATAGCAATGCAAAACTGACTAACACACTATGTATCATTTAAATTTAACTAGCTATTCCAGCAGATGTGTCAGCTCATGCCTATAGTAGCAGCTACTGGGGAAGCTGAGGCAGGAGGATTGCTTGAGGCCAGGAGTTCAAGACTAGCCTAGGCAACATAGTGAAACCTTTTCTCCAAAAAAGAAAAAAATATGTTAAAAAATTATCTGGGCATGGTGGTATGCACCTGTAGCCCAAGGTAATCAGGAGGCTGAAGTGGGAAGATCACTTGAGCCCAGGGGTTTGAAGCTACAGTGAGCTATGATCACACCACTGCACTCCAGAGTGGGCAACAGAGCAAGACCCCATCTCCAAAGAAAATAAAAAATAAAAATAAATAAACAGCTAATAAATTTAGCTGGATGTGATTATTGTAAATCAGTATTTGTGTGATCTCATCTATAATACATGACTTATTAATCCTTTTATATCTAATATGTATCTCATAGCTATTAATTTTTCTGGTATCCTTTGTAGTAAGAGTATTATAGATGGGGAAGTATGTGGGCTTTGGGATCAGACAGACATACATTTCAATAATCCCTCTCTACCACATGCTAGCTATGTGCTTATATGTCTGTCTGCCTTGATAAAATAAAGGTAATAAAATAGATCCTGCAGGACAGTAATGAAGACTGAGTATAATAATGTAGAGTGTTTCTCTGATAGGCAGTCGATAAACACTGCCTGTGATTATTTCACAGCTGTTATCCTATTTGTTCCTCACTCTGTTTACCTCAAGGAAGTAGGGAATATATATATTCTCTCCAAAATGAAACATGAACAGTTAACTTGCTATAATCACTTAGCTTTTGAGGGGAGGAGACAAGACTAGGACCCAGACCTACTGATTTCTAACAAATTCTTTCCAGCAAACACAATTTGAGCCAGAAGAGTGGAGTTCAGCTTCCCAGCCACACCACTCACCAGCTGTGTGGTTGTGCAAAAATCCCTTCATGTTTTGGAGTCTTGTTTTCCTAGTCCTTAAAACTGGAATAACATAAGATATACTTTATGAGATGGTTTTGAGGACCAACGTTAGTTCTATGAAGCAGTGTTTCTTATCCAGGAAATATGTAAGAGTCTTCCGAGAAACTTTTTGAACATACCTGTGCATAGATCCCACCCTGGGGGCTTGGAGGTACAGACAGGCACACACATTTTGACAAAGCTTCCCCAGGCAATTCTGATGCACCAACCCCACGCTAAACTGCTGCCTGCTTCTAACTATAAAGTTCCGTGCAAATGCGAATGATTGTTGGTATTCTTTTTTTTTTTTTTCAGTTTAGGGAATATTTTTATTTTCTGGTTGAATAATTCTAGAAAGGATATAGTTTTAGTCCTGAGTCCATCAGACTTATTGGATTTATATATTTAAAAACAACTATGACTTGCTTCATGGCTCACTTTAAAATAACCTGGGCTCCCTCTGAGTCTGGAAATGAGTGTGACCCAACCCCGCCTTCTGCTCAGTGCCCATTTCAAGACCCTGTGCCCCACATATAAAGCTAAATGGAACTCAGTCAAGTTTACATTATATTGAGACTTTACGATGCGTATAGAGCTGTTGTGTTGTGAAAGAAAGAACAGTGGTCTCTTGGGTCAGAAATATGGAACAAATCCAAGCTATAAATTTCCAACTGTGTGGCCCTTGGCAGGTTATATAACCTCTGAAAATGATTCTCCTCAGTAGCAAAAAAGGGTGGAATAGTACCCATAATTAAATAAGGAAGATTATGTAATGATACTCTTTAAACCAAAAGGACTTCCTTTGGTTGAGGAAATGGAAGCACAGAGAGCTTGAGACATTTGTCCAAGATCATACTGCTTGTAAGTGGTATAACTGGAATTTGTACCCAGATCCATCTGACTCCAGAGCTAGAGCTCTTACATTCTATACCATCCTTTATTCATTCAATAATTACTTATTGAGTGCTTACTATGTGCTAGATACTCTTCTGAAAGTTTGGGTTACACCAGGGAATAAAACAAACAAACAAAAATCCTCGCCCTTGTGATGCTTTTACATCAGAAGGTGATAAATATTAGGAAAGAAATTAACAAGGGAAAAAAGTCCAAGCATATGTGGAGATTAGCAATATGAAGGTGGAGGTTGGAGCCAGTTTGCCATTTTAATTAGGGTGGTCAGTCTTGGTCTTATTGAGAAAGTGGCTGTTAAGCAAAGGCGTGGAGGAGGCGAAGGCAATAGCCCTGCAGTCATCTGTAGGAAGGCTGTTGCAGGCAGAAGTCCTGAGGGGAGGCCAGGCCTGCTGGCTCCTGGCACAGTGCAGAGGCCAGCGTGGCTGGGCGATGTGAGTGTGGGGCAGAGAAGCAGCAGATGGTGTCACACTGGCCACAGGTGCAGAGCGCAGGGCACTGCAGCGTCTTGGGATTTTATCCTGGAGTGAACTAGGAGCCACTGAAGGGCTCTGAGCAGAGGATTGATTTGATGACATGTATGCTACATAAAATAAGCCAGTTACAGAAGGACAAACACTGCATGAGGTATTTCTATTATATGAGGAATCTAAAATAGTCAAACTCATAGCAGAGAGTAGAATGGTGGTTACCGAGGGATAGGGGGAGGGGAAAAAGAGGGGTTGCTAATCAGTGGACATAAAGTTTTGGTTAAACAAGATGAATATATTCTAGAGATGTGCTATACAACATTGTGCTTATAGTTAACCATACTCTGTTGTGCACTTAAAAATTTGTTAAGAGGATATTGATAGATCTTATATTAAGTGTTCTTTCCATAATAAAATATTATTCTGGCTGCTGTATTGAGGGAACACTGTAATGGGACAAGGATAGAGGCAGGGAGGTCTGTGAGGAGGTGTTGCAACAATCCAGGAAGAGACGGTGCAGGTTCAATCGTGGGATAGCAGTGCAGTGAGAAGTATGTACTGACAGGTGATGCCCTAAGCCCATTGCTGACATTTGTATTCCTTATGGATTGTGGGGTCCATTCAGTTACATCCTAAAGTGGTTGCCCTGTGGAGGGCAGGGGAAAGATGACCAGCTTGGTGGCAGAGGTGGGATTCTCCTTGAAGGGAGTAACATTCCTCTTGTCATTTATCTAGGACTGAGGCTGGTCATTAGCAACAAATCAGACCTTGGAAAGAAAGCCACATCCAGGCAAAGAGAGCCCATGGGCCTTGTCCTCTGGATTCTGATGATGAGGTGTACAGACATGCTCCAGGAGGCCACTCCCGGAAAGTCAAAGGCCTCTGTTACTCAGCTGGCAAGTCGGGGCCCCAAGCTGAAGATGACTCAGCATACATTGTAATAAGAATGTCCAGCTATATTTTACTCTGTATTTTCTCTCTTCATCTATGGCCTGTAGCATGGTGGTATTTAAATCTTTCATCCTAGCCTCAGTAGGTCTCTGGGGGGAATTAGGACAGGTCCTATGCCTGCTCCCATACTGGAGTGAAGAGCAGAGTACTTGGAGGCCTCCGGGGTTGTGACAGCAGCAATTCAGCAAACATTCTCCTGAAGATTAGGAGTTGGGGTGGGGCCAGGCCCCTTTCTCCATTTGCTCACCTTAGAAGAGGGCTTTGGATTTATTGGATCATAGGTTTCTTTATATTAGCACACATGAAGCATAATTATTAATGTTCAGTCTTTATTTGTTGGGAATCATTTTACACACAGCCTGATGTTAGGCATGAGGTCACATTGAACATCAGCTGCACATCACCCAAGAGCCAGGTGGGGACAGTTGGTGTCCACAGCAATAGGACTTTGCATCCTGGAGGGAGTGACACTATGTGAAGCTTGGGGTTTGCCACTAGATATGCTGATGTGTAAGTCTGAAAGTGAACGGGTCCCCTGCGTCTGGCTTCCAAGGAAGTCTTGAGTGTGCAGCAGGGCAGGTGGCTAAGAGCCCAGGCTCTGAAGCTGGACTGGGTTTAAGTTCTGGGTGTGTTCTGTTTTGGTTGATAACCTTGAACAACTTTTTAAACCTCTTTAATGCTCATTTCTTTTGTTCATAAGATACAGATGACTATGATAGTGTCTTGGTTCATTTTCTGTTGCTATAAAGGGTTACTTGAGGCTGGGTAATTTATAAAGAAAAGAGGTTTATTTGGCTCATTGCTCTGCAGACTGTATAAGAAGCATGGTGCCAGCATTTGCTTCTGGTGAGGGCTTCAGACTGCTTCTACTCATGGTGGAAGGTGAAGGGAGGCTGGCATTTGTGAGTCATATGGCAAGAGAGGAAGCAAGAGAGAGAGAGAGGAGGTGCCAGGCTTTTTTTTTTTTTTTTTTGCTGAGGAATCTTAACAGGCTCTTTTTAACAACCAGCTCTCGGGGTAACTAATAGAGTGAGAACTCACTCATTACTGCAAGGACAACAGTAAGCCATCCATGAAGGATCCGCCCCCATGACCAAAGCACCTCCCATTAGGCCCGGCTCCAACACCACCACACTGGGGATTAAATTTCAATGTGAGATTTGGAGAGGTCAAACATCCAAATTATAGCCGATAGCATCTATCACAAAAGGTTGCTCTGAAGGTGAAAAGAAATAGTAACAGTAACGACTACCCTGAGCACTTACTAATTATTGAGGCTTGTAGTGATAGTGCCTTGTTGAAGGTGTGCGGTTAGAGGCTGAGAGTGGGAGAGCATCACAGGCAGGAATTTAGTCACCATCCTACTCTCTGGGACAATCCCCTAGACTTCCCTAGATTTCTCCTTGTCATAATTTTCACTTTGGCAAAAATGGAATTAATGGGAATCCATTCCTGGCCATACAGCACAGCACTGGGGAATATAATGAAACCTAATCAATATGAAAATGACAGCAAACTGTTGTGACAGCTGGGGTGTCTTGGTGCGCATGCGTGAGGTCATCGGTATATTGGTGTTGCAAAGCAGGAGGGAGCACACACACAATTTGGTTTGGATATCGAGGCTGATGAATGACGTGCTATGGCACCAAGAGATTTGAGAGAAAGGTTGTTATTCACACAAGGGCCCACTGGGGAGAGCTGAGCAGCCACAGGCAGGTCCAAGTTGGTTTGGGCAAAGCAGAGGGAGGGAGAGAGTCTGGGTCTTTGCAGTGGCTCGGGAGTAGGGCTGGGAAAACGTTCTTGCACGTGGGAGGCACCAAAGGAGGTGGTGAGGTCATGGGCCTTCTTATCAGCCTGCCCAGATGTGCAGCCAAAGGGGAGGGAGAGGAAGGCCTGAAAGGAACTGTCATTCAAATGTCAAAAACGAGGTCAGACTCTTTGTTGCAATTGGTTATAAAGGGAATAAGAAATAAATACCACACGGAACCACTTTAAAGTAGCCAATCACTGCCAGAGCAAATTGTTACTAATGTGTGAATGAATCAACAAAGGCACAAACGTACCATAACCCCGATGGCTGGCACAGAGGGTGGCCAACACTCTCATACTTTTGGCCCCAGGGATTTATTGTTCCATAGAGCAGTGGTCCCCAAACTTTTTGGCACCAGGGACTGGTTTCAGGGAAGACAATTTTTCCACGGAATGGTGGCAGGGGTTGGGGGGAGGCGGAGCTCATGCAGTGATGTGAGCGATGGGGAGCGACTGCATAGATGAAGCTTCGCTCCCTTGCCTGCCGCTCACCTCCTGCTGTGTACCTGCTCCCCCCAAGTTTCATGGAAGATGATTTTTCCGTGGACGTGGAGCTGGGAGGGGGTGCAGTGGAACTCTGCAGCCCTGTCCCTAATGGGCCCGGATATGCAGAAAGGTGGGTTTCATTCATTCATTGTACTGAGTGCTTACTTGGCACCAGGCACAGTCCTAGGAACCTGTGATACACACTGGATGAGAGAGAAACAGGCCAGTTCTTGCAGGTTAATTAAGCAAGCAATTATAAAGACATTATATATTACATAACATGATGAAGCACTTTGATTGGACAATACAGGGCTGTCAGAGCCCATAGTCAAGATGAAAGGCAGAGGAAGCAAAGAAGGAGAGAAGTGGTGATGGAGAGAACTGGAGAGATTCAAAAGATAATGAGTGGAAGGCTGATAAGGGCCAAATACCACACCCACGACTCAGGCAGGGGCCCCTGTGCGGAGGGCGGTACCATTCTTTGACGTAGGTAATACTCAAGGGGAAGCAGATGGGTGGGGAAGGTGTGGTTTAGTTTTGAAGATGCTGAGTTTGAGATGCCCCCAAAACCACTCCAGAGAGAGAAGTGGACTAGCAATAAGGTTTTGGGGACCTGAGAATAGCTGCTGTGGTTGGCATCCTGGCTGGCATTGGCTCTTCCTGGGCAGAGGGCAGGGCACGGCGAGGGCCCTGGACAGCACACTGAGGAGCGTGAGGTTGAGGACGAGCACAGCAGGGAACCTCTGTCCAGAGAGGGTGCTGACGGCTCTCACCCCAGATTTTCAGCACAGGCAGAGATGGTTTGCTGAGATGGCCTCAGCAGCACAGGAGGCGGCCAGAGTCAGGAAGGAACAATCTAAGAGGACACACTTGTGCACAGTCCCTGGGGAATCCCAGAAATAGTGGGAGGCAGGTGGCTATGAAGCTTTTGAAGTAGGCCTGGACTCCCAGCTTTTATCCTTAGTGGGAGAAAAGCAAAGAACTACTAGGTAAAATGTGAGCACTACGTGCTCGCTGTGGTGTGCTGGAGGACACTGGGGTTATCCTTGTGATTCGGTGCCTGCTACTCTGCACAGATGGCTCCGGTCTCGGCCGAGGTTGGGAGGAATCAGCTTGCATTAGTGGAGGAGTCAGTGCCAGACATGGACTACAGGCATTTGTCTTCATCTGCGCATCTTGGCTGGCAGCAGAGCACGGCCCCCTGACTGCTTTGACAGGTGTGGGGCCGAGAAGCAAGGACGCTTGGCATGGCCATCATTCACCTGGCTGCACATGTGGTGCCTAAGTGTGTCCCAGCTCCAGTGGAGACCCACTCCTGGAGAACTGGAGGTGGACTCTGTGTCAGAGCAGACCTGGCTTTGCAGCCCGTGACAGTGTCTTACTAGCTTTGTGAAACCGAGTTTCCATTTGCTTGTTTTCAGGAAAATGAAAATTGTTCATGTGGATAAAAACAAGCCCAGACTGAGTGCTTGGCGTACGGTGGGTGCTAGGAAGACTTACTCAGTCTGCATGTCCAGAACGAGTTTGATGTGACTTGTCTGCTTCCTGTGGGTGTGCTTAGTCCGAGATTGCTTTGAG
This sequence comes from Cheirogaleus medius, assembly GCA_008086735.1. Classification (NCBI taxonomy): domain Eukaryota; kingdom Metazoa; phylum Chordata; class Mammalia; order Primates; family Cheirogaleidae; genus Cheirogaleus; species Cheirogaleus medius. The sequence continues at coordinate 48,751,700 of VBSM01001265.1, forward strand.
CCTAGAATTCAGGTGCTGACTGCAACTTAAATTCTTCTGTTCAGACAGGGTCCAGGAGGCAGGATATGGGAAGTGTGCCATAAGCCACGATGAATCTTTCTTTAGAAACTTGCGCAGATCCTCTGGGTTTTAAAAATGTTCTACCTTACTTGGTTTTTGCCTCCTCAAAGTAAGTGTGTGAGGGTTTCTCTAATGCGTTAAGTCTCTCTGAGGGAAGAGATAACATCATGGACAAGGAAGAGCACTGGCTTTGTGCCCTGGCTCTGTCACTTTCTAACACTGTGGCCCTGGGTAAGACCTTTCTTGAATCTGTTTTCTCACCTGCAAATGGGGATAAAACAGGGTAAGGTCCAGATCTCGGGGGACCTGAAACTTATACAACTTGGGGCCCTTTAAGAGAAAGAATATAAAATTATAAATATAAAATTAGATGCAAAACTTACATTTAGAATGGGAAAAGAAATCAACATAAGTTGCAAATTTAAAAAATACCATGATCATCATATAATTCAGAAAATGACATACTTTTAAAAATTATTTAACTAGACAGATCTCTAGAATGCCTTCCTTCTTTACATTTTTTGGCTGATTACTCTCTGATTGCCTTTTTATAAGATGATGATTTTTAATATCCTTGTCTATAGAGAGAATAGAAAGATACTGTATTCTTCTTGCATGCTGATCAAAATTTTTATTATTGAGTATATTGAGAGTTTTTTTAGCTTTACTAATTATGCAAATTTTTAGAATTGTCAATTTTAGGAAACATTCTATCAAGTTATAGTTAAACTTCAAGTATTCTTGTATAGTACTTATATTAAACACCCTGAAATCACAATATTATTTAACTAGTTTGTCATCCTTGTCCTATGCTGTCTTTGTCAAAGTGTCAATCAGCAGAAAATGTTCCAATGCATTTGTATGATGCCATCTTCTTCCTTAATTGGATTATCAAAGTCATCTAGGAGCCTATTTTTTTCTTCTATTTGAAATTTATCTCATCTTTTTAAGGACTAACTACATTTGTTTATGATCTGACTTTTGCTTTTGTTATAACTGCATCTCAATGTCAAAGCAATTTCTATTGATTTCATAGGTGATTTATCTAATTTATTTGAATATTCTCTCAGTTCTTTAGTAAATCAGTGACTGCATTGGTCCTACCATCTCAGGGAGTTGTTCGAGAGACTCCTATGGAATAATGTAAGTGAAGAGGCTTTGTAAATGGCAAAAGGTTCTATCTGCAAAAAGATATAATTCTCTCATGTCCTCCTCCTCCTGCCATCCCATGCACCCCAGGACTCTGCAGAGTGCACCTCCCTCTGTAAGCACGCAGTGAAGATCTGCGAGTTGACTTCCTGGTTCCTTTTCTAGAACTGGAAGGAAGGAGGGGGAGGGAAGTGGAGTAATACTTATTTTTTGTTAGTATCAGTTTGCATCATGTTTCACTCTAGGATAACTAGGATGAAGTATAATACTTAAGATTGTCTTTAAAATTTGCTTTCAGAAAAAATAATCCCAGAATTTCCTAATTTCCGATAAGGAGTTTTTGACCAGGGCATTGGGCGTTTCCCCCGTTTCTGCAGCCTGGCCCCACACTACATGTATTAATCCTCGGAATGTGTCCCTGATGGGACACCTGGGCGGGGCAGGTGTGGCTCACCCACATTTTGTCTGCTGGGTGTCTCCTCCTGCCAAGGTTCCTGCTCCCTGAAATCTCAAGTTCACCCGAAGGGCAGGCTGCCCGCACAGCGCCGGCGCTCTGCAGCTTGGATCTAGATGCCGAGTCTAAAGCAATCTACCTTTGAAGGAGTATTTTCCTATTTGAAAACTCACCCCTCAGGGATAATTATATAGGAAAAAAAATCCATGAAGGAAATTAATTGCACTTGATCATTCTTCTAAAATGAATAATGGAGCAGGTGTAGCCTTTAAAATGTCCTGTTGGCATTTTTGTTTGTTTTTCTAAGTGCGGTTAATTAAACTCTGGTGATTCCAGCGGGATGTTTGTGGAACAGAGAGTTATCGCCTCCTTCTGAAAGTCTTCCCACTTCCTCAGGCAGAGTTAGGGCTTCTTCCTTTCTCTCTTCCCACCCCCTCCCATAACACTGTGTTTCTATACCATTATGGGACTCATCCTGTTATTGCTATTAATCTACTTCTGCTTCCTGTACTAAATGTCAGCTCCTTGAGGGCAAGGACTAGGTTTTTATTGTCTATCCAGCCTCACTACCTTTGCCCACGCACCAAATCCTCCTACCTGGACTTCCCCCTGTAGTGGGTTCTTGGCATTTTCTGAACACGGCTGAGCTGTGGTGGTCCGCTGCATACCGCCCTGGGGGCTCAGCTATTCCCAGGTAGATCATCCCTACTGTGGGCATAGTCTCTCCTGTCCCACAAATCTAGGTCCACGCCTCCTTGTCCCTTCTGGCTGGATAACAGTGGCCTTGACATATTGATGGAGCCCTCTGAAGAGACAGCAGTTGGCACCCATGGCAGTGAAGGCAGATGAGCTGGTGTCGCCTGTGAGCTCAGCATCTTCGGTGCCGGCGTGTCCCCTCAATAGGGGGCTCATCAGGATCCTCCTGGAAGCAGAGGTCTTGGCTATCACCCAACTGGCTGCTCATGGTGGGGTTCAGCTTGGGGTTAACAATGCCTAACGCTCAGAAGGCCTTGCCCAGGCTCCACAGGAAGGCTTTCCAGAGAAAAGATTTCAAGACCCCGGCTCTGGGTGGCTGTTGGTCAGCCTGACTTCAGAAAGAGATGGCATTGAGCTGAGATGGTGATGAATGGCTCTTGAAAACATAGGAAATTGGGCTTTGTGACAAGGCATTTATTTTCGCCCTTCCCTCTATCCCCACAGCCACAAATAAATAAATAAAAGCCACTCAATATTTCAAACAATTGAAGAGGTAGCAAAAAATCATTTGCAATGTAGGAAAAGATACCGTGTGTCTCTTCCCCAGTAGAAATGCTGAGCAGATGAATATTGATTTACTGATAAACTGTAACTCTGGGCAGTTGTTCAGGTGGTGATATTTGGTCTCCCAGAGTGTCTGAGCCACTGGCCCATCCCTGGATATAGACTTCTGCGTCAGAGGGCAGGACTCATTCAAAGACCTCCTGGTCAGATCTCCAGTTACCCTGTAGGCCAGGCCACCACCCTCTGCCTCCTGGACCATGGCATTTGCCTTTGCATGGATTTCTCACTTCTGCTCGCGACCTTCCAACTCATCACCCATGTGACAGCCAGAGTGACCTTTGTAAAAGTATAAATTAGATCACATCACACACAGCCACACATCCTTTATTTTCTGCTGCTTGATGACGCCAATCTCTTTCCCACACAGGAGCTTTTTGCACATTTTCTTCCTCCTCCTCTCTCATCACTGGAATAACTTCTTTGCCTCCTTCAGGCCTCAACCCAAAGATTTCTTCTTTAGAGAGTCATTCTCTGCCTATCTGACCTAAAGTTTGACATTTCCATATTTGCCCTCTTAGTATCCTATGCTTTTCCTTTTTGGCATGTGTTGAAATTTGTAATTATAGAATTATTTGTTTATTTTTATTTTGTTTTTTAAGGTAGGGTCTCATTCTATCATCCAGGCTAGAGTGCAGTGGTGTCATCATAGCTCACTGCAACCTCAAACTCCTGGGCTCAAGTGATCCTCCTGCCCCAGCCTCCCCAGTAGGTGGGACTACAGGTGTGCACCACCACACTTGGCTAACTTTTTAATTTTTTGTAGGTATGGGGTCTCACTATGTTGCTGAGGCTGGTCTCAAACTCCTAGCCTCTAGCAATCCTCCTGTATCAGCCTCCCAAAGTGCTGGGATTACAGGTGTGAGCCACCACACCTGGCCTGTTTACTGTTTTATTCTCCCTCCATACTGTAAACTACATGAGGGCAGGGGCAGTCTCTAGTTAATCATTATATATCTAGTGTCTAGTACTATGCCTACTACATAGTAGGTGCTCATCAAATACTTGTTGAAGAAAAGAATCTGCAATGAATTACTTTCACTATAATAACTCAAATGCGCTGGAGGTGGAGCTTAGATGCTTTGGGTAAGAAAGCTGGAGAAAGCCCAGCTACATGATGATTTTTATCTGTTGAGTTACATGAGGTTCAAGGACTGGGATTAAGACTTAAGTTTCTATCTACATAAAGACGCATGCTTGACAGATAAGAATGGATTCCATAGAAGCCAAATCAGAAGGAAGGACAACAGAATTCTGAGAAGGAAATTACCTGAGATAGGATTTCTTAACATCAGTACTGTTGATATTTGGGGCTAGATAATTCTTTGATGCAGGGGGCTTTTCTGTGCTTTGGAAGAGTTTAGCAGTATTGCTGGCATCAGTAGCACCCTCCTCCCAATTGAGACACACAAAAAATGTCTCTAGACATGGCCAAATATACACTGGGGGCAAACTTGTCCCCAATTGAGAATGACTGCCCTAAAAGATGACGTGGCCCAGCAAACAGAGTCTAAGACAGGCCTCAATGCCAGAGAGGAGAGCTGGTTCTGGATGCATGGAGGTAGTTGATGTTAGCATTTATCCTATTCCTACCACCCTGTGGGCTTGTAGGAGTCCTGGAAGGTAGGCTTCGGGTCACTGATGATTATGACACTTTGGGTTGAAGCGCTTTTGCTATGGGAACCCTCCCTGTCAGCTAAGTGTCACATTGAAGGAGCTATTTCCTCCTGGCTTCAAGGGCCAGTGGTTTTGTCCCATAGCATCCATGGCATTCTAGACACAGCTTCAGAGCTGTCACAGACCCTCTTTGGAACTGTCAGGATCTGGAGTGGTGCTGCTGTAGCGTGGAGTGGCAGTCTTCACCGATTCTGAGCTAAGAGTATAAAGCATTCCTAGGAATTCCCCAGATATATTTTGGAAGGAAGATTTTACAAAATGGTTGTACTACCCAAAGCCATCTGTAGATTCACTGTAATCCCTGTTCAAATACCAATGTCATTGTTCATAGAAATAGGAAAAAAATTCTAAAATTTGTATGGAACCAAAAAAGACCCAAACTAGCCAATGTAATCCCTAGCAAAATGAACAAAGCTGGAGTCATCACACTACCTGCCTTCAAAATATATCACAGGGCTCAAGTAACCAAAACAGATTGGAGACATAAAGATGATTAACCTTTGGTCTCTGCCCTTGAGAACTCTATTTGTAAATATTAATTATCTAGTATATGTTAAGCTTTATGTTGGAGCTTGTGCTCTAATAGATGAGAAACATGACACCTGTCATTAGAGACAGGTTCAGAGTTCAGAGACAATAATTTCTCAGCAAAGTAATGAGCTATGATAACTGCACATAGTACAAGATGAGGGTCCTCAAGCTGAACCCTCAAGTGTGGTCAGGGGAGGCTGCCAATTATAGAGAGCATGGTCCTTCTGGGATGGTGGATGTTTGATGAGGTGTGCCTGTAAGGAGACCCCTAGGAGCTGAGCTTGAGGGGGGCTGAGTCTCAGTGGGCCCTTCCAGTGAGGGGCAAGGGCACATTTTGCCAGCCTGGGAGGCAAACAATGCAAGTAGTGGGAGCGAAGGTTGGAAATGTGGGTCAGGGCTAGACCGTGCTGGCCATGCATGCTGGGCTAAAGGGTCTGGATGCTATTGCATCAGAAATAGGCTCTCTGTGGCAGGATTTCAGCAGAGATAGGACTTGATCACTCTCTGACTCAGAATTGATTTCTGCCTACTTTGACCTCCTCCCTCCCAGACCCACAACCAGTGCCTATATCCCCAGCATCCTGGCCAGAGCCAGAGTTACTATCATTATTCTTTCCTTTTCCCTTCCTGTCTCTTGCACACTCCACTCTTCACCTCCCCTCTAGTGTGCACTCTTCCGGGTGTCAAAGCTCCTAATAAGTTTTGACAGAAACAAACACTTGACAATGATTTTCTGGGAGAGAAAAAAAATCACTTCAGAGAGTGAATCGTTGAGCTGCTTAACTTCTTCTGCCAAAGGCCAAGGGATCTAGACTGTGAGATTAGTATATAGATGGCCTTGCTTTCTGCTCTTGATTCATCTTTGGTGAGAACACACAGCTTCCCGGTTCTCATTACATTATTACTCACCCCCGCCACACGCAGCCCCCACCCAGCAGTGTTCCTGAAAGAGGAGAAGGGAGAATCTCTGGAAATACAAAAGGTGCAGCCAATTCTCTGGGCCTGATAACTCTGCCGACTCATTTAAGCAGAGGAAAGGAAGGAGCTAGTGCAGGCTCTGCAAGGAGCATGGAGCAGGAGCTGGGAGGCACATATGGCTCTCCCACCCTCAGTTTCCCCTCTGAAAAACACCTCTTCCAAATCTGACTGTCTTTGTGGTGGCTTAGCCTAGCTGGTAAGGGGAATCATTCCTTAATTCACTCAAAACATACGTGTACCTCCACTGTGGTAAGTTTTAAAGAAACAAAAAATGGAAAGTCACATCTCTGCTCTCAAGGGTAAGACAATAATTGTGATAGTTTGTAAGTTGAGAATGGAGCAAGAACCTGCTCTCTCTTCCATGCAAATCAACTGGGTCCAAATTGATTTCAATATGGTTTGCTTTTAGGTAGAAAAGCCTGCTTTAAGCTTAATGGGCTGGACATTGGCCTACGCTGCCCCACTGTCCTGGGATACCCTGTCGCAGTGATTTGCCCATCAAGACCGATGCATTTTCCAAGTCTCAGACCAATTCCTCCCTGTGAAGCTCTCCTACATCCCCAAGGGTAGGCGTGAGGGCTCCTTCTTCTATATGCTCATGGCATGGGGTCCTTCATTTCTCTGATTTCTCACCGGGTTATAGTAATAGGACATGTCTGCTGTGAGCTCCTGAAGACAGGGGAGGTGCTTTTCTTCTTGGAGTCAGCTCCCAGCCCAGGACCCAGCACACAGCAGGTGACCATTAAATTCATGACTGAATGAAAAGGGCTGGGCTCATTTACTTGGGCAGATGTGCAGCTCACATTCCATGTCACTGGTCAAGTCCAGACACGGTGGGAAGATGCCTGCAAATGATTATGTTGAGTCTTTGGGGAAAGGTCCCAAAAGGTAGATGCAAACTAGATCCAAGTGCCAAGAATCCGAGGAGCCTTGGGAGAGTTGCCACTTAAATCTGGTGACTTTAAGGAGGGGCGTTTAAGGCAGGACAGTGACACCTAGTGGTGGAAGGAGTGCCTCACAGATCTTTCCCCATCAACCCCCCAACCTAGTCCTCTGGCCTCCTGTCCCTAGGTGGGTTGGGACTCTGGTGACACCAGTGCCACCTGCAGCAGGAGGTGTGTTCTCCCACGCTCCTACAGGACACCATGGTCTGATGGTCTCCAGAGTAGATGGGCGAATGGATGTGCTGACCATGAAAAACACAAACATCACGCATACAGTTAATGATACTGTATTGTACACTTAAAAGTTTGCTAAAAGGGTAGATCTGATGCAAAATGCTCTTACTACAATTACCACAAACACATGCATGTGCACACATTCCCCACAAATGCCAAACAAACAAGAAACCCAGTCTGATTCTGTAATAGGATCAGACTAGATGATCGTAGAGGCCCCTGGTCAACCCCCTCTGAGCTCAGAGAGGAAAAAGGACCAGCCCACAGACACACAGCAAATTAGTCACAGAGCCAGGACCAGAAGCCAGTTTCCCACTGCTCAGAAAGAAGCCCCTCTCTCTGATGACGGACTTCAACAGGGACAGGGTGGAATTGTACTACGGTGGACAGCCAGCCAGCCTTGGAGAGGAACAAATCAACGGGAGGGGAAGCTTGAGGATGCGTCTGAGGGGAGCCATAGCCTCTGCCTGGAGAACGGAGTAGGGGTGGGCTGGGCCCCCTGAAGAAACCTCTCTTCCTCTCCAGGCCACCCAGCACCTGTGTCCTTCTCCCTGACCTCTCAGGGCCAAGTGCAACTGTTTCCCTGTCTGAAGGACTGATTGGACAGTTCACACTAGCACCATGCTGCAAATGTACTGCTAAGAATGGTGGTGGCAAGTCTGGGGTGTTTTGGAATCATTTAAGGGGCTCAGGCACTTCCAGGAGACTGTCCCAGCCCCAGTTACAGAGACTGCCACAGTGGAAGGAACGGGACCATGTGTAATGTGACAGGAGCCTGGGCAAGTCGCTGGGAGGAATTCACCCCGGGGACTCCTGTCAAGGGCTCAGACTAGCAGGGCCTGTCCTCTGTCATGCTGTGCTGCCCAGGACAGTTGTCCCAGCAGAGCTGTCTTGAGTGGTTCCCCAGCGTGGAGGTCCAGTCTCTTCTGGAAAGTCTGGGCAGCCCCCACTCTGACTCCAGGTTTCACATGTATTTTCCTTCTCAGCCTAGGTGCTTTGTCTGCCTGAATTTTCAACTGACTTCACCCCGAGAGCAAATTCCCCAGCTCCTCCTTCCCCACCGGCTGCCCCAGGTTCAGCCAGGAGAGGTGGGGAGCAGCTATCTTTCGCTTCTAGCAAAACTTGTCACTGCAAACACAGGATGGAAACAGCTTGCTATCAACCTGCTGCAAGTGCGTGCTGGGAAGAAAATGTGATATCAAGATGCTCCAGAGATATGTCCTTGCTGTCCTCTTCTTTCATCGATGTTTGGTTATTCATTTTAGCAGTTAAAACAATTCTTATTTAGGATTATTTTAATGTCCCTGAAAATGTATATATTTCAAAAACAAATGAAGGCATGAAATCATGCAGAAAATAACCAAATGCAAAATGACTTGGTAGTTGCTGTGATTAGCAAACACTTCTATGTTTGGCTAATTTGTATAGCACTAATTGCAAATATTTAGGGAACATTTACTGGGCCTTGTGAGCCTTGCATCGTGCTAAGCACTTTATGTGCATGTTTTCATTTAATCCTCACAACAGCACTTCAACTTGGACAATTTTATTATCTCCGTTTGCTGTTGTGGAAACAGGCTCGGTGACAAGCCCAAAACCACAGAGCAGGTTGTCAGGTTCTTGAGGGCCAGGGCCCTTGCCTCATTTCCTGCTGTCGCCATTTGCCTGGTACAGAACCCTGGGCATAATAGAGCCAAAGAGATGCTGGTGAATGATGACGGTGAAGGTGACAATGACAAATGATGACTTCTAAGGAAGGAGGCCTCTCTGACTCCACCATTTACTCCTTTTCTCGGTCCCTAGATATAATCTGAACTAAGACCCTCCTCCCATTAGGGATTCTGGAAAATATTATCCCTTCCCTTCAAGTCTGGGAAAGATGAAAATGCCTTGATCCTATTGTTGCCTCAGTATTGTTATCTGTAAAATGGGGATTAAAAAACATGACTTTAGGGGAAATGAGACATAAATGTACAACATAGATGTGAGAATGCTTTCTAAGTCATCAATCATTACACATATGGTAGATGTTATTTCTATTAATACTCTGATATTGAATATTAATAATGTTCACACCCAGCTGAAAGGTAGACAGACCACCTTTTCCTTACTCTGTGTATAGAGCAAAACTGTGACCTTGTCTTCCATGCTTGCATGTTGGTATTCCAAAGGTGGAAAGTAACAACTTCAGCTTCCTTTCCTTCTCTTGACAAACCTTGGCTTCCAAGTCTATTTTCTTGCAGTGGACGAGAAAAACAGATTTTGAATGTCAAAGCTGAATATTGTATTTTTGGTTTTACAACCCAAATCTCCCATAACCCCACAGATAGATGTCTTTGGCTGAAACTGCTCCCATTTTACATGAAACTGGTGCTAATCAAAATGTCGTTCTTGGACAAGGGTCAATCCACAAACTTTTTGTTACTAAACTATAAAAACATAAATTTACAAATTAACAGTTAGCATCTAGAAACATTTAACAGCAATTTTACACAGATATTTTTATGTCTGTTGACTCTAATAGTAAAAAAAATGTGGCTTGCATTTTGTTTGTCCTTTTAATTTTTTAACAATATATTTTTATTGCATTTTCCAAAAGTATGAGCCTGTGATGGATTGGAAATTAAAAAAAAAAAAACATGTCATTCACTAGTGGTGGTTTGAGAAGTCCTACTTTATACCTTTAAAGCACGGGCCCTAATCCAATGTGACTGGTGTCCTTATAGAAAGGGGACATTTGGAGACAGACACATATAGAGGGAAGATGATGTGAAGAGACACGGAGAGGAGATGACCATTTGTAGCCAAGGAGAGAGGCCTGGAATAGGGCCTCCCCTCACAGCCCTTAGAGGGTACCAACCCTGCTGGCATCTTGATCTTGGACTTCCAGCCTCTGGGACCGTGACACGATAAATTTCCGTGGTTCAAGCCACCCAGTCTGTGGTGCTTTGTTACGGCAGCCCTAGCAGACTAATGCAGACATCCTGGACTGAAAGGATCTCTGACAAAGCCTGGCTTTCAGAATGTGATAACATCGTTAAAGATGCCAGAGGCGCTGGTTCCCCCCAGTGGAAGGGAGAGGACCTCATCCTGCCCAGCTCAAGGATAGCACCTTCCTCCATTAACACTGACTGACTAACCTGTCAGGACAGAGGGAATGAAGATGTTCCTTGCAAGCCCGTCAGCTTTCCAACCCAGTTCCACCCCCACTGCGCTGCCTCTTCATGAGTTTCCAGCCAAGTCATTTTCTCTGGCCTGATCTCTGTGGCCCCATCACAAAGAGATTTTCACCAGCACAACTCGGTTAGCCTTAAATGCACTGCAAGCACTGCAGTGGGTAGGGCACGTGTTTGAGACAGTGGCACTGTTTTAGCCCAGGCCGGCATCCCCTTCCTTCTGGGGGCAAGCAGACACTACATCCACCACCACAAAAGCCCTCTGGGCTTCCGCTGGAAGGAAAGGCCATGCGAGAAGGAAGCCATGTGTGTTCTGAGGAGGAACAGGGCAGTGCTGGCCACGGGGAGGCCATGGGAATAGGAAACCAAGGCAGATTCAAATGCTCTGCTTCAGAAAGGAATAGTTTTGTAAATGCCACATGCCATTCTGGCTGGAGGGTCCCTCTGACTGTATGTAAAGTCCCTTCTTGGGGACTTCCTCATTTACCTAATAAGAATAACAATTTACATTTTAGGGCAGAAAGATTTCCTCGGAGGAATATTTTACCCTTTTTTCAGTCATGGCAGTGGTTTGCAAAAATGCCAAAGGTTGATTGCCACTATTTTGTCTTATGGATCCGTTGTTTCTGCAGATCAGCAGCATTAGAATCACCTTGAAGTTTAAACAGTAAACATTGCTGGGTTCCCACTTCCTGAAATACTGATTCAATAATCTGGGCACATATATAGGAATTTACATTTTTTTTGAAATAATGCACTTTGAGTTTTACTATGGAAAGAGTGGAACACTAGCTTAAAAAATAATTCTAGTCTGTTTCTGCTACTTATTACCTCTGTCATATTAGGCAAATAAATTATCATCTTTGGTTCTTCTTTCCCCACCTGTAAAGTAATAGTTATAGTACATTATCTAATACTATTAATACATGGTCCTTCTATGGTAAATATATCTATGAAAAATTGCTCACCTCCCCAAATATATATATATAAATATATATATATATATGATTGTAATATATGGCCAGGTCTGTCCATTTCTACATTGCTATTATATATCTATATGGATTTCATAAATATTGATTGAACACTTTCCCTGTCCTAGAAACAGGGCAAAGATGTAGGCAGATAGAGATTAAAGGCACAGTTTTTGTCCTCAGGTGTCCAATTTAATGGGAAAGACAGACCGGGAACAGACATTTACAATACAGCATCATAATTGCCTGGGTAGAATTAGACCCACGAGGTCTAAGAACATTGAATCTACTTTTGGGGGTGCATGTGGAAGTGAGGTTAAGACATTGGTTTTCAACTGGGGGTGATTTTGACCTCAGGAGATATTTGGTAATGTCTGGAGACCTTATTGTTTGTCACAAGCTGGGAGAAGTTCTGCTAGAATTTAGTGGGGAGAAGCCAGAGATGGATGCTTCTAAACATCCTATAATGCATAGGAATTCACCCTACGACAAAGAATGATTTCGCCCAAAATGTCAATAGTGCTGAGCTTGAGAAACTCTGGGATAGGAAAGGCTTACTAGAGGATGAAAATGACCAGACACAAAGTGAGGAGTTGGTGATGGCAAGGTTACTCCAAGGCAGAGGAAACAGTATTTTTGATGGCCCAGAGACACTGATCAGGCACATCTTGGGAGCTGTGTGACAATGAGCAAGTTGGCACAGGTGGTTAGAGAGGAGGCCAGAGAGGTTGAGTGGGGCTTGGGTGCCTTGCATTAAAGAGTGGATTTCTCCCTCAAGGCTAGGGTAAGCCACTGAAGGATAAGTGGCCAATTGTAAAAGCAATTTGCATTTTAGAAATATTACTCTGATATAAGGTTGAGGGATGCACTGATATGGAGGAGTGGTGGCTGGGAGTACTCAGGTCTCTGAACAAAGAGACAAAGACAAACCTTTCCAAACCCAGATTAAGTCCAAGAGCTGAGGAAATGTGCAAGATAGGAAAGCAGAGGGAGATGGAGGGGCCCGTGGGGGAACTCAGTGAAGTTAAGTGACTTGATCAAGGATACATAACAAGTTTTGGCAGACCTGGAAATTTTGGCAGATGATCTTAAGGATAAACATATACTGTAATAATCATTTTATATCATGGGGCTGCAGAAACAACTGCTGAAGTTCCCAAACACTAAGTGTAGTTGATTTTCCTCCCTGATAGTAAGGACTGGGCTGCCATCATTACTGGGATAAGTGTTATTTTCTTTCCCATATCCTTCCCAACATTTATAAATTTGAAGACTGAGGTGCAATGTGGTTAATCACATAGATAGTGTATCAGTTAGCTATTGCTGCATAACAAAATACCCCCCCCCCTAAATAAGTGAGTTGGTACTGCTCATGAGTTTATAGGTAGCTGAATGTCTTTGCTAGTCTTGGCTGGGATCTCTCACATGTCTGGAGACTTGGTAGAGATAACTCAGCTCTGGTCTGCATGGTCTTCTCAGGCTAACTCGAACATGTTCTCATAGCAATGGCAGAGAAACAATAGAGGGAGCAGAAACACATGAACACTTTTTCAAGTCTCTGCTTCAAGTTTGCTTTGCCCTGTTGGTCAGCACAAGTCCCATTGCTGAGGCCAGAGTCAGAGTGTGAGGAAACTAAAGGCACAGATACTGGGAGGCTACTAATGAGGGCCATTAAGTCACTCTGTCTCCTCAGCAAGTAGTGGCAGAGCCAGTATTTGAACTGTATTCTTCAGATCCAAAGTGTATGTTCTTTCTACCTGACTCTCCTGCTTTTGATAATAAGAGCAAGGACAATATGCATTAGCTAGGATTTTGCATCAATAAAAACACTTTCATGTATATCATCTCAATGGAGGCTTAGAACAACACTGTGACGCCGGCAGGACTGACATCTTTATTCAAAGGAAAAAAAGCAAAGAAATATTTGGAAATATAAAGGGCTAATTTCCTTAGTAAGCAAAGAATACTTAGGCATCAATAAGAAAAAAGATAACTCAATGGGCAATCAGGCAAAGGCCACAGACAGGCAATCAATCCATCGAGAGAGAAGTGTAAATGGACAATAATATATGAAAATTATGCATAATGTCGTTTCAAATAAAAGAAATGCAAAATGTAAAAAGCGAGATATCATTTTATCCTATTGGATTGATGGAGACTTTTAGGTCTTGTGATACCCAGTGTTACTTAGGGACAGGAGTAGAGGCCAGAAATAGGAAGTCTTCTATGCTGTTGGTGGGAGAATAAACTGGCGTGATATATTTGGAGAGTAATTTTGGCAATAGTAATAAAAATATGCATATGAAATTTGACTTAACTATTTTTATTTTTAGGAATTTACCCTAAAGATAGACATACACACGTCTGCAAAGATATCCACAGGCATGTCTATCACAGCCTGGTTTGTGATCGCCAAACAATGAAAACGCTATACGTCAATTTAAAGAATGGCTTATAAATTTTGTCTCAACTTTGTCCAAACTGGAGGGCAAGTGTCAAGGAGAATGAAGTAGATATTTATGTCCTGACATGGAAAGATCTCTAAGACATTTTGTGAGAGGAAAAAAATAGCAAATCTTTGAATGAGATACATAATCATGTGTATAAAATAATGATAATATATCCAGGCTGTGTCAACATATAAAATATCTCAAAGAACATAAGAGCAAGTTAATAATGGCTAATTCTGAGGAAGAGCCAGAGAGGTAGAGGAAGAAAAGGACAGATATACTTTTAACTTAATCTTCTTCCTCACTACTTGAATGCTTCCCTCATAATCATGCACTACTTTTATCCAAGAAAATAAAATACAATAGAACAGAGTTTATTGAGGTGAAGAGAGGTTATCGTATTTGAGTATCATTTTCTACTGGCATATCTTGCTTGTACAGTTGGTCAATTTGCTCAATTAGCAATTCTTTTTTTACTGCCCTCATCTCCATCTATTAAGACTACTTTATTCTTGGCTCAGTGTTAATCCTTAAAAATGCTTAGGGATTGTTTCCAAGGAAACCCATCTATAAAACCAGATGTTATTGGCACAAGCTCCTAAGGCCACAGATAGGGTCTTGTTTCTTAGCAACTTACTTAAATTTTCCTATTTTAATTAAAATCATACATTTCCTTAATATGTAAAGAAATTTCTTTCCTATTCATAGCAAGGATATGGAAGATTATTCATCCTTGTTCATGAAATTGACCCGTGAGAAAAGGCTGTGGTGAGTGTGAAGTGAAACTCAAAATGTTCTCCCACCAGGGTACCCTCTTTGTCAAGTGGGTAAATCAGTCACTACTTTCTGCCCACTTTTAATGTACCAGCCCAACGTAGGTCTCTGCCTTTGGCTTCCTCAACTCCAGTGTGTGAGGGGTGAATATGGACTCCCGACCTGTCTGTCCCTCAGGTTTCTTATCAAGACTGACTGAACTCAAGTAGGGACAGCAAATTCATGGTGCTGGCCACCTTTCTGGTGACCTGTGCTCTAGACAGATGGCACTGGCTTCTTCACCACTGAATGTTGACAGGGCCCCGTGGTCCTGTTCATTGCTCCGGGCAGCCACAGTGCTGTGCTAGAGCTGCCCTGTGGGATGACACCTGTCGTCTTGCCCTGGCTGAAAAGATGTGAAGACGTATACACTATGATAAGCATAAAAAGGTGCACAAATGCCAGTGCCATGTATTTCCTGAAACGATCTACTGATCTACTGAGAAGCATAATCATCACTTCTCTGGTATTCCTGGAAAAATAAAGGTACATTCTGAATCCGTTCATGAGGAAACATCAGGCAAACATGAACTGAAGGACATTGTACAAAATAACTTCAAAACTTTCAAGGTCGTGAAAGACAATAAAGACGGAAGAACTGAGCACAGTTAGAGATTGACATGAAGGCATCTTATCATGTCTCTACAACTTTTTTGTTTTCATGGAAATATTTGTGGAGGGCAATGTATTTGTTATCAGTTGTTGGAACTCTCTCACTTGGACTATTCTCTGTGAGATATGGACGTAGGGTATTTTGGAGATGGGGTATGTAGGGATAGAGATGTGGGCGAGGGGCTGTCACCCTAGGAAAGGCCTGTGTGGTACAACTTGGCATCTCTGGGCAGATGGAGGATTCCGTGAGGACTTTTCTGCATCGGGGAGGGAGTCAGGAGCCCTGAAGTTGGATGGAAATGTAGGCTGTGACTCAGGCTCACCCACTGAGTCCCAAATCCCAGCTCCCTTAGGTGACTTTAGCAGGGTGTTATCCAGACACTGAGCTCGTGTTGATGCCTTTCAAGTGCCAGCTGCTGTCCTAGGTGCTAGGGCCGCAGCTGTGAGCAGGACTAAGAGCCCCGCCCTTGAGGAACTTCAAGTCTAATGGAGGGTCAGCAGGCAGACAAAAGGTAGAGCCTTAGGGCGAGTGCAGGGACTATGGGCATGCACATGAGGAGAGCCCATCCTAACTCAGAGGGAGACAGGGACAGCTTTCTGAAGGAAGTGGCAATGTCCAAGCTGAGACCCACAGGTTGGATATGGGCTCAGCAAGTCATAAGGAGCGGGGGCTTCCCCACCTGCAAATAACAGGGTTGGAGTGATAAAGATCAAGGTCCCTTCAGCTTTCACAGTCTTGTGTATTCCACAGCTTAAGCAGGGGACACATCATGAGCAGGCAGACTAGTGACAAAGACTCTTCATGATCAAACTCTAGCCAGGCTCCCCTGAACTCTTTTTGAGTAGGCCTCAACCTCAGTCTATATAGACTTGAGCAAATGCTAACATAGTTTCTACCAACTCAAGGCCACTTCCCTAAGATGCCCCTTAAAGTGTCTGCCTAAGAAAACTCAAGGGTGCCCAAAAAGTTTACTGTTTGTTCCAGCCAATAACACCTGGGGATAGGGCCTCTATCTCCCCATCTCCGTGGGAGGAGAGAATCCTGACTTTGATAATTGCCATCCAGCAACCACAACTGGCCTAACTGCATTTATTTTGTCGTACCCTTTGTAATTTTTACTTTCCTGCCTCTACTCCGTTCCTGCTCATCCCCTCCCTATTACCTCATTCTCCCTCTAAAATGATCAGTCACCTGCGTATGAAGCAAAGTTGAGGTCAGTTCATGCTAGACTGTTTACCCTGTTGCAATTGCTATTACTGATTTTAATCTGTCCTTGTCACTTTACCTAGTGTCTGGCTTTGTTCATCTTTGACACTAAAGAGTAGCCTACAAGCTATGGGCACCTGGATGTCATGGGTATCAGGCAGTATGTTTCTACAGGGAACAAAGGGCACCACTTGAAGAATGTGAATGGCAACCTGTTGGTTATGCAAAGGACTGTGGAAGAGCTACTTCTGTACTCACAGATTCCCTAATGCATGATCCTTCCTCTTGGTCTGGGTCTTTATGTACTGTTCTCTTTGTCATCTCTTTCCACTTCTCCCATTTTTTCCAGGCCAATACTTACTTTTCTTCATGACTAACTTCAGGGAGTCATTCTATCTATCCTACTTCTCTCTCTCATCCTGCATTATTCTCCCTAAAACTTTTTGCTAGGCTCCTGTTGCCTTCTTGTCCTGACCACCACCTCTGTGAAAATGGCTAAGTCACACGATGGAAGGGGCCTGGATTCCCTCCTCTCTGCCTCCCATTTTTATGAGGGCACATGCCCCCCTTTGTTGCATTTAGTTGGTTACTTCTTTGTCCTTCCCATTAGTATTTGAGCACCTTGATGGCAGGGCCTGTGTCACGCTCAACTTTGTTTCCCCAGCCCCAAGCCTAGTGCCTGATACATATAAGTTTTTCACTAAAGGTTTGTTGCATGATACAAGTTTTTCACTAAAGGTTTGTTGCATGATTTGTAATCCTTTTGGAACTATTACGTGTGCGGTCCAAACTCGCAGTGGTATAGTATGAAATATAAAGAATCACAGTCCAATAATCAAAACAGCCTGAGCTATTTATTTATATTTCTTAATACAGTGAATATAACCACATTTCTTAAAATCTGTTTCTCTAAACTTTTATGCACTTAAGTTTATCAATATCTGGTTTTCACAATCACTGGCTCAGGCTGGAAAATCCTGTCATGAGCAACTTGGGTTCTCTTGAAATAACTGAGAGCTCTTGATGGATCTTAAGCAGGGAAGTGACTTGTTCATGTCTGCTTTAGCAGGATAACTCAGGCAGGAGGGCAGAGGAAGAAACAGAGAAAGCATTCAGAAGGTGGTTACAATGGTCATCACTATCATCCCCCTAACCCCTGCCAAAAAAAAAAAAAAAAAAGCTGAAGTGAAAACTAGGGCTATAGCATGAGAGTGAAGACAGGGAGCCTGGCTGATACAATTTACTGCTCAATTGATGCTGAGAAGGGAAGAATTGAGACTGGTCTCATGGACTGGCCTGTATGGCTTGGTAGGCAGTGTGCTTGTATTGTGAATGCAAAGGGTTAGAGACATCTCTGATTTATGTTTGTTGAAATCTTGAAGGAGAACGGAAGAGGCCCTCAGTGCTTAAAGTATTTATACTTGCTAACTCAACTGAAATTTTGAGTCTTCCAAACTCTGACAGACTCAGTTCCCAGGCAGTATTATATTTCTCTTTTGTCTGTTTTGAGACAGGGTCTCACTCTGTCACCCCAGGCTAGAGTGCAGTGACATCATCACAGCTTACTGCAATCTCAAACTCCTGGACTCAAGCGATCCTCCTGCCTCAGCCTCCCAAGTAGCTGGGACTACAGGTGTGTACCACCATGCCCGGTTAATTTTTCTATTTTTTGTAGACATGGGGTCTTGCTATGTTGCTCAGGCTGGTATCAAGTGATTCTCCTGCCTCAGCCTCCCAAAGTGCTAGGATTATAGGCATGAGTCACTGTGCCCGGCCTACATTTCTTTTACATGAAAATGATTGAACAACCTTGTTGATACCTGAAAGTATCCCTTTCCCAGCATATGTCCCCACATAATGGAAAACCCCAGTTTGGAACCACCCAATCTATGATTACATCATCTTTCAGAGTGAGAATATTATGCAAAGAGTTGACAAATTGGACCCATGCTTTCTGAGAAAAAGGCCTACCAGAATTAGCGGTTGAGTAAATTGAGGTGTGGTTGTCCACATACCTCTGTAACCTTGCTGTGCTGTCTAAATTTCTCCCATTTGCACATTTTGTGAACCAGGGCCTGTGGCCTGAGATCTCATTTTGGATGAGAAATTTTGTCCCCTGCTTAAATTTTTAAATTTAACTCCCCAAACTCAGATTAAATATCATTGTGTGAAAAGTTTCCATTAATCACTGCAGATATCATATCACAGAAGGCAATGACAAAATCTTCTGGAGACTCCTGTGCCTTTATTTGCCATCATCATCCTTTTTTTCCTGGCAAATGAAAACATTTACCTTCCTGTGGCCAGACTGGAATGGTTCCCTGGTACCCACAAATTCATCACTGGCTAGCTCACAGACAAGTGTATTTCTCACATGAGATTTCTTTCCACCCCCAATATTTTTGCCCTCTATCTAAACTAAAAAAACAATACATTTACTTCGCTTTAAAAATTCCTTTGAAAAAAATGGCAGGGTGGGGAATAAATGAGAGGGAGCCTTTTGACATTTTTAACACTTGGCTTTGATCCGCTCTTGAACTTGGACAAGTCTCTTAATATTTCAGAGGCTCAGTTTGCTTAATTAGGTTAACTAGTTATGTTTGCTAATTTACAAATGGTAGTGATTATAATAGTAATAATAGCCCTGCCTATCCACCCCATGGAGTGGTTGGATCAACTGCAATAACATTTGGGAAGAAAGTTTGTAAATTGTAAAGTACTATACAAATGTCATACATCAGAATTATTCAGTGACATAGTATGAATTTTAGTCTTGAAGGCCAAACGTCTATCTTTTCCTGTTTTTTTTTTCTGACTCTCATGCATATCTCTTCTTCACTGACTTTAAATATTTACTGAGTTATTTGGATGACAGCATTGTGCTAGAAACAGGGTTGACAGCGCATATGACAGAAAATTGATGTCAGCTTCAAGATCAAGAAGATTCCAACAGAGGTGAGAAAATGGCATTAACATCTCATTAGAAAATAAACATAGCTTGATGTGGGATATACTGAAAGGAATTGTATGTGGTAGTGAGTCCCAAACTCGGTGGGACAGGAGATTCACCTGGGGAGCTCATAGAAAGTACAGGTCTCTATTGAATTAGCATGTATGGGGATAGACTTGGAAATGCGTGTTTTGTTTTTGTTTTGCTTTCAGCAAGCTTTCTTGGAGAATTATCAGACAGCCAGCTGTATCAATTCCTTACTGGATGTAGGAGTACAATGGAGAGAGTGTTCTCCATGGAGAGGTCTGAGTGGCTGGGGCTTGGCTTCCTGAAGGACATTGGCCTTGAGGTGGGAAAGGTAGGATGGGTCACGGGAAGGGCACATACCCAAGACCCTACTTCCACTTCCTTGACCTGGCTGACCCTTACTGTGCCTTCAAGATTCAGCAACAATGCCACCTCCTCCCGTGAGGGTTTTCAAACTCCAGGAGACAGGGCTGGGGGTACCTCTGGGCTCCCATAGTGCCCTGTGCTTACTTACCACATCACACTCATGATGATGATTTATAATTATTTGTGCACTTACTTGCTTCCTCTCTAGGCCATGCACTCTATGGGAGGGGGGAAGTGTTTTGCCTGTGCTTGGCATGGCATATAGTAGACATTCAAAAATTATTTGTTGCAATAACAAAAGGTGAAGGCATTCCAGGCAGGGGCAACAGCGTAAACCAAGGTTAGAAAGTGGAATTGACCTTGGTACATGTGAGGGCATGCAAACAGACCGTTCAGGATGGTCCAGCTGGAGAATAGAGAGGAGTAAAATTGGCTTTATTCCCCTAGAAAACAGGCTAAATATCTGCAGTGCACCAGGCCTTCACTGATTAAAAAAAAATTGTCCTTTCTTCAGTGAGGAACTAAGTTTATAAATGAAACACCGTGGGCCAGGTACCCCCAGGAAACAGAATAAGGGCAACAGTAATGAACAGCCCCGCGTGCCACAGCAGCTCAGAGAGTGGACAACAAGCACTGCTGAGAGGTATCAGGATAATGTGACTGAGGCAGGACATTTAAACCAGGTCCTGATGGAGGAGTAGGATTTCATCAGCATTAGACGTGGGCAAAAGGCAGGAATCTTAGAGGCCTTTCCATCTAAAATCACACTTGAAGCTTGAACCCTGTTACCCGTGATCAATCAACTTGTACTTGAACACCTTCAACGATGGGAACTTTTTGTCCCCAAGCACCAGCTCATTCTGTTTTGAATGATTCATGATGTTAGAGCTAAGATTTGTCAGGCAGGCTGTGGTTGCCGTATGGGATATATGCTGGTGTATGTGAGGGGGTTGCTCTGACCCAGCGCTTTTGTGAGGGACCATGTTTATCTTCTCAGCATCGTACACACAATACTAGCACATTGCTCACCAGAGCACACAACTGTAAAGATTTGGTGACCGAATGAATAAATGCCAAGAAAGAAGAGCAGTGTTCCTAGAACACTCTTCCTCTGCAGCAGGGGCCTGTGACCTTGGTGCGTGGAAAGGTGAGGGTGGGTGTTCTGAGAGGAAAGAGGCAGCCTTAAGTCATCAGCACTGAGGTTCAGTGTCCGCTTGTCCCCATTATCTTTCTTAAGTTTCAAAATATTAGGGGGGTACAAACATGGATACCTTGTATAATGCTTAATTCAGGGCTTTTAGGGTACCCATCACCATAATAAGTGTTCATTGTATCCAGCAGAAAGTTTTTATCCCTCACTCCCCGACTCCCCCTTCTTAGATTCTAATGTCCTTTACATCTCTTTATGCCATGTGTGCCCATTGTTTAACTCAAAATTATTAGAGAGCACATGCAATGTTTGTTTTTCTACTCCTGAGATACTTTACTTAGGATAATGGTCTTCAGTTCCATTCAAGTTGCTGCAAAAGACATTATTTCATTCTTTTTTATGGCTGAGTAGTACTCCATGGTGTATGTGTGTGTATATATATATATATGTATGTATATATACACCACATTTTCTTTATCCACTCATGAGTTGATGGACACTTAGGTTGATTCCTCATCTTTGCAAAGGTGAATCATGCTGTGATAAACATTCAAGTGTGCAGGTGTCTTTTAGATAAAATGACTTCTTTTCCTTTGGGTAGATACCCAGTAGTGGGATTATGGGATTGAATGGTATCCTCAACTTCCTTTTTTAATCATCCTATTGAATTTGTATTTCTGCTTTGTATTTTTAATTTATAAGAGTTCTATCTTTTTTCATAAATGTTCTGTTGCAAACTGTAAACATTCTTTTATAAAATTGTATCCCATTTGTCTTTACCTGGATATATAAGGATATCAATTACAGTTCTCTAAATTTTTTTTCCTGTATTTTTCTCTGTTTCCTCTGAGCTGAGTTACTTTTAAAAATGTCTATTTTGGTCTCTGTCTTTCATGGTGAAGAAAGTCCTAAGTATCTATGGGAGGGTTTTCACAATTGGTACATGAATTTCACGGTGGATTGATTTGGTTGGAACCAGGACTTTGTTAGGAGAGTCTCAAACATCTGTGCTGATAGACCATGTAAGTGGGCCATTTGGTTCCTCCAGGAAACTAGGTCACATGCCTGGGAAGAACACACTTGGCTGACAGCATTTCCGAAGCCAGGTGATACTAGCAGAATGGGGAATCTCACATTTCAATATGCCGACTTTCACTTAATTCCCTTGTTTTCAGTATAGTGCTCTTCTATAATCCTAGTGACCCCAGATTAGGAGCTACTCCATGTCAGTTTCTCACATACTAATCCTCCAGTTTCTGCCTGAGTGGGAGAGGTAGTTGTCTGGCTTCAAAGAATGAAGGTGGGGATTTGGGATTCTAACTGCTTGTAAAAGAGACTTCCATTGACCCACTCTTGTCACACTCGCACGTGGTGGAAACTGTCCCCTCTGTGCGCCAGTCTGTCCGGCACTGTGCAACACAAGTGGGTCACATCTTTTTGGTTCCTTTTCTGCACACCTGGTATTCAGCTTTCTCAGGTCCACTTACGCCATTTTCTACTCTCCATCTTTCGAGAATTTGTTGACATTTGTCTTTTGTTCTTGTCCCTTTCCTATTTATTGTCCTTTATACTTTTTGAATTCTTGTAATATCATTTTAGAAAGGTTCAGAGAGAACAGTGACAAACATATGGTTTCAATCCATTATTTTAAACCAGAAGCCCAGATGGACATTTTATTAAAATGATTTTATCCTGTCATGCCTGAGATATTTTCAACTATATGTCACTTTACAACAATCTAAAATATGATGCTAAAATAGAACTGTTTCCTCTGATAACTAAATTTCTCTCTGAAGATTTTACATTAAAAGGCAAATCTTGAATTTGAAATAGAGTTCCAGCTGATTCAATTTGAGGTGCCGAAAGTTGGCTGATCCAAAAATATTTTCTGATTCTAGGATTCTATTGCTAACTCTGTTTGACTATGAACTGAAAATTTTCTTTCCCCCAAAAACCCTTTCACCCTGTTCTTTTGAGATGGGCCAACTCTGCACTGATCTGCACAATGTTGCTTCTTTTTTTCCAGCTGTTTGTTTTAATCTCTTGGCCCATTACAGATGACTTGGAAAGGCTGCAGTCCTCTATAAGTGACTGCATGCTAAATATGAATTTGGAACAGCTCGAATTATCCATGTGTTAAGAGCACATGAGTTGGAGGTGGGCTTTGAATGCCATACTACAGGGAAGACTTAGCTGAATTGTAGAAGGCTGGAATCAGAGTTGGAACAACTGTTAGAAGGTCATCTCTTCTAACCCTTGCCTCCTTGGATGGATTCCCCAAAATGTGGGCATTTGTGCTCTTCCCAACACCGTGTGATTTTACTTGTTTGAACATTCTTTCTGATTGACCTCCATTCTGTAAACACTGAATGTTGACTGAATATGGATAAATAATGTACTTTCCTTTCCTGGAAGAACTTCATAGTTTTCTGATATCTTCATATAGACAAATTCAGTGTGATCTTCATTTCAACGAAGGCCAAGCTTATCTATGAGCCCAAGAGATACATTTCTGTGGAGGTTAGGGAGGCTTCCCAGGGCCTACTTCTTACGGATTTTCCCTGTTATTCCTTTTTATGGGCCTTGGTACAAAACAGAATAGAACTTTCTCACTTATTATAAGCTCTCCAGATAGTCAAAGAAAGGGATCATGTCCCTCCTGAGTCTCTTCCTCTTTAGGCTGCCCATCTCGGATCCTTTAACAACTCATTATCTGGCATAGTTTTAAGTCCCCTCAGCATCTTAGTCATTCTCCACTGGCTTCTCTCTCATTCATGGAAGCCTGGTGCTATTGGTGTGTTCTCTATGGCACACAGGACTATTCAAGTTCCTTGATCTGTAAATACTACACTTTTTATGAATACAGACTACCAGTGAGTTTGAAATTTGGCAGCCAAAGTACAATATTGATTCCCATTGAGCTTATAGGTCACAAACCTTTCCCCTTTTGAATTGTTATTGATTTCTGAAATTTAAGTATAGGAAATTACATTTGCACTCTTAAATTCTATCTTGTTAGACACATTTATCTCCTCATACCAACCTATTGCAATGCTTTTCCCCCCTGAATTGGTCATCCACTATATTGATTATCTCTCTCAACTTCGTTTTATATTAATAGATTTCGTTAGCATGAGAGTCAGCCAGAATAGGCTCAGCTATGTTGAAGGACAAACAAGTCCTAAACCCCAGTGACTAACAAAATCCAAAGGATTGTTTCTGACTTGTGTTACATGTGCATTGTGGACTGGCTGGGACTCTCCTTGTCTCCTCACTCCAGGAGCCAGGCCGAGTGAAACCTTCATTTCCAAAGTTGCTGGTCAATGTGGCAGAAGGAAGAAGATTCTGGAAGGTTTCACACCAGCAGGTAGTGTTCCAGCCTGGAAGTAATAATGCATATCACTTTTGCTCATTAGCTGGAATTAGTTTCATGTCCTCACCAACCACATGGAGGTCAGAAATTGCAATTCTATCATGTATTCAAGGATATTTCATGAATGGGACCAGTGACTATCACAGTATGATCTTTATGTTCTCGACATAGAAATTAATAAAAAATTTTGGCTAAGATAAGACCTAGAGAATATTCCAATAGTGTACTCCTAGAGATCTCCTTGAAATGGGTATGGGTGCATTAGTCAGTACTCATGGTATGTTCTTTCCACAAGGTACAAGTTCACTCAAGTGCACTATCTTCTGAATCACATTTCCCTATCCGCTTCACAGCACATTATGAGAGATGAAGGCAAAGCCTTCGCTGGAGTTTGTCTGCAATAGGTTATATATCTTGGGGTGATGAAATGGCCTTTATTATTATTTTTTCAAAAAAATCTGATTTGTGGTCATTCCCTTATCATTCTCTAGCTTTGTGAGCACTGGGAAATAAATATACCTCTCTGGGCTTCAGGGTTTGCTTTTGCTTTTTTAAGTTTACAAATTTAAGTCAAGATGATTTTTAAAAATCCCTCTAATTACTTCTAGCTCCAAAATGCTAAGAAATTTTATCTTGTTCTTTCAACCAAATAAGTGTTCACAAAACAAATAAGGTAATTCTGTCATGATTAGCTTTCAGGGAACCTTTGCAGGTACTAACAATCATTAATTCTATTTCTAGATTATCACTCCCAGATTCTGTAAGGGAGGGAAAAGACCAAGTCACAGGATTGAGTGGACTTCTGAGTTGGGGCAAATAGGGGAAGGACATAGTTTATGGTGCTGGGGATACATGTAGGAAAGAAAATGTAGTATTTCCTTCAGAGAGCACCATGGACTTCTCACCCATGAATATCAGCAAGGCATTCCAAGTATAGTAGATTATACTACTGTTTTCAATTATTTGCTGCCTTTCTTGTGAGAAGGTTATACTTCTGTGTCCTATTTACATTAGGCCAGACTTTTTGATTTACTTTGGCCAATAAAATGTGAGTAGAAGGCATGTATGCTAAGCAGAGTCATTAGGCCATATTGCATGGTTCTGTCATTGCTCCTTTCTCCACAATGCAAGAATGACATGTCCCAGATAGGTGTTTTCCTTCAGTCTGGATTCAAGAAATAAAAGAAATATGGAGTAGAACTACAGCCAGTCTGCAGGTGCACATTTGTTATACACCACTGAGATAGTAGGATTGTTTGTTACAACAGCATTACCTAAGAAAAGCTGACTGATACACTGGGCTGTCCAGCAGGTGGACAGAATTAGCCCCGGAACCCAAGATCAGGAACTGCTTAAAGGTTCTAAGATAGGAGGGATTTTAAAGGTAACCAGGATTGTCAAATGCAGTGAAGAAATCAAGAAACATATTAACAAGAGACTACTTTGTTTGGGGACCAGGTAATGCAAATGAAAGGGCTTTATAAATAATAAAAGAGCCATCTAATGATAAGACATTATTACTAAAGCACCATGAAATTCTAGCAAATTAATTCAGTGTTGTTTGTAGAAATAACAATGTCTATGAACTAGCAAGACAAACACCAAATCAAGGAGGTAAAGAAGAAAGCAGGCATTAAAAAATGAAGATATCCAGATGAGGGACTTACAGGAGACTTTCTCTTCTCTTAGATAAATAGCTTTGTTGATGTAAGTATTTGTATTGAGCTTTGAAGAAGTAGGATATCATGATCCCAGAATGGGTCCAAAGTGGACTCTAGCTGCTTTATCACAGAAAGGAGTATCGACGTATTGCTCTTAATAAATGGCCCTGTCATACGAAGAGTCTTTGTTACTCACATAGGGAAGAGACAGACAGAGATGGGTCATCCAGAATTCAAGCCTCATTCCCTTGATTGATTTCAGCCTACTCACTGAAACAGGGGTGCAGGGCCAGGCTTTCTCTTTCTTAACACAGGATGATCAATATGTTTTGCGAAGCGTATTCAGTTGTTTCCTCAGTGCCTGGTACTGTGTCTGCATGTGGAAGATGCTCAATGGATATTGAATGAATGATTGTGCATGTGTTCTCCTTTCCCAGAGCCATGTACCCCATCTCTTACTGAGCTCTGCTGCTGCCTTCAGATGCTATAATGGCTCTAAGGGAGGAATGACAACTTCTGCCAGAAAATAGAGCTGGAGAGAGGGACTGAAAAAGTTTTCACAGAGCAGACCAAGCTGCTGTCTTAAAGGATGAGAGGAGTTTGTGAGGCACAGGTGGTAACAGGAAAACATGTGCAAAGACATAGAGGGATGAAATAGAATATTAAAAATATCAATTTTACCATTTACTGAGCACATACTTTGTGATACTTTTGTTGGGTATTTATGTACAACATCTTTACCTCTGGCAACAGACTTGCAGTGACATACCACCTTTCCAGGACCTCAGAGGGAACATCCATTTCAATGACAAATTGTTGCTCAGAGAGGCTCAGTGATGTGCCCAAGGCTGCACAGCTCTCAGGTGGCAGAGCTGGAATCCAAACCCTCTGGGCTCTTTTCACTACTCAGAGTTGTAGATGTAGTTTGGAATTGCTCCGTGTCTCATATTCATGATCTGTAAAGTGTGTATGTTTGACTCCATAAATGACTTCGTTTTTTCCAAAACTGAAATCTATGTCTGCTGAGCTCTCTTCTCAGAGAGGAGCGAGGCACAGTGATTAAGCTAGGGTGCTCCACAGGCGGAGAGTCCTGGCTCCCATCTCAGCTCTGTCACTTATTTTGGATGTGGCTTGGGGTAGTCGCTTACACAAAGGAGTGACATGACCAACATTTGTTTGGCTCTTCACAGTTTACAGACACATGTAGCATTCACAGCACTTGCTGCAATTCCAGGTGCTGCATGCTGTTTTAGACTCAAATAAGTGGCTTTAAATGGTTAAATTGCAAAACCCAAGTTGGAGATGTTGGAAAATAGTGTAATAACAAGGCAAACCAAATGAGTTGTTTGCCTTCTTGAGGGAACCAGCTAGTGTAGACGTTGTTCTCTGCCCTAAAGGGGACGCTGCGGTCTGTAATCCCAGGGAGTGCTACAGTGTTGCATGGGGTGAGGGCAGAGGGGGAACAAGAGGAGGAGGGATGTGTGTGTGCTGCGGTGTGACCAGGTGTCCATCATCATGTTTCTACTGAGAGACTGTGCTGTTTTTGTATGTACCATCACATTACAAGGTTGCCTACTTTTTCAATTTTAAATACCTTATTCCTATCTAGTTGGAGGGCCTTTTCCACTTAAGAACACGTTTTTAATCATTTTCTAAGAGTTACTAAAAAGAAAACACACATACACAAAGAAGGGAACAACAAAGTGTGTTATCAATAAGTAACCAATAAATCTCCACCAAGCCGTATTATTAAAGAGTTAAATTTGGCTTTCAAATATCTGAAAGTGTTCCCTCCTCGGACCACAGCCCCTTATGGTATAATTCCAGAGGGATCCTTAAGCAATATTAAATAACAACACTAGTTGCCTCTTATTGTTGGCCACATGTCCTTCCTGAACCCTTATCTCACTCTTCACAACAGTAAAATTTCTATTATTGTACGTGAACAAATGGAGGCTCATAGAGTTGAAATAATGCCATACAGTCGCCAAACTCTTAGGACAGAGCTTGGAGTTAGGCAGAACTCTGTTCGACTCCAGCTTTGCTTCATACTAGCAAAGATATTCAAACTCTTCATGCCTCAGTTTCCTCTGCTGTAAAATGGAGATAATAATGCCTTCCCTCACAGGGCTGTTGTGAAAAGTCAAAGAGAGGGTATGTGTGAGAGGCTGAGCACACGGCCTGTGGCAGAGCTCTGCAGGTGGAAACAAGCAAGGCCATGATAGCCTGATACTCATCTACATACATCACTCACTCCCTTTCCAAGTTGATTCTGCAGGTTTGGAATAGAGCCAGCCCTTGGGTGTGTGCACCAAACACATTTGTCTTTTTGATCATGTCCCAGCTAGGGTGATTGCTTTTAATCAGAAAGGTGGGGAGGCAAGAGTTTTTCTCCTTTATTCTGGTGTGCCTGGCTGAGCTGCCTCACCAGCTGCCTGCATTTGGGGAGAGCCCCTTTCTCTCGTCAATTGCTCCTCCATTACTGTGGGCTAGGAATTTGCGGCTATGGAGGCTTCCTCTGTCTGCTCGTCTGGTCAGCTGGAGATGTGTTTGTTTTCATTTGTTTGGTGCTTCTCAAAACTGGCTACTTATCAGCATCAATGGATGAGTGGCTAATACATGCCTGTGTTTGACAAATCTTATCTTGAGACAGTGAGTCTGATTCAGCAACACCCAGAAGTTTGTATTTCGAAAAACCTTTACTCATTGTTTTGCATGCACAGCCTGGTTGAGAATCACAGAGAGGCATCTGGTCCAAGGAGAATCGAGTGTGTCTATCAGATGTCCTCTGCAGTGTGACTATCATATGGCTTTTTTAGTAACACGTGCCATGGCTGTAAATAGCGATTTTAACGATGATTGACCTTTCTGTATGTTAGACCATTGAATCTTCTCCACAGTCCCTAAGGTGGGCAATATTATCTCCACTCTGTAGGTAAAGAAACAAAGACCCAGAAAGGTGCTGTAATCTGCATGGCCACACAGCAAACTTAACATCCTTACATAGGTTTCCCTGACTCCGAGTCCAGGGCTCTTTCTCCTGCAGTTCAGGGAGCTGAAACAAGAGGGTCCATTCATTTCACTAAGGTTCAAGCTCGAAATACCCTGAAAGTCATGCTTTAAGGTGCCACAGTGAAGATGTTTTGGTAAATTCAGATTAATGTCAGGTAAATCTTGGTAGGCTTTATAGAAGAGGTAACTTCTGGCATGAGATTTGGAAGGAGGATACCATTTGAATTGGAGGTGAGGAAGTGGGTGTGTAGTGCTTAGGCATGAGAGGAGTCAAGATGAAAAAGCCCCCAACGCCTATTCCACTGCTTTTGGGAAAGGGAATCGGAGAATGCAGAGAACCTCTGGGAGGGTGTCATGGAACCAGCTTGCCTTTGGAATCATTGCAACGTCCCCCACCCCCCACGTGAAACAGGAAGCCCTTAAATGGTATTCAAGTAATTGCTCAGCATTCTTCGGTTGACAAGCTCATGGAAATGACATCTCCTTTAGCAATTTGACTATTAGAGCAGAAAAATGCTAAATTAAATAGAATTATTGAATTGAATTTACCCTCTCTTGATGTACAGAGGGGTTTCTTTCCTTGCATGCATTAAAGTACTATTTGGATAGCAGGATGTAATTAAAAGCTAATATTAACCACTTTAAGAGAATCAGCTCAAACACAAGAAAATTTAACTCCAAGTTGAATATGTATATATCACATTCTTCAGTAATATTAGGGGCAAGATGCCTGCTTTGCACAAGTTATGGGATTTTTCTAAAACAAGGCTGTAGAATTTAATTTCCAAGATATTCAAACTGAAGTATCTCAGAGTATTCATTCAATTATTCATTCAGCAAACATTACTGACTACCTGCTGTGTGTTCCAGGTGCTGTGTTAGTTATGGAAAAGAAAGACACAATACTTCCCCGCTCTCGTTGAGTAGGAGAAGGCAGAAAAGTAAACAGATTTATCAAACAGTGTGTTTATTTTGTGATAGCAGAATTTGTTTAGAAGCTAAGTTTGCACAGAGAAGAGGAATCGATAGAATTTAGCTGAGCAGATCAAAGCCTGGTTATGTGCAGCAGAGAGGTCTAGCACAAAAGAGTATGGTGACAGTGCATTGTGGACAATAAGAACAATCACAACAGCAATGTCATCCACAACCAAACACAGCTCAGTATGAACACAGCTTCTACCCCTGAGTGTGGTGGTCAGGGAGCGTGGGGAGATGCGGCGGGGTTGGGAGCAGAGGCGTGCTTCGTGTGTCTGGTTCACGAGCCTGGATTTCACCTTCAAGGTGGTGGGGAGTTGGTGAAGATCCAGGGATGGACATGCCACTATTTTTTTGTTGGTTTTGTTTTTAAGCACAAAAGTATAGGTCATTTACTGGCTTCTGAAGTTGATGAAGATACAGGGGTTCCTGTAAGGAATCAGCTCCGAGCTGAAAACCAAAGAATTGACATTGCCAGGACCTTCCATTGCTCATCTCTGCTTATCTCCCCTTCTCTTCAAATGGCAGCCTCAGCCTCTCCTACTGCAGACAGCAGCCTTTCCCATGTGGCAGAAGACACGAAATGGAGTTTCATTCTTCAGCATCTGTGTCATGGTTCTGGGCAAGGGCTCTGGTTGCCCTTGCTTGGAACAATCACTCTTGCCAGTGAGGGGAGATACTCGACAGACTGGGTATGGAAAAACTCACATCAGAGGTTGGAGAGGAGGGCAGCAAGACTAGAGGCAGGGAGGAGAGAGGTGATGGGTCCTGAGCTAATAGAGTGACAAAGAGAATGGTGAGAAGGAGTGGGGTCAAGGGTGTGAAGGAGGCAGCAGTCATAGAACTTAGGGATTACATGGAGAGGAGTGGCGGGAATGAAGGGTGTGGGGAGTACAGTGTTGCCTCAGTTTCCTACTTGATCAACTGGATCCGTGGTCGTCCCATTTACTGAGCTATGGGGGAGGAGCAATTTATCATGGGAAAGAGGAAATTCAATTGTACTTTCTATTCTACTTCCCATCATTATTTAAACCTTTTCTCTGATTTTTCAAAGGCAATAATTGTCATTTTTGATTTAAAAACATTTAATCAAATTAAAACTTTATTTATATTATCTGAAATGGGTGATATCTTACTGATGTAGGTCTTCATTAGCAGATTAACAGATGTATTAACAGCAATCTTCTAAGAATTAGGTTAGGAAAGGTGGTTGGGAGAATTTAAAGAAGAACCGTTTGTGTAATGCCTAGTAAGATGGCTCAGGAATGGTTGGGGTCCATTCTCTGATGTCCATCCATGGGGCCAAAAATGGTTTGCTCTAACAAACAAAAACTCAACAAAGTTTTTTTCTTTTAAGAAATTCAGTATGTTTGTAAGCATACTAGGATCAATAAAACTGCATTTATTTTTGTTTATGAATGAACATGGTTCAGATCTTTCATGAATTCAGACTGGCTCCTGTAGTAGTTCCAGCTAGTAGGATTCATTGGACTTTGACTTGAGACATTGAACAGCAGCATTTGCTGCACATATTATGTCTTTGTATATCATCTTTTCTCTGCCTCAAATGCCCTTTCCCATATTTCCCGCTGGGAAAATTTTGACTTATCCTTTGAGACTAAATTCAGGTGTCACCTCTCCAACTGTGAAGGCTTCCCCTGGACAAAATGCACCACTTTCCCCTGTGCTTTACCAAGTGGTAGCCCAGAGGTTGAGAGCATGGAGTTTGACTTTGATTGTGTTCAAGTCTACTTCTGTGAAATATTAGAGAAAATACTAACCTCTCTGAGCCTCCATTTGCTAACGATGCAATGGGGTTAATAACAGTACCTTATAGGGTTATTGCTAAGACTAAATGATATAAGGCACATGAAGTGCTTAGCATAGTGTCTGGCAGTTAGAAAGTGCTTACTAAATAATGAATGAGTAAATGAATGAAATAATAAACATGTGCATAAAAGAATAGCCCAAGATAAGAGGCATCTACCTGATCTGTTTGGTTATCGGATGGTGATTATTTGACAGTATATATCCTGACATTCAGATTAATGCCTTCACATTTATTGAGCAGTTTGAAATATCAAAGTGGATATTGTTTCTCAGCACTGTTTTCTTATCTCAGTGTAATAATCTTTCCCCTTTTCAATTGAAGAAAGACCAACAGATTCAAGTACCTCATGGATTGTGCTGACTGGAGTCGGAGGATCCCACCGCCTACCTTCAGGGAGTCTTGGAGGCTCGGCCAGCTCATCCTAGTGCCCCACACCCCTGGCTGCAGTGGCTGTGACCAGAGTGAGCACAGAGGCCCCAAGCTGGAACAGAGTCTGGCTCTGGAATCTTACACGGAGGGGCTGGGTGAGAGGCTCCCGCTCTGCTAGGAGATGACCAGCACGTGGCCGCTTCTCCTCATCTCCTCTCAGTGCTGCAGGGAGGGAAGCCACGTGCAGTAGGCCAGAATGCGGCCGACACACAGGAAGAAACAGCCTTGACAATGTCTGAGTCCCTGAGGCCTATTTTTCCCTTGGACTTCCTTGTTAGGTTATCTATACATTTTTTTTTTTTTCTTAAAATAGTTTGAATTGGGCTTTTTGCTTCTGGACTCACTCACTTGAATGACTGCTTTATGATCCTCACCACCACCCTATGAGGCAGCTATTGTCCTTTGCTTCCTTTCAGATGTAAACCCCAGGCAGAGAGGCTCAACGACCCATCCAAGGATGCCCAGCTAAGTGGCAAAGCTGGGTTCCAAATTCAGGTCTGTTTGAGTCCCAAACCCTTGCTGCCTCGACTGTTTCTGTTGACATGTGGCCCCGGTACCTGCTTGTGGCCCTGATCTTCCTAAACACCAGCCTGTGTGGCCAGGGGGTGCTGTCCTTTTCCTGGGCATCTTGTCACCGTGTCCTCACAGAACCAAGGGTGGGAATGCCTTTGTATATTCAGCTCCCATTTTTGTCTAACTCAAAATTATTGGTAGATTTTTATATTTAAACTCTTCCTCACTCCCTTTCTAAGTCGCTCAGGGACTGGACCGTGAAGAGCCTCCTCACCAGGCTGCCTCTGACCCGTCCTGTGATGGGTCCATTAATCTCCCAGACTGCGAGGGAGGATGTGACTGCCTCAGACAGCCTTTCTTAAGAGACAGCAAAGGTAGCCAGGAGGACATGACTGAAATTTAAATTGCAGCAGCCTGCTCAGGACAGAAGAGCTCAGTCTGGGAGGAAAAGCAAGCTGGCAGCTTTATTTAGTTTACTGATTCATTATATACAGAGTGAATATGTTAATATAATGGCCTGATTTGATAATTCATAAGATAAGCGTGTTTGTTGCCAACCATAGGAGAAATTCTAGGGGCAGAAAGAAAGATCCAAGACATAGCATGTATATCTGCCTACATGTATGTTTTATATTCTTATTAATGATTCAAATTATACCCAACTGTATTTATAGCTGAATTCTTCTTCTTTTTTTTTTTGAAGAAGCTCATTGCAACCTCAAACTCCTGGGCCCAAGCGATCCTCCTGCCTCAGCCTCTCGAGTAGCTGGGACTACAGGTGTGTGCCACCATGCCCGGCTGATTTGTTTCTATTTTTGGTACAGGCAGGGTCTCCCTCTTGCTCAGGCTGGTTTCGAACTCCTGAGCTCAAGCAATCCTCCCGCCTCAGCCTCCCAGAATTGCTAGGATTATAGGCGTGAGGCACTGGCGTATCCAACCTAGCTGAATTCTTCTATTTTCTTTATCCGTGTTAAAGGCTATGAATTAAAATAGTTTTTAGAATTTTAGCTGTTGGTTTTAGTTCTAAAATAGTTTTTCCAAACTATTAACAATGAGCTAGAATTTTATCCTCAGTCTGCATCTTAAGGTGTTTTGCATCTACTTATACATCTTCATTTATAGGACAGTATGGATTATAATATTGGATAAGGCCTCTTTTTTTTTTGACTATCATACTTCTCTGAACTAACCTCCTACTCCACCTTGGTCTCATGTGCTTCAGAAGTTTTCAACTTCTTGGCACCAACATCTCAACTTTCTGACGCTCAGCACACTTAGAATTTTTTGTTCAATGCAATCTGGCTAGATTTCAAGCACTATGTATTGCCTGCAGCATGGTCTTGTACGTTTGTGTTTAATAAATATTTGCTGAAAGATGCAATGGGCTATAATCTCCCATGTCACATCATCGGAGTCACTAAGGCCATCACTGGGCTGGTTGGGAAACGGGAAATGGGGCACTGGTGGCCTCAGATTTTCTCCACTGTGGCAGGCTCAGTTGTGCCCTTACTGTGGTGAGCCATGGTCCTGATGGGAGTAGAAAGCAGCCTGTGAATCCTGTATATTTGGACTTCTACCCTGGTACTCATTCTGTCATATGTTGTTATATTTTTTTCATATCTCCTTCCTCTGTTGAACTGTAAGCTATTGAGGGTTGGGGATAATGTCTTATTCATTGCCCAGAACATTTATTGGCACCTAGGTATAAGTCAAATTGCTAATATTTATTGAGTGTTGACTATGTGACACATTTTATACTAAGCATTTTCCATATAATGTGTTATTCCTCGCAACATCCTATGAGGGGGGCACAGTTATTATAGCCATTTTAAAGATGAGAAAACTGAGGGTAACAGGGATTTTAAGTACCTGCATGCATATAAGACCATCATTGGTAAGACAAGGATCCAAACTAAGACTATACAGCTCCACAGATCACACTCTTAACCAATACTACCTCTCAATATATGTTTCAATTAAATTCAGTTTGAGATGAACAAGTAAGCCCTGTTTGAGGTCTCAAGAAAAAGAGACACAAGTCATTTTAGACAAGGTAAGAGTTAGACAGGTGCACCTGAAAGGCCAGGTAGGCATATATCATTGTGCCTTGGAATGTGGATGTCTGGAGGGGAAGAGGAAGAAGTACCAAGTTCCTTCTTGATGCAGAAGTTATACAGAAGTGGGGTGCCCTGGTGTTGGGGAAGCAATGAACACCTAGTAGGTAGTATTGGGGGATGGTGGGGTAATAGCCCTAAGTTACACAAGACCAGTTTATTGTAATCCTTAGGAGCAAATGTTGTAAAGGCAGGTAGCCTGTTTTAGCACAATGCCTGACACATGGCAAATGCTTAGTCTGTGACAGCTATCCATTGTCACCATTTGAGAATATTTCAAGTACTCAGAGTAAATACCATATGTCCACAAAGATCAAAGCACTAGTGCTTATAAATTCTTATGAAGCTGAAGTTCTACAGAGGCGAGAACCCAACCAAAGAGTCTGGTTCTGTCTCAGAGCTAACCACTCTCATCTCCCCTCAACCTGGGACGTGGAGCCGCCGCACCTGTGGGAGTATCTGGCCCCCAGAGAAGCATGAGTGTTGCCTGGCCCCGTGCGGAATCCTTCACCCACTGCTCGTGGCCATTTCTGTGGAGATGTCTGTTTCCATTTCTCTTATCCATTAACTCACGCAAGGCACTCTCTGGCTAATTGAATTCGCTAGAAGGCTGCCTTCTGTGATTAGGTGTCCTGCAGCCTCAGCTGGGAGGAAAAAGAGACCAGGCAAAGAGGCAAACATCTTGGTGAGCGCGATTCAATCTGTTGCTAAATTTAATCTGTATATTTCTGGTTTCTTTTCTCATTCACCACCTGCAGAGATATCTTTAAAACGTTCCTGACACATCAGCAAGGTGGGCAACATGCCAAGACTAAGGCTGTCCATTTTCAATTCATTTTATATATGTCCCCAGTGACCATCAGGTAGTGCTTTTCCTTTATTCTCCACATCAGCAATTCTACACCGTGGGAGAAGAGACTGCAGTGTCTGCCCCAGATACAGTCTCTGAAATAGGTTTTAACAACATCAGGCTGTCCCCAATTTTCTTCTGTCCAGAAAATTGGTAGGCCCTCGGTTCTCTTAGTTTTGGAGCTGTCATTTCACATTATATCAAGCACTTTAATCCATATAAATCTTATATGATAGAAACTTTATTTAAAATTTCACATAGTAAGTTGTAGTTGAATCAAAGATTTGTAGACATATAATTAAGTGTGTATTAATTTTGATTTAAGTTTTTGTATTTTGGGGCCAATATATTTTCATTGTCAGGCCTCTTTTGTAGGACTCTAAAAAACTCATGGACCCTAGGTCCTGTACCCATAGTGGCTGACAGATGACACTGCTCATGCATAATAGGCCACACTGAGGGCTAAAAAGATCCAGGTGATTTATTGTTTGCCTGCCATTATGACATTTCCTATAGTAGAGGCAAAGAATGCTGCCCTGTGATGGCTCAGAGCACAGGCTGTGGCATCAGATTGGAGTCTATCCAATCAGAGTCTCGGTTTCTGCCTTTGTTAAGACTGGGATGATGATAGTACGTACTCACTATTGCTGTTTGAATAGTATCTGTGGCCACTTGTAATTTGTCAACTTGGTGAGGCAGAACTACATTTCCCAGAATTCTCTTTCCTGTCCACTTCTGGTTAGAGTGGGCGGGGCCCCCAGAGCAGCAGCAGCTTTGTAGTCTGCACACTTATTGGTTCATCTGGGTGGCAGGAAGTAGGGACTAGGCCTGCAACACCGCTCCCCTCCTCTGGGCCTTCCTTATGCTGCTCTGACTCTTGCGCCAGGTGGATCTGTTTAGCTGCAGGAGGAAGGGTCCTCGCTTTTGCAGGACACTTTCCACCAAGACCAGAAACACAAAAAAGCCCCTGACCATCCTCATGAGTTCCAGCTTAGTCTCTCCCCCATTTCACATCTGTCTTCCCTTCCTGACTGTCTTCTCTGAGGACTTCACACTCCAGCATCAGGTGCGATGCTGATCAGCTTCCGTAATTGCATAAGATCAAATCTCTGTGACAAATCACTTTCTATGTTTGCAGTGGTCATTGAACTACAACTGAAACACTACTTGTTGTTGTTTAAATGAGATAAGGCTTGTAAAGTGCATAGTACAGGGCCAGGGCTATATTAAGCGCTTGATAAACACCTTCATTACAATCTGAAAAGATGGACATTATTTGACCAACAGAGATCTAAGACCAGGACTGAACACAGAGCCTGGCACATAGCAGATGCTCATTCAACAAACTTGTTGAATGTTTTTCATCACAAGAGAGAGAAACAGTACTATATGCGGCAATACATGGGAGTTGAGGGGGAAGTGGTGGATCAGTTGAGTAATAGGACATCTATATTTAAGAATACCATTTTAAAGAAATGCAATTTATCATTTCAAGTTTGTAGAGTGATCACCTAGGGCAACATCATACACTGTAAATAGTTACTGAATATATTCCTTGGGACCAGTTTGCACAGTTAGATACCTATTATGTTTAAATAAAAATAGATATTTCTATGGTACCTGAGAATAAAACTATTCTCTTAAATGGTTTGCACATTCTGACAAGTTTCTCTCTGTCACATCTCTCTGGTCTGGTTTCCTGTGCATCCTGAGTAAAGGCTCCTTTTTCCCAAATGGCACTTTTGACACCAATGAGTTTCATATTCATCTTCTTTAGCCACCCATGTCATTGTGGCCCTTCCCTGGCTCTTATCTTAAGCTTAGACTGAGTCACCTCTGAAAGCTTTCCTCTAATTGTTTCAGTTATTTAGTGCTGCATAGTAAACCACCCCAAACAGCAACTGTTTATTTTGCTCATGAATCTATAAGTTTGTCAGGACTCAGCAAGGACAACTTGTCTCTGCTCCATGATATCTGGGGCCTCAGCTGGGATTGTTCAAGTAACTGTGCCTAGAACAGTGGAGGGCTGGCCAGGTATCCCTCTCATCTTATAGTCCCAGGATCTCTCCTTATGGCCTTTCCACATGATCTCCCCAGCATCAGTGACCTCAGAATAGCTGGACTTCTTACAGAGCTGCTCAGAGCTTCAAGAGTAAGTGCTTTAAGGGGTCTAGGTGGAAACTATAAGGCTTCTTTCTCATGAACAGCCTATGTAGTCCCAAACTGTCATGTATGCCCTATTTTATTGGTCAGGCTAATCATTGTGCACAGCCCAGATTCAAGTGTAGGGATATTAGACTCCATTTGTCAATGAGAAGCATTCAATTTGAGATGAACAAGCAAGCCCTGTTTGAGGTCTTAAGAGAAAGAGACACAAGTCATTTTAGACGAGGTAAGAGAGTTAGACAGCAAGTAGCAAAGAACTTGTGGCCCTCTCTAATCTACCTCACTGTATTAGAGTGTGTGTGTGTGTGTGTATAAAATGAAGAATTGGCTCATGTGAGTGTGGAGGCTGAGAAGTTCCACAATCTGCAAGTTGGGGACTCTCAGTGAAGCCAGTGTTGTAATTCAGTCTGATTCTGAAAGCTTAAGAACCAGGTGAACTGATGGTATAAGTCCCAGTCCGAGGGCAGGAGAAGATGAGATGAAATGTTCCAGCTCAAACAGCAAGGCAGAAAAAAGGGAAAAATCTCTCCTGCTTCTGTTTTTTGTTCTATTCAGGCCGTCAGTGGATCGACTGATGCCCTTCCACACTGGAGAGGAAACTTACTTTACTGAGCCCACCAATTCCAATGCTACTCCCATCTGGAAACACCCTCAGACACATGCAGAAATAATGCCTCACCTGCTATCTGGACATCTGGTGGCCCAGTCAAGTTATCACATAAAATTAACCATTACATACACTATTAATATTTGATTCCTCTGGGTACCAGCTCATTTTCTCCCATCTGTCATTCTTTTATTTCAATGTGCCTATTCATTGGGACCCCAGTTCCTTTGATGTCTGTTTATTTCCGCTCCTATCTTTATGTTCCTCCCTTCCAGTCTGGACTTCGTGGTCCACCACTTTACCACTCTCAGTGTCCTTGTCCCTTTAACTTCCTGTCACAGCCTCTCAGCAAAGTCTCAACCATGGAGCAGTCCAAACAAAAGCCATCATCGCTGCTTCACAGGGTGATGAGAGCACCAAGGAAATGCGTGTGTGGGTGGCCTGGGGGATCTCAGACCGTCCCCAGAGCCACTCCTCAGTGGACGTGTTGTGTCCCCTCTCCATAGCAGCCATGTCAGCCCTTGCCCACTCTTCTGGTACTA
Source organism: Cheirogaleus medius (assembly GCA_008086735.1). Classification (NCBI taxonomy): domain Eukaryota; kingdom Metazoa; phylum Chordata; class Mammalia; order Primates; family Cheirogaleidae; genus Cheirogaleus; species Cheirogaleus medius. The sequence continues at coordinate 48,790,842 of VBSM01001265.1, forward strand.
GCCCTCACCCAGTCTCGCCACTTCCATCTTCATTCTCAGCTGATGACCTTGTTTCCTACTTCGCAGAGAAAAATACTCTCTCAACTTCCGATTCCCTGCTTCTCTAAGACAAGTACGTCTGAATCTGAAGCCCACTGGTGCTTTCTTCCAACTTTGTCTCAGAGGAAGTGAGGCGGGGGGTCCCTTCTGTCCAAGGCCAAGCTCCCCCTCAGTGCTCCGCTGCGTATCCTTCGGTTTCCTCAGGAACTTTGCTCCATCCCTGATTCCTTATCTTTTTGTATCTTCAATAACTTCCTATGAATGGGGTTTTCCTTTTATCGAGTAGGAATATCAACAACAGGAGCAGCCAATACTTACTGAATATGGCTCTCATAACTTACTGAATGCTAACAACTCCATACACCTTGGTATTGCTGTTACCTCCACCTTACAGGTGAGCAGAATGGGATCACGAGGAGGCAGAGAACATATGCGAGGTTATGCGGCTTCTGTGTGGACCTGGGACTTACACTCAGAGTCTGGCTCTAGGACTTGAGCTCTCGGATGCTGTGATGTAGCACTTCATGCTGCTTCACTTCATGTACAAATGTTCAAGGAAAAAAAACCCAAGACACTTTCTTTCCACTGGTATCTGCTGCCCCATCTCTCTCACACACAAAATTTTTGGAAAATATCATCTTCACTTCCTCACTTCCTCTTCAACTGCTCCCACAAGTCCACCGAAACCACCCAGGCACCCACACGCCCACATTTAGATTTCAGTCCTGATTTTTCTGGGGTACTTTGAGTCCCTGACCATTGCTGTTCCATGCCCTCCTCCTCCCTTGAGTTTCTCGTGATTTTGTCCCGATGTCTCCGGCCACTCCTCATTCACCCTTGACAGCTCTTCTCCCGCTGCCATGCTCTTCTCGTAGCAGTTCTTGTTCCTTAGGCTTCTGTGTGTGCCTAAGTCTTCTTACCCCTCACAGTCTCCCTGCGTGAGTTCATCTGCTGTCGACGCTGCGCTTATGCAAACTCTATGCCGATTACTCTCAAATGTGTACTTCTGGCTCAGATCTCCTCCCTGAGCTCCAGCTCTATTCATGAAACTGCTGGAGACATGGTTACCTAATAGTGTGAGTCACTCCTGTGGAGGGGTTAGTGGGCCAGGGGAAAGCCAGGGAAGGTAGGTAGCTTGACGGTGTGACAAAATCCTAGGGAAGCTAGAGGGAGCTGATGGCAATGCTGGATCAATATGTGAGTTGCTAGAAATGGAAAGACAACGATTTGGGATGACCATGTAAACCTGTGGGTGCCTGTGCAGGAAGAAATGTGTTACATAATATCACGGAACAGGATTGATACATCTCCATAGAAACCTCGAAAAAAATATGTACAAAACTATGCTTGCCCTTTCTTTTGCAAACTTGCTGTTCCTGTTACCTTTGAATCAGTAAATGGCTCCATAACCCACCTGGGTCACCCAAACCAAATTCTAGATCATTGCTCTTTTTTGCTTACCACATTATATTAGTCTGTAAGTCTTATTGTGTTTCCTAGATATATTTTGATTTCACTCATGCCTCTCTCTCAACACGTCTGCCATTGCCTGTCTGGACTCTTTCAAATCCTCTAGACTAATCTCCCAGCTGCTGTCTGACTGTCCTTTTAGAAAGACTTCTCTAAAATGCAAATGCTATCATATTACCCCTCCCCACCTTTTTGCAAATTTTTAGCTACTCAGATAGCCTATTAAATAAAATCCAAATTTCTTCCCAAGGCTTGAGAGGCTCTTCATTATCTGGCTCCTGACCTCTCTCTCCAGCTCCGTTCTCTGCAAAGCTGCTCATGCACTCAAAGTCTGAACTAAGTGGAACAGTTCGCAGTTCCCTGGCATTCCTACTCTCAACTGCTGTTCCTTCTGCCTGAGATGTCCTCTGGTTTCACAGCCTGGCTGACTCCTCACTGTCCTTCCCTCCCTGTTCCACGTCACCTCCTCCTGGAAGCCTTCTCCAACCTGGCATTTCAGGTTAGGCTCTCTTCTGTGTACCCCAAGGACCCTTGCTGTAGGAAGAGATATTCTCCTTTATGACAGTGTTAAGTTCCTGGAGGGCAGGGACTGAGTTATATTTATCCGTATATACAACTGTACATACAACAACTGAGCATGGAACATTCCGCTTTGTGGGGCTGACAGGTGTGCTGGTTGATGGAGTCTTGTTTTCATCCTTTAAAACCCTGCTCAGGCATCCCTCCCTCTAGCCGAGACCTTCCCTGTTCCCAGGTAAAATTAATTACCACCTTTTCTACAGTACTTCTAAACACTGTACTAACTTCATTTATATTATTATTAATAACAATATCAGCTGAACATGTGCTTGGTCATATGCTAGTTGCTTTACTGTTGACTGGAGACATTATCGCCTTTAATCTTTACAACACACCTATAGAGTAGTTACTATGATTATTTGCATTTTAGAGAGGAAAAAACTTAGGTTTCAAGCTACTGTGCTAGGCACAGGGGATATGGCATCAACAAAATGAGTAGGGCCTCTGCCTTCTTGAAGTTAATAGTCTGGTAGAAGGAATGGACATTTAATTAAACATTTCACAAATAGTAAAACTAACATTTCTTGAGAGTTTACTTTTTGTCAGGTACTCTTCTAAGTGCTTTATGCATGCCATTTATTTATTTATTTTTTTCAGCATATTATGGGGGTAAAAAATGTTAAGGTTACATATATTGCCCTTGCCCCCCGCCCCAGTCAGAGCTTCAAGCGTGTCTATCCCCCAGTTGGTGTGCATCGCACTCATTATGTATGTATATACCCATCCCCTCCCCCCCACCTGCCCAACACCTGATAAATGTTAGATAAATGTTATTCCTATATGCATGCCATTTTATTTAATCCTTAGGAAAACCCTGGGGAGTGGGTGTTATCCCCACTTTACAGGAGAGGGTGCCCCAGTTGGCAATGCCTGGAAACGTGACCAGGGTCTCATAGTTGGTGAGAGCGTGTTGGGATTCAAACCCTTCAGTCACTTGCTGCTCTGTGCTCGTGAGGAATGGTAGGACGTGCTCTGAGAGTGTCACACCTGGCTAGACTAGGGTGAGGGTGGAAGGAGGGCTTCTCAGAGGAGGTGACATGAGGGCTGAGACTTCAGGGATGAGCTGTGGGAGGAGGATAGTTACAGGCAAAGAGAAGAGGATTTTTTGGTTTACATGTATGTCTCTTCCTAGATGGGAATGGTGGTTTATTACTCATTTTTGTATTAGCACTACTATGTATACATATATGTATATGTATGTACGTGTATGTATTTGTATGCAGCTCCAGAAGTTTGGTACTTAGCACATGGTAGTTGCTTAAATAATTGTTGAAAAATCCAAAACTACATTTGTTACTTCAATAAACCTGTCTTATTTGATTCCTTACACAGAAAACTGTAAGGTAGGAGGAATACTATGAAAATGTACTCCTTTGAAAAGATAACCAACAACAACAACAACAAAACAGGAGAAGTGATTTATTTAATGTCTCCAGGCCACAAAGAGGCAGAGACAGAACCTGAAGTCAAATCTCTTTGTGCCCAGTCTACTCTCTGTGACACCTTCCTGCCTTCTGGTGACTTACATTGTCCTTCCAGACAACTGTGGTCACAGGAAACTGAATCTGGGCATGGCCACAGGAACTCAAAGATGCACATCTCACTAGCCAAGAACCGTGTCCATCTGGGAGCCATTTGCACAATAGCACCAGGAAACTCCTTACTGAAGTGAAGCCTGGGTTTTCTCCACCATGGGCCAGCAGGTGTCACAATTTACCCAAGAAGAGCACGGCCAGGTTGGCTTGGCTGCTGCTGGCACTCCCAAGGAATCCTACCTGAGGGCTGCTGTGGAATGTCCTCTCACCCTTCATTGCTTACCTGGTCACCCTCCACCCACACCAAGGAGTGGCAGGTGGGGATAAAGTCTTCCAGAACTTTGGCCAATTCAATTCCTCTTCTCTTGGCCAGGGATCTTGTGGAGGTTCTGGGGCCACTGTCTATACTGTGCTTCCTGCCTCTGTTTTCTGTCATCCCTGGCTGCCTCTTCTAGCCCCCCCGGTAACCCCCGTGTGACCTGGTTCTCCAGTGTGTTTGTTCTCCTGACTACCAGAGCCCAAGTGAGCCCCGATGGCTGCTCTGCATCTGCCCTGTGGAGCTTTGTTTTTTATTACTGGGGATAGAAAGTCCATATCCCTCCTTTCCAAGGGCTGCCTGGACTAACCTTGCTTTCCCCTCTGCCCATCACCAGTACCAAACTGGGCCACATGTCAGTACCACACAACCTTCTTCCCTCCCCTGGGTGGGGCTGCCCCTAGACATGGAGGATGGAGAAGATTCAGGTAGGCTGAGAGGAGGGAGGGGGAAGAGAATGAGAGAAGGCAGGGAATGGAGAGAAGAGTGGTTGGGGGTAGGACACTCAGCACTCGTGGGGAGTGTGACCAGCCGGCTTGATTCTCCTTAACCGAGAGTCTCAGTGTGCACATGGGTGACGTGGAAGAAACTTTACAGAGGCCTCAAAAGCCAGTCTGGACTGATGTGCTAGGCCCAGATCCTACTCTAAATATGAATAATTTAATGGTATAAATTAGGACTTGATATATTTGAGGAGAAGACACATGGAGCATGAGGTGAGGACAGAACTAATATTTATCAAATACTAGTGGCTCCTGTAGTTGCTTTAGGTACATCACTTACATGTATCAGTTAGGAATGAATTTGGTAGCAAGAAACAGAAAACCGAACTAGCAGTGGCTTAAAGGAAGAGGCACTTTTTTTTTCACATCATGAAAAACCTGGAATTCCATGGCTTCCTCACTGCTTCAGTGTCTTGATGACATCGGGCCAGGTGACTGAGAGTCTCTTGGTCATACGATGGCTCTGCAGCTCCAGGTACCACTGCTTTTGCTCAAAGCAGGAAGCAAAAAGTAGGGGAAAGAGTCAGTCTCGCCCCTCCCTTTTGTCGGCAAAGCAGAAAAACTTCCAGGAATTCTTTTCAGACTTCCGCTTATATAACACTGCCTAGAACTCTGTTATCTGGCTGCTCCTTGCCAGAAAAGGCACCAGGAAAGTATTGAGTTCTTCCAGCCTCTAAGGTAGAAGGTGCCACAGGATAATAAATTTGAGAATGACAACGAACACTGTCTGCCACTATTACTTTATTTACTTCTCACCCTAACAACTGGTTAGTATCCTTTCAATATAACAGGTGAGAAAATTGAGGTTTCATTAGGAAAACAGATTAATCCAAGTGAAATGACTAGTAGACTTAAATGACTAGATTTAAATTCTAACTCTCCCAGATACACTAGTCATTGTGATTCCAAAGCCCCTGTCTTGCATGTGAACCCTGGGAGGCTCAACCCCACCCTTGAACCTGTGCCTCTTCTTCAGGCTGTCTGGGGGGACCTGTATCTGCCGGCCTTAAAAGCCGGTTTCTGAAACATCCTTTAAGTGTGTGAGGGAAAATATTGGAACCTCAGAAAATTACTTGGTTCTATTAGAAGCCTGGGTTTCCCGTGGTGTTGCTGGGCGGAGGAGGTGCGAAGAGGGAAAAGCAGAAAATTAGGCCCTTACACTTTGTTCTAAATGGTTCCTAAATAGGGTCGGACATGCAGCTCTGGGAGGGATATCTTTTAATGGAGAGGGAACAAAGAGGCCTGGAAATGTAATCTGTGAGGCTGGAGGACTTGCACTATGGAAAATACCGCAGGATACTCGGGCTCTCTGCTGTTTCTCAAATGGGCGGCTGACAGGCTCCAATTCATGAGGGAGCAAATATGGGAAATAAAAGGCTTAGTTAAGTTTGACTGAAATGACATTTCTCATGGAGCCGGAAATGACAAGTAGTGATTTCCTATCAATCACACCTCAGGTGACTATTTTAAAAGCAAATTGTCCCTGTTGATAATAAAAGAAAAAAAAA
>VBSM01001265.1:48796891-48857716 GCA_008086735.1 Cheirogaleus medius
AAAAAAAAAAAACAAAACAAAACAAAACAAAACCAATCTTGCATACTTGGCCCTTCCCGGTTTGGCTACAGTCTCAGGCCTTGCCATTCTTTCTAGAAATGTTCTATATTCTAATTAGATGGTCTATTCTCTCTTCTCTCAAACCTGCCATGATTTTCATGCTTCTGAACTTTTGCTTTTCCTTCTACCAGGAGTTCTCTTATCCCCATTCTTTACTTGGTAAACACATTTGACACTCAACTCAAATGTCACTCCTTGGGGAAGTTTTCTGAACACCTTTATGCAGGAAGTTCCTCTGTGGCTACAGCATGGCCTCATCTGTGACATTTCTCATGAGATAAAGCAGTCGTTCTTACACATTGCACTCGCAGGATTACCTGGGGGATTGTTTAAAACACATATTCCTGGGCTCCAACCCTAGGCTTCTGACCCAGTATATGTAGGGTGAGACCAAGAAATCTGTATTTTAAGCAGGAACCCAGGAGATTCCTAGGTACCCATATGTTGGAGTCCCATTGCTCCATCATATGCTATGGGGAGTCACCTGACCATACTTTGAAGAACTCTGCAGTAGAATCCTTACTTAACTGGCCTGTATTCTCTGAAATTATGTTAGCTTCTCTGGGTATAGATCAAGTCTCCTGAGCTGAGCACAGAGCCTGGCACATAGCAGACCCTCACAATTCTAGTGAGCAGGAAGAAAGACTATCACTATATGGATTTTATTGATCTTTTTAAGGTTAAAGAAATGAAGGCCAATGAAACACAGCTGACACTCAAGCCCAGGTTTGAGTCTGAGTTGTGGAGTGGAACCTGTACTTCATATGCAAAGACAGTTCGTATAAAAGAGAAGAAAAGCTATAGAATATAAATATTTGAGGAAATATTTTGGACTTTATCTTTTCTGTTCTTTTTATACTTCTTTGGGGTTTGTGGCTAGATTCTGTTTTGGGTATTTCTACTCCCATCCCCTCAGGTACGTAGCAGATATATTTTGGAAGTCTGCTAAGGTCATGCTCCTTATTTTCGAGGTGCCTCCCCAATCCCCACTTGCTACCCCAGACTCCAGAAAGGATAGAATGATGTTTGTACGAGGTGACTTTAACTCTGTCATAACTGACCCTAAACTGAATATCAAATTCTCTCTTCAGAACTTGAACCAAGAGATCCAGATGTTGTCAGATGGTAATGGGCAGGGGAGCTGTAAGGTCATGTTGCAACTAGAGTTGGCACCATGGCAACGCAGAGCTCCACGCAAATTGATGTTACGAGAGGTTTCAGGAAGAGCCTTGCAGAGAAAGTGGGGGGAGGGGAGGGGGGAGAGAGAGAAGGGGGGAGAGAGAGAAAGAGAGAGAGAGAGAAAAGAAAAATGTAGTAAATTTTCTGGCAGAGCCAAGAAGACATGTGGCTCCAGGCAGAGACAACAGCTGGATAGACAAAGGGGCCAGCAGCTCATAGATTTTCTAGTTCTTATGTGGCTCATCTGTATTTCCTGCCATTACATTCTATAAAGTACTCCTGATTCCTTACAATCAATCCTCCTTGTTGTATGCTAGCTTGAGTCTGTTACTTGAAATCCAAGACAGTGATCAAATGAGAGACCTACACACAGCCTTGGTATAAATAAAACCATCTACTGCCCTATTTCTCCTTGCCATAGAGAGGTCCCACAACAAGCTGCCATCTTGCAGCAAATGTACATAAATCTTGCCTTGTTTTCTATTTAATTCCAGGCTAAAGTTGTTCTTTCTCCCTTTTAATGGTTCTTATGTTAACATCTAGCCTTGATCTCCAGTGAGATTATACCAAGACTTCAGTTCAGAATAAAAAGATTCAAATTCATTTGCATTCCAAGGCTTATAATGCCCATAGGTCTTCTGCCTTTATCCAGAATCTCTAGCAGCCAAACTCAACAAGCAAGACCATCTTAACAGAGCTCTAAGCAGGAGAATCAGTGAAATATAGGCTTCTGGTATAGTTCTCCTATTGCACAAACTGCCTGAGAGCAGAAATCACATCAATTATAGGCAGAATTGAACCCATGGAAGTCAGCTGGGAAACTGTGGGCTGACTTGGCCAAATGACACATTGACCCCTACCAGTACTATCAACTAGTCTCTCAATAAATTAGCCAATCCATCAAATCTGCACAAGTTTACTGACTGACACAGCACATCAGTAAAATATTATGCCTGGGAACAAGAGGTGCTAAGGGGGAACTATAGGCTTAGAGTCAGATACGCCCACCTTGAAGCCTGCTCCATCACTCCTTCCTGGGAGAATTTGGGCGAATTTATATTTAAATCTTTTGAGCCTCAGTTTCCTTATTTGTAGAATGAGGTTAATAGCATCTACCTTAGAATGTCTTAGGAGCATTACAACATATAACGCAGGAAAAGCAGAACACTCAGTGCATAGTAAATGCTCAATATGTTTCTTCCCCCTACCCTGCCCTCCACATCAGTACCTAAGGCTACATAAGAGCAGAGATGAATCTCTTACTTTCTCATTTAAATGTATTTTCCCAAATAGCTGCCAGACAACAGGCCAGTTAACACTTGGACCAGGTGTGGCGTGTTGACACTGTGTACTTGCACCCCCATAGTAAGCTGATGTCTGCTTTCCTAAGGTTAGAAGATCTGGATTCTAGTGCCACACTTGGGGCTCTCCTTCACCCTCTCTCAACTGTGAAAGAGCAGAATCATCCCTGCTCACAGGTTGTTGTGAAGAATTCAAGGAAAAATGAGTGGCAGTGGGGGAGAAGGTTAGGCAATTGTAGGGCCCTTGTAAAAGAAGCCTGAAGATGGAAATGACTTTGTAGTCAGCCTGAAGCTAGGAGAGCTGCCCTTGCCTGGATCTGGCAGCCACCAAACATGCTGGTCTAAACCAAGGGAAGTTGAGGATGAATTGTTGTAGAGTAGGGAGGTAGAATCAGTCGTTAAATAATCAGTACTAGGTTTCATAGAGTCTTTTAGGACCTTGCTGCTCAGCAAGTTGGTGGAACAGCAGTGTGGACATCACCTGGGGCTCATTAGAAATGAAGGGGCTCAGGCTTTACCCAGGACCCACTGGATAGATATCTGCATTTTAATAAGATCCCAAGGCGATTCATACGTGCACTGAAATCTGAGAAGCACTACAATCTAGTAAGACCATAGGAGACTGGCTTTTAGCTGGCTTCTAATTAGAATAATGATGCAAATCTCAACACTGACCAAAGTCCCTCTTGTCAGATGGCCAGGATGAGAAAAAGCTTTTTTTTTTTCAGTCCTTATTTGAACAAGCCATTCCTTCAGCTGCTCTTTATTTGTATAAATAATTAAGTTTCAGATGAAAGATAATAGATTTGTTTCATCAGCTACACTGACAGTAATCGGTTCCCCAGAACTGGGAATAGGGAGGAGTGGCAGGGGAGAAAGCAGCAAACACCCATGGGAGGAGTACTGTTTCCTGACAGGTGAGTTGATGCCTCACAAAAGCTGTATTAGAGATCAGAAATAGGCTCAGAAAGGTTGAGGAGCTTGCTAACTTCATGTAGGGGCTAGAGCTGGAATTTAAATGCAGGTCTGTTTGACTTTAAACATGATACTCCACTATTTGTTCCAGTTGCTATTGCTGTTTACAAATTAATGCAACACTTAGAAGCTTGAAACAACCATTTTATTAAGCCAATGGATTCTGTGCTCAGGAATTCCACACAAGGCACAGCAGGAATGCCTTGTCTCGCTCCTTAATGGATAGGGGGTACTTTATGGCTGGGTTTGGACTCATGGGATGGCATCTTCACTTACAAGTGTGGCAGTTGATGCTGGCCATCAGCTTGGACCTTGGCTGTGCTTGTTACCAGAACGGCTGCACGTGGCCTATCCATGTGACCTGGGCTCTCTAACAGCGTGGCAGTCTCAAGGGAGTTGGACTTCTTACATGGTGGCTCAGAGCTCCAAAAGTGAGTATTCCAGTGAATAAGGCAGACACTATATCACCTTTTCTGATTGAGCCTTAAAAGTCTTACGGCCTCTGTTCTACCACATTCTACTGGAGTTACAAGTAAGTCACAAACCCACCCAGATTCAAAGGGAGGGGACAAAGACGGGAGGGGACAAAGATCCCACCTCTGATGGGAGGATTGTCAAAGGCCATATAGTGATATTTCTTTAATTTCTCTATGGTTGGATGGGATTATATGGGGCATACTTTGATGGGAGATGGTAGGTCATTTGGATCAAAATTTTTGCTTCACTGTTGCCAAAGACCAGTGGTATTTAGTAGTAAAACAGCAGGTGGAACTATAGGCCAGGCCACATCCCAAGGCACCAAATGACTTGTTGCCATCTTCCATTTATCTTTGTAGGCCTTGCCAAAGTAAATGGAACTTCCAAACTCTGGTATGCATCAGCAGGAGCTAGAAATCCCAGTTAAAGCTGCCAGCAGAGACTGAAAAAAGCAACGTGAAGACTTTTTGTCATCTGGAAGAAAGTTTAACATGTGGGAGGGAGGTGGACATTGGGTTGGTGATAACTGGCGGAGGTATTGAAAAGCACTCGTATTTTCCCATTACTTTTAGGATTCTCTTGCTTTTTGCACTTTCTTGACCTGATTTACTTTGACAAGAAAGACTTCTGTTTTCCAAGATATTGTTGCTTTTCAGTCTATTACACTCAAATATCAGTGAAGGACTAGAAGAGGTAACTTGAGAAGTGTTAGTGAATTTGAGGGGAGAAAGCCCTGCAGAGGTGTAAATCAAGTCTCCTCAGCCTGATTCTGATGAATCCCAGTCATGGTCCAAATAATTTATCTATGACCGTCTAGAAGACCTAAAAACTATCCTCTAAATGGCTCACTGAGGCTGGAGGGAAGTAGCTCATCTAACGTAGCATTCAGTATTATAAAGGTCACTGCTGTTGTCAGCCTCATGAGAATAATCCTTTGTCCAAGAAGAGAAGGGGGAAGACAATAATAGTAGTAAATGTAGTAGTCATAGAAGGATCTAAAGGTGGGGAACAGCTCTTACGAACCACTCTCTGCTGGATGTCCACTTCCTGCTATTAGGCAGTCCCTGTCACATGAAGGCAGTGAAACAGCAGGTTGATAGAATAATTGAATGACAGTATAGAATTTGATGGGGTTGGGTATAACTGCCTCTATGGTACAAATTGTCAACAAGCAGATTTGAGTGTATGCCCAATCTCAAAATCTGCTGCTGCAACTCACTCCCACTGCAAATCACTAAGCTAGAGTCAAACCGTTAACAGAGTTGTCCTTTTCCGTTGTAGGGTGTTCCAGCATATGATGCTACAAAACCCCAGGGATTGACTTTCAGCTGCCATCTGAAGAACAGAGGGAAGGAAAGTATCATTTAGTCCCATATCTACTATGCTCCAGAGATTTGCAGGTGGACAAATTAGGAAAAACAGTAGGTGCAGGATTTGTTGAGAGCTTGCTGGCCCTAAAGTAAGGCAGAAAGATCAAACTGGGGAGTGATCTACCCCCCACCCCAAGCACAGAGGTTGAAAACAGAGTGGCTGTTTTAGGGCAACAATTTTGCCCTAAGGAAGCATGTTTCTGAATTACAAAGGATCTGCAATATTCCGGCACAGCAGCCACAAGGAATTGCAGCAGAGGCAAAATTATCTTTTGTCTGAAGCAGGCTTGACACAGATGCTCCGCTCTGGCGGGCTGCCCAGCGGCCTCTGTGTTGATGGAGATGATTTCCCTGCATAAAGTTGCTCCAGTCATCAAAGTAGCAGCAAGAAGGTGCTGCCAACTTTGAAGCGAGTGTGGCAAAAATGCTTGCTGAGGTAATGATGAATCACAGCCGTGGACTGCAGGGTTAGGAAGATCCCGGCACAGGTACAGGCAGTGGTTGCCCCCAGTGATAGCTCGAGATGAAAGTGGACAAGGTCCTGGACTCTATTTCCTCACTCCCTCTTCAGGATACAGATGAGTTATGATTGGTTGAACAACTTATTAATGTACATAATGATTGTCCTCAGAACATGGGCAAGAACTTTTTTTTTTTTGGACATGGGGTGCACAGGCTGAAAATCTGATGCCTTTCTGATTCTAGTTTGTGTTTCCATGGGTAAGGCATTTTAATAGGCTCAGCATTTCTCTTTCCCTGGTCTCAAGCCATATTAGTTGGGAAATATTAGAGGTCTTGGAGTTTCTAATTGAGACTAGTGGATCCAGTGGGTTGTTATGTCAGGATGAGAGGCCAAGATGGTGTGTGGCATCACTTGCCATGGATGTCTGCCAGCTTCCTAGAATTTTTGCCCTAATGGGAAAGTGATAATATAAATGGACGAACATAGATTCCTGCCTACTCACCACGGATGGGATTTGATTTGATTCCATTCAATTCAAGGTTATCAGATCCTTTCCTGTGCTCTCCCATCCCATCCCAGCTCGCCCTTCCCCTTCCATTCCATCTGTCTTGTTCTATTTTGTAAGTTCCCTTTCATTTCTACAGTTATGAAATTCTACTCTGCTTAAGGGGCTCGCCGTATGGAAAAAACACCCTGCTAGCCATCCCAGGGTGCACAAAGGTTAGTAAGTCACAGGCAGCCCCTTGTAAAAGTGACTTAGGTGATTTATGAAGCTGCCCTCGATTTTACCCACTCCAAGGCCCTGCTGTTGCTATTCCTGGTTTTCCTCTTGGACACACCCCCTCCACTTCTCCTCCGAGGCACTGTGAGGAAGAAGGAACATCAGGAAGAAGGCTAGTGTCTTGGGCTCTTACTAGTTTTTATTTCTCCCTGAAGCTTCAGAGTCTGCCCAATACAAGGTACATATTCTTTATTCTATAAATCTTTGTTAATTAATACCTATGTTGAAGGAATAACAAAGCTGTGTGGCCTTGGGCAAAACACTGCCCCTCTCTGGGTCTCAGTTTCCTTCTCCTGCAAAATAGGCAGTTTGACTAGGTCAGTGGTTTTTAGACTCTGCTGGGGATTCTGGTTCAGGAGATCCGTTTCAATAAAATCAGACTCTGAGAGGCAGGATGCACAGGGGTTAGGGACATTCCAGTTGCAACTCTACCACATACTAGCTCTGTGATCCTGGACAAGTTATTACACTCAGTCTCCTCATGTGTGAAAGGGACATAATACCCACCTCATGTGATTTCTTTGGGAGTTAGATGAGTTAATATATGTAAAGTGCTGCCTACAGTGCCTGGCACGTGAAGGGTGTCATGCGGGTGCTGGCTGTTACCATTTGAGGGGCCTCTGCTGTATACCAAGAGCTGGCCGTTTGCTATGAAGAATACAAAGATGGATAGCATACTTTTCCTATCGTCAAGAAGTTTATAATCGGTAAAAAGATAGGTCATAAACTATGAGACATGTGAAAATATGTGTAGGAAAAAAACGAAGTATAGCAATATATTATCAGGAGCCATCTTTGTATAGGACTATTGATCATAAAGGTTTTTAAAAAAATTATATTTTTCTGAAATTACATTCTCTAAAATGAGCTTTTAGTAAATCTTTGCTTAAGGACAAATAATAAACATTAATAAAACACCACAAAAAGAACAGTAGAGTTTAATGTGGGAGATACTTGAGGACACAGAATTGTAATCCAAGAAACTCTATGGTGGTCCTTTTGTGCTACCCACTTTCACTCAGGATAAAGCAAAGAAAAAATAAATTGACATGGCAAAGCCCTTTGTGGTCTGCTCTTCAACTTTGTTTCTATTTCCCCTCCTACCCTCTGTGGTGCAGCCATTTCAAACTATTTTCAAATCTCCACTTTTAAAGTTTTTCTCAGTAATTCAATCAACAAATATTTATTGAGAGATTAGAACGAACCCTTGGGAAAAGAGCAAAGTGGAGCAGGTTGCTGACTATGTGGGGGATTTTCTTAGAGGATAGTGTTTATGATGAACTCTCTTTGTTTAAGAAAAAAGAGAAGCCATATTAAATATTTGATTTATAGTATTCTGTTTTGAATACATAAAAAAATTTTTTTCTTGGTCCATGAGAAATGTACAAAAGTGTTTTAATTCCCAAGTATTATTAAATGTTAGATAAGCAAGATACAATTGTTGAGACTAAAATTATCAATTAATTCCTGTATTTTCTCCATGGATCTTAGGATGAATCGGCTCTACTTCTGTAGCTGCACAGGAGAAGGCCAGCTTCTGGTGGGTATGCCATTGGGAATGTTTAGAAGTTTCCATCTGCAGGGTAAATGCCAGAGCTGTAAACAGATCCTGTTCCAGCCCAGGGGCTGCAGAAGAAGAGAAATGGCTAGTTACTGCATCCGACTTCTTTGTTTTCTAGATCCAACAAACAGACCTCTTTTCCTTTTAATGCCAACTAGTAAATACAGTGTATTAATTGAGAATCTACTATGTACCAGGAAGTGGTACTGAATAAGAGAGGAAGAGACCTTGTTCTCAAGTAATAATCTTTGTATTTTAATATTTGTATTAATTTTAATATTTGTATTAATTAAAATTTGTAATTTGTATGCCCATATTACATGATGGGCACTAAATACTTTGCATGTAGTAACGCACATTATACTCATAATAACCTTGGAAGGGAGGTGCTATTATCTCCATTTTAGAGTTATGAAAAAGAGGCATTAAGGATTAAATATTTGCTCAAGCTTTCACAACTACTAAATAAGAGTAGAGGCTTTCCTGGGATTTGAATCCAGGCTTCCTGCCTCTAGAGCTCAAGTTCTAAACACTTATACTACACCACAGTGTACATGCATATATTTTAGTGAGCCTGATGAGAACCTCTTGTGGAATGTACAATTCAGTTAAAACCCATGTGTAGGTTAGAGAGGATTAAAATTGGCTATTAAACATCCAGTAGGTAATTTATAGGCCACTTTGCAGCACTCTTTTTTCCCTTCCGAGCCCTTGCAAAGGCTATTCTGTTGCCTGAATAGCCTTTCTTTCTTCTCATAGACTGGTACTCTTTACATACACTCAATTACACCACCCTTGACTCTTTCTGCCTAGGTGGTGATCTGATTTCTATCAACACAGCTTAGTTTTGCCTGTTCTAGAATTTCATGTAACTGAAATCATATAGTATTTACTCTTTTGCTCTGGCTTCTTTCACTCACTGTAATGATGTTGAAATTCATTTATATGTGTTTTTTATTTTGTTTTTGTTTTATTATTGAATCCATTGCATGAATTTACCACACTTTTAAAATTTATTTACCTGTTGAAAGAGATATTGGGGTGTTTCTAGTCTTGGGCTATTATGGATAAAGCTTCTATGAAAGTTTTTATACTTTTTGTGAACACATGGTTTTATATCTTTTGATTAAATACCTAGGAGTAGAATTGTAGGGTCATATGGCAGGTATATAACTGTTTTCTAAAGTGGTTGCATCTTTTGGCATTTCCACCAGAAGTCTATGAGAATTTCCATGGCTCCATATCTTCACAAACATTTTACATTATTAGTCTTTTTAATTTTAACTATTCTAGTAACTGAAGTGACATCTCATTGTGGTTTTGATTTGCATTTTCCTGAAGACTGATGATTTAAATATATTTTCATGTGCTTCTTGGCCATTCATATATATTTTGATAAATGAGTGCTTGAATCTTTTGCCTACTTTTTAATTTGTCTGACTTAAAAATATTAAGTTATAGGAGTTTTAAAAGATATTTTCCATCATTTTCCTCTAGCAGTTTTATATTTTTATAGTTTTTATGCTTAAGTCTGTCATCTACCTTGATTAAATTTGTGTGTGTTATGTGAGGTAGGATAAAAAAATCAATTTGTACTGTATTATATTGACACCAGGATTTTTCAGTAGAATTTCTTAAAAACAATAGCATTTGCTATGAAATTGCCTTGGAAGCTTGTTAATTATGAGTAAATAAAAGAAAATAATTGAAAATAAACTAATTGTATACACATGCGTCTATCTTCTTTCCATTGATTTGTCTATTCTTTACACATACCACACTGGCTTGATTATTGTAGCTTTCTATTAAACCTTCAACTCACGCTGCAAAGTTTACCCAGCTTTGTTCTTTTTCAAAATTGTTTGACTATTCAAAGTCCTTTGTATTTCCAAATAAATCTTAGGATTAATTTGCCATACTTGCAAAATTTTTGACAATATGCAGCTGGATAGACTTGGGAACTTTATAATATTGAATCTTACAATCTATGAACAAGACTTAATTTTCCTAGATTTTTAAAGTCATTAGTTTCTCTCTAATGTTTTATACTTACATTGTAGAAGTCTTGCACATTTTCGTTAAATTTATTCCAAAGTATTTTATGTTTTTAGATGCTTTTGTAAGTGGCATTGTTTTTTAGATTTTACTTTCCAATTATTTTTTACTACATATGAATGCCATTGATTTTACATATAAATGCAATTGATATAGAATTTGTATCCTGTGTCCTTGGTAAGTTTTCTTATCAGTACCAGGTTTTTTTGAGTAGATTCCTTAGTGGATCTTATATAAACAATCATATTTTCCATAATAAAGACAGTTTTTCTTATTTTATTCTAATCTCTATGCTTTTACTTCTTTATCTTGTCTTATTGTTCTTGGTTAGAACCTCGGGTACAATGTTGAATATAAAATGTGGAAAATTGATTAACTTGTCCTATTCCCAATTATAGAGGAAAGGCATTTAATATTTCATCATTAAGTATGATTTTAGCTATAGGACTTTTGTAGAAGCTCTTTATCAGATTGTAAAAATATTACTCTATTTTTTATTTGCTGAAAGTTTTTTAACATGAATGAGTATTAAATTCTGTCTAATGCTTTTTTCTGCATCTATTAACATGATCATACATCTTTTTTCTTTATTCTGTTAATGTGATGAATTGAATCAATTGATTTATGAATGTTGGACCAACTTTGCATTCCCAGGATAAGCCTCATTTGGTCATGATATATTATCCTTTTTCTATATTGCTAGACTTAATTTGCCAATATTTTGTTTAGAATTTTTATAACTGAGTTTATGAAGGATATTGATTCATAAATTTATTTTTGGTTATGGCCTCTTAGGGTTTTATTATCAGGATTATACTAGCCTTATAAAATGAGTTAGAATGTGATTATTTTCTGAAAGTATATAAAATTGATCTTATTTCTTTCTTATATAGTTCATAGAAATCACCAGGAGATCATTTAGAAATGAAGGACAGATTAAACAAGAAAAAAGTCACTAGGAGAGCTATTTGAACTTGGAGTTTTCTTTGTGAGATTTTAAATTATGAGTTTAATTTTTAAAATAAATGGAGTTAAGATTTTTTATTAATAGTTTTGGTAAGTTGCATTTTGAAAATAATTTTTCCATTTTATCTAAGCAGTCAAGTTATTTTGCATAAAGTTATTTGTAATATATTCTCATTATCCTTTAACGACCATAGGATCTGTAGTGATACAGATAATTTGTGTTCTCTCTCTTGATTAGCCTAGCCTGGCTTTATTTTATGAACCTTTCAAAAAACATTTTCTTTCCTTGATTTAATTATTTGTTGTCAATTGCACTGTTGATGTCTCCTGTTAACTATATTATTTCTATTCACTTTAGTTTCATTTGTTCTTTTTCTCTTCCTAGCTTCTTAACAGTAAGGTACAGATTGTTTATTTTATGCCTTTCTTCTTATATAAGCATTAAGGATATAAATTTTCCTTTGAGGACTACTATAGCTTCCTCTCACAAATTTTGTTGTATGTTATAATTATTTAGTTAAAAAATGTTTTCTAATTTTCCTTGTGATTTCTTCTTTGACTCATGGGTATTAGGTGTTGCTTAGCTTTAAAATATTTATTTTGCTACATGAATTATTGATTTTTGATTAATGTAGTTATGGTCAGAAAACAGTCTATGTAATTTCAATCCTTTGAATTTATCGAGGCCTTTTCAAAATAATATACCATGTGGTCTATCTTTCTGAATGTTTCACATGTACTTGAAAAGAATATGCATTTTGTAGCTGTTTAGGGTATAGTTCTACAAATGTCAATTTTGTCAAATTAATTGATAGTGTTTGTTCAAATCTCTATTATTTTTTTCCCTATTTCTCTCATCATTTTACTAAGAGAGGGGTATTATAATCTGTAACCATAATTACTGATCTATTTCTCATGTTTAAGTTTGTCAAGTATTATTTTGCATAAATTAATGTTATTAACTGAATAATCATTTGTTAATAGAATTGTTATATCTCCTAGATAAATTGACCTTTTTAACATTATGAAATGTACTTATTTTCTGGTAATATTATTGAAGCCAATATTGTTTGCTTTGAGATAACTAATCCAGCTTTCTTATGCTTCATGTTTATATGGTATATTGTTTTCAAATGTTTTAGCTTCAATCTGAATGTATTATTTAAAGTACAATTCTTATAAACAGCATATAGTTGAATCTTTCTTTTTTGCCAAGTTTGATAATTTCTGGGTGGTTGTGGTGATTTCATGTTTGGCAGAAGTGAGAGTTTTTCACATCCGTCTGCATCTTAAGCAGAAGCAGAACTCTAACTCTTAATTTTTATTTAACTCGTAACTTAGAAATTATCTCACGATACCACCCATGAACATCTCAGACATGGGTAGCTCTCCTTTCTGTGTGTTATAATAGCACCTTACATCTCTTCCAACTGTATTACTGTATCATATATCCTACATTATATTAATAGTCTGTTATACTAGATTGTAAACATTTTGGGAAACAACCAAATTTTGTTTATGTTTGTTTATTGTAACCTTGATACCTAGCACAAGTCATGGTCCAGAGTGCAGGCTCAATTTATATTACTTGAGTAAATGGATGAATTAACGAATGCCTTAAGAGAAGTAAACCAACCATATAACATTCAGTATATACATGAATGTATCTGCAAGTATGTGTGTATAGTGTGTGCAGGTGTGTGTATGTGTGTATGCAATTTTTTGAGATGTGAGATGAGAGCAGGTATAAGAGAAGACATTGAAGAGAGAAAATATGAATCGGGTCATATAGTATGAATAAGATATTCAGTCATAGATGAAACAAAATGCATTAAACCATTCAAATTTTTCTTTTAGAATGCAATAGTTTCTTGGTATGGAGGTTCCTCAAAAAATTAAAACTAGAATTACCATATCATTGATCCAGCAATCCCGCTATGGCATATATATCCAAAGGATATAAAATCAGCATGTTGAAGAGATATCTGTACTCCCACGTTCATTGCAGCGCTATTCATGATAGCAAAGACATGGAATCAACTTAAGTGTCCATCAATTGGTGGATCAATAAAGAAAATGTGGTATAAATACACAATAGAATAACATTCATGCTTAAAAAAAGGAAATCTTGTCATCTGTGACAACATGCATGAGCCTGAAGCACATTATGTCAAATGAAATAAGCCAGGCACAGAAAGATAAGTACTGCATGATCTCACTTAGGTGTGAAATCAAAAAAAGTTGAAGTCATAAAAGGGAGTAGAATGGTGGTTACCAGGGACTGGGGTAGGGGGGTTGAGGAAATGTTGGTCAAAGGATACAAAATTTCAGTTATTTAGGAGAAATAAATTCAAAAGATCTATTAAACAACATGGTAACAATAGTTAATGTATTATATTCTTGAATACATTTCACAATATATACATTTCAAAACACCATGTTGTATACAATAAACATTCAATTTTTATTTGTCAAATAAACAAAATTTTAAAAAATGTAGTAGTTTCTCAAATACTATCCTAGGCTCCATGAGGGCAGAACATAAGTCTGTACTGTTTATTGCCATATTCCTAGAGTCCAGGAAAGGGCCTGGCACAATGTGAATGTGTATTATATTTATGCCTTTAAATCTGTCTATCCATTTAAAACACATACATGTGTACATAGAAATATATGTATTTTTTAAATGAATAAATGTTAGAGGTAGAAGATTTACAATCATATCATTCAGGAGGAAAGTGAAGTTCAGAGAGGCGAGGTCACTGTGTCCAAGGCCACACAGCTAGTCAGACTCTTCAATCAGTACTTGTCTCATTTCACCATAGATGCCCCTTGTCATTAGTTATACTGATGTAGTTCAGCAACCTTGATGTAGAAATATTGCCTTTGGATTTCACTTCTGATGTAGATGGAGTAATAGAAACTGGATTTATCCTTCCACTTGAAACAAATAAAAAAACTGGATAAAATATATGAAACAATGGCTTTCAAGGCACTGAACATAAAAGAGCAGTGATCCCTGAGAGATGGAAAACAAATGAGTGGAGCCCTACAATTGCCCCAGCTTACTGCCTTGAGAGAGCTTTCAGACCATGGTGGATAGAGAAGAGGAATTCGGGCAGAGGCATGTTCAGGGGGATGCAAAGAGCTGAGAACATGGAGTTGTGAGCATAGAATAACTAAGATATCTAGAGTTCACAGGACAAAAGTTTGAAGAGGAGAGAGATATATAGAGCACTCCAAAGATCTGCAGGGGGTCACACATGACTATTTAGCAGAATACTGATCAAAATGTATGTGAGGAAACCACCTGAGGTAAGGAAAGACCATCCAAAAAGAGTAGAGGGAAAAGCATCAGGTATCCACAAAAGTACCAGAAAAAAATACTTGTCCCCACAAATCAGACTATAAAACCTATAATTCATGGGAATTGGGTAGGGTACACAGAAGAGTCATGCCTCAGTTGTGGGGAATAATCAGCTCTACACTAGCACTGCTGCAGCCTTGCCTAATAAATCTTAAAAGCAAGACCCAAAAGGATCAAATTGATTTCAAGTAACTAAACTATATTCCAGAATAAAGGGAATAAATTTTGTATGAAAAAAAAATCCAGCACTCCACAAGGTAAAATTTGTAATGTCTAATATCCAGTAGAAAATGACCATGCATTCAAAGAAGCATGAAAATATAACCCATAAAGGGAGAAAAATCACTGAATCAAAACCAACCCACAACAGACACAGATATTACAATTAGTAAACCAGGACATTAAAACAGTTATTTCGTACATTTGAAAATTCAGTAGAAACATGAAAGATATAAAAAAGATACAAATTCAAAGTATAGAGGTGAAAACCACATGTGAATAATGAAAATACATAGGATGGAAATAATTGCAGAATAAAAGATTAGTGAACTTGACATAGGAATAGAAGCTATCTAAAATAAAACACACTGAGGAAGAAATGAAAAAAAATGAACAGAGCATCAGTGATCTGTGAAACAACTTAAATTTGCCTAATGTATTAGTAATTGCAATTCCTGAACTTAAAAATGTAAGGAAAAGAAAAAAAATTTGAAGTAATGTCCTCTAAATCCTCAAATTTAATAAAAATTATAAATTGATCAATCCAATAACTCTAAGCATTAGAAACATAAAGATGACTACACAAGTTGCTCAAAACCAGTGAAGAGAAAAATTCTTAAAAACCAGCCAGAGAAAATAAGATGCACACAGAGGGACAAAGATAAGAAATACATCAGACTTCTCATTGGAAACAATGCAAGTGAGAAGATAGTGGAATAAAGTCTTCAAAGTAATAAAAGAAAAAAAAAATCAACCTAGAATTCTACACTCAGACAAAATATTTTAAAAAGGAAAATGATATATATCTCCAGATATTAAAGCTAAAATGGGGAAAAGATATTTGTAAATCATATGTCTTATAAAGAATTTGTATCTAGAATATGTTAAGGATGTTCAAAAATCAATAAGAATTAAAATAAAAAATAATGGCCATACCAAGTATTGGCAAGAATGTGGAGAAACTAGAACTCCCATCCATTGCTGGTGGTAATATAAACCAGTTTGGAGAATAGTTTGGCAGTTTCTAAGAAGTTATACATGAACTTACCATTTAATTCAGCTATGCCACCTCTAAAAATGAAAGCATATATCCATATACAGACTTGTACATGAATGTCCAGAGTAGCTTTATTTTTATTAGCCCTAAACTGGAAACAACCCAGTTGTTAATATATAATTGAATGGCTAAATAATTTGTGGTATATACATACAATGTAATACTATTCAGAAGTTAAAAGGAATTAACTGTTTATATTGATGACAACATAAATGAATCCTAAAATAATTATGCTGAAAGAAGCCAGACCAAAAAAAGGTATATGTTTGATTCTGTTTATATAAAATTCTAGATAATGTGAATTAATCTAGAATGACAGAAAACAGATCAGTGGTTGCCTTGAAAGATTATAGAAGAGCACAAAGAGTTCTTTGGAAGTTAATTGATATGTTTATTATTTTGATAGTGGTCATGGTTTCACAAGTTCATCAAATTTTACACTGTAGACAGGGCATGGTGGTTCAGGCCTGTAATCCTCGCACTTTGGGAGGCTGAGGTGGGAGGATTGCTTGAGGCCAAGAGTTTGAGACCAACCTGGGCAACATAGTGAGATCCCACCTCTACAAAAAATAAATTAAAAATTAGCCGGGCATGGTGGCATGTGCCTGTAGTCCTAGCTACTTTGGTGACTGAGGTGGGAAGTTCTGAGTCCAGGAGTTTGAGGTTGCAGTGAGCTATGATCGTGCCACTGCATTCCTGCCTGGGGGACAGAGTGAAACCCTGTCTTCCAAAAAAATATTTTATACTGTAAATATGTGCCACTTTTTGTATGTTAATTATATCTTAATAAAACTTTTAAAGAAACTATTGATATTGTTCAACTTTCATAAGAAACTCATTATGTATATCCCTGCTTAGGATGAGAGAGATTCTAGACAAAACATAAATTTAATGATATCAAGGAATATTTTCATTGTTTAAATATCTACATGGAAATAAGGCTAAGTTATACAGCATGAGTCCAGGCCCAAAGATAAAAAACAAAAAAATGTTGGTTCAAGAAGCCGAAACCTTGGCTCCCACTGGCACTTTGTTAGTGTGTAGAGTTGGAACCATGAATTTTCATAATGTTAATGATGAACAAAATTGTCGAGTTGAATTTTAAGTCTTGAAACTAAAATAGCTATCACTGTGGAGCTGTGTGGAGCCCAATTATAAAGGAATTGGATTGTAATTGTAAATTGCTGAATATAGTAATTATTGTGGCAGATGTACAGTAATTAGTTTGTAACACTAAGACTTTTATTTTGTGATCTTTGCAATACCTTCCAAAAGAGGAAAAGTAGCTATGGATGGGCAGACTTTGATTTGGACTCTGCAGTGTTTTTAGAATTATTTTTCTGCAGCAAGCCAGGGCTTGTATGTCGGCAGGCAATGCTGGTGACAAGATTTTGGCTCAGGAATCAGAGAGAAGAGAGTGCATGGCAGTGAAAGAGCTAAGATGATATAATTGGGCAAGGAAATTTAATGATTTTTGAGTGGAATGTCAGTACACAAAGGAACAATACTGCTGATTTGCTGGGAACAGCCACTGTACAAGTTAACATAGTAATTAAACAAGACTTTAAATCAAGTTCTCCCCGAGTGTTTATGATCTCAAAAGTAGAATATGGAGAATTAAAAAGAGGGATTTGAGAGTTGGGCAAATTTGAGTTGGAATCCCAAGTTTATCACATACCAGCTGTGTGATCATTAGTAAAGTGCTTAGTTTTCTTATCTATAAATGGAAATGATAATATCTACCTTTGTAAGCTAATAGAGATAATAGATAATATATGTGAAGTTCCTAATACTCCAGGCCACTTATTCTAAAAAGGGAATTGAATCAATGCTGTAAAAGGGTTCTGAAAGGTGAATAACACTTTCAACTCCTTTTTTGGTTCTTGTGAAAATTAGAGATGCTATCTATAAACTGCCTAGTATAATGCCTCCCACATAGTAGATGCTCAATAAATGGTAGCTAGTATGCATATTATTTAACTTGGGTAAGGATCTTGAAGTAGAATCCTGGTCCTAATTGCAGTTCTATCACCCAGTAGTTGTGCACTCTTAGGCAACTCATTTGATACTTCTCCTTTCTGATCTAATGACCATTAATGCCTCTTCTACTTTTACAACATTAGGACTTGCTTTCTTTTCTGTTTGTTCTTAACTTTTTAATTATGATAAAGAAAACAGTACAGACTCAGAATAAAAATTCTAACAGTGAGTTGATAATGAAGTGTGGGTCTCCCTCATCTAAATCCTTAGTTAACTACTACTAAGTGTTTCTTATGTATTATTTTGGGAAACTTCCACACTATTGTTTGTGTGTGTGTGTGTACTTTTTCCACAATAAGGTACGTTATTCTAAACATATTGTTATAGATCTTAATTGATTTTTCTTCAAGTACCAATTTATCTTGAACTTTCCATATCAGCACATCTGCCCTATTTTGGTTCATGCCAATGACATAGTTATGGCCATGTTGTATTCCAAATAAGTGAAAGCAATATCATTTATTGAATTAGCTCTCTAGTAATGGACATGAAGATTATTTTTTTTGCTTTTAAAAACAATGTAGCAAACATTTATCTATGCATATTCTTTTTGTATATGAGTCTATCTATAAATTTTCAGAAGATGAATTGCTGAATCAAAGGGTGTATATAGTAAATTTTTGATAAAAATCCTCAAATTGTTCCCCAGAGAGGATAAACAAATTTATATGGCTAGTAAATGAGTATGTGTAATTATTTTCCCACACACTAACATTGTGATAACCTGGTTTTTTGCAGAGAGTAATTTTTTCATTGACAGAATTCAGTTCCGCTTTGCTTTTTTTTTTAGTAGAAATGGCTTGATTGAACAAATATTTAATCTCATAAGACTTCATTGTATATGAAGTATGGTATTAGATGTTTGGAGAAGTCAAAATTCATTAGATACAGTCTCTGCCTCTGACTAGATACTAACGCTATTAAGAGAGGTATAGGTACTCTGACCTCAGATTACCTTTCCCACCTTATCTATTTTTAATAACTTTTATGACCATTGTAGGAATGAAAATGTTCAAGTTTCATGAATATTTTAAGTGAGTAGTGGAAGTTTCATGAATATGTTAAGTAGGCGGTTGATTAGCACGGACAGTACAACCACAGCTCGCTAACCTGTGCCTCGTACACAACTCATTTGCCACCACCTGTATTCTTTTCACCGCTGTGAGCCAGTGCAAGGAAATGGGATTGGGAATCTATGACTTACTCTGTCTTACAGCTCTTCCAAGGTAGTTGACCCATGATTCCTCCTTGAAGTGGAAATACTTGGGGAGAAAATACTTCCTTCTCTAGTTAACTTCTGAGCTAACCTAGGTACCTATCTTGAGATGCAATATTTGATTTTTGAGTGATAAGAGAAGTTTAAGCAAACAGCTACAGATCTACTCTTTATGGTATGTGAAAATATTTCCAGAAGTAAAAGCAAGCTTTCTTACACATTATAGTGCATGTTTTTGAGCTCAGGAGGCTATGATTTTTTTTTTTTTACAGGAACACTCAGAAATCCTGGGAAGTTTTAAGTCTGCACACCTTGGTAAGGCTGTATCCTAGCATGCAGTGCTGATGAACAATCTTGTCATCCAAAGTGTCTCTTTACTGAGATGCACTGATTTGTGAATGAGCAGGAACTAGTAGTTGACAAGCCCGCCTGAGCCTAGCACCAGTTTGTAGTAGTCATTAACTGCTCTGGGTGTAAAGGGAGTTTTTCTAACTTTGAGGGATTTGGAAGGTTTTATAGAGATAGTTCTAGAGCTGACTCTTAATAATGGGCAGGAATTATCAAACAGAGGGAGGGGTTGGAAAACTTTCCACTGTGAACTAAAATAAAATCTTAAGGCTCCTCCCCATCCCCCAGCTGACTGTATAGATCCCTTCTTAGCAAATGGGATACCCTAAAACTGAGTTACTACCCATGAGAAGTCAAACATGCCTCATCATATCCCCCCCTCTTCTTGGAGATAGCCTTAGGCCTGTTAGTGGGTTACAAAGGCTATGCAAGACAAACCTACAGGTCCTTAATATACATAACAAATCACTTAGGTTTGGGTATATGTTCAGTGGCTTGTCTCCGATTAACAGACTTCCTTATCTTAACTTAGAACATCCCAAGCCTTTAGACAAAGCTTCATTTCTTTGATCAATTACAAATCAAAGATTCTTTAATGCCCCCTATTAACCTGTAAGTCCCCTGCTTTGAGATGTCCCACCTTTTCAGGCCAAACCAATGTACGCCTTCCATATGTTGATTTATGACTTTATGTGTAATTCCTGTCTCCCTGAAATGTATAAAACCAAACTGTAACCCAACCACAGCAAGTCCACTTGCTCAAACCTTCTTGGGTGTGGCTCTGGGCCATGGTCCTCAAATTTGGCTTAATATAAACCTCTTTAAATTATTTTACAGAGTTAGGCTTCTTTTCCATTGACACCACCTAGAGCAATGCTTCTTAAAGATTTTCTATAGAAGACTACTGAAGGCAAAAAGAAATGACCTCCAACCTCTGGGAAGGTTACTGGAAGGTTAACTACTGGTGGTGGTGGTGGTAGAGAGAATAGTTAAAAGCACACCGATCATTTCTTTGGAATTTCACTTGAAGTTTGCATTCAAATTCAAATTTAAAAAATAAAATTTCACCCCCATATCTTTATGATCAAAGTTAATTTGCGCCCTGATTTCTCCTCTCTCATGTCTGCCCAGAAGAGTACTTCCTCAACTTAAGAAAGTGGAGCCTAGATGGATTATCGAACAAGAGCCAGGGAGGTAGGACATTCTGGACAAGTTTAGAGACATGCAACTCAGATGTTGAGTTGGGATGGAATGGGCTGTGGGGGCCTGTCTCGCTGGCAGTGCTGGAATGATAGATTGGCCGGAAGCCCATTGTGCAGAGCAGCGTGTTGTGCTAGTCCTTGAATGCCATGGTAAGGAATTAGAATTTTACTGTTTTAGTCTCTGCACATTGAGGATCTATTAAAACCCATTCTACTAAGTGAAGTATCTCAAGAATGGAAAAACAAGCACCACATGTACTCACCAGCAAATTGGTATTAATGGATCAACACCTAAGTAGACATATAGGAATAACATTTGTCAGGTGTTGGGCGGGTGGGAGGGGGGAGGAGGGGATGGGTATATACAAACATAATGAGTGAGATGTGCAATGTATGGGGGATGGTCATGCTTGAGGCTCTGCCTCGAGCGGGGAGGGGGGCATGGACAATATACATAACCGTAATATTTGTACCCCCATAATATGCTGAAATAAAATTTAAAAAAGAATTAAAAAAAAGTCTTAGAAAGGGAATTTGCTGAATCACTTCAATCAAAAAAGGCAGAAAGTATCTTGGAGGCAAAAGATTTCGTAGGAAGCCACTGAGGGTGAGAGAAATGTGGGCCTGAATTAGGACCTTGCCTGTAGGGGGGAGTAAAAAGCAGGTGTCCGTCTGAGATGATCTGGGAGATGTAACCCACCATGGATATGGGTGGTTGAGGCAACATGAGAACATAATGCCCAGGTTTGAACTGAGAGTAGTTGAGAGGATGGTAAGTCTTCAGCAGAAATAGGCAGCAGAGTAGGTTGAGATTGATAAGGAGTTGTCTTCTGTACTTGTTAGGACTGAGAAAGCAGTGGAGTAGGCAGATGCCTGCAAACAACCTGTGTCTGGAAAAGGGCACCGGAATGCAGAGGATGGGTTGGTAGTCCCTCAAAGAGACAGTCAAACGCAATAGAGTTAATGTGTATGGATTCAGAGAATGGTTTCTGTTCTTCATACAGGGAAATGATCACCACTTTTATTTTATGTGGCCATTTAAACCTTCTAGTGGTGACTCCAAAAATCTCTACTGTGGATGAAAAATGGCCGATGGAGCTGGCTTGTAGCCAAAAAAATGTGTTAATTTGTTCAAGTCATCATCACTCAGTGTTGAGAAGTGAATGAAGGATGGAGCCTGCTGTTGTATTGTTGAAGAAGCTTCCTGCTATCTAAGGACATAAACCGGGGTGCTAGCTCCTGCCAGCTCAAATGCTGGCTTCATTCCTAAGATGCACCCCATCCTCAGGTTGCATTGTTATTAAAGACTTGGAAACCAGTGGGAGAAAGGGAAAATTGGGAGCATCAAACTTCTAATTTCTTGAAGACACTTGACTTCCTTCCCTGGAGCAGGGGGTCGGGTTGGGGGAGGGGTATATGCCAGTGTAAGAGTATTTCTCCTTTGCCTTTTTTTGCTTTCCCTTGCCCTAATGTTCAAAGACCCCAAGTAGCATTACTTTAAGATCACATCAAGTTGTACTCATGATATATTTTTATTTCTAAATTTACCAGATGGATTTTATAAGATATTATGGGTATCTCCATAGTGTGAGACAATATGTAAGATAGATTTAACTATCCACTTTTTAATAGACATTTAGGTTGTTGACAAATGAAGGAGCTCAGGAAACTTCACCCTAAAATGTGACTCCTTGGTATAAAGAGTATTTTGAATTAAAACCCTTAGGAAACAACAGGCCCTTGGAAGGGGATTTCCCTCTATCTGCCTAAAACCAGAAAGACCCATCAAAAAGAACAATTGTCTTTCCTTTCTCTTGTAGTTATCTCTCAATATATTGCAGGAAAGAAAATCAAGAATGCAACCAGACCCTGCCCCAAATAATTTTAAACATAATATCCATCTCTCAGGTTCATTTACAAGGCAATCTGTTTTCCCCCATCCATTCATCCTTTCTAGCAACCATTTGTTGCTCCTAAACAGAATTACCTATACTTCTCACTCTCCCCTCTAAAAGGTGTATATAAAAATATCTGGATCCCATTGGGATATGGGGTAATCACTCTGATTCTCCCCATGAGGATGGTAAATAAAACCTCTTCCTCTTATTAATCTTCCTTAATTGTGAGTTGATCTTTCAGTGAACTTTCAGGGGAAAGAGCAAGTTTCCCGTCACCCCCACACAAGTAACCCAGCATTTAAAATAAGTATCAGTTGCTGGGATGTTAGCCATGGTGCAAATCAAGTCAGCTGGTGAAGGAGCTCAGGGAATTTCACTCCAAAATATGACTGCTTGGCATAAAGAGTTTTTTGAATTAAAGGCCCAGAGAGATCAACAGGTGTTGGAAAGGGCTTTCCCTTTGTAAAAACCAGATAGACCTATTAAGAAGAATAATTGTCACTATATTGCAGGAAAAAAGATCAACAGTGCAACCTGACCTGGCCCAAACCATTTAAAAGATAATACCTATCTCTCAGGCTAATTTCCAAAGAGAATCATTTACAAGTCAGTCTGTTTCACCCCATCCATTCATTCTCCCAAGTATCTATTCATCCTCCCTAGTAACCATTTATTGCCCCTCAACAGCATTACCTATATTCCTCATCTCTCCCTCCTGTCTAAAATGAAGGTATATAAACTTCTGGAGCCCACTGAGATACTGGGTAATCATTCTGTGATTCTCCCCATGTGCATGGTAAGTAAATTTGTAATTTCTTTCCCTTATTAATCTGTCTTATTGTGAGTCGATCTTTCAGCGAAACTTCCAGGCGCCAAAGGGAAGTTTTTCTTTTCCCCACCTTGGTAAATGAAAAATGAATCCACTTTAAACTTCTACTTTGAAAATCTTGCTTAAATATCTGTTCACATGATACTAGTGATATCAAAGATGAGGGGAAATAATCACTTTTAGATTCTGCTAGTAAGAGTGAAAATTAATGCACCTCTGCTGGCAGGGAATTTGGCAATATGTATCAAGAATTTTAAAATGATTTATCTTCTCTGATCCAGTAATTCCATTTCTAGAGATTCATCCTAAAGTAATCATGTTGTAGAAAAGATTTATGGATATGAATATTTAAGTCTTTTTTATAATAGGAAAAACCTGGAAACAAATATTGAATAGTGATTAAATTATGTGCATTAATATGATTGAATTATAGTTTATAGCCAATATAGCCATGTTTTCAAAGAAGGTTTAATTGCATGAAAAATGCTTATGTAGTATAATATCAAAAAAGCTGATATATATCATCTCATGAAATATTTTCTGTATTTTTCAGTTTTTTTTATAAGAAACTTTCATTTGCTACATAAAGAATAAATATTACAATAAATTTGTGCTGAAAGAGATAACAGGTATTTATGAGAGATTTGTCTTTAGCTCCTTCCTGCTGACAATTTATACAAATTAATGAGGTGTCTAGGAGTGTCTTCAAACAAAGATAGGATCATTTGTTTCAGTTTTTATGGTGAGCTGGGATAGCATTTACTGGACATACCCTCTGGGGAAGGGAGGTCTTGCTCTGGATAAGAAGCTGAAGGCTCCATTGGATGACTGGAGTGTATAAGGTGTGGTTGGGTTGGGTTTTTTGGTGTGAGTTGTGTTTTTTGGTGCATTTTTCAAATATAGAGGAGATCCTTATCCTGTCCCCTGACAGCATTCTTCCCATGACTGAGACAGACAGAATAAAAAGCCCCAATCCACCATTTTGGAGAAGGTTTTATAGATTTATATTCTTGGTGAAAGCACATTTTGGAATATTGCTGTTCAAACTTCAAAGTTTTGAGATTTAGAGGTAAATATGAGAGAAACTGTCTTACTCTTTGAAATTAGAAAAGTCAAAGAAGGTAGAAGTCACAGATTTTTAACAGGTAGTAGTGAGGGGGCAAATTTTAGGGAGGGTTTATT
This sequence comes from Cheirogaleus medius, assembly GCA_008086735.1. Classification (NCBI taxonomy): domain Eukaryota; kingdom Metazoa; phylum Chordata; class Mammalia; order Primates; family Cheirogaleidae; genus Cheirogaleus; species Cheirogaleus medius. Next base: position 48,821,438 of record VBSM01001265.1, read on the forward strand.
TTATTTGAAATATAAGTTCTATATATTGTATCATAATCTTGGTATATTTTTAATTTAAAAAATATAAGGAGAAAATTCTGATTTGTAGTTGAAAGATAGCTGTCAATAGTTTAGTTATTCTTTGGACCATGCAGTTAAGACACCCACCATTAGTGATGGCAGCATGCTCACATATCAGTGTTTTTTCTGTAGCATCAAAGATGTCTGTGAGCTGAGTAAGCAAACCTAAATATGTAAATAATGCTAGTGAGTTTTGAGAACAGTTACCAATAAAGGGTAAAATTTATGACAATACTAGATCGCTTTTCCAACTTCCAACTATACATCTAATAGTCTGATGTGTCCTAACTTCCTTTCCACTTCCTTCTTCCTCTTTCTCTTATCCTCCTCTTTGATTTCCTCTTTCCTCACCCAAATTGTGTGACGTTAGTGGAAATTGCAAATCATAGCACCTCAGTTTTGGGATGGAGGGATTAGAGTCCTTTTCTGGCATCTTTTGAATTGGAGTTGGGCAGAAAGCTTTCTTGACTTTCTGGTCGTTAGCTGAAGGGAAAAGAATAGAGCCAAGAATAACTTATGGCTGTATTTATAGGCTTTTAGAAAAGCCTCATATGTAATAGGGAAGAATAGGCCAAAACACAGCGAAAAACTTAGAGGAGTAACACCTCCCCCCACCCCCACACCCACAGTGTGTGGGAAAGTGGTGATTGAATCCAACCATTCCTAGGGCCTGCTATCTTTTTTCTTTTTACAGTTTTGTTACTTCTCCTTTTTGCATAAGCTAATTTGGGTTGGATTTCTATTGTTTGAGAAGAGTTCTATTTCAATGAACATATTGGGTTAGCAGTCAGAATCAGATACAGTGGTGTAGGTATATGGAGTTCTCCTTGGACATACTAACTTCACTTGCTTTTTAATTCCAAAGTAAATATGAGTATTTAAGGAATCAAGCAATAGGCACTTTGCAAAAGAAATGCCAAACTTCAGTTTCTTTGAAACCATTTAACTCTGGGGAAGAGCTAGAGATGATTAGGACAGGGAGTTTGACTTATAAATAAGAAATGAGAAGGGAACAGCGATACCCTTTCTACAGCACAGAAGCTATGTCTTGAAAAAGAATAAAAGGAATTAATTTAGAATCCCAGGCATCCCACTTTTCATCTGCTCTCAGAAACGGAAATGTGATTGAATACATTATAAAGTGATAATACAGAATTTGCCCTTTTCAGATTTTAAGCAAGACAAGTTTATGGATAGATTTCCTGCCTATCAATTCAGATAAAGAAAAATGTCTTTCTGTCCCACATTCCTTATATCAGGGAGGGTCCATGGACATTGTGGGATACCACTTTCCTTTGCTCCACAAGTATTAGTCAAGGTTTTTCTTTCATAACTGCATAAGAATGTCACTAAACAAATAGATTCTGATTACCTTGGTATCACTTAGGTAGATTTCTATATTTTAAAGACATTAAATATATTTAAGATTAATATAATCTCACATCAAAATCTAAATGCTATCAGTTTGTTTTCATTATTTTTAGTTGACACATAATTATACATGTTTATAGGGCACATTGTGTTATTTTGATACCTATGAGTTCTATGAGTTATCAATAATTCATGGGCAATCAAGGTAAAATGATGGTCTTGTGGGTAATTCAACAGAATTCTGAATTTCGTGAATGATCAGCTTCTCAGTTTCTAGTTTGAGAACTCAGTCTAGTCTTCCTGTGACTGATGTATAAGTGGTATTTTAACAATTGACTTCTTACCTGGAGATGTGTCAACACCCATTGCCTCCTATGTGTGACTGGTATAGAATGTATATGTAGTATGAGTTTTCCAGATTTTACATAGAGGGAAGCAGAGTTAAGGTTTTATTTTAAAGCAAAGACATCTATAATCCTACCTTAAGTTTTAAATTTATACAGTGTTCTTGTTGTTAGAAAGTAGACTGATTAAAAAATGATGTTGGGTTATATTGTCAGTATTTTTTAAAAAGACTCCCTCTTCCCAATATGTGTACTACCCTGAATGATTGCATAGAGGAAAAACCTTTACATAATCTGTGTCAATCAGGGTTTGCCAACTTTTCAAAGATACAGATACCTCTTCTTCCCCCAGTGTCTGGTAATATTTGGTGTTAGCAGAGAGTTGCCCTGAAAAGATGGTGGTGGGTGAGGAGTACTTTCTCCTACCCTGTTCCTGAGATGAAGGCGGAAGCCACTAAGTGTGACCTTAAAGGAAGTGAAATTGTGTTTAGAATAAATAGTCTCTCAGGCACTGGGAGGGACGGTGGGAAGGTCCAAGAGCAGTGTAGAGTTAGTGCATCTGGGCCTCTCTGTGGACAGAGCAGTTGTGCTTTGTGGGTCTTGAACTATACAGTATGTAGCTTTTTTGGTTTTTCACTTAGCATAATTATTTTGATATTTATCCATATTTTAGCATGCATCCATAGTTTATTTCTTTTCATTGCTGATTAGTAATCTATTGTATACATATATACACCATAGTTTGTGTGCCCATTCACCCATTTACGGATATTTGGATTGTTTCCAATTTTTGGCTATTACAGGTAAAACTGCTATGCACACTCATGTGCAAGCCTTTGTGTAGACATTATGCTTTCATTTCTCTAGGGTAATACCTAGGAGTGGAATGTTGGGTCATATGGTATATGTGTAACTGGTATAAAATGTAGGTGCAGTATATATTTACTGAATAAATTTTCATTCAGTAAACAGGTGTATAGTGATATTTCATTGTTACTTTAATTTGCATTTCCCTAAATCTCTAATTATAATTGTGAATCTATTTCCCCTTTCAGTTCTATCAGTTTTTGCTTCATGAATTTTGAAGCTCTGTTATTGTATGCATAAATGTCCAGGGTTGTCATGACCTCTTTAGTTAGTTCCATTAAAATTATAAAAATGGCTTTCTTTATTCTTGATAGTCTTTGGTCTGAAATCTCCTTCATCTGATACAATATAGTCACTACATCTATTTTTCCTTTTAATAATGTTAGCAGGGTATATCTTTCTATTTCTTTACTTTTAGACTATTAGTATCTTTGATTTAAAATGTCTCTTTTGGCAGCATATAGTTGGATCTTGCTTTTTTTTTTTTAATCCAATCTGACCATATCTTTTAATTGAGATATTCAGACCATTTCCATTAAATGTATTTATTGATTTGGTTAGTTATAAATCTCTTTGTTCTTTATTGTCTCATCTGTTCTTTGTTTCCATTTTCCTCTATTCGTGTCTTTTGGATAAATTAAATATATTTTATGATTCCATTTTATATCCTTTCTTGAAGAGTAGCTATAACTCCTTTTATTAATTTAGTGGTTACTTTAAGGTTTATAATATATATCTTTAACTTATTATAGTCTCCTCTCAAGCGATCTTGAATATAGCATAAGAAGCTTCTAATAGTATATTCCCATTTCTCCCCTCTGATCTCTGTGTTATTTTTATGTCACTTTTATATATGTTATCAGTGCCATGTTACATTGTTATTGCTTTTGCTTAAATCTGGGTTGATACACTTTTCCTGTTAAGAGCCATACAGTCAATATTTTAGACTTTGTGTGCCATATGGTCTCTGTTAGAACAAGTAGATGACTGAGCATGACTGTTCCCAGTAGTCCAATGTATTTAAAACCTAGCTAGCAAGAAGCGTTTTGTCTGTGGGCTTTGGCTGGCCCTTCATTTAAATAGTCAATCTTTTAAAGATTACCAGGTCTACTGTCTTTGTGCAGATTCATATTTTTATCTGCTATTTTCTTTCTGCCTGCAGGACTTCCTGTAACATTTCTTGCAGTATAGGTCTTCTGGTATTGAATTGTTTAAGTTTTTGTATATTTAAAAGGATCTTAATTTTACCTTCATTTTTAAAAGATATAGAAGTCTAGGTTGATGGTATTTTCTTTTTGTCTTTTAAAAATGTTACCTCACTTTTTTGTCATTTGCAACAAGAAATTTGTTTACATTCTTTATTTCTATGTAACAATGTGAAAAAGACAAGGTGACATGTAACTTGTCTTTTTTTCTCTCTAGCTGCTTAAGATTTTTCTTCCTATCACTGGTTTTGAGCAAATTGTGACGTATCTTGGTGTAGTTCTCTTCCACGTTTTTTGTGCTTAAAGTTCATTGTTTTGGCTCCATGGATTTATAGCTTTCATCAAATGTAAAAAAATTTTGGCCATTATTCTTTAGAGATCTTCCTGCCCCTTTTTGGGACTCTTGATGCTCTCTCCTCTCCCTTCCCCCCCTTCCTCCCCGTCCCCATCCACCTCATTTTCCTCCTATGTCTTTTCTTTCTGTTATTCATTTTGAAGAGTTTCTATTGCTATGTCTTCCACTTCACTAATCCTCTCTTCTGTGGTGTCTCATTGGCTGTTTAATTCAACTAGTATATTTTTTATATCACACATTTTAGGTTTCTATTTTAGAAGTACAATTTGGGTCTTTTAAAAATACCTTCTGGTTTTCTATATAACATTTTAACATATGGAATAAAGTCATAATATCTGTTTTATTTTTTTTTTCCTGCTAATTTTAACATTTATGTTAGTTCTGGGTGGGTGTTGATTAATTGATTTTTCTCCTCATAATAGGTTTTATTTTTATGCTTCCTGGCATTTGTAATTGGATTCCAGATGTAGATTTTTACCTTGGTAGGTGCTAGATATTTCTGTATTCCTCCAAATGTTTTTGAGCTTTGTTCTGGCATGCAGTCATGTTGCCTGTAGATAGTTTGATTCTTTTAAGTTTTGCTTTTAAAATTTGTTAGGTGGGTCTGAGATGGTGTACAGTCTAGAGATCACAATTTCCCACTACTAATGCAAGACTTTTTTTGTAGTATACCCGATCCCCCATGACTTACGAAGTTTTCCAGTCTATGTGAGGTAAAACACGGTTCCATCTAATCTTTTTTGGGTGTTTTTTCTCCCCAGTCTCATATGCATGTACTCACTAGACTTAGCTAAATAATCTATAGGAAACCTTTTCAAATCCCCAGAGTTCTCTCTCTGCACTGTTCTCTCCTCCCTGGTAGTCTGTTCTCCACCTGCCTTCGTCCCTCAGAACACTTAACTTTATTTCCTCACCTTAGGAAGCAGAGGACTGTGTGAGCTTCCTTTTCTCTGCATTGAACTGTTTCAAGAGAGTGAGGCAATTGTAGCCCTTATCTCGTTTGTGTCCTACCTCTCACAAACCACTGTCCTCCTCTGCTTGATTCCCAGTGTCTTGAAAACCATTTTTTCCTATATTCTTGTCCATTTCTTTGTTGTTTCAGGGAGAAAGTTGGTCCTTCTCTTTGTAGATTTTCAGTGACACATATTCCATATCAGCTGGGGAAAGTGTCCATCATCTAAAGCAGTAGGTATCCTATAGCATAGTTAAAATTTAAGGGCACCTAGTGAATACATTTCATTTCATTGCTCATATTTAGAATGAATTAGGAGATAGTTCTCGAATCAGAGAGGTGGGGATTATGAGGTCAGTGCCTTTCTAATAAAATAAGGTTTGAGAAAGTATTAATAGCTAAGCTTTGCAGTTAGCTCACTACTATTTCATCTTGGATTTAGACAGATTTACCCACTCATTCACGGGTAGCTTGAACTAACACAGGCCAACTAAGGAGCCATAAGAGATAAACCTCCAGCTGAGAGAGGCAATTAACATTGCTCAAGACAGGTGGGCAGATGCCTAAGGAAAAGGAAGAAGGCACTGGTGGAGCTTTCCCCCCCCCCAAACTCTCCACATAAGCAACTATTCCCCCTCCTCACCCAACCTGAATGCAACCTTTGAAAGAGGCATTGAATGTCACCCTAGGGAAGGTCCCTACCTGTGGAAGCCAGAGGGGTGGAGATGAATGATTTCCCAAAAAGAGTGGGTTCAGGAGCGGATGGCTCTCAGCTCTCCCAGGTGACCTTAGGCAAGTTAATTCCTATCCTTATTTCTTCTTCTCTGAAGCTGTCTCACAACCTTCAATGAACTTATGTAGTGCTTACTCTTTCTCTCTGTGTGTGTCTGTCTCCCTTCCTTTCTCTCTGTCTTTTTGCTATGATAATATCAGCTTATATAAGGCAGATGAGGTTGTGGTCGCTTTGTCACTTTCCACTTCCACAGAATCATAACCAGCTGTGTGAATGAGGAGTACAGTGATAATAGTATTGTCATTGATTTCCCCTCTCTGGAGAAGCCATCCTGTCCAATCTGAACACTGAGGTTCTCAAAGCTATTCAATTCAGAGACACATACAGGGATGTCACCAATATGAAATCTGGGCTCCGGCTCTGCTCCAACAGTGACATTTTCTGGAGCACTCCCCCCTCACTGCTGCAGTATTTAGTGAAACATTTGGGAAACATCCTGCCACGCTGAGGTCTTGCTGCCCAGTGATGCCTGCCCCCTTGCTGTCTATCTGTCCATTGTCAATTCAGATTCTAGGAAGATGAAACACACTTTCCTCCTGCCAAGTGCTTGGTAATCCAGAGGGTTTTTGGAAAGCTCGATAACAATAAACCTCCATTCATTTCATCTCAGTTAATTAGGAATCAGCTAGCAGGCTGACAAAGGCCTAGGCTAAAATTTACCTTTGCTTTGAAAAGGCTTTCTTCATACACAGTGAAAATTAATTGGGTAAACAGAATGCCAGGTGAATGACTGGGCAAAAAAGCTGAAGGAGAAAAGATGTATTTAATTGCGCTCATGATAAAAACAGCCCTTTACAAACAAATAAGAGCAATCTCAGCAGTGGAATATGGTAAGGACTGGATGTTTAGAGCTCTGAATACTTGTCTTGGCTTTTCCTTAACAAATGTGTCACTTAAGTACATCACTTTCCCTTCCTGGGCCTCAGTTGATTCTGCTATAAAATCAGAAGTTGTTTCCCATGGCCTTTTATAACTTAATACATTAATAGGCAATTGATGTGCCCAATTTAAAATAAACCCTAGGCCTTCATTAAGCCAGGAAATCTGTCCAAATATTGAGTAGAAAGCCCTGTTCCCTGCTAGGACATCTGGGAATTATCATAATTTCAGAACATCAGTCTGTCAGTTTTTCCCAGTTCCAATCTGCTCTCTTCGCTTTGCCAGTGATCTTTCCAAAAATCAGTCCTGACCTGTCCTTTTCTTTTTGGTGGCTTTCAGGACCACAGCATAATGTCCAAACTTTTTGGCAGGGCACATAAGAGCTTTCACAGTATCTACTGACTTAGCCTTGCTCATGCCCCACAGAGACCTTGGGTCCCAGCCGTGATGGATCTGTGCAGTCCCAGGGTGCTCTCTGCTCCTTCAAACTCAGTGTTTTGTCAGGGAACTGCTACTGATCCTCCGAATCTTAGCTCAAGCAGCTGCTCCTCTGAGAGGCCTCCCTCAAGCTCCCCAGAGCGAGCTGGTGACTCCCTCATCCAGTGTTTGTTTGCTTCAGTTGCTGTCACGAGGTGGCAGGTTTGCCTCTTCCAAAAGATTGTGCCTTCTCTAAGCACAGGGATTCTCTCCTGTCCATCTTTGTGTTTCTGAAGTCAAGCATGGGGATACAAACAGGTTCCCTGCATGGATGAGTGGAAATAGCATTTGAAAGAAAGACAATTTTACAACTATTTTATAATTTTGAAATTTCCTTCTTTGAGATTAGCTTTCCCCTGACAATTTGAATTAGTGAAAGATACTGACATTTTTGAGGATTCTCTAAGAACCATTAATTAGGAAGATTCTGGCTTGAAAATTGCATTCAGGATACAGAAAGGGTTTAGTTAGTGAAACTCTGAGACTAGATGTTAAAGAAAAGTCGTTTGAAAAATATCATGGGCATTTCTTTAATAGTATATTTTTTTAAATCAGCTCTCATAGAAGCTGGTTTGTTTAATGTTTTCTTAAGCAGAATCACAGCCATGTTTCTACTTCCTCATGAATTATAATCGATGGTTCTAGAAGTTCTGGGATTCCTTAGAGTCTGTAAATTTTTGGCTCCTGAAAGGGTTCAGGTAGAAGCTGAAGGTTATCTGGTGTGGTTGCTGAAAAGGGCATTCATGCATTGGGTGGGAGTACTTTCAACTTAAAGATTTTTATTCGATACTGTGAACTTCCAGATTTATAGATAAGAGTGAGGTTGAGAAAGGTGCTTCATATTTATTGAATGAATTCAAGGTTTCCCAATCTAGGCACTATGGATGTTTCAGACTGGATAGTCTTTTGTCGTCATGGGCCAGCCTGTGAATTACAGGATGGTTAGCATTATCCCTGGCCTCTCGTTGCTAGATGCCAGTAGCACCCCCATCTCCAGTTATGACAAACATCTCTAGACAAAAAATATCCCCTGGGAGGCAAATTGCCCACTTGAAAACCACTGAATTAAATGAAGGAATTAAACATTACGTGAGGAAAGCTGAAAGTATGAATGAAGTCCATGCTTAAGTCTTTGTTTATTTTGGTGTTAAAATCAATCAGATTTAATAAACATGCATTGCACATCTGCCTATGAAGCAATTAGCAAAACACTGCTGGGCACAGTGGATTTCTTCTCAGCTTTCCACAATTCCACAGTCTCTTTAAAAGCATACAAAAACTCATATAGACGTCTTGGGACAGAAAAGCATCGTAGATACAGCTGATGCAGCATAGTGGTAAAAAGTATGGCATTAAGGAATAGAATATGGCAGTTATGGCCTTTTTGTGCCCTTTTTCTCTCCCTTTGCTACAACAATGGGTCTGGTCATCATCTGTGGTGTATATATCATGCTCTGTAAACCTATATCTTGCTCTTGCCCTATAATCGCATCTTTCTCTCCTCAATAAGACTTTATTTTCATGCTAGCCTTGAAAACAAAACAAAACAACAAAAAAAAAGGATATGGTAGTTTTGATCACAGAGTCTGAAACCAGAATGCCTGAGTTTCAAATATGAGCCTCAGCACACCCTAGTTGTTCAGCAGGGAAGGCGGGGGATGAGTTACTTAGTAACTCCTAGTCTCAGTCTTATTTCTGTGATGGAGATGATAATAATAGACTGTATCACAGGGTTGTGGTAAGGATTAGATGAGTTAATAGATGTAAAGTGTTTAGAATGATGCCTGCTGCGTAAAAAGTGCTATTAATATATTTTCTTGACTCAAAGATACTGTTGACTGAGAAATGCACCATATCTTATGACCTACTAAGAAAAAATACTAACAATTGTAATTTTCCAAAAAACTTGTTATAAGACATCCTGGTTTCAGAGATGTAAAAATATGGAAAAAAAGTACATTTTAGATTTGATGTCATACAAGTGTTTAGTATTATCATGGCTTTGAAGTCGGATGCTGTATTTGAATTCTTGTTGTGCCACTTTCTAGCTGGGTCACTTTGAATGAATTATATCACTAGCATATCCTAGTTTAGTTCAGCATTACTACTAAATCCTCGTTAATTTTTCACAGGGTTCACTGCACAGAAATGGATTATATCTCAGTAGCTACAGTTCAGAGATTTCAGCCCTCCATTTATGCTGTTAGAATTGGATAAAAACCTCAGGAATTGTTGGGTACAGTCACCCTATTTTACAGATAGAGATACTGAATCCCAAACAGGGAAGTGAAATAACTTAAGAATCTGAAAGGAGTGGCAGAGGTGAGAATCTAACTCAGAGTAACAAGGATAACTAGAAACCAAGTCATGTAAGTGTGGCCCAGGGGCCAGCAGCATCAATGAAACCTGGGAATTGTTAGAAATGCAAAATTTGGGGCCCTACTTCAGAATTCTAAATTATAATCTGAATTGTAGCAAGATTCTCAGGTGGTCTGTATGAAAATTAAGGTCTAAGAAGCTCTGTTTTAAGTTACATTGAACTTTTGCTTATGCAGGTGTCTGCAGGTATGTGTGTATACTCTAGCCAATGCCAGAGGAATTTGGGGTGGGGGTGGGAAAGGAAAGGGGGAAGGGAAGAGGAGGAGAGAATGAGGAGGGGTAGGAGGAAGGGAGAGAGAAAGAAAGAGAATGGTTGGTTTGGGGAAGTATAGGCTGGAGGTAATGAAATGCCCATGTGATATGTTGTCCTTTAAACACGTGATAAATGAGTCTGGCATTCAGGGATGTGCTCTAGGGAGGGGATACTAATCTGCAGGGCATCTCTAAACAGGTGGTAGATAAAGCTCAGAGGGGACTATCCAGGGAGTGGAAGGAAATGGTAATATTTAGAAGTCGACTGACCCAGCCAGAAGAGCTGTTCAGGAAAGGTCAGGAGTTAACATGAGGACTTCAGGGTCCCAGAATCCAAGGAGAAGTGTCTTAAGTTCTTTGGCTAATGTTGTCAGGCAACAAAGAAAGATTAGTGAGATGAAAACAAAAAAAAATCTCCGCCAGTAGGCCACTGATTATTTGGGTAGGGACCCCCTGCTAAGAACTGTGTCCTCCCAATTCCAGAGCCTTTCTTTGGGCAGCTGTGTCCAATACTAACCTCAGGCCATCCTCATCATTGATGGTAGAACCTTGTGCCAGCAAATGGCTCTTCTGTCATGCCCTGCTGCACCTGCTCCTGGCCCATGTCCAGCCCCTCTCAGTCTCTGACTTCTTGGCTCTTGACTGTTGGTTGATGGACTCTACTTCCCATCTGACCCTTTACCTGCTACTTCGTGTGTTCAGACCACCTCTTTCAGACCACCAGTGCCTCCTCACTTAGATATTGCTTGGACTGATCCCCACCACCGAACTGTTTCTATTTCCCCCAACTCCTAACACATATTCCTGGAGTTGAAATTATCCCATCTATTAAGTCCCCACACAAAATAAATGAGGGCACCAAACTCTGTTTACAGCATTTCAGCTTAATGTTATAGGAACATCTCTCCCCTTGGAGTAAGTGGATTATGGTTTAAAGGAAGCCCCAGGGAGCAGATGAACTCCTAGAAAGAGTCCAGATTTGCCTTTGGTGACAATGCTTAGCTGATGCACCAAGAGGGAAGTATTAAAAATTTTAAGCCATTTACTGCAATACAATTGCCTATGTAGAATTTTTAATGGGATTTTGGGGCATCAGCACAATTCTGGAGGGAAATAGAAAACATTTTACAACTTTTTAAAACAGCTGGTAGAATTTAGACTTCTGCTTTAAAAACAGAATTATTAAAAGTTATTGCATGAAGTTTCCAGTTGTTGGCTTCCTTCCCTTTCTTAGGCCGGATTGCCTGGAATTGGAGACACTAGTGATTTCTTGATGTTAAAGACATTAGCAGAACTATGAAAAATCAGGAGAAAAAATGTCGAGTTGATAATAGCCAAATACAGCCAAATTCATTAATGCCAGCCCAAAACAATACTTCTTTGTGAAAGGCACTTACTAGGTACCTTCACATTGAAGGAAGCCAGAATATTTCACCCCAATATATATTTCCTTATGTAGTTCAAGATGGCTATTCAGAAGGGATGGAAATACAATAGCTAAAAAGCTGTCTTGTGGGGGAGATTTGCATCTGTAGAGAAAATATGCACTGATGCAGCCAGGCCTTCTCTGGGAGCCTAATTTTGTCTAATCTAGGAAATATTAACTGAGAGTTTGACACCGTTAAAGGTTTGAAAGAAACATTTACCACCTATTCTCTCTGAAGACGCTAAACATTGAGGAGGTTTCATCTATATAACAAGGTCACCTTTGCTCCCCAGGCCTCTTCTCCCCCTCCCATATTGTGTTTTGTCACCGTAACCTGTTTTGTCAGGATCCGAGCCACCATTCTTTCTGTAACCTCCAAATGGTATATAAGTTTCTGTATCCTACTGGAGGGTGGGGTAATCACGCTATGGTTCTCCGTACACGTTAATAAATTTATAGCCCTTCTCTCCTGTTAATCTGCCTTTTGTCAGTTGATTTTTCAGTGAAACTTCAGGGCGTGAAGAGAAAAGTTTTCCCTTGGCTGCCTCACCACATTACCTCATTTCGTCCTCCCAGCAACCAATTAGAGTGGGCGTTACCATCCCCACTTTGTAGACGAGCCTCACCAAAGTTCCACAGCCCATTTGTAGCAAGAGACAAGATATGAACTCAGTATGTACTGACTTTGTGTACAATGGGACATTTTAAAACTTGAGTCAGAGTCAGTGGAAAATATTATAAAGCATTTTCTATATTTCTTCTATAAAATGTTACAAGCAGATGCCTATTATGTTTCACCAGAGGTAAGGAAGTCCTACAATCTGTCATTGAAAGAAAGAACTGCAAGGAGGGCCTTGAAGCTAGACGGCGCCTGGGAACAAAGGACGATTTTAAGCTCCTGGGCAGCTGGACACGCTCTCGGTCCTGTGCTTCCACTTATGCTTACGTAGGTTTCCTACGCCTGGAATGTTCTCTGCCCTGCGCTCACTCTCTCTATATCCAGTCCCTATCTGCAATGAATGCCCTTCTCAAGGTCATCTGTGAGGCCATTTAAGTGCCATGAGCCCCAGCCTCTCCATCAGCAATGTAGGAATACTAGAAAAGACCCAGGAGGTTGTTCAGTGTTTGAATGGCATAAGGCTATAGCTTATGTGTTAATTTTGATGAGTAAAGGAAAAATATAAAACATTGAAGACAGCTGCTGGCCTTGAAACCCCTCCTAGAATACTAGCCCATAATTTTTAAAGAAATTTGGTTCATTGAATGAAAGCAAATTTGTAAGCGTTAGGCAACTTTAATAGCCAAAAATGAAAAGAAAGTGGCTGAAACTAAAGAATAAACTAGATTTCTGAAAGAAAATCTAAGTTTCTGAAAGAAATCTAGAAAAACCTGCTTAAAACTTTTTAAAATGGCTAGTCAACTGACTTTTATAACTGTTTGTCTTATTTGTGTAGAAACTGCTCATTAAGTATAAATGAGCCAACCTCAATAATGAAAGACATTTGAGACATTTTAGGTTACCCAGTTACACTTTAGATCTTCTCATCAGCTCTCTTCTCTATGCTCAGAAGGACAGAACCAGTTAGCTTATGTTTTTCCTAAAGCGGTGATTTAAGTGAACATTTTATCAGAATTTCTATGTGTAATACTATAAAACATATTTGGTCTTTGAACCTGTTTCCTGGCATACAACTCCTAAAATCCTTAGAAATTCTAAAGTGATGTCCGTGTATGCTAATGAACTGACTGGTGGCTGGCAGTCCCTACGTAGCTTCAGGATGGGGGCTGGTCACTGGGAGACCAAGGCATAATTAGAAGGTTGGTCTAATCATGCCGTGGTCTCCAACTCCCTTTACCTCAGAGGAGTAGAGAGGAACCAAAGGTCAAATTAATCACCAATGGCCAATGGTTTCATCAGTCATGCCTATGTAAGAAACTTCCATTAAAACCCAGAGGACTAGGTCAGAGAACTGGATAGCTGAGCACGCGGAGGTTCCTGGAGCATGGCGCACCCAGGGAGAGCACAGAAGCTTCGAGCTCCTTCCCCCATCCCTAGCCCTGTGCATCTCTTCATCTGTATCCTTTGTAATGTCCTTTATGATAAACTGATAAACATTTAAGTGTTTCCCTGACCTTTGTGAGCTGCCCTAGCAAATTAATCAAACCATAAGAGTGGACCTGAGAATCCCAACTTGAAACTAGTTCATCGGATGCTCCAGAGGCCCAGACTTTTGACTGGTGGGAAGTAGTGGGGGCAGTCTGTGGGACTGAGCCCTCAACCTGTGGGATCCGAAGCTACCTCCAGGTAGACGGTGTCAGAATTGAATCTGAGGACACCCAGCTGGTGTCTGCTGCAGAATTAATTGCTTGCTTAGTATGGGGGGAGAAACCCACCCACATTTGGTTACAGAAATCTTCTGTGTTGATTGTTGTGTGGTGCGAGAGCAGAGGAAAAACAGGTTGAGGTTTTTAGTCTTGCTATGCTTGACTCTTCCCATGATTACAATTTATGTAATACTTAGTGCTTTATTAATATAAATATAGCACATGGTATTAGCACGGTGTAGACTCTGATACTTCATACAACATTTGTCTCTTTTTCATGGGCTCAGTTTAAATGTAAGTCTCCTGAGGGAAGAGACCGTTTTGAGTATGTGGACAAGGGAGGGGAGTGATGGTTTAAAGAGCCAGAAATAATATAATTTAGGGTTTTTTTTTTAGAGATTCCATGTTAAGACAGACAAACAAAGAAATTAGGCAAGGTCTGAGGCACTTCTGTATACCTTGGAGATACTGTGCTGCAAAGAAAGCAAGCTGTTAGCACGTGATGAATGGTAAGTGGAGATTTAAATTTTCCTCCAGGGTTGCTTTAATCGCTGCTAAAGGAGGTGAAAGTTTTTGTGTCCTTTTCATTGTGTAGGCACTCTTGTTTGCTAAAGCTCCATAACTGGGCCGTAACAAAAAGGAAATGAAAATCTTGTAAAATGAAAGCAATTAAAACAGGATTTTATGGAAAGGCAGAGGAGGAAGAGTTGGTACAAGGCATAGACTCGGAGCAATGACAGGCAGGGCATTCCTTTTGTACCTTGTACCATTTTGAACTTGGTCAGAGGGGCAGTCCCATGATTGGGTAAGATGTAAAAGGTGCTATGGTTTGAATGTGTTCCCTAGAATTCATGTTGGAAACTTAACCCCAATGTGATAGCGTTGGGAGGTGGGGCCCAATGGGAGGTGTTTAGGTCACCTAGGAGCCATCATGAATAGATTAACATCACTATGAAAAGGGCTTGTGGGAGTGGGTTTGCTCTTGCACTCTTCTGCTTCTACCTTTGCCACGTGATGGTGCAACAAGAGGGTTTTTGCCAGATGCCAGTGCCTTGTTCTTGGACTTCCCAGCCTCCAGAATAGTGTGGCAATAACTTTCTGTTCATTATAAATTACCCAGTGTCAGGCGTTCTGTTGTAGCATCGCAAAATGGACTAAGGAAGGTTTTAACTGAAAAGATGTGCTCAGCTGACCTCTCTCACATTTGGGGTGTGATGGGGCAGTTGGCATCATTCCCCTCACTCCTCACCCTTGATGCCAAAGGTCAGGGACTTGGAAAAGGGTTGCTTTGAACTGTTCTTGGGTGACTGGCATATTCAGGTGCTTGGCTTTTGTGGAATGAATGAAAGTAAACCTCAGTTTGAAGGGCAGTGGAAAGAGAATGGTTGGAAGTCAGAAGTGAGAAGACTGATGATTAGAGGCTTGACTCCCTCATTAATTAGCTACGTGATCTTATAGAAGTAATGCTGAGCTCAGCTTTCTAGTCACTGAAATGTAGCTAAGAATACCAAACCTGCCTGATGTAAGGATCACACGAGAGAATTTCTGTGAAGATGTCCTATAAACTGCAAATTGTCCTATAAAGTTGGTTATCTCTATTTGTGAACAGGGTATCATTCTAGGGCAGGGTTGGGTGAGGCCATTTCATTGTTGATTATATTTATTTCTTTTAAAACATGAAATTATGTCTACTTAGTGAATATGCTACAGATTATTTTTAACATTTTCTCTGAAATGACCCTATACTTTCCTTAAGTCTCATCCTAGCATGGTCTCAGCAGAGTTCTTTGTAAAAAGTTTGAAGACTGACTTGTCAGAGCTACATCATATATATATTTTGCTGCAGTATGATTTGTTTTTTTATAATCCCACATCTTTCTTGATTGCATTCAAGTTGGTCAACTATTAAAAATGGATCTAATGCTGTCTTTTCAAGACTTATCAGGAAACAGCAAGAGAACATCAGAGCAAACATTAGAAATTGAGGTAAGAGCACAGTGATCTTTCTTCCCTAGATTTCTAGCTGTTTCTGGTGGATTAAACTTTGGTATGGTGATGATAAAAGAAGAAAAATGGAGGTAGAAGATGGAGAGAGAGAGAGATGGGATGTGCTCTTAGTTAGAACAGTCTGTTTACTTTTGGGAGTTTGTTTAACAAGGCTTAACTTGAAATGGGGAACTTGAAAAAGTTACCTCAGAAGTTCATTGGAGTAATACAGGATGGAAATGCCTGGCCCAGTAAAGTGAGAAATTTCTGTTGCATTGTGTAACAATATATTTTCAAGAAGCTATAAAGAGTGATTTACTTGTGCTTCTGGAATTATGGAAAATGATGAAACAGGATTTGTAACTTGAGCTGATTCTACAAGCTGGCTTTAAAATGTTAGGCACCAGACAAGAGTGTGTAGACTAAAAATTAATAAGCTCTACTGATCCCTAAAGTGTTGCCTGTGTCTATGCAGCATCGTTACAAAAGTTTGACGTCACATGAAGCTGTGGATTTACTGGTCATTAAAGTACTGAAAGTCTCAGTCCAAGTCAGCTTTGTGCTTGCAGTGAGAAAGCCAAACCACCCGGAACAGGTTTTCTCCCCTATTTTGCCTCCTCTGCTTATTTCTTGATTAGCACATGGACAGATTTGTGAGTTAAATGCAAACCACTCTGATAGCTACTGTAAAGAAAGTAGTTTATGATAAAGTATTTCCTAATCTCTGCAGGCACAGGGATTTTATTCACTATCATCCCTTGTTCTGTAAAACTATCAAGCCTTTTTATGGGGTGCAGAATCTTCTGTCTCCCACAATTATCCTTCCAAAACCTCCCTTCTATTATCCACCTAGAGTTAACTATACTTCCTTATGTCATGAACATTTAAAAAATTTAAATTGTCCGTATTCATTGGTATATAGTGACACTTTGATGCATATAATGTACAGTGATCAGATCAGGGCAAATAGCATAGACATCACAAACATTTATCATTTGTGTTGGGGAACATTCAATATCCCCTAGCTATTTGAAATTATATATTAGTGATGATTATAGTCATTCTACAGTGGTATAGAATACTAGAACTTATTCCTCCTATCTAGATATAATTTTGAATCCTTTAACAAATCTCTCCCTATCCCTCTCCCACCCTCTAGTATCCTTTTGTTCTACTTTTAACTTCTACACGATCAACATTTTTTTAGCTTCCACGTATGAGTGACAACATGCAGTGTTTAACTTTATGTTAAGTGAAATAAGCCAGGAACAGAATGTCCTCCAGTTCCATCCATGTTGCTACAAAGGACAGGATTTCATTCTTTTTTATGGCTGAATAATATTCCATTGTGCATATATATCACAGTTTCTTTATCCATTTATCTGTTGAACACATAGGTTGATTCTGTATCTTGGCTATTGTGAATAAGGCTGCAGTAAACATAGGGGAGATGTCTCTTTGGTCTATTGATTTCCTTTCCTTTGGATAAATACCCAAGTGGTGAAATTGCTGGATCACATGGTAGTTCTATTTGTAGTTTTTTGAGGAACCTTCATACTGTTTCACCATGGTGGTTGCACTAGTTTATATTCCCACCAACAGTGGTTAAGAGTTCCCTTTTCTCCTCATCTTTACCAGCATTCTTTATTGTTTTGATTTGCATTTCCCTGGTAATTAGTGATGTTGAGGATTTCTTCTTATATTTTTTGGCCATTTTGTATGTCTTCTTTTGAGAAATGTTTATTCAGATCATTAGCCCATTTTTGGATTCTTTGGGTTTTTTTTTTTTTTTTTGCTGTTGAGATATTTGAGTTACTGATATATTCTGGGTATTACTCCCCTGTCAGATGGGTAGTTTGCAAATATTTTCTCCCATTCTGGAGGTTACCTTTTCACTCTGTTTTTCTGTGTGGAAGGTTTATAGTTTAATATAATCCCACTTTTTATTTTTGCTTTAGTTGTCTGTGCTTTTCAGGCCTTATTCATAAAAATCTCTTCCCAGGCCAATGTCCTAAAGCATTTGTTCTGTTTCTTCCAGTACTTTTATAGTTTCACATCTTACATTTAGGTCTTTGATCCATTTTGAGTGGATTTTTGTGTAGGGTGATAGGTGAAGAAGTTAGGGGCTAATTTCATTCTTCTGCATATAGATATCCAGTTTTCCCATCACTTATTGATGAGACTGTCCTTTCTTCAATGAGTGTTCTTGGCAACTTTGTCAAAAATCAGTTGGCTATAGATATGTAGATTAATTTCCAGGTTCTCTATGCTGTTCCATTGGTCTATGTATTTTTATGCTAATACCATGCTGTTTTGGTTACTACTGTAGTATATTTTGAACCTAGTAGTATCCTGCCTCTAGCTTTGCTCTGTTCGCTCAGGATTGCTCTGGCTATTCCAGGTCGTTTGTGGTTCCATACAAGTTTTAGGACTATTTTCTGTTTCTGTGAAGAATGTAATTGGTATTTTGATAGGAATTGCATTGAATCTGTAGCTTGCTCTGGGAGCATTGTCATTTTAACAATATTAATTCTTTTCATCCATAAATATGGGATATTTTCCCGTTTGTCTTCTCTTCAATTTATTTCATCAGTGTTTTATAGTTCTCCTTGCAGAGATTTTTCACTTCCCAGATTAAATTTATTCTTTGGTAATTTTATTTTTTGTGGAGCCATTGTAAGTGGGATTGCCTTCTTGATGTTATTAGCTAGTTTATCGATCATGTATAGAAATGCTATTGATTTTTGTGTATTTCATATCCTGCAACTTTATTGTATTTATCAGTTTTAAGTTTTTTGGTAGAGTCTTTGGATTTATATATATGTTATATATATATGATCACCTCATCTGCAAAGAGGGACACTTTGACTTTCTCCATTCCAATTTGAATGCCCTTTCTATCTCTTGGCAAATTGCTCTGGCTAGGCCAAGGGACATGTCTGCTTAGGGTGGCCTGTAAGGTTGATTCTCATCCCCAGGATGTGGGTGCAAGGATTTTTGGCTAGCCTGGGAGTGTGTCAGCCAGGCGTGGCACACACATTGGGCTGTTTTTCAGGTCCAAGATGTGAACTCTTGGCTGGCCTATGGGTGTGCCTGCCAGGGGTGGCCTGCAGGACAGTCTCTCAGGCCTTGATTGTGGGTGCAAGGCTGTTGGGCAAACCAGAGGCATGTCTCTGGGAAGGGCATGTATGCTGCGGGGTGTGTATCTCATGTCCTGAATGCAGGTGCATAGCTGGACCAGGGGCACATCAGCTGTTGGGGGTGAGTCTCTTCTGCTTGGAGGAGTGCCCACAGTGGTTTGGCTGGCTCAAGGGCAGTTTCATCATAGGTAGAACTGGCAGTCTGTTCCTTCGACTGAAAGTGCAGCAGAGGGGGTTGGTTTCCCTGTTGTGCAGGACCAAGAATCACAGCTCATCTCAGGCCCAAGCTTTGTGCAGCTCCTATTGTGGTGTTCAGCCACCCTGTGGGCTTGATGTAGTGAAGATACATAATCAGCTCCATAAGAGAAAATTTTTTAGTGTTTTTTTTTTTTTTGTAGTTCTCTTATTTTCAAGTTCCTAGGCTAGTAAGATTTGCTGACCAGAACTTTGTAACCTTTTGTTGCACTGATGCATTCCCTTTTGAGTTTCTTTCCCAGAAATGGTGGAGCCTCCTTGTAGCCACGAGATGACTATAGAAACTTACACCACCTGTTTGTCCAGAGAAGACAAGGTAAGCAACACCCCACCACAGATTGTGCCCAAGGACCCACAGAGCAGCCTACTCCCCAAATCCCGCCTGCACACGGGCTGAAAAAATGGCCAATATTAACCCCTAGCTCATTATACTACTAAAATCCCCACTCCTGGGACAACTTATCCACTGTTTTTCAATCATGGGATGTACGTACTAGCATGATTTCTCAGTGTTTGTGTGCCTTGTACTCCACCCCAAACATGTAATGATGCTCACTCCCCTCCATGCATTATTCATTTCACCTCCAGAAAAACCCCTGACCCTGTTGGTCAGAGGCAGATTTGAGGCAGCCCATTCCTCCCGCGTCCTGGCTGATGCATCTTCTGCAATAAATCCTTTCTTCCTTGACAATCCTAGTTGTCTTAGTAATTGACTTTCTGTACAGTGAGCAATAGACATCCCCCTTGTGAGTTCCTTAACAGATGGAACCTCAGTGCTGAAGAGGTGCAGTGGCTACTGGCCGGCCCCCAGAGGGGGGTGCACACCAGTCTCAAGATGACACTGTTCTGCAGCAGCTTGGTTCATGGGGGACCAGTAGGGGAGCATGCACTTTGTGCTCCTAATTTGGAGTAAAGCAGCTGCTAACATGTCTGGATGCTCTCCAAACTGAACTCAGGGCTTGCGAGGACTGTGGGGTTCTCCTGTTGTAAGGACTGTAGGTATTTGTAGTGGCAATAGAGGGGAACTTTTGCTTACCTTTTCCCCCAAATGGGAAGTCCCTCTGGACTCCTGGCCTGTCCAATCCTCCAAGGCAGGGGAGATGGGGCTGCAGAGGCCAGTGCCTCCACACTGCCCTCCTGGGCTTCCCAGCACCACAGGTACCTCTCTGCTCCCCCACTGCATTCCAGTGCTCTCCCTTTAGTGTTCCAGTCAAGTCATAAGCTGTTTATTCCTTCCCTTTGTCCTTTTTGGTGGGGCAGATGACACCATGCATCTCTCTTCAGCCACCTTGATGACATCACATCTCAGAACATCTTTAAAAAAATATTTCCCCCTTTGGCAACTTTATGCCATAACCATAGTTTCATGCATACCCTTTTGAGCAAAGGGATATGAGGAGAGGGATGTATCCCTGAATGGCCAAGGGATGCTCTAACAACTATGGTCCTTTAATTAGTGTTTAAATATCTGTCTGAAATCTTGGCATTTCAGGAGCCAACAGCAGCCAAAAAGGGATGCAGAATACCACATAGCTGAAATGGTGCAATTTCACCTCTTTTTCCTCTTAGTGAATTTCAAGGTGAAACTCAAAGGGACCATGAAATAGTGCAATAAAAATAAGACACTTCAAGCTCATTCTATTTTTGTTTCCTGAACTCGGATTCTGCCTTCTAATTTTAAGAGATACTGAGTGTTAGCATGGTATTAGCCTGGGGAGATGAGAGTGGAGGTCATGCAGTTAAAGGGCACCAAAGTATGCATACTGCATGAGGGATTAATTGCCAGGAGCACGTGAGGAGAATTATTGCAGTTAACACCCAGGGCTTGAACAAATACCAACATGGGAAATTAGTCACATATCTGCAAACATAGGAGGGCTCTAAATCAATGGATAAAAAAGAGATTAACTTCTTTTTTTTTAAAAATAGAAGATGCTATAGGGTGAAAAAAAAATCAAAGATGGGCTGCATTGGTAGCATAGCCTAAATATTTTCAAGTTTAAATTCTGAACAAGGCTCATGGTAATTGAGACCCTGTTAAAAAAAAACAGGGGAGGAGCACCTTGTGGTGTTTTCAGGTTTTGTGGTATACCTTCCAGTCAAGTTTGCTTGTGTTATGACTCTGTAGCTATAATGCTGTATATTGAAGAGTTAAGGTTATCATACAGAGCCCAACACATTATTAGATCCTAAGCATTGAATGGGAATTCAATTACGTTCTCTCCATCCTATTTACTAAAGCAGAAAATTGGAATCCTTAGTCTTAGAACAGTGTTTCTCATTTGTGGGTAAGGATGGGGCAGAGACATGCCTTTCCCCAGGAAAGATCTCACTCTCCCAGGGGGTGTATGAAAATGCATATTTATTATAAAATTTTAAAATTGAAATACCACAGAAGCCATTATTTTTCTAATGTAAACTGCATCACAAAAGCTAAAGGAAACTTCTCGGCTGATGAAAATGCATAGCCTCTCAGTGATTTCATGGTGAAGACAAGAGCAAGGGCTCTGGACATATGCAAAGGAGCAGAAACTCTGGGGCAAGGAGGACATTTTTATGTTCATTAAGAGGGCATAGGTTTAAAAACATTGATTAACATGGTCCTACAACAGGGACATCTGCAGCAGGTTTCATATCAATGATATTATGTTTACTCTATGCTCAACTAGAAAATTCAATTTAATAGAAATTTCCTGAGTATTTTGATTAATAGGAGATCAACTGTTACCCATTTTTTTCCCTTTCTTTTGCATTAACTATTTTTGGAACTATATAGACCTGACCTTCATACAGTGACCTGTTTGAAGCCAGAGGTATTCTTTATGGCCCTACAGAGTTCTTCCAGTGCTGGGGGCAGTTTGCTGGGATAGAAGGAAGAGGAATTATTGAGAACAGATGGCCCTTTTGATTTGATTCTTCGCAAAATGGGGTAATAGAGTGCTCACTAATGCATGGAATCTGTTACATCTATTCTCTTGCTTTGCTTGGAGGAAGCACACAAGTAAATGTCTTTTTCTTCATTTTTTCATTTCTCACTAAGCTTGTTAGGAGAACAAATGACATTAGGAATTCTGTGTAAGTGTTAAATTTGTTCCTGCTTTTGAATCTAGCACTGTTTTATGCTACAAAACCATCAAGGGAATTTAAGAAAATGAAAAGGATGTAAGCCATGCAATTATCAGATAGTTTGAAGAATAGGATTTGAAGAATAGGATTTTCAACCATGTTTTTCTTAAAACCCCAAGATCTCCTGCCAGAATTAAAATGCAGAATCCTTAATATAGGGTTAAGTCATTCAAGAATCTTTATCAGCCAAATTCACAGGCAAACCGCAACATTAGTTTTAAGAATCATATTTTTCTTTCCCTTTTGCCTTTTTAATGTGAAGAGTGTGCTTTTAATAAAAATACTTTCCAAATGTCTTTTTGATGATTGTATCTGCTGTAATTGGCAGAAATGTGCACTCCGACATGTATGGAGACCATGGAGTAATCCTGTTATATGCAGCATGGACTCTATACATAGGACGACTCTGTGCTCATTGCTGGGTTTTTCAACTTAGGAAGGATTTGAAGAAATACAGAAGAGGTCACAAATACCATTAAATAAGTTAAGGGATCTGAATTCAAATGCTGAGGCCAAAAATTATATTTTGTGTATAACTCAGGAGAGAATAGGAGGGTCAAGTTGCCATACGAGGGATCTAGATCAATATTTGTCACTAGTGTTCTGAGGGATGTCAGTAGCTTTCATGAAAAAGGCCACTTCCATGAATAACATTGTAAACCATCATGACATAGAAATGTTAATAGCTTCCAGGACTATTCCTAACATTTACTGTGTCTGGCATTTGTGACATGAAGATGCAGGGCTAGATGTCAGTCACATCATAGTGTGAGTTATGTGGACGGGGCTTATTGAAAGGGGCTGGAAGCCAGTCTGTGGAATGTTCTTCCAATCGTCAGAGGTGTAGTATTGTAAGCCGAGGAGTCAGTTCTCACTGATGCCTATTCAAAACCATCATCATATAAGATACTATATGATCAATCATTCTAGAAATCAATTCTATTTTTCTACAAAGAATGATACTGTAAAATTGTCATATGAAAAAGTAATCAAAGAGTAAAACAAAAAAAGTATGAAGGTAATATAGAAGTGAATCAGGCAGTAACTGACTTAGTAAACATAGTATGTTGTTTTTCTGAATTTGATAATGTTTGTGCTATTTGTCAATTTTTAAAAATTTTCAATTTGTTGTGTTTTTAGTTTAAATCTATATTGAATTTTGTACCTAATTTCCTATTTGTATTTTTTATTTTTAAATGCCCCCGATCCAACCTGCCCAAATTCCATAAGCTTTAGGCCTCCTGAAACCTGGATTTATAAGTGGATATGCCATTCTAGTTAAAATAACAAATTCTGGACTTTTTGTCTGTCTAGATGTGTGTGCAAAGATCTGAAACATGCCCTGAGGAGGGCATTTCTCACATGTCTCTTGGGGCAGTTAATCTGATCTGTCAGCATCCTCATTGTTCTCACAATTTTTTTATTAGTGTGTCTGGAGTGGATTTGGGCTCTGACAGGGCTTGTGATTAAGTAGTTTATCCAATATTCGGTTCTCAGCACTGTCAAAAAGGATTAATTCAACATAATTTATCAAGAAGGAAATAAATCATGTTAATTCAAATGAGCCTAAATAAGAGTAAATCTTTCACAGTGAATAAAGTAAAATGGAAAAGGATGTAGGGACTTCTATCCATTAATAAAAGGAGTAGTCTTGTTTGTATTGGTTACTGATGTGTTTCAGCTGAGTCTCAGCTATCATTTGAAACATATTTATCTACAACGAAATAATAGAGTACACAATTCATCATTCGGCTGCTGTTTGCCCTCAGATCATAATGGAGCCACAGTACTTTGGTTCCCAGTGAGTGATTTCTCTTTGGGGCTTTGTGAGAACTCAGATTCTTAGTACAGATATCGATCTTAATTGAATGTACATAATGACAAAACACAGACAACAGAATAAAAGGGGAGGGCAGCTAGACAGCTCTACTTGAGTGAGTTATAACTCAACACTTTCTGGAGCAAAGAAGACAGTAAAGCAACAATGGTGTCATAGTCAGTGAGTTCTGGGGTGATGGGAGGTGCTCTTCTTTTATAAATGACAGGCTCTGGAAGTCCTAACCTCAAATTAGAATTCTGAGTTCTCCCATGCTGTGTATTGTGGCCTCAAGGAGCTGGAGCACCAGGACCTTACCTGTCCCGTGAACACAATATTGGGGCAGCTACCCCCTCTTAAAGCCTCCATCTACCCTTTCCTGCTTCTCTCTCCACCGAACAACCCAACCTTATCTCTTTTAACCATTTTTATTTCCTTCCTTCTTTGTATTATCACAGTGCCTGCCACTGGGTAGGTACTGAAACGTTTGTTGAATTAGTGATAATGATAACACATTTCATTCATGTAAATTATGTGTTATAATGAAAATGATATAACAAGCAAAAATAGCTACCATATATTACACATGCCCAAAACTTTTTACATATTGTCTTTTTTGAATCTTCACAGAAACTTGTAATTATAATTGTTTCTATTTAACATTTCAGAAAAATGAGACTCAGAAATTAAGCAATGTGTCCAATATTATATAGGTAAGATTGTACAGATAAGATCTTGTTTTGGTGGGGAATGGACCTAAGTACTGCTTATTTCTATATTCATTCTCTAGAGTAATATCATGTTTATATATCATATAAGTAACTGTATTTAATACACCATTCATGTGTGTGTATACATATATAGAAATCTCCTATCTTTCTCTTAATATCATATGACCTCAATGAGGGCAGAGACAACTCCTATTTCATATTAGTATTTCCAAATCCTTGTAGAACCTACGAGTCTAGTAAATTCGTTAATGGATCTTTATTTTCTTCCTGAAAAGAAATTCTGGGCATTTTCTCTGTTGCTTGAGACTAGCAGAATGTGCAGGTGCTTTGATTTAAAGCAGATCAGTTCAATCGTATTTAAAGTATTTAATGTCAAGCATGTAATGTCCAATACAGTGCACAAAGCCATCAGATTAGAAATGGTGAGAGACTCTTATCTCTAATACGAAAATGGGCATAATTTAACTTTGTAATTGGAAAGAAATGGACTCCTTAAGTGGGTTATACCTTTGAAATCTTCTATCCATGTACTCAATGATTAGGTTCTTGAAAAGTACCTTTATCTTAGTATCAGTTTCCCTGTAAAAAGAAACTGAGTTAAAAACTTGAAGCTATGTGGTTTGTTTAGGAATATGATCCTAGGAACAGAAGGGAGGAAGAGAATGAATAGGGAAGAAGGAAAGCCAATACAATGATGCCAATACAATGGCCACTGTTATGGATGACTGGTTGCTTATCCTCTGGGGAAAAACATGTCTAATGACTATCCCCCTGTGGGAAGAAGAGAGAAATATTTACCCATCAGTTCCTTCTGCCTATTCAAAGTCAGCCCCATATGGTGTTAAATCTCCTGCATTTCCAGATTATGAATATGTGAGTCAGCTGGGCAAGGGGAAGGGACCCTGGATGATCAAAGCCTGCAAAACCTGCTTGTGGCAGTAGTGACTGGAATGTGAGATGAAGCTAAGATGGTTTTCAGTGATGTTCAAGAAATGTCAGATACACTTGGGTAATTGAAAAGGCTTTTATAGATTTACACTTAAGAAAAAACAGGATATATTGAGCAAGATAAAGTGCTCTTTTTATCATAACATTAACACGAAGGGCAAATTAACACCAGCTTTTGGTGAAGTAGTAAACATAAAGGTTTATGAAACAAAAAGTTTCTGATAATGCCCTGTCCATCCAGAAGACAATAGCATAAATCTATTAGTCTCTTATCTTCTACATTAAAATAATTTTTGCACATGAAGTTTCTGTTATAACCAATGATGTTCGTTAACACTGATGATACTGTTGTCTATTCTTGTTTCACCAGCATGAACCATTCACCTGGTGTGGGCGGCATCTTTGCTTTTTTCATTGAAGTGAAAGTTTGTAAGCTTTGGCTGCTCCTTTATCCCTGCAATGTTAACTAATGTTTTCCAGTCTCATATTTTAGCTTAAAAGCTAATATTTTAAAATTCTACATTATAGTAAACACTTGGCATACATGGGAGTTCATGGAGTATAATCTCTGTACATCTGAACAATGCAGTGACATGAAAATTTGGGGATGCTCTGGATGGTGAAAATATCCCCTGGCATGATGCTATCAGTGAGTTCAATTGTTTTTATTTCATGACCTTGCAGAATTCTTAAGCAGCACTGCTTTCTAATATAACCTAGTGATTGAAACAATCTGTCTAGAGCTTTGACTACTAGATGCAAGATCTCTACAATGTCATTTTGGATAGGAATCTTGAACTACCAATGTGAGATCTTATTTGAGCATTGGTCCCTGAAGAACTGGATAGTTTACTACCATAAAACCGTTAGACCATTAGGTTATCATAGAGAGAAAGTGGAAATAAAAACAAAGAAAATAATAAACAACCACCTCACATGTGAATGATGGCGAGAAAGGGGAACATGATACTCAACGCGTTTTATGATCTGAGAACTCAAGTAGAAAAATATATCAATTTCTAGTCAGTTATGAAAGTTAAAAATGTCAAGGATAAAGAAATTATATTAAAAGCTATCAAAGAAAAAATATTTCTTTCAAAGAAACAGCTATTAGACAAAGGGTAAGATTATAGATAAGAAAAAATGGATTTGGAAAGAAAATAGAAAAATATTATTCAAGTACTTAGGGAATTTAATTTTTAGCCTGTAATTTTATACCCAGTTATCACTGTAGAGGGAGTGAAAGTGAAGACATTTTTAGGTATACAAAGACCAAACCCACGATCTCTCACTTAGAGAACTATTAGAGGATAAATTATGAATTTTACCAAAGAGAAGGAATAGGATAATGTGATGAGCACAGACACTGATAAAATTTAACTATTGACCATAAAAATGTTACTTAAGCTTTTTTTTTTACATTAAAAGATAATTATAAAACTCTAAGGAAAAATAGACTAGGAGTGTGAATGCATACTAATGTTCTTGCAATATTTGGGAGGAGGATAGAAATATGGAAGAACATCACACTTTGTAAGAAAAGCTAGAAGTAAATAATGTATGTTAAGATTGAAGGGCAATCTTGAGGAAGAGAAAAGAGATTTTAGTTAACTAAATGCCAGAATACATCCACTATACCTTATACCTGTGGCTTTTACTTTGTGACCATAATTAGTTTGACCATATAATTTATCATCCAAATTGGGATGTTTTATGAGAGTGAAAGATGGTATAGTGAATAACAAAGCTAGGACACAGGCAGAAACTTGAAGTGTTCCAGCTACCTCAAAACAGTCATGTGAACTGTGACGAATATAATTATTTTTCCTCTATAAAAATCCAAGTTTCCTGGGCCTTCATGAAAACTGATTCATTTCCCCCTGCCCCAATCTTTCTATAACCCATCTTCTACTTCATACTTGGCATTTCTGAATTTGCACAAGTTTCACAGCTCTATTATTCTTGCAGGGCCTTTGCTATGGTAGCAAAATCTCACTTTCACATCTGTGATTTCTTAGAAACTTTATTCTTTAAGCTGAGTAAATTAAATCCAGATGACTTATCCAAGCTCATGTAGTCAGTGAAAACGAAGATGGTAACAACCGTCTCTCTTTTCCTATCACAATGATGGTTTTCAAGTATTTTTTAGGCAACAGCCTTATCTATGCAAATGAAAGTGTGCCGTTTTGATGAATACAGATTGATACTGACTTCAGAACACTTGTGTCTCACCTCATCAGCTCCACCTGTGTCTCTTAATGCAAAGAAACAACGAGGATTGAACTGGGTACTGATAAGCCAATGAATTTTACTGCTTTGAATCAATTCTCCACTCG
This sequence comes from Cheirogaleus medius, assembly GCA_008086735.1. Lineage (NCBI taxonomy): Eukaryota > Metazoa > Chordata > Mammalia > Primates > Cheirogaleidae > Cheirogaleus > Cheirogaleus medius. The sequence continues at coordinate 48,849,461 of VBSM01001265.1, forward strand.
TATCTAGTCAGGTCTGGGTAGGTTAAGGATGGGAACCAAAGGCAGGAAAGCAGGGGTTATTACACAGTCCACTCTTCACTCAGAAGTTGACTTAAACATTTATGACCACCTTGTATATGACCTTGACTTATTTTCTTTGTTTTTGAACTTCAGTTCTGGTCCATATGGTACAAATTCAACTTGGATTAAAATCCTAAACTATTATCCCTGTTAATCGTATAAGAGTGGGATCATTTCACACCTGGTAGCAATTCCTTGTTTTAAACCATTAGATAAAAATCTAAGCACTTTGGTTGAAAATAGAGCTTGCAATTGCATACTAGCTACTCAAATAATTTTTCATCCTTTCAGTGTGAACCAAATAACAATAAAATTCATCTCTAGGTAATGATTTGGAGCCCTGTGGTTTTCATATACTTTCTTCTTACTGCTGAATAAACTGGGTTAGCTTTTCATCTTCTCGTCTTTCTTAAGGGTCCTAAGTTTCTGTGGTTTAGAAAGAGGAGAATTATCTGAGGTGGAGCTGAGGTGGTGATGCTGGTGCTGGGGAGCAGCTGCAAATGCAGATTACCATTAGCAGAGACATTTGACTGCACAGAGACCATAATAAGTCAATTCCTTGCAGACTATCAAAACCCTATCAGTGAGTGGCAAGTGACAATGTAATAAAATGCACAATAAATGTGATGCACTTGAACCATCTCCAAACCATCCCCCGCTACCCTGATCTGTTGAAAGATTGTCTTCCATGAAATCACTCCCTGGTGCCAAAAAGGTTGGGGATCACTGCCTTACAGAATAAGGACCAAACACATAACCTGGAATTCCAGGTCCTCCTTTTGACCCAGGCCCCTTATTTCCTACAACTCTTGTGCATCCTTTGCTTCAGAGCAGTACTTTATATAAACTGTATTCCAGAGAGCAATAGAAGATTCACAGGTCATTCCTCCTTGCCCCCATACCCAGAGGTTGCCATTAAGGAGAAGATGCTGAGTAGGTCAGCCTTTGAACTCCCATTCTTGTTTCAAACAGAGCAGCTGCATTTTTATTATTGAGTTCCCTCATAAGATTTTGTTTAAAGTTTTATGGATGTATACAATTTGAAAATCATCGCTCTTCAGAGAAAACTGGAGTTCTCCGCTGTTTCTCGTCCATGCTCCAAGTCTTCTGATGTCCAGGTGCTTGTGTTTGTGTTCCACGATATAGTCTCCACATGTGGAGATCTTAGTGTCTTTGTCACTGAGAAAGCCATCAAAGCAAGGTAGGGTGTTGTGCGCAGAAGACATTCTCCTAAGAGGGGTGGGCAGAGGTCTGAGGATGGAGTCATGGATGGCTTTTGCAGTGGGCCATTTCCCCTAACTACTTCTCCAGCCTTATTTCTCACAACTTTCTTCATGAAAATACATGTTAGCCAAATGGAACTTATTTCTCTTCCACCTACATGTCCTTTCATCTGTTTGCTAGTGTTGTGCCCTATTCCTGGAATGCTCAGTCTTTCATCTCCACATGGTCAAAGTATATTCATCTCTCTTGGCTCAGTTTAAATTCCACTCCCAGGGAAAGCCTTCTCAAGACACAGCTGAACATAATCTCTCACTAGCGGTATCTTTTTACTTCTCCCTCTATTATTTTACTTAGCACTACCCATATGGAGTTGCCTGTCTAGTTTATTTATGTTAAAGGCTCAGACCCCCCACAATACCATGACCTCTGGAAGGCATGATCTGATTTTGAGTTTGTAAATCCTGTGCCAGTTGTCATGGCCATCTTCAAATTAGCTAAATTTATATAGCCAAATTTGATTTTTTCACATATAGCTGAAAATATTGGACTGCCTACATCAATTGTGATACATAACATGAGCCCAAGAGCCCATTTCAAGCTTTTGAGAACTCTTGGAGCAGCCAATTCCTTCTGGTTATGGGAACAACATTTTGCAGTGAGCCACAGTCATCCCCAGGCAATAAAACTCCCTGTCCTGCCAGCTGTATTTATAGCATAGTCAGTGAAGAACATTCTTCCCCACTAGTGTCTTGAAGGTTTCAAGGAAGATGTGGGCATTATTAATAAGGCTCTTCAAGGTTTATGCCAGCTCTTTTTGGGAGACAATGATTTGCACTTTATTCTGAGCATGTAGTTTATTTCTTTTCATTTTTTTGGGTAAGATTTATATATGATTCTATCTACTAAATTATCTTTGCCAGGCATAGATTTTTCCCACTCTGCAAAGGGTTTAGAAAATGTGTAACATAAATCTTATTTTCCAATTTAAGGAAGAAACTTGACGGTCATTTTGGTATTCTTGTCAGTACTTGTGAGACAGAGACTATGTTAGAACCCATTTGACAAAGATGAACACAAGATGTGTGGTTGACAATTGAGCAAAAAATATTACCAGTGGAACATGGATGCCATCAACTCTTGAAAATAATGATCAAAATTTAACTCCCCAGACTAAGGGAAAAGTTAACTCAACTAGAAGGATGACTTTTTTGCTTTGGAAATCTATTAAAAAGATATTAAAGATTTGCTATTACAATGATTGCTTTACTTATATAGGGAGGTGATCTAGTTGAGGAAAATCTGTTATTTATATAGGGTTTTTGCATCTTCATGCCTTAGAAATCAGTCAGCAGATATTGACTGCATGTCTACTAAGTGTGAGGCACTGGGCAAGCCTAGATGGTGGACCTTCGGAATGAACAGCAAAACCAGTAGACTGGGAGTTTCTCAAAAACAGACTGTATATTAATTCATCCAATAAACATTTATCAAGTGTCTCCAACATGTCAAGCACTATCTAAGCTCTAGTTGGCAGGCCTTTGTAACAGCAGAAATTACTAGACTGTGTGCCTTTAGGGGAAGACATTTTAAAATTCATTCAATAAATATGCATCAAGTGTTTACTGTGTACTAGGTGAAGAGGGGTGGGGTGGGAGATAAACCACTGGATTTGTAATAATGCTGTAGTGCTAAGTGCTTTATTTTTTTAATTCCTTAGGTTTAAGTCTGATCAGAGCAGGCCATGGAGTAGCTACTTATCCAATATTTGCAGAATAAATGATAAATGAACAAACTGTTTAAAGATGTTTTACAAAGAAAAGTAAATTCATTCTCATACAGATATGAAAATGAACATGTATTAAAGACTTGTTTAACTCAGGAGGGAATCAGGCAAATGTGATGACTGACTCAAGAGTCAAAAAAGGACATATGAGGAATATTTAAATGAATAAATGGTGACAAAACTAATTTTTCTCAGGATGGAAGAGAAGACAATTGAACCTCCACTGGACAGAATTTACATGTCTGTGCAGAAGAATTATCTTGCATTGGTGTCAATTACCCCTAATTTACACCATTGCAAAATAGTTCAAAGAAAGAGTAGAATAAGATAGCCTAGAGGGATGCCCTCTAGACATCGCATAGTTTTCCATGGAAGTACAATTTTTTCCTACAGAATAGACTGAAGGAGGTGTGGCTTGCATAGCTTCACAAGTGGCAGGGAACCCACCGGTCACCTGTCAAATGGTTGACTACCAGACAGCTGTTCTCATGTAGAGCCTACTGTATTGGAACTTATTTTGTTTTCTTTATAAAGAATGAATTTTACTTTCCTGTGAGATAGTCTTATAAGGTAATATTTTGACATTTTTTGTCATTATTTTGACATTATTATGAAACACCTCCATGTACACCATTAAGTTCTTTTAACTCCGAAGTAGTCAGGGAGAAGATAATTATTTGTTTTGCAATGAACATGATGAAGGCTCAGAGGCTCTAGCTAAATTGAGGAGGATGGTGGTGGTATTGGGACTCAAACCTCCGTTTTGTGATTATAAACCTTTTTATGACAAAGAGCCAAGATTACATTAGCAATAAAGTGTGAAAAAAAAATCCCTTATGGTTATTTGTGTTACAAACTTGGGCCAGGATTTTAATTGGGAAGAGAAGAATTAGTACATAGACATAAGATTTGTGTGTCTTATACATAGACACACAAAAATGTGCATTTCCTAATCTCTTTACTCCATATCTTTCTTAAAATGACCCTGGATAGAAAATGCTTGAATGTCATTATTCTTCCATAATCATTCTATATGATGTAAGTCAATCACTAAGGACTTTAACACTGAGCACTGAACACCTTCCAATTTTATTTCCTACTTCTAGGAACTAGGAAATGTATTTTCTATCAAGTCTGTAACTCTTAATATCTGGGCTGTAGCTTTCATTTTCATCATTATCAACAACATTTATTAAGAGTCTCCATGGCATCTCTTTTCCAGGCAGTGTGTTAATTTGAAAATTTTATCTCATTTATTCTCCACAATTTTAAAGGATATTTTATACCCCATTTTATAGATAAAAACTAAACCTCAGAAAGGTTAATTAACTTGGTCCAGATCACACAGAACAAGAGGTTAAAAATCAGTTCTGAATCTAGATCCTGTTTCCTTAATCATTACGTTGTATAATGCAAATCATTTTATGTTCATTAGGCTACGTCCAGTGATTGCTTGAATGTCATCTTGAATGTCATACTGTGAGAACTATTAGGGTTGAGAAGAGTGATGAACATTTATGAAATGTTGACACGTGGGCTACATCTGTTAAATATCTACAAAAATGCCAGGAGACTGATGTTTAAGTTATGTGAGTACCACTGGAAGGAACGGGAGACTTTGAGTTGCATTTTGGACTCAGGGACACGTCAGTATTAGTGCTAGAAAATATTTTATTCATAATAAACAGGCTTAGGTAGGGTTTTTTTCCTCCTTCATGATTTTTCATGCTAGAGCTTAGGATCCTCAGATGGACCTTTCTCTTCTTCCTCCATCATCTCATGTATGTTCCCGATAGCATGAAGTCTGTGGTTTAATTACTCAAGCAATGGGGTTCCTCTAATTTCCCTTGGAAGATAGTTTCCCAATATAATCGTCTTCTATGCGCTGCCACTTCCCTTGGTGGTCAGCCTGCATTGTCTGTCACAGGCTTAATTTTGTTTTCTTCCTGCTCCTTTCCTTTCTGGTATAATTATCCCCACTTGAGCAGTAGCATTTCCTGCTTAAAGTTTTATATTTTTTTTCCCCTCCAAAACCACAGGGAAAGGGAACCTAATCACGCTCTGGTCTGTGTCATTTGGCTGAACAAGTCCCGTTAGCACAATCTCACCTTTGACGCAGGTTCTTCCCATTTCTCCATTAGCTTTTTCTCTTTTATCCACATAGGACAGCAAAGAGTAACCCTCTGAGCAATTATGTTTAAGCCCATTAGAAATAACCAAGTACAAAACCAATAAAACCTCCAAATCAGATGTTTTAGATTTTAAATTACCAAGATATGAAATAAATTTAACTTCTGCCTCCCTTTTTTCCTGGGGCTTTATTCAGAAGGCAGAAGGGTCTAATTTAAAAGCCTACTATATCCTTTTCTTTTCTTCAGTTTTATACTGTTGAGGTGAAGACTCAAAAAAATTGGTTCCTATTCCCTGTTTGACCAGAGATCAAGACACCCCACTGTACCCCAGTTTCCTCATCTAAGGGGTGGCCATACGTCCATTAGCTTAGTGTGTAAAGTGCCTGTTGTCTTTAGGTTAGTTCTCCTGGACTCTAAGTAGCTTCCTGTCTTCACTCAAGACCGATCTTCAGCCACTTTCAGATCAGAACTTTGGTTTTCTGATTGCCCTGCCCACGACCCTGCTCCCCTACAGACTCGAGAACAGATTCCTGGACACATGCCTGCACTCATTGCTTTTTACAAATTCTAACTTATTCCTCTGGCATCTAGCACAGCTGGCCTGTCTCGCCTGCTATGGATCAATAGCAACCGCACACAAATCATCTTGTGTGTTTTCCAGAATAAATCTTTTATTAGTGCAGATTGCTCCTGAGGACACTGGGACGTTGTCTTCACTTGGAGCTGGGAGACATGGATTCAAGTTCCAGTACTGCTATTTATGTCTGTTATAAAAGCAACTTTCTAGTTTCTAGAAAGCTTGGCTTCTGCATGAGTAAAATGGGGATTGTAACAATGCCTGCTTCATGTATTTAATTGGAATATAATCCAGGCCCAAACACTTTCTTTTAAAGTGTTATACAGTTATTTGAAAGTTTATTTCCTGGAGGAAAAAACCCATTAACCCATTCAAGACTGCATGTAAACAATTCTTTATTGTCTAGAACAAATCTGCAATTCTTAATACTAAAGTTTTCACAGGGGTTCAGGGCCAACAGATCATCCTAAAATGTACATAGTGTCTATGCTCGTCCAATATTCCTTTGCCCCCTGAGGACAAATGGGATGGATTATGATCTTGGTACTTTCTAGTTCAGGATTCTAGTGGTTTTTTCCTCAGATATTTTCTAACAAAATTTTAACTATTTCATTTCTTTTTCCAGATGTTTCGATTTTTCTCTGTCACATTGCTACATGTTCTCCAATGAGACAGGCCTTCAACATGAACATTTATGTACTATTGCTCTTGCCTCCATGAAGATTCATAATTTTAACTAGGTTTTTAAAATTTCTTCATTAATGAGTATAGAAACCACACTATAGTAAATTTACTCCATTACTTTTCTATTAAAGCATTGCCAGTTGATAATTGTAAGGTAATTTACTTTTCTCAAACTTGCTCTAAAATGTGCAAACAATTGGCATATGATGCTGTAGTATCATTTGTTATTGTAGTTGACTGTCCAATTTTTTTGGCTATTGTAATTCATTTGTTGTTTATCTCAGAATGGATGTCTTGTTTTTACATGTGATGAATATTTTCTCCAATACAATCAATTTTTAGAAAGGATATTCCTTCTCAGATTTATTTCTGTTAGAAATATGGCCCTCTATCCCAGAAGTGTTGGTATATTTGATTTTAATTGTTTATGCTCTATCTATTCTGTTGCAATCACAAATGAAAGGAACTTTGGAAACTCATTTAATCAGTTGCTCTGCCTTTAGGCAAGAAAGAGCCTAATAGAACCATTTACAGGATCTATGCAGAGAGATCTGCAAAAAGGGCAATTTCACTCTCCTTTTGAGCAATCACTTTTTAAAGATAAAATTAGTAATTCTATTGCAGCTTTCCTTCTTTTGGAAAGAGCATTCTTTTCTTAAAATTAGATATGCCCATCGGATTACATTTATTGCCATAACTAAGGCTTGGCTGTTACCTAGCATTATGCTTAAGATGCTTTCTTACAGTTTTCTGTAATTTCTGTATTTCATTTGCTCTTATCTCGTAATGATTTGCAAAATACTAGTCTTTTTAATTACATCTGTAGTTAGTTTCACCTGCTTGCAATCAAGAACCAAATAGCCTATGACTCTTCCTTACAAACTATGTGGAATTTATCCCTTTTACCTTTCCTGTCGCTCCCCATAATGTGTCCTGCTTGGCCCTTGTTAATTTGATCTGGAGTTATAACCAGTTTATTATCACACTTTCACGGTTGCTTACGTACTATCTTATGGATTCACCATTCCCCCTATTTCCTCCCCACTGGTTATTCTCCACTCTGCTTGTTGGATTCCTGCTAATTTTACTTTCACTAAGGTCAGTAGTTATGTCTTAATAGAGCCATAGAATTCTCTTGTGCTGCAAACTTCTTGATTTTTCTGCAGCAGTGTCATTATCGAACACTTAACATTCTTTCTTCCTGAGGACAGACAAATCTGGATGGCATTAAGGACTAATTTTCTCTCCCTTTCCCTTAACTTAGCAATTTGCCCTTTACTGAGGCAATCAATACTCTTCTAACGACTTTGCTTGATGCATCAGGTGATGGGAATGTTTTTCCCCTTGGCTGGTGGGAAGAGAAACTATTTCTAGCCACATGTAACCTCCCTGGATTGCTCTTCCCGATGACACCGGATAGTTTTTTTTCCTGGCCATGGGTATTTTTCTCAAATGCACATGATGATTAATACTCAGCTAAAGTTTTGAGGGGTCTCCTTTGCAATTCCCGGAGGTTTCTAACTTTCCTTTCTGATTCCCTTTATAGCACATTCTTTCAGCCTTGATTTCCCTCAATTCTGAACTCCCTGAATGTCTTCTCAGCTGAGAGAGACTGCTGATCTCTGGGCACACTGTTCCAGTGTTATAGCCTAAAGACTCTCCCCAGGCAGCAAAGTGGGGTTCACCTAGCTGGTTTCCCCTCTTTCAGGAATCAGTGTCCTGCCTAACCCATTGTCTAAAGTCTGAAACTGTTGTTGCTTAAATTTTGCGTTTTTTTTTTTCAGTCTGTGTTACTC
>VBSM01001265.1:48857816-48876022 GCA_008086735.1 Cheirogaleus medius
GGCCTCCCAGAGTGCTAGGATTACAGGCGTGAGCCACCGCGCCCGGCCTGAGTACTGATTATGGATTTGACACTCCTTTTAGGCATTGGAGGTGTCTGCTGACCATAACAGATACAATCCCTGACCTCTTGTAGTTTATCTTCTCATGGGGGAAGGAAAACTATGATGAAAACAAATTTAAAGGTAATATGGACTATGGAGAAAACTAAGGTGGGAAAGGTGGTGGGAATAGAAAGAGTGGAAAGGGTGAGATGCTAATTTTAAATAGTATCATGAGGAAAGTTCTCATTGAAAAGATGACATTTAGCAAATATTTGAAGGAGGTGGAGGAGGAAGCCATGGGGATACCTTAAGATTCAGGTAGAGGGAACAGTTGGAGAAAAGCCCTCAGGTAGGAATGTGCTTGGATATTTCTAGAACAGCAAGAAGAACAGCAGAACTTAGGTGGAGCTAGTTAGAAGATATGGAACAAGAAAGTGATATAGAACACATTGTTTAGGGGCTTAGAGCTGTTGCAAGTTCTTTGACTTTGAATGAGCAAAGGAAACTTGTGAAATGTTTTGAGCAAAGGAGTGACGTTATCTGACTTATGTCTTGAAAAGATCTCTGACTACCGTATTGAGACTAGCCTGAACATGGCCAAGAATGGAAACAAAGACTATTTAGGAGATTGTTGCAAAAATTCAGGTGAGAGTCCAGGTGACTTGGACTAGGATAACAGCCACAGAATTGATGAGAAGTTTTCTGGGATAGTTTGAAGACAGAACTGACAGTATTTCCTGATAGATTGGATATGGGTACAAGAGGAAAGAGAGGAATCAAGGATCATTTTGAGGTTCAGCTTTTGAGAAAAAGAATTGAGTTGCAATTAACCGTTTCGGCTCGCTTTTCGCTCCTGAGCTCAGGAGCAAAGGAACAGAAAAATTACTCGAAACACGTAGTGCCGCGAGAGAAGAGGAGAAACCAAAATCTAAAGGAGAAAATGGCCGCCTCAGCTAACTTCCTCCCCGTATTTATTTCCATGGACACGTGCAAAGGGTCAGGGCCATTTAATCTCTTTAACAACTTCCAAACAGGTCAGCTGTTTTCAGCTGACTTTTGCACTCAGCAAACAAGCAACTTCAGGCAGGCGTTTTTGCCTGACCCTTCATTCATCTTGCTCACGTTCTTTCCATCCATCCATCCTTTCTTCTAGGCCCAGCCCCTACAATTAACTGATATGGGGAAAACCATGGGGAGGGAAGGGATGGGGTAGAAAATTAGGAGCTTGTTTTGAGGCATGTTAGGTTAGAGATGTCTATTAGATATCCAAGTGAATATGTAGAAAAAGAAATTGGATATATAAGTTATATAAATCTGGAGTTCAAGAAAGAGATTTGATTAAGAGATAAGAATTTAAAGACTATCAACATATAAATAAAACCTAATGCCGTGAGATTGGAGGGAACACCAAGGGGATGAGTGTAGCTAGAGAAAAAATGAAGTCCTAGTGCTAAGCTGGGGAAACCCAAGGTTAAGAGGACAAGAAGAAGAAAACAAACCACTGAGACTACTGAGAAGGAGATACCAGGAAAGCAAGAAGAAAAACAGGAGTGTGATGTCTTAGAATAATAAGAGAAGAAAGTATTTCAAAGAGAAAAGTTTATGTAAAATGCTGCTGATTTATTAAATAAAATGTAAACTTAGAATTGACTATGTTCAATAGTAGCAACCTGCAACATAACTCTTGTTTTTTCCTCTGTTTTTCATTTCTATTGACAATATTTTTCTTTAAATCATGATATCTCAGCTAGAATTCGATATAAAAATTCTAAATGAGTCTTCTTGTGTTGCCCCACTAGCATATACAACAGATTCTCAAATAATGTTTCATTTCACATCATTTCATTATAACATTGATGAGAAAAAAAATCCACCCGTGGCTGGGGCCACTGCCTGTGGAGTTTGCATGTTCTCCCCATGTCTGCATGGGCTTTCTCTATGTACCCCAGTTTCCTCTCACATCCCAAAGATGTGCATGTTAAGCGAATTGGTGTTTCTACATGGTCCTAGTCTGAGAGTGTGTGTGCGTGTGTGTGTTTGCACCTTGCGATGGGAGGTGTCCTGTGTAGTGCTGACAGCTCCCTGAGCTGCTGGAAGAGGCTCCCGCCACCTGTGACCCTGAACTGGAAAAATTGGGTAAATAATTATCATACTTTGTTTTTACTAGTGTTTCTTAAATGTATGTATAGCTTATACTATTTCCAATATTTAATATTAGATGTGTTTTTTTTCTTTATTTAGAAGTTTGGTGATGTTTTGTGACCAGAAATATGACACAAGGACTTAACTCTTATTTGTATCAATCAGCCTACTGTAAAGTTGGTTTTATCATACATCATTTCACTTGAACTTGCAGTTTCCAAGAACCTATAGATGATGCTAAGTGAGGGTTTACTGTATATATGCTAGTGGGTCAACATAAGAATATATGTGAACTATATATATGTGTATGTATGTGTGTGTGTGTATATATATACAGAGAGAGAGAGTTCATATTGTCGAGTCAACTTTCTTAATAATACTCCCATCACATATTTCACAATATATTGTGTTTGTTTTTCCTTATCTCTGCCACCAGATTTAGAACTTCTCAAGGTGAAGCACATCAATTCTCCTACTGTATGTTTAGCAAATGCATGAAAGAATGAAGGAAAGCCCTCTCTGATTCCTGCAGCCATCGTTAATCCTCTGATTCCAATGCCACTCATGTTCATTTAACCCTTGGTGATTATTTATTCTCACTTCATATGCATTTGTTTAGTCAGATGATATTTAATTGTAAAAGTTAAGATTTGTTAAGCAGCATCTACTATGTTCCAAGCACTACCCTAAGCATTTTTATTGTTTATTTTCCTGGGCATAATTTTTCTCTTGCAATGATCCTATGAGGTAACATTATTATCATCTTTTTTTTTCAGGTGAAGAATTCAAGGTTCAAAGAAGGTAAGCCAGTTGAACAGGGTTGCACAGGGCTACTAAGTGGTAGAATCATGATTTGAACACAAGCATTCTGCCATAGTAAACTATATTTGAAAGCATCATGTATCAGACACTCCTTGAAACTACTGAATACTTCTACATTTTTGTTTGCTGTATCCCTGTGGCCCTTCCTCTGTCCCTAGTATATTGAGCACAGAGCAAGGCACATGGTAGGAATTCAAGAAATATAAATGTCTACTAATTGTAGGATGGCTAAGACTGCCCTCAGGAAAGCCAGGAATCCAGGATGGCCAGTTTCTTCTATCTAGTCACCACCTAGCATATGGCAAAATTGGCAAAAAGCCCAGCATGAGCAGAATCACTTTTCAAAAAATCTGTCATGCAGGAAAGGTACTTGCTGTGTGTGAGAAAAATGTAAGTGTCAGTCAAACTGAAAAGAGTGCTGTTAGGGAGAGAAAACTTTGCAATAAAAATTTTTTCTTGAAAATTTCTTCAGATTGTGTTTTTGATTATACCATGAATATTTCAACAGTATATGCCAAGCGATCTGAATATTCTTATATAAATTTATTTATTTATCCTATATTTATTGAGTAGCTATTGTGAGCTAGGGTGTTTTCTAGGCAGTCAGTATACATCAGGGAATAAAATAGACAAACATTTCTGCCCCCCATGGAAAGGAAAGGCAGATAATGAAAGGATGAGTAATAAACATAATGTATCACTAAATTATATGTTGTGTTACAAGATGATAAATGCTATGTAGAAAAGAAACAGGATTGGGGGAAGCGGTTCCAGGGATGCCAAAGTGAAGGAAAGGGTGGGTATAATTTTCTGATCATTGTTGTCTTCCTTCAAAGATGACATTTGAAGAAGTCAAAACTTGAAGTTGAGTGAATTATCCATCATACGTGTGTGGGATCTGCCAGCACCATTGTGGCCAAACAGCATGAAGAGGAGAATGTTACAGATGAGATCACTTAGGACCACATCAGCCGTTGCAATGATTTGGTCTCATTTGATTCCAATCAATCCTTAGACCAACTCTATGAGATAGTATTATTTTCCCTGACTAAAAGGTGAAGCAGCTGCAGCCCCAAGAGGGACTAAGTGATCCGTTCACAGTCACAAGGTATGCAAGTTGGAAAACTGGAATCCTAGTTTCAGAATCAGGTGTGAGTCATCTCAAAATGCAGGTTTTCTTTTTTTCAATCCCCATCATCTAAAATAGTACCTAACACATTGTAGCTGTTTCCTGAATGCTGATGAAAGACTGAGTAACCTTTCAAGCGTTCTTTTCACGTGGCAATCTTTCATGTGTATGTCCTTTCCTCATATTCATTCTATCAGAGTCTTGTATCTGGAAACTAACACTGATCTGGGGAAGAATAAAAGTAATAATTTTCAATTTAGATATGGTAGGTAAGAAAGGTGGATTTGTATTCATTTGTTTGGTCTCAAAGTCTGGTTGTACTCTTTATAAGCTGTGTGACATTGGGCAGTTTTTTTCTGGAAAATAAGGGTAAAACTAATGTATGCATATAAAATAATGTATATGTGTGTATATCAATTGTATATGTTCACATATTATAGAGTTGTTAATTAACAATAAAAGACTTATAACTGTGTGGCATATAATAAGCACTTAAATGATGATGGTGGTGATGATGATGGTGATATCTGGTTGGAAGAAAGACAGTAAGATTCTTTGCTATCAAGTCTAAACTCAATCTACATAAAAATGTTAGTAAGATCTGACTTTTTGTGGCAAAAGATTCAGCAAGGAAAGTGTGACCTTGAAGGTCGCTCTTTCAGCTCAAAGCCTACCTGGTAATGAAAGAGAACGGTTTGGGTCTGGGGCCTGGGGTCATAGCAAGGGATTGCTGTGGTATTGCTGCTCATTGCTTGTCTTCATCCTGTCTCTGAGCTTGTCAGCTTTTTGCCATTTGGTGGTTTTATTTCCCCTACAAAGTAAAAGAAATGAAAGGAGGGGAAAAAACGGGCAGGTGAGATACAAAGCTGGTCTCAAAAACACAGAAATGATAATAGTTTTATCTGAGCTTTTACTGAAGCATGAACTAAGACAGAAAATGAATTCAGTAATATTCATAAAATATTTATGGAGCCTATGCCAGTCTTCATGTTAGGCTGTAGTTATAGAGACTAATACAATGACATTCTTGTTCTCAAGGAACCCATAATCTCATAGGGGACACACGCATATAAACAAGTTATTACAACATAGAGGGCTGGGATTGACCTGTGAGCAGGTGCATGTTGGGCACAGAGCAAGGTGTGGCCTGTCCATTGGGGTATCCATCGAGGGGCATCAGGAGCGAGCGCTTCTGAGCTGTAACTCTCACAGTGGTTTTAGTTTCAGGGGAAGAAATTTAAATAGCAAAATATACCTGATACCTTCAGGCTTTTCAGAGTTCTTGATACTTCAAGAAACTTTTGGATTCACAGTTTAGGTTTGGGCAAGCCTCTTTGAGCATACAGCTTGAATCCAAGTATTTGGAAAATGGGACAGTAGCAAAGCCCATTTCTGTCATTATAAAGGGATCAGCCTCTAAAAACTGTGGTTCTGTTTGAGAAAATCATGTTGTTTTTCTACATTAGTATCCTAACTTCGTAGACAAAGTAAGTTCTTAGTGAAACAGAAAAAAAGGGCAACTGAGAGGTCCAGTTCAGCTTTGAGAATCTTATTTAGAAATTCAGTAATTTATTCTGCAAACATTTATTGAATTTTTACTATGTGCCATGCACAGTGTTAGGTGGTAGGGTCATAATTCATGCTGAGTTGTCTTGAGCTATTTATAGACAGTTTGATTTTGCTTTGCCTATTGCATGCTTCATCCAAATTAAGCTTTCTTTACTCCAGGTATTAAAAATGAGAATGAGACAACTAACCATAAATGTCATAAAATATGAAAAGTAGCACCAACTTCCCCCTACCCAAACCAACACTCTTGGTGCCTGTGTGGAAATTCCATGATATAGTTCTCTCCCTTGAGATGTTGTGACTAATGACAGACATTGTGTATTGGTCCCTGTCTAGAATGTACTGATCCTCTGGCAGAGTTGAATCTCAGGCATATGTACAAATTGGAACTTTTAGTTTCCTTATGTGACAGCCAATCAACTTTTCCTATAATTGGGGTTCCTGGAAGTCCCAGGTTAAGAAGCAACAAATAAGAGAAAATATCTTCTTTTTAATATAGAAGCTTGAACAAGTTGGCATTTTTTGCTGATGTGCTATTGATTTAAATTTGGGAGAATATTCTTTATACATAATCATTTCTTTACAAAAAATGTGTGAATTCCTGATATGGTCAAAATTTAGTTACTCTCCAGTTTGTGCCTATAAAAACTACAATCACTTCAACTAAAGTCCTAAAGTTTTGAAAAATCTGCATTTTGACATGACCACTTTTCTAAGAACAGTGGTACTATGAATAAGCTACTTGTATTGAATGCTGTTCTCGTGTTAGCTTTACATTATGTTAAATTGTAGCACAACCACTGTGGTTTCAAGAATGAGTGCCTCTTTTTAATGTACAAAATATCACATTGGTATATTATTAATATCATTAGGGACAGGAAGCCAATATGAATACAATTCCATCTTGAAATTAATGTTTTATTCATCATATGTCAGGCATATGTGTGAGACATTTAAGCAGGCTATGACAATGGTTGGTGCACAGAGAATGGATTATGTAGCCCCCTGAAATCACTCTGTAGCTCCCTGAAATCCGTGGCCCTCAGGCTGGGAGCTGTAGTATCACTGCAAGGCTGCTTCCCAGCTTTGTTTGGCTTTCCTGTCTTTTTGGAGCTTTTTATCAACAGGGCCCATAATGTTATAGTTACAGATTCCATGCCAAGGAAAGCATGCTTAGCCATTAGAGGAAATAAAACATCCAATAAAGCAAGAAATGCAACTTGACTGCTTTGGTACAAGCTAAGCAATAACTATTTAATGGCCAGTAAATTTAATTGCAGAGATGACTTTTTTGGGGGGTGGCAGTAAATGTGATTACACTTTGGCTCTGTGTTTTTGTGGCCAGCTATGAAAAGCCATTTGTCGCCTGCCTGGCTGGCGGGGTTGCCTGCTCTGCTCTTGCTGTCGGAGGCATTGCTAACCAGTCCAGCACCAAGCGTACTCAGTTGACCCCAGTGCAGTCCTACCTCCTAGCAGATCACCTTCTCCCTAGTTGCTTTTTGGGAAGAAAAACACAGAAAGCTTATTTAAGCTTTGGGTACTTAGGTTTCACTGAATTAGAAAATGATACCTGACTTAATTTAGTTTCAAATAATATAAAATTTCAACTGTGAAGTTTCTTTTCATACTGGGTTATGGGTGGCCTTGTGGTGGCTGACTTGGCTAGACATCAGTCGCTATTCTTATGCTTAAAATCCCAGAGTATTAATTTTCTTTTAGACAGCCTGGAGATGTAGTTTTGTCAAACTGTGAATATTCTCATTCTGAGTTATATATTCAGGGTAACCCCTCACTTCTATTTTAGTCTGAAGGAGTCTCTGGGCTCTTTGCTGAGAGCTGAGTTGAACTAGGGAAGGAGGGATGACCCCGGTGAGTGTGGAGGGCTGTGTGTGTGTGTAAGGTGACAAAGACAAGGGTGCAGGATGCACAAGGGGTGCACACAGCCAGAAACAACTGGGCACATGGCATTTCTATGGATACTGCTGTACTATTGCCAGGGCCACTTGGGTATCTCTGGACATTATGAATCTTTCTTCCTTTTGGGGAAATCACCAGGAATGTGCTTATTAGTCAGACCTAAGTTTGAATACTGCCTCTGCCACTTAATATGTATGTGAAAGTCCACAAATGTAAAATGATGATATTTTATGGGGACATGATGTGCATAAATGGGCATCATTTTCTGAAAGTTTATTGTCTCTAATACTACCTAATTGTGGCAAGAGAGAATTTTCTGTCACTCTCCTCCTATTTTGTTCCTTCTCCTCCTTACCCCTAGTAGAGAGAAGCCCTTTTAGCATAATAGCACAGGTCGATTATGTTATTAGAGGCACTCAACATGAGCAAGATAAAGGTTTGCTTGCTTCGTGGAGGCTCTCCACTCTAAAGATTTTTTACAAAAGATGAGCCTACCTGGACAGGGAGTATGGTAATTAAGGGATTGGGTTTTTGGGTCAGGTTCCCTGGGTCTGAATTCTGGTTTTATCACTTACTAGTCCTGTGACTTTGGTTCAGTTGCTTACTCTCTGGACCTCAGCTTCTATAAAATGGAAAGAATAATAGCATGTCTGTCTCCTAGATTCTGGCCTATTTTCTTGATCAGGCCTGCAAGCCATGTGGAATTAGTCTTTGGGAAGAAGGATAACAAGTTGAGAAGAGGGAATAGAGAAAAAGACCAAAGAGAAAAGGGATTCTGACCCATAGCTAATTTGATGGGAATACACAGAAATGTATAGGCCATCTTCTAAAGTCTGCGAGGGGTGATTTGGGTAAATGTTTATGTTGCTGGTTGAGTGCTTATGGAGAGCGAGGCTGTCTCGGATTACTCTGCCCTCACTCGCTGCACTCCAGGGATGTGTTCTTTCTGCTCTTTGAGCATGGCGTGACTCCTTCAGCTGTCCATACTGTCTATTCTCTCTTCCAGGTACATCTCCCCACCAACTCCTCAAAGTAACTGTTTTTCTCTCATCATTCACGTCTTGCCTCAGATGTTAGTCCCTCTCAGAGGCCCTTCTCTGTAGAACTGTATTAGGGCATAAACTAAGTTAGTTTCTTTCCCCGTCTCTCTTTTTAAAAATTTATTATTATTATTTTTAATTTCAGAATATCAGGGGGGTACAAATGTTTTGGTTACATAATTTACTTTTGTACTGCTGAGTCAAAGTTATAAATGTGCCCATCACCAAGATAGTGTACATTGTACCCGTTAGGTGTGATTTCACCCAGCTCCTACCCCCTCCCACCTGCATTATTTCAGTTGTTTTACTTCCATCTGTGCACATGAGTGCTGATCGGTTAGTTCCAATTTAATAGTGAGTACCTGTGGTGTTTGTTTTTCCATTCTCCCCATACTTCACTTAGGAGAATGGTCTCTAGTTCCATCCAGATTGTGGCAAAAGGTATTAGTTCATTTTTTATAGCTGAGTAGTACTCCATGGTACACATATACCACATTATATTAATCCACTCATGAATGGATGGGCACTTTGGTTGATTCTACTTCTTTGCTATTATGAATTGTGCTGCAATGAACATTCTAGTGCAAGTGTTTTTTTGATAATATGACTGTTTTTCCTTTGGGCAAATACCCAGTAGTGGGATTGCTGGATTGGAATGGTAGTTCTACTTTTAGTTCTTTGAGGAATCTCAATATTATTTTCTATAGACGTTGCACTGGTTTGCGGTCCCACCAACAGTGTATAACTGTTCTCTCTGCATCCATACCAACATCTGTTGTTTTGGGACTTTTCAATGTAAGCCATTCTCACTGGAGTTAGGTGATATCTCATTATGGTTTCAATTTGCATTTCTCTGATGATTAATGATGAGCATTTTTTCATGTTTATTAGCCATCATCTACCTTCTATTGAGAAGCTTCAGTTCATGTCTTTTGCCCACTTTTTAATGAAGTTGTTTGATTTTTTCTTGCCAGTTTGCTTGAGTTCTTTGTAGATTCTGGTTATTAGCCCTTTATTGGATGTATAGCATGTGAATATTTTCTCCCATTCTGTAGGTTGTCTATTTGCTCTAATGATAGTTTCCTTGGCTGTGCAGAAGCCTTTTAATTTGATCAGGTCCTATTTATTTATTTTTGTTGTTGCTGTGATTGGTTTTGGGGTCTTCTTCATAAATTCTTTGCCTAGGCCAATGTCTATAAGAGTTTTTATAACATTTTCTTCTAGAATTGTATGGTTTCATGTCTTAGATTTAACTCTGTTATCCATCTTGAATTAATTTTTGTGAGTGGTGAGAGATATGGATCCTCTTTCAATCTTCTACATGTAGCTGTCCAGTTTTCCCAGCACCATTTATTGAATAGGGATTCTTTCCCCCAGTGTATATTGCTGTCTACTTTGTCAAAGATCATATGGCAATATGTGGATGGTTTTATATCTGGGTTCTCTGTTCCATTGGTCTACATCTCTATTATTGTGCCAGTATAATGCTGTTTTGGTTATTATAGCTGTGTAGCATAGCTTAAAGTCTGGTGTAGTGATGTCTCCAGATTTGTTCCTTTTGCTTAAGGTTGCTTTGGCTATTTGGGCTCCAAACAAAGCATAGAATTATTTTTCCTAGATCTGCAAAAATGACATTGGTATTTTGATAGGGATCTTGTTGAATCTGTAAATAACTTTGGGTAGTATGGACATTTTAACAATGTTGATTCTGCTGATCTATGAGCATGATATGTTTTTCTATTTGTTTACATCATCTGCAATTTCCTTCCTCAGTGATTCATAGTTCTTTTTGGAGAGATCTTTCAGCTCCTTGGTTAAATATATTCCTAGGTATTTTATTTTCTTTGTAGCTACTGTGAAAGGAACTGAGTCTTTGATTTGATTCTTAGCTTGACTATTGTTGGTGTATAGGAATGCTACTGATTTGTATACATTGATTTTGTAGTCTGAGACATTACTGAATTTATTTATCCATTCCAGGATTCTCTTGGTGTAATATTTGCAGTATTCTAGATTTAAGATCATATCATCAGCAAAGAGTGATAATCTGACATTCTCTTTCCCTATTTGAATACTCTCTCTTGCCTGACTGCTCTGGCTAGGACTTCCAGCACTATGTTGAATAGAAGTAGTACCAGTGGGCATCCTTGTCTTATTCCAGTTCTGAGTGGGAATGCTTTAAGCTTTTCCCCATTCAGTATGATCTTGGCTGTGCGTTTGTTGTACATGGCTTTAGCAGATATAACAATGAAATTTTAAAATATAATGTTCTTTCACAGGTAGTATTCCAGGCCTGTGGAGTATTTTGGTTTCATAAGATCATTCAGGGACCTGGCTTCCTTCCATCTTGATTCTCTGCCTTCTCTAGGATGCTGCCCTCATCCACAGTCAAAATTAGACAAGCAACTTTAAGCAACTGAGGCAAGAATTGCACACACAACTTCCACTCATGTCTCATCAGCAAGAACTTAATTACATAACCACATCTAGCTGCAATGAGGCTAGGAAACAAGAACTGCAGTTATGCAACAATGTACTTCCATTCAGATGTCATCACTTGAGGCTCAGGCCATACTCCATACCAAAGGACACTCCTATGCTGTCAGAAGCATGAACTGAATCTGGAACTTTATTTCATCAATTCTCCAGGAACTTTGCTTTAGTGGGCTTCTATATTACCTGGATTCATATTCTAATTTTAACTAATACTGACAGCAATGTTTCTGGCTCTGCCTTTCTAGAGCACCTATTGACACAGTAGATTTCAGAGTCAAATTACCTGCATATTATTAAACTGGAAATCTGGTCATGTCTTATAAAATCCAGAGGGCCATTCACTGTCTTTGTCTTCCAGATTTCTGGCTCTTTCATCATCATTTGTATAACCCAGGATTGCAATTCTACTGCCTCTGTGCTGTTATTCTGCCTTACCTCCTATACCCAAGCACAGAAGAGGCTACACAATCTTTCCTAACCTGCTGCTTCCAGTAGTCTTTACGAAATGATCTGATTTGGCTATTTTCAATCTGGCTCTAACAACATAAGCTTTTGGTGACTTTTTACCAAGAATATGTCCTTTTGACCAGGAAGCTATCTTGTTCATTCAGAAGGATTCCAGTGCTAAGGCTTACAAATCTATCTTAGGTTTGCAGGGTTTGAAGTCAGCTTCAGTTATTTTACATAACTTACTTTTAAACACACCCCAAATAATTACCTAAATACTGGCTCAGTACCTCATATATCGCCTGATGCATACTAGGAGCTAGATAAATATTTGTTGAATGAATTAATATGAACAAACTTCATAGACATATTCCTTCCCACATCTTTTTGATAAATGTTTATATTTTATCCCTATCAAAATACCATCATTATTCTTTACAGATCTAGAAAAAATAATTGTACACTTCGTATGGAACCAGAGAAGATCTTGTAAAGCCAAAGCAATCTTAAGCAAAAAGAACAAATTAGGAGGCATCAGTCTACCAGACTTCAAGCTTTACTATGAGGCTATAGTAACCAAAACAACATACGACTGGCACAAGAACAGAGATACAGACCTTTGGAACAGGACTAAGAACCCAAATATAAAACCACCCTCATACTGTTATCTAATCTTTGACAAAGCAGAAAAAAATATACATTGGGAAAAAGACTCTCTATTGAATAAATGGTGCTGGGAAAACTGGATAACCACATGCAGAAGATTGAAACTAGATCCCCACCTCTCACCTTTCACAAAAATCAACTCACAATGGATGATAGACTTACAACTAAGGCATGAAAGCTTAAGAATTCTAGAAGAAAATGTTAGGAAAACTCTTATAGACATTGGCCTAGGCAAAGAATTTATGAAGAAGACCCCCAAAGCAATCACAGCAGCAACAAAAATAAATAAATGGGAACTGATTAAATTAAAAAGCTTCTGCACAGCCAAGGAAACTATCCTTAGAGTGAATAGACAACCTACAGAATAGGAGAAAATATTTGCATGCTACACATCTGATAAAGGGTTGATAAGAAGAATCAATGTAGAACTTAAGGAAATTAACAAGAAAAAAATCAAACAACTCCATCAAAAAATGGGCAAAAGACATGAACCAAAACTTTTCAAAAGACAGAATAATGGCCAGCAAACATATATAAAAGTGCTCAACTTCTCTAATCATTAGGGAAATGCAAATTAAAATCACAATGAGATATCATCTAATTCCAGTGAGAATGACTTTTATCAAATAGTCCCAAAACAACAAATGCTGGTGTGGTTGTGGAGAGATTGGAACACTCTTACACTGCTGGTGGGACTGCAAATTGGTACAATCCCTATGGAAAGTAATTTGGAGATATATCAAAGAACTAAAAATAGAAATACCATTTGATCCAGCAATTCCACTTTGGAGCTCACTATATGGGAGAAAGGCACACTTGTAGCCCTGGCTTGAGCGAGGCTAAGGCATTATATGTAACCAAAATTTTTTTACACCAATAATATTCTGAAATAAAAATAAAATAAAATATTTCTATTTTACAATTGTCTTGGCCATAGTGATAAGAGAGTTATATAGCAGTCTCCTGTCTAACAAGTTGGCTTGAGAAAAATTATCAAGCAATATTCAGGGCTATTTGGAACTATTATATGTTGGCCCTGCCTTCTGAACAACAGGGTAAACAGTTCTCCTCATAAGAGGATACTTATAATTTCTCTCCTTCTCTGTTCCTCTAATTCGTTAAAATTAAAATTAAAAAGCCTGAATATCTCCCAGGGGCATCCTAATGATTTTTAGTGTTTTGTGTGGTTTCTTTGTTCAAAGAACAGGTTATTTTATGCCATGGATGGCTTAACTGCTCTTTTAAATATTGTGAGTAGCATTTTGTTAGATTTAGAATGGACTTTAATATTTTATCTGCCTTTGGACAGGAATAATTGGCTCCCTTGCCAATTATTGGTTTTGACATAAAACCTCAACCAATGTATGCAAAGATAAATGTATATTTATGCATTTACATAAATGTATATTAATGCATATACAATGTATGCTGTTTAAATCCATGATCACGATTCAGGAAAGAATCTCTGAGCACTTATAAGGGGTCACACATAAGTTATATAACGCCAAATACTTCCATATACAATATCTAGTTTATGTCATAGACAATCTCAGTATCTTTCCTCTTCTATAAATTATTCAATGATTGTACAAAATTTGTAGTATCGATCTTTTATTTTGGTGCTGTGTGACCTGTTTAAGGACAGAGTTGTAATTTCAGCAATTGCTTAACTGCCTATTATAGAATCGAATGGTTACTTTCTATGAAGTGCTTGCTGAAAACAGAGCTGTCTTATCTATATCATTTATTGCTTAGGGCCTGACCTGGGGCATTGACTTAAAATATGTCTCTTAAAAGAATGAATGAGTGAATAATATAAGAAAACAGTCACATCTGTACTTCATGGTTTCCCTTTATTCTACTAAATTTGAGGGGTACTATGTGATCCCTTATGATGTCATCTGTTAGAATTTTACTCTACTTAAATAGGTTTGACAGTGGAGAAAAGAGCTAGAAGCAGGAGAATTTCTCGTTAGCAAGAAGGTCTAGCTTGTGCTAGCAAAAGCTAACAAGCTAGTCTGCAGTAGTTGCTAATCTTTAATAGTGGCTTACTGGAGCTGATAAAAGACACGAGACTCCTGGGTCAGAGACAAAGGGCTTCATTATTCACTATAAAATCAGTAGTAGGAGTATCAGCATAGTTGTACCAGTTCCACTAGTCCAAAATGCTATAGGACAACAAAGAGGACCAGGTTGAGCCTTTATGCTCAGTACAGTGTACCACTAGAGAGGAGCCCTGAGATTTCAAACTCCACTGCTTTTATAGCAAGCAAGATTGGTTTTTGACCACAGGGAAAGCACATCACAGTACAGCACCACATACTTTTCAGAATCGCCAATTACAAAAAAAATTCTTGAGCAGTGCCACAATGGCACTTTCAGAGAAGAGAATGGTCAGGGCCTTGTAATTTGGGCTACGCAGCAAGACACAGGGAACGCAAGATGCCCATGGCAGATTGGCTCCACCATCAAGGAGCTGGAAGATACTTTCATTTGACATAGTTATTTTTCAGAGAAGACTGAGGTTCTGAGAGGTGAAATGATGTGTCCAAAGTTATACTGATGGCTTGTAATGTTCTCAGGACATAAACCCATTTCTCCAGACTCTAAATCTAACACTTTTTCTACTCATAATACTAACCTTGCCTCTTTATATTGCTTATATTATTTATTTTCTTACAGTTATATCACAATTTTTTATCACTAAACAAGATTCCCCCACTTGTTTCTTTGCTTTATATTCATAAAAATTAGTGTTATGAACCTGTGGTGCAATACTTCACAAAGCATGTGTTGAACATGCTCATCAAGCTCATCAAGAAGGCTCTATGGAAAAGCATTTAATCCTTAGATGTGTCTAGAGATTAGTATATACTCTGCCCTACTGCTGATTTGCAGTGTATGGAGAGTACAGTATAGACTTCAAGAGCACAGGCCCTGGAGTCAGACAGGTTTGGGTTCAAGATCTATTCATTGGATTCATGATCCTGGGTAAGGTGCTTAAATTTTATAAGCCTTAGTTTTATTCTCAGAAATGTAGCTGATAATAATATCTATTTCACAAATGAGATGAAAAATTAAAGTAGTTAACATATTTAAAGTGTTTGACACAGTATCTGATATATAAGCTTAATATGGCTCAATTAATGCATTAATTAATGCAGAATTAAAGGTTCTAAGAAATCCAGCATGAAGAAACCCACCTAATATTAAATATAAGTTTCTCAAATGTTTTGATTATGGACCAGTAAATTAATTTTTTTCATTACTCATCTAACATCTGATGTGTCTATTACTCTGAAAGACATACTTAGGAAAATTTACTACAGAAAGAAAATGGCTCTTCCTCACTTAGAGATTGTTAAACCAAGGAATTAAACTTTATGCAGAAGAGCTAAATTTCATGAATATCTCTCCTAATGTCTTTGAATTGCCATACAAAACAGGAAAAATTTGGCTTTTATGATGTTCTTAAACACAAGTCAGGTTCCTTGGCAGTTTCTGAGATGTGTTAAAACATCACTGCTTATTGATTTAACTGTATTCCACCAAAGAGGTTGATTTCATTCTGCCACCACAGGGGAAATTCTTCTGACAGCAGGTTCACTGAATCTTTATTCTGAGGGCATGCATCTGATAATCTGAGCAAGTATAGCACTCCAGAATGCTAAATACTTTTCTCAGACACAGGTAAACATAGATGGCCCCAACAGTCAGGCATGTCTGCCTTCAATGACAAAAGAGCACTCTGACCTTAGGTTGGTCTAGACTCCCTGCCTGGAATTTAATAAACACTGTAGGCTCTGAGTTCCCAGCTTTTTGGAAGAATCTTTCTGTTTAGAAAACTCTTAGTTGAAGGTCAAACACACAAGAAAGCCGTTGTTTTGATGTTTATGAGAAGCTGTCCTTTACTGCAAGTGAATACTGGCTTATAAGAGCTAATTATGCAACCTCGACCTCTTCTCAACTCGTGTTCACGATGTTTTGTTGGTAGCTTGAAATCAGCTTGGTGGGAGTTTTTATATCACAGAAATCAGCAAATGCTACAAATCATTTTTTTTCTCCTTCCCTAGAGCTGGTGTATCAGTACCAGTACTGCCTTATGCCCTCAAACATGTTTGGTTGCTTTCATAGTACTTCCTATGCAAGTATCTTTATCTTGCATTCATAACTTATTATAATTAATGATTCTATGAATCAATCACTGATATGTGATGATTTTTCTATGAGAAATGGGAAAAAATCATGTAGGTTATTAAGCATTGTGGTCAGCTCAGCTGAAGTATTTATTCTTGGATTGCTTTAGAGTGTCTGGAGCTACTCCAAGGATAATTACTATGCATCTTTATCCCCGGAGCAGAATTTGCCTGATTGCTATGGCATCACCCTGTGTGGCCATTTGGTGGGAGGAAATCAGAGCTAAGTCTAAGTGCTTTCCCAGGCTACTAACCCCTCCCCTTCTCTCAGGATCTGATGGAAATGTTTCCTCCTTAGAAGGAAATTGAGGTTATAGCTTTTTATAGAATCACAAATTGTTCATTTGGGCAGAACCTCCGTTGTCAGTACAATTTAAACCAGGATCACCTGTTGAGGACTTTGTGATCAAGAATCGCTGTTCTTAAGGTTTAAAGAGGATGCTGTTGACATTCACTATGACTAGAAACTGGCAGTTTAAAGTCAGAATGGAACATGGAACCCATTGCTTACTCCATAAATATATTCTATAATAGATTGTAAAACAGAGGCCCAAAGAAGGGAAAGTCTTATCCAATTATATGATTAGGATGAAAGGATGCTTTACATGCTGCAGGCCAATGATTGTGGCCATTGCTTTCTGTGATTAGTGCCCCTGGGAGAAGATTAACTAATTCTGATGACAATGGAAGAATTTCTGACAATAATTTATAAGTAAGAAAAGTGATCTTTTATTCTGTGCTCCCTATGGTCCTAGGCATGTGCTAAGTGGTTTACATATATTATTTAATCAGTGCAAAAACACTATGAGCAATAATTGCCTTTATTTTACAGATGAGAGAATTAAAGACCATATTGTTTGAATTAAATATTCATGATCACATAGATACTGAGAGGAAGACTTGTGCTTACACCCAGGTGTGTCTCCCTTCAAAGTCAAAACTGTCAACCAATGTAGTATATGGCTTTCCATTTTGCTACAAGTTCAAAGAATAGCAAATTACATATATATGTATCTTATTACATATATACACATCTTTATTTTTGAAAAAGGCGAGGTTTGAATTTAAATATTAGTAACATTTAAACCAGGATCACCTGTTGAGGATTTTGTGATCAAAAGAAGTTCTTTTGGAAATTACCATTTTCTTCCAGTCCAGAATTTCCCTTCTTTCTCTAATTTTTGTCAAATGTCCTGAAAATGTATGAGGTATGCATTTTGGGTGTGATGTAGGCATTAAGGGAAGCCATAGATCACTAGAATTAAAGTTGAGAGGCTGATGTTCTAGATGCTTCTTTGTCTCTGTGTGACTTTGGTCTTGTCACAGGAAGTGACAGACCAATTTGTATGGATTTATCATGCATAGTGAGAGCAGAGGTTTTGGAATTCAGACCTAAATTCAAATCCTAGCTCTTGTGTTTACTTTCTGTGTGATGTTAGGCAAATTACTTAACTTCTCTGATCTATAGTTTCCTCATCTATACTATGGTGACAGTAGTTTCTATCTTATAGTTCTATTGTATGGATTAAATAGGATAATTTATATGAATCCCAAAAGTAGCAGATTAGTGTCAACCAAACAAACAGATTTCCTATAAAAAATAGAGTTTAACGTAATGTGCTCCAGGCTCATCCATATTGCCTCAAATGACAGAATTTTACTCTTTTTTTTAATGGCTGAATAGTTTCCCATTGTGTATACATGCTACATATTCTTTTTTTTTTTTTTTTTTTTTTTTTT
>VBSM01001265.1:48876032-48928912 GCA_008086735.1 Cheirogaleus medius
TTTTTTTTTTTTTTTTGCTTTTATTTCATCATATAATGGGGGTACATATGCCACATATTCTTTATCCATTCATCCTTTGTTGAACACTTAGGTCGAGTCCATATTTTGGCTATTGTGAATAATACTGCAATAAACTTAGGTATGCAGATACCTCTTCAATATACTGATTTCATTTCCTTTGGATATATACTCAGTAGTGGGATTGCTGGATCATATGATAGTGCTACTTTTAATTTTTTGAGGACCCTCCATCTTGTTTTCCATGATGGCTATACTAATTTACATTCCACCAGTAGTGTATAAGGTTTCCTTTTTCTCCACATCATTTCCAACACTTGTTATCTTTTGATTTTTTGATAATATCCATTCTGACTGGGGTGAGGTGATATCTTATTGTAGCTTTAATTTGTATTTCCTTGGTGATTAGTGATGTTAAGCATACTTTCATATATCTGTTGACCATTTATATATCTTCTTTTGAGAAATGTCTACTCATATCTTTTGGCCATTTTTTAAATCATGACATTCTTTTGTTGTTGTTGAGTTATATGGATTTCTTATATATTTTGGATATTAACCCTTTATAAGATGTATAGTTTGCAAATATATTCTCCTGTATGTTGTCTCTTTGCTCTGGTGATTGTTTCCTTTGCTATACTGAAGCTTTTTAGTTTGATGTAATCCCATTTGTCTATATTTACTTTTGTTGCCTAAGTTTTTGAGGTTTTATACAAAATCCCTGCCTAGACTAATGTTGTACAGGTTTTTCCTAGTAGTTTCGGGTCTTACATTTGAGTCTCTCATCCATTTTGAGCCAATTGTTTATATATTATGAGAGCTGGGTATCTAGTTTCATTCATCTGCATATGGATATCCAGATTTCCTAGCATCGTTTGGCGAAGAGACTGTTTTTTTCCCCCACTATGTTAAGTGAAATAAGCCAGGTACAGAAAGACAAATACTGCATAATCTCCCTTTTATGTGGAATCTAAAAAGTTGTTCTCATAGATGCAGAGAGTAGAATAGTGGTTACCAGAGGATAAGGAGGGTAACAGGGAGAGGGGGTTGGTCAGAGATAAAGTGGAGAGGGAGTGAGGGGAGCACTCTAGGATACCAGGCAGAAGAAAGAACACGTGCAAAGGTTGAGATGAAGAACACATGGACACTGAAGGAACAGAGAGAAACCAGTGTATCTTGAGTGCTGAAGATGGGAGTGAGCACAACAGTGGTGGACACAGGGCTGGAGAATAGACAGGACTAGACCACACAGGGCCTTGATGGCCACACTAAGGAGTCTGATGTTCCATCAACAATGGGGAGTTCTAGATGGATTTGGCTCAGTTCCCGCATCTTATACAAGCAGTTAATAATTTCTATGATCCATTTGTGGTCTTAGAGACTGTTAAAAAGGCAGTAGAGCTAGGACAATCATATGTCCTGGCTTGCCTGCGAACAGCTGGGTCTTCTGCCTATTTTCCTAGCTCAAAAGTGTCCTGGTTTGATTAATAAATTAATGTGGCCACCTTTAAGTGTAGTTGTAAAAAGTGTAGGCTCTGGAACCACACTGCCTTTGTTAATATCCCAGCTCTGACATCTCCTAGTGGTGTGGCCTTGGTCAACCATTGACATCATCTCTAAAAGGTGTTCATACTAAATCTACATTTAGGGTTGTGTAAAAATTAAATCATTAATGCATGTAAAATACATATATGGGCGCCTGGAACACTGTAGATGCTTAATAAATGTTAACTCTCATTATTATTGTTGTATATTTCTCTATTTTCTCCTAAATCTAATGGCGTTCGTAATAAGCATCTAGAAAATTCTTATTGTATTCCACTGAGTTTACACTTTACAATGGGAATCACAAGGTTGGTCTAAATGCCCTACTGTTATAATGTGGAATGCCAATTAATACAAGGTGTTATCACTTTAGTGCATAGTAGGTTTCGGGCCATATGCTAAGTGGTTTATAGAAGGCTTTTCATTTCTTCTTCCCCAATAACCTCTGAGGGGTATGTATCACTGGTTTAGTTTATAGATGAAAAACTAGGCTCAGGGAGGTTAAGAATTTCTCCAGTCTAACAAAGTGGCAAAGTAGAGATTTGATCCCATCTCTCAGATCCATAATCCAGGTTCTAAACCATTCCATTCCATGCCCTGCTGATGCCAACCTTAGAGGCAAGGCAGTGCTTACCTCCTCTAAGGGGCCAACTAACACTCCAATCCACTTGTCCAAACTTCCCGCCATTCAGGCATATTTATATTTTTAGTCTGTATCATTCCATGGGACAAGAAGGGAGAAATACATTCTTTGAATCTGCCATCCACTATTTTACAGTAGGGAGGGCCTAATTTCATTAGCCCTAAACTTCTTCCTCTTACGTTTCTAAGGGGTCTTTTTGTCTTTTTCTGTTAGAATTTGGTGAACCCGTTGGGGTTCTGTTTATGCAGGATGGTCATGGTGCCATTGGTTTCAAGCATATCCTCTGTCGACCTTCCCCTTTCCTTGTTGAAGAGCCATAACATTTTCCTTCTGTCCACGTATGTCAGTCCCAGATTCTCAACTCCATTTGCATCCATGTTGAAAGTAGAAAGGTAGTTTATAAAGTACAAGACTGAATAGATGTACCTTATGTTCTGTACTTGAAAGGTTATGTACATGAGAGTATTAAAAAGTTATACCTTATGAACTGTACTTGAGAATCACAAAACCACATTTCTTTTGCAGTGGCTCTTTAATCTATAGTTTTCTCTGAATGAATGTGTCATGGTCATTGGAACTAAGCAGATCTAGGGTGAAATCTTTGTTCTACCATTTATTCACTGTGTGAACTTTGGCAAGCCCTTCTACTTACTCTCTGTGTCCTGGTTTTTCCATCTGGACACCCACACATGGCACAGGGATACCTTGTACCTGTGAGCTGTCATTTAAAGCCACTTTATGGTCACTCTCTCAATGGTACCTCTCAATAGCTCTGAGATGTTGGGGAGCTGGGTAGGAGAGCTAGGAAGTTAACTCAGAGCTTCTATTTCCATGTCCAGAAGCAGTTGGTACAAAGAACATGGGTTTCACAAGATCAGCCTGAATTTGAAACCTATCTCTAGCATTTTTAGCTTTTTGTAACCCTTCCAAGTCTCAGTTCCTTAGTGTAAAGTCCCCATACAAATATATTACTCTTTGAAATAATGGCCTCCAAAATTGCCCACATCTTTATTCCTAGAACCTGTGAATGTGTAACCTTCCCTTGCAAAAGGGACTTTGTAGATGTGATTAAGATGTGTGTAATGAGAACACCATCGTGGATTATTCTGTTGAGGCTGATGTTATCACAAGGGTTCTTGTAGGAAAGGGGGCAGCAGGTTAGAGTTAGAGAGGGAGGTGTGATGATGGAACCAGAGATTGGAGTGATACAAGGAAGGGGCCATGAACCAGGGAATGCAGGTGGCCTCTAGGTGTTGGAAAAGGCAGGGAAACAAATCCTGCCCTGGAGCTTTCTGAAGGAACACAGCTCTGCTGATATCTTGACTTCAGGATTTCTGACCTAATCAATCAGATAAGATAATCCATCTGTGTTGTTTTAAGCCACTAAATGACAGCAATGATAGGAAACTAATACATGAGATTTATAATAATGATAATGACAAAAATCATAATTAATACTAATACTTCATATGGTGCATATGTCCCAGGTGGTTTTCTAGTTTCATAGATTTATATAGTTTTGCATATCATATAGCATGTATTTTACATATTTATATATTTATATTTTACATTGATATATACTTTATATGTTATATATTTATATAATACTCATAACAATTCCCACAAGCGCAACATTTTACAGATGAAGAAACAGGCACAGAGAGGCTAAGTAACATTCTCAAGATCGCA
Organism: Cheirogaleus medius; assembly: GCA_008086735.1. Classification (NCBI taxonomy): domain Eukaryota; kingdom Metazoa; phylum Chordata; class Mammalia; order Primates; family Cheirogaleidae; genus Cheirogaleus; species Cheirogaleus medius. The sequence continues at coordinate 48,879,928 of VBSM01001265.1, forward strand.
TAGATAGGAATGGGCAAAGCTGCCATTGGAATCTGGGTAATTTGTACAGGATCTACAGAGAGCCTGGCACACAGTGCTTCCCAGTGAATAGAGGGCACTATTATCATTATTCCTGCTACATCACACTGCTTCTAAATCTCTACATCTGTGACAATGCTCATATTGCAGCAATCACTGGCTTCACTAAGGCTTTCTTTTCATGCTTACAGACACAGACTCCAGAGCCATGGACCCTCCTGATCTCAGGCTCAGAGGAAATCAGTCCTGCCCTTCCTCTGTGAGAGACCACCGAGGGTAGAGGACACGTGGAAGGAGGTTGTCCTCAGCCCGGGCCAGCTATTGTATTACACCTGCATTCCTACCTCTGCATCCTTCCTCCTTTGGAAACCACAAATTACCCAGCAGAGTCCTGGTGACAGAATGATGGAGCTGGGCTGGTGCCTGCAACTGCGCTAAGTCAATAAAGGTGATAATGAACACTAAGCAGAATTTGAAGAATGACTGGACAAATTGCTGCTATTGATATTTCTGGCAGCCATCGGCTGTAAAACCAGACCGAAGTCAGTTGTTCCAAGTGGCAAATCCCTTTGAGACAAATGATGGCAGCAATGATGGGAGTTAGTATTTGTGCAGCTTCTAAAAGTGTTTCAGTACATATATTACCTACTTCAATTTCTACACAAACCCCATGAAGTAGGTCCCATTTCATAGATAAGAAAAAAGAAACTCAGAGAGGTTAATTCCATTAGCCCCGGACTCTTGGTCTGGGTATGTCTTCAGAAACAGAGAGCAATTTGAATTTTTAAGTAAGGACAAACATTGAGTAACCTTTCTCAGTATGCTTGGCCCAGAACTGTGTGGCCAGCAGGTGTTTCCTTAACCCCTTTGCTGGGACAGAGACCAAGGTGGCTTTGGCTCCACTCCTGACAGCCCTAGGCCAGAGCATAGTAGAGCTGCGCTCATTGGTAATTGTCCCCCTCATAAAATTAGATACCGACATCCACCTCCACCCCTTTAACTATCCCTTGATACTTGGCTGACTCTTGCTGACCCAATCTTCCAGTCCTCTGCTACATGTAGCTGTGAATGCTCTGAGCCACATGTGTGTTCCTCATTGCTGTCTCTGCCCCTGGATACCTCACCGTCTGCTAGACCTGTGCTCTATCTGCAGTAGGGACATGATACACATTTTTTGAATGACCCAATCGTCTGGAGGAAAAAGGCTCAGGAAGCACAATTTTCCATTTATGATCCTGTATAACATTCTTATGGGAAGCTATTTTTGAATCAACCCCCACCCCCTTTTAGTTCTGATTTGTTAGTCTTATTTCACAGTTACATAAGAAACCTGAATTATTTATCAGCCTTGTGGCAGGGCCACAGTGTTCATTATTTTAAAATCATAGCTTGTTAGAAGAGAAGGAAGTCCTAGCATTCAGGTTAGAAAAGAGGGAGTTCAAGGTCGTACAATTCGCTATTGGTAGAGCCAGGACAAAAAATAACACACATTTCTTATACAAAAAAAGTACTATCACAGAACATATACACACACATTATTTTGTTTATTACTCAAATATCTGCAAGATTTAAAAAGATTAAGTAACTTGTGTACGATACACAGTCCAGAAGAAAAAGACAAAATGGACGTCAGACTCAGGCCTTCATGAGCCCAGAGTCTTGTTCTTCTGAGAACCAGCTCTTCTGACTTTTCCTCATACCTTGAATTATTTATAACTTTTCCTAGTTTACTCCTACTTCTTTGGAAATCACTCTTTCATTTATGCATCCTGTTGTCACAAAACCACTGTCTTTTTGTTTTTGTAAAAATAAATATGATTTCTAGTAGTAAAGAGCTATTTCCTACCCCAACCGAATATTTAGAAGTTTAAAATAAATTGCTGAACTATTTGTCTTTGGTAGTAGAGTTTAGTAACGCTCTACTATTGAAGCCTTGCTACACCTGTTATCACTTGCTAGTTCAAACATTTGTTTTGCACCTTACATTGTACAAAACAAAACACTTTTATATAAATTATTCTATTGGATCCTTGTAACAACCCTGGGAATTAGGCAGCATTATCAGGATTGTCCAGATAGTAACGCTGAGTTCTAAATAGCTTCACTGTCCAGGGTCACAGTGTCCAAGGTCATAATGCCAGGAATCTGCAGGACCAGGGCCAGCCATGCCAGAATTCCACTCTCCATCCTTCCCTGTAAGTCTTGTGTTACTTTACTGGCTTCTGATGCAGGTGTGCACAGAGAGGGAGGCAAGTGCACAGTCTAGGTATGCGGAAACAGGATGTGCATGCCAGGAATATGCATCTTGGTGCTTTGATGAATTCTGGTGCTGATAGAAGAGATGCAGTATTCTTCCCATGCCCTGAAGGAAACATTATAGCATAGTACTCCTCAAAGGGGGCTGACTGGGTAGGTGAATTAGTTACAGCTTGGGTTGCTATAACAAAATACCACAGACTGGGTGCCTTAAACAATAGAAATTTATTTTCTCATAGTTCTGAAGGCTGTAAGTTCAAGATCAAAGTGTTGGCAGGATAGATTTTTCCCAAGGCTTTTCTCCTTGGCTTGCTTGTGGCTGCCTTCTTGTTGTGTCTTCACATGGCCTTTTATCTGTGCAAAAGTATCCCTTTTGTCTTTTCCTCTTCTTAAAGGGATACCAGTCTTAGCTCCAAATACAGCCAGATTCTGGATTAGGGCTCAACATAAGAATTTGGGGGAAACACAATTCAGTCCATAACAGTGGGCCACACACAGCTGAAATGCATCCTTATCAGAAAGAGTAAGTCCTTCTTTCTCAATGTCTGTTTAAACATCTTCTACAGCTGCCAAATTTATGGGCTTAGATGAGTCATTTTTGAAGCTAAGTCATATTGCCTTTCCTCCCTAAATATTGTACTTAAAAGCATAGTATTTACAAATTGAAATGAGAAAGCAAGAAGAAAGAAATGCTGCCATAAGTCTCTAAGCAAGAGGAAAAAAAAGTCTGCAGAGAAATGAAAATAAGCAAACTGAGAATTCTCTCAGAGCTGGAAAAAAAATCAATCATTACCACATCATTCCTGACAGTGATCTAGTTGAGATCAATTCGGTTAAAGTTAATAACACCTGCATGAGTTCCACTGTAGCAGACTGTCAATTTTATTACCAGTCCTGTGAGCTATGGGTACCAGCTTCCAAAATACATGTAAATGAATGCTGGGATTTCAGCCACTTCAAGAGGATGTGTTAAAAAATAATTCTCGAGTTCTTTAAACTGCCCAAGACAGTAGTCAGCTTCACAAGTCAAATCACCTCTCGGAGGTGGCTTATTAGAGTCCACATGGGATGAACAGCTTTCTCAGAGGTTTGACACACAGCACAAGAGAGGAGGCTGCCTGACTTTGATGAAAGACTCCAGTATCATTTCACCATCTTCTTGTTATTTTATTTTTGTAGTTTACCCAGGACTTGTTCCAAGTGGCAGGACTTTTGCTGAGCCTGCTTGAGTAGGTGTCTGAGTTGTGCTCTTGTACCCAAGGCTCTTTGACACCAGTGTCAATGACCTGGATGGAGCCACACTCATCCACAGTAATAGGTCAGCCAGCTGTGAACCTCTTTGCAGACCAGGTTTGAATGCCCTTTGAGCATGATCCCAAAGGCAATCCCATTAGCAAGGGATCCAACAGAAAAAGGTCTTTACCTACTGAAACCAGTTCTATAGAGACTGGAAGAGGTGTTCCTTCAAATGCACAAATACCAACACAAGGCTACATGGATAATGAAGAATTAGGCAAATATGCTACCACAAGAGGAAACTAATGAGGTCTGAGTAACAAACCCCAAAGAAACAGAGAACTATGAATTACCTGAAAAAAAATCAAAATAATCATCTTAATGAAGTGCAATGAGATGTAAGAGAACACAGAAAACCAATGAAATCAGGAAAACAATGCATGAACAAAATGAGTAGTTTAATAAAGAAATAAAAAATACAGAACCCAACAGAAATCCTGGAGCTGGTAAGTAAAATTGCAGTATAAAAAAAATTGCAATACCAAGGTCTAGCAGAAGAATGAATCATTCAGAAGAAAGAACCAGAGAACTCAAGGCAGGACATTTGAAATTAGCCAGTTAAAGAAACAAAAAGAGAACAAGAATGAGAAAGAGTGAAGAAAGTGTAAGGGGCCTGTAAGATACCATCAAGTGAATGAATCTATCACTTTTAGAAATAAGGAGAAGAGACAAAGAGAAATATAAAGAGAAAATCTTACAAAAAATAAAAGCCCAAGAACTGATGGCGTCACTGGTGAGTTCTACCAAGTATTTAAAGAAGAATTAATGCCAAATCTTCTCAAACTCTTCCAAAAAATTGAAGAGAAGGGAACACTTACAAACTTGTTTTAATAGGCCAACATTAGCCCCATACCAAAGCCAGATAAGAACACTGTAAGAAAAGAAACTTATTTCTAAGGCCTTGATTATATAGAGGCAAGAATTTTCACCAAAATATTAGCAAACTGAATTTGACAGTACATTAAAAGGATCATATACCATAATCAAGTGGGATTTATCCTTGAGATGCAAAGATGTTTCAACATATGCAAATCAATAAATATGATAAAGCATATTAACAGAATGAAGAATAACAATCATATAATTATCTCAATAAACACAGAAAAAGTATTTGACAAAATTCAAAATCATTCCATGATAAAAACTATAGCCCAATTAGGTGTAGAATGACTGCATCTCAACATAATAAAGGCCATATATGACAAGCCCACAGCTATTATATCATTATGATCAATGGTGAAAAGCTGAAGTCTTTTCCTCTAAGATCAAAAACAAGACAAGGATGCCCACTTTTACCACTTCATTCAACATAGTACTGGAAGTTCTAGCTAGAGCTGGCCTATGCAAGAAAAAGAAATAAAAGGCATTGAAATCAAAAGGAAGAAGCTAAATTGTCTGTTTGTGATAACATGATCTTATATATAGAAAACCCTAAAGATCCTACCTAAAACTTTTAGTACTAATAAGTAAATTCAGTAAAGTAGCAGAATACAAAATCAACATACCAATATTGGTTGTATCTCTACACACCAATAGCAAACTATCCAAAAAAGAAATTAAGAAAACAATTCTATTTCCAATAGAATCAAAAACAGTAAAATAGTTACGAATAAATTTAAGCAAGGAAGTGAAAGATCTGTACACTGAAAACTATGACATTGGTGAAGGAAACTGAAGAAGACACAAGTAAATGGAATATATATATACATATTCTTGGAGTAGAAGAATTAATATTGTTAAAATGTCAATACTACTCAAATCAAACTACACATTCAATGCAATACCATCAAATTCTGATGACAATTTTCACAGAAAGAGAATAAACAATCCTGAAATTCATACAGAAACAGAAAACCTGAATAGTCAAGGTAATCTTGAGAAAAATAAGCAGAGCTGGAGACATTGTACATTCTGCTTTCAAACTATATTACAAAGCTGTATTAATCAAAACAATATGGTATTGGCATAAAACCAGTTACATAGACCAATGGAATAGAATAGAGAGCCTGGAAATAAACCCAGATGAATACAGTCAACTAATTTTTGACAAAGGTGCCAAGAATACACAATGGAGGAAAGATAGTGTCTTTAACAAACGGTGCTGGGAAAACTGGATATCTACATGTAAAAGAGTGAAATTGGACCCTTACCTTAACACCATATACAAAAATTAACTAGAAATGAATTAAATGTAAGACCTGAAACTGTAAAACTTCTAGAAGAAAACATGGAAAAATCTCCTTGACATTGATCTTAGCAACGATTGTTTTTGGATATGATACTCAAAGCACAGGCAACAAAAGCAAAAATAAATAAGTGGGACTACATCAACCTAAAAAGTTTCTGCATAGCAAAGGGTACAATGCACAAAATAAAAAGGCAACCTACAGATTGGGAGAAAGTATTTGCACAGCATCTTATGTATTAACCTCTTATCTAACAAGGGATTAGTATGCAAAATATATAAGGAACTCAACAACTCAGTAGCAAAAAATAAAGTAACCCAACTAAAAATGGGCAAAGGACCTGAATAGACATTTTCCAAAAGAAGACATACAAATGACTAACAGGTCATCCGAAAAGATGCTGAACATCACTAATCATAAGGGAAATGCAAATCATAACTACGATTAGATATTACCTTACATTTGTTAAGATGGCTACTATCAAAAGGACAAAAGATGACAAGTGTTGGCGAGTATGTGGAGAAAAGGGATCTCTTGCATTACTGGTGGGAATGTAAAGTAGTATAGCCATTATGAAAAACAGTATGGAAATTCCTCAAAAATTATAATTAGAACTATAATGCAATCCAACAACTCCAATTAGAGTGTATATTCAAAGGAAATGAAATCAGTATCTCAAAGAGATATCTGCAATCTTGTGTTTATTGAAATATTATTCATAATAGCCAAGTAATGGAAACAACTGAAGTATCAATCAATGGAAGACTGCAGAGGGAAAATGTGGTATATAACAATGATATATTATTTAGCCTTAAAAAGAAGTCATCCTGACATTTGTAACAATATGGATCAACTTAGAGGACCTTATGCTAGGTGAAGTAAGCCAGACACAGAAAGACAAATACTGTGTGATCTCACTTACATGTAGAATCTAAAAAAGTTGAACTCATAGAAGCAGAGAGTAGAATGGTGGTTGCCAGGGGCTGTGGAGTGAGGGAAATGGGGAAATGTTTTTCAAAGGGTCCAGACTTTCAGTTATAAGATATATAAGTTCTGGGGTTCTAATGTGCAATATGGTGACTGTGTCGCTTACTTTAAATTTGCTAATAGAGCAGTGTCCTTACCACCCGCCCCCACACAAATGGTAACTATATGTGTTGAAGGATAGATTAATTAATTTGATTGTGGCAACCATTACGCAGTGTATACATATATCAACTCATCATGTTTTATTCCTTTTAAATTATACAATTTTTATCTGTCAGTTATATCTCAGTAAAGCTGAAAAAATAAAATTTTGGAAGAAAAAATATAAACTCATCAATGAGGAAAGTGGTGTGCATGGAAGGATGTTCAAAGGTCAGCAGATAAGGAAATATGAGGTGTGCAGCACAAAGCACGGATGGAGTGAACAGGTCTATCAGGCAGTGCTTGAGGTATTATGCTACTTAGTATTCTGGATGTTTTTCCCTCTTGAAGGCCATGATGATGTCAAACATAAAGCTATCACGACCATTGTGAAGCCATCCCTGACTCACCCAGGTAGGGTTAAGGATGCCTTTCTCTGTGCCCTTACTGAATGTTCTATAACCTCTCCCACAGAAACTATATTATAGAGTTGCCATTGCTTATAATCAGAAGGCAGAAGAGCATATAGGAATTGAAGTCAGACAGACAAGGGTTCAAATGCCCGTTTCAGCATTTATTAGCCTTTGTTTCCTTGAACAAACCACTTAACTTCTTCAAATATAAGTTTTAAGCTGAAGAATTGGTTCATTACCACATCATAAAGTCAGAGTGAAAACTAAATGACATAATTAATGCAAAGTGCTTGACACTTAGTAGGACTTCAATAAATAGTAGCTATTATGGCTTGTAATCTCACCTCCCGAGTTGACTGAATTCCATTAAGGCACGGGCAGTATCTCTACATATTGGCAGCCCACTTCTATCAAGTGGCTGTCATAAAGGATGTGCCCAGTACACATTTGTGGAATGACTGCATAAATCAGATTCAGAAGGTCAATTTTACCTTTGGAGGATAGATTGTTGGGATATAAATTTGGAAGTTTGTTTCCCCAGCAAAACCATCACACTTCATTTTAAGCAAACAGACTAGTTTGTTAATTTTCTGTGTCGAGTTGGCTAAGCTGTGGTGCCCAGATGTTTGGTCCAACACAAGTCTAGATGTTGCTATGATTTAACATCTAAATAAGGAGACACTGAATAAAGCAAATTACGCTTCATAATGTGGGTGGACCTCATTCAAACAGTTGAAGACCTTAGAAGAAAAAGACAGGTCCACAGAGGAAGAAGACATTCTGCCTCTAGACGGCCTTCAGACTTGAGCTGCAACATTAACTTTTCCCTGGGTCTCCAGCCTGCGAGCCTGCCCTCCAGATTTTAGATTTACCAGCCCCCATAGTCACATGAGCCAATTTCCTTAAAATAAATATTTGTCTTTCTGTATGTATATTGTATACATCAATTATACACATGCTACTGGTTCTGTTCTAGAGAACTCTGGCTAATACAAATATTATTGCCCCACTTTACAGGTGAGGAAACTGAAGCTTTGGGTCCCACAGCTAATAAAGGGTGGAGCTTATACCTCAAAATTATTTCTTTCTGATTTCAAGTCTTAGACATACCATTGATTTCTATATGATGCTTCTTTCCCTCTTCCATTTATTTTTGGAAGAAAAGGAAAGAAAGGAGAAATTAATAAAGAAACATTAGTAGAAAAGAGGAAACAATCATGAGGAAAAAGAAAGAGGGTAGGAAGTATAGACAGCTTTAAAGCGAGCAGGCTTAGTTTCCTAAAGATGTCAAAGTCGTCTGCCTGGCTTCCCAGTGTGGCTGTAATTTGCCGTGTCCGATTCTATAGAGCCACATTACATGGTGATGCGTAGGTCCTCTTTAATCCTGTCTGACATACCTCCTTCCAGCCCACATTTACCTTGTTATTTCCTTTATAGCATTTATAATCATTTCTCATTATCTCATTTGATTATTTGGTCTACTTGTTTTATTGTCTTCCTCCCTAACTGTAATGTACGGTCAGGGCAAAGATCTTTTTCTGTTTTCACTCACCACTTATCTTCAGCATTCAGCACATTGTAGAAGCTGAATGAATGGATGCCACATTCATCCTCATCTTCCTGTTTTCACCCCCTCTTTTTCTTTTCATTGCCTTCCTAAACTTACCCGTTTCTCAGAACCCAACCTAAACTCCCACGTGTCTCCAGGCCTTCCTTGATTATGCTTTATCCCATCCACGCCGCATCCACCATATTTAAAACTCTACATATAAAGTCAGCCCTGTTTCTCTCCTTTTGCTGCTATAACTACAGTAATAATTCTCAGTGCCTAGAATAGAGATGATATTAAGAAATATCTATTGGTTGAATAACTAGAGAATGTTCATTGATCTGACCATTATAGAACTCTAAGAACTGCTATGTGCTTGGTGATTGGATATAAAATAGCTATAAAAAATTAAGTGGTTACTATATGCCAGACACTTTTCTACATGCTTTTTATGTCCTCACTTGATTATCCCCAAATCCTAAGAGATAAGTAATATTGTTGTCATCCCTATTTCACAGATGGGGAACCCGAGGGACAGAGAGGTTGTGAAGCCTAACATCGTCTGGGTGGGAAGTGACAGAGCCAGGATTCCAACTCAGGCACCTGCTCCAGAGCTTAGCCTTAACCCTATGCTCGAGTGCTTGTGGTCTGCGGGGAGGCAGGCAAGAGATTAAGGAGATAACTGACAGTCTGAAGTTTCATTATCTTAGTTCATTTACTCCTTGAACAAATATTTGTTGAATGCCAAATTCTTTGTTAGACACCAGAGATACAGCGGTAAACTAATCCATACGGTCCCTGCCACACCGGTATACTTCCGCTTATTGTGGTTCTCAAACTTGGCTCACATAAGAACCACCCGGGGAGTTCTAATTGACTTTATTTAATTAGCTGGCCTGGAGCCTGAGCCTCTGTGTTTTTTAAACTGTGATGGATTCTAACATGCAGCCAGTGCTGAGAACCGCCTCTTTAGTACTTTGTGCCAAACCAACTTGATATCACAATAATCTGGGAAGGATTTTAAAATCCAGAGGTCTGCCCTTCCCCCTACCTTCTCCTACCTTCCTGACCAAAAGACCCCAGAGTCTCTGGGAGTAGAACACAGGAATCTGCGTTTGAAAAGCTCCCCTTAAGATTCCAGTGCAGCTGACCAGCAGACCTACATTTTAGGCTCATCTGAGCAGCTCTCATCAATAAGACTTAAAGGTGTTTAGAAGAAAGAGCTCACAGAGGGCTGTGGTGCTCGAAGCTGGGTTTACAAACCATGTCACTGGAACTGGTCTTGAAGGGAGGGTAGGATTTAGGTATGTGGGAAGGAATAGAGGCTTTCACTCACAGTAAGTATCATGCACATCACTTTATTATATGGTGTCTTATTTTAAACATGTTTGTTTTATTGCCATTCTACTCAAAATGAGATCTGAGGATCAGTAGCTTCTGCCTGGGAGTGTGTTAGAAATGCAGCATCTTGGGTTCCACCCCTGAATCTGCATTTTAAACAAGGTATTCAGGTGATTTGTAAATGTATTAAAATTCGAGAATCATGATTGTCTATATCTGCCTTGGTCTCTCCCACTCACCCAATAAACTATAAAGTATTTGAGGGCATGAAACATGACTTCTTAGAAGAAATATGGCAATAGTTTAGACAGATATCATTTTGTTTAATCTACTCAGCAACCTTAAGAAGTACATTACTATTACACCCATTTTTCAGGAATGGAAATTGTGGCTTAGAGAAGTCAAATGTTACTTGTTTTTCCAAGTTTGGTATTCTTTCTACTATGAGATGAGGATTTTTTTTTCTTCATTATTATCTCTAACATCCAACATCATGACAAACATAAGATTCTGGGTTCAGAAAATTTCTGAAAATCATAGGTTTTTTTAATAAATTGGAAGTAACCATAAAAGTAATATTGCCAAACTCTATTACTTTATTGCTTAAACTTTATTACTTCAAGTTGAAGACACTATGGACCAGAGGTTTAAGGATCCTGCTTGAGGTCACAGAGCTAGTTTGTGAATGATATAATAAAAATAGTGTTCTGATCTCCTGACTACACCTTGGTGCCTACCATCTCATCTTTTTAACTCCTGCTAACACTTTGTATTGCCTGTTACAAAGATAGCTTCTTAGAATAGCCTGATTTTCAAGCCCATTCTGAGACAGAGCCAAAAAAAAGCACTTTTGGGGGAAAAAAGTTTTAAAGCATACCTGGGTGGAAAATTACCTTCAATGAACTGTACTGATAGTCACTATATGGTTTCTAGTTATTCCACAAATGCAAGAGGACAGGGGACTCCCTTATATAAGTATGTCCTATTCTGAGCCTCCTGCTTAGCCCATCTGTCTGATGAGCTCAGCCACCTGGATTCTTGCTGGCCTTTTCATTTCTCATCAGAATGTCTTCCAGCCCTGAACACGTGGCGAGTCTTTGCCTCTTCATAGGATGTAGAAAATTGTGGTAATGATTGTTTTTTTGGAGAACAGACAGTGCTGTCATTTTTGTTCACCTTTGAATCTGACCTGTCAACATCACATATGCATCAAAGGGGGGTAAATTGCCTGGTATAACAAAGGCTGCTCCAGCTGGCTGTTCAAAGCCAAGTGTTAGACCAAGTCTTCAAAAATGTTCAAGGAGTTGCCCTCCAAATCAGAGCCTGATTCTCAGCTTGTAAGAAATCTTTCATTGCAAATGTTGTTTTTTCCATCTTCCTTGCTTTTTATTAATGTATTCTTAAGCATGCAATCAACTTGAAAAGGCCAAGTACTCATATTCAAGACAAAAATGAGAGCTATTGCTCTCTCATTTGCTCTGTACTTGTGAAATTTCCTATGCAAGTCTTTTATTTGCTTTGCTGTCCCTCCACAACCAGCAAAACTCTTCCTAGATTGATAATTAGTAGACTGACTCCCCACTGCTTCCCTTTAACCCAAGGTGGAAGTAATTAATATTATTTTAATAGGATAAAACAAAAAAGGGGACGATCTTTGTGAGTAAACAGGGAACAAGGTCATTACTGCTATACCCAGGCTTGTTTGGTCTCCTGAAAGTGCCGTTTAACTGCTTGATGTCTTTGGCATCAGTCTTTTTAGAATTTATCCAAGGAAAATGCCTTCAATTCTCTTGCTTTTCTGTATACAACTGGGAGAGAAGTAGATTCTTACATACATTACTGAATACCTAAAAATAGTGAAAACTAAAAAGGGTGCTGAAACCCTGGTTTGCTGCTCAAGGAGGAAAAGGAAAATTCCCACTAGCTGGCAAGCTCATAGAAGGCCAATCTTGACAAAGGAGGAGGAGAAAATGGAGAAGAACCTGCCAGGAAGCAGTGTGCAGAAGCAGGGGGAGGGCTGGTCTCAGGCCTGCAGGGAGTACTAGAGGTCATTCCCTCTAGTTTAGAAGAACCCTCTGGGGCTTGCTTGGAACGTGTCAATCTGACTTCACACTCAATCCAACCAGCTTGGTTATCTAGTTTCCCAGTCTGCAGGAGATTTAAAGCAACAAATTAGAAAGCATGAAAGAGGCTGTTAGAGGCAGGAACACTGACAGTAGCCAGAAAGGACATTGCCAACTCTGAAGGCAAAAAGTAAAAATCTGTGACATGTAGACTGAGGAATTTAAAAAGCACAGAAGTTGAAAGCCAGCCAGTATTAGAATAAAGTATAATAACTAAGGTTCCTATTAATGACCCAGAGTCTTCAATAAATATTGAATTGTTTCCAGTACCCTTTAAGACAGAGAAAAGTGTAATATTTTAAGAAATGTTTAACAATGAAGATTTTGATGCTTAATGGAAGCCTCTTTATTGATTTGGAGAAGTCACTGCCATTTGTTCTTCCCGGCATTTTGTTCCCATCTTTTATAAATATTTTTTTGATCTCATAGTCTGTGCCAGACATTGTGATATGAGCTGAAGACACATTCATGAACAGAACAAGACATGGTCCCTGCCCTCATGTTGCTGTTTAATGTGAAAGCCAAAAAATTAATGTGCAATGTATAATTAAAGTCTAATGGCTATTATTCCATTAGAATACAGAGACAGGTAGGTGTGTGCCATGGAAGAGAGAGACTCCATGCGATGTGAGCATAGGGGTGTGATCTCAGCAGAGATCAGGCAAGGCTTTTTCAAGGAATTGATGCTTGATGTTTGAAGAGTGAGTAGAAGAAATTGGTGCAGAGAAGAGGTGAGAACTCTACAGGTAGAGGAAACTGACTGGATAAATAGCCGTGTGTTGGGAGAGGGAATGAATAGTAAGTGAGGGTCTTAAAGAAGGTGAGTGGTGGGAGTGCAGAGAGGAGGTAGCGTGGGAGCAGGCGCTGGCTTGTCCTGGGATGAGACCAGAAAGGCAGGAGCTCAACTACGCCAGAATTGTGGGCCTCGTTCATGAATCCTGTCTTTAATTAGAAATCAAAGGAAAGCCGTAGGTTGGAGGCTAACCTAATTAGATTTTCACCTTAAAAAGATCACTTTGGCTGCTCTATAGTACACACTGGCAGAGCAAGGGCGTTGTGCAAGTGAAGTGTGGAGAGACATTGTAATTCAAGTGAGCAATGGTACTAGTTTGTACTAGATCACATGTAAGACTGAAAGAGCTGGACGGACGTAGGAGGTAAACATGAAAATGTGGTGATTGGTTTTATATGGGGAGTGAGGGAGAGAGAGATCCTAAGGATGACTCCTAGGTTTCTGGCCTACACAAATAGGAGCTCTTAGAAGAGAACCAATTGTAGGGATTTGGGCCTGTTGAGTTTGAGAGGTCTCTGAGACAACTTTCTCAGCCCTCAGGTCTCATATCGGGTGCCATCACTTCTTGGTGCCTTTCTGTAAGGGCTTGCCACCCTTGTTTTGGGCCAGATGCTACAGGTTCCTTTAGAGACCTGGCATACCTGTATTATTTACATGTCCCAGTTGGAATGTGAAGGCATGATAGACTTCTTTTTTTGCTGCACATAGTGGAGGCTTAATCAAGTGTGCCTTGCATGCATGATGAGGAATGAATGAGCCCTAGTGAGCTCTTCTAGCAGTGTGTCAAGGGTGAAGATCTGATAGCCCCTTTCAGGATTGGTGTTGAAATTTGAACTTTAAGCCTGTCAAATCAACTCTAAGAGTCTTTATTCAAGGTCACAGGCCAAGCTGTATGAGTCAGGGTCCAAACAGGAGAAGAGCACATTGAATTAGTTTAAACCTATTTACCAGGTTGCAAGAGAATGCAGAAAAATACAAGAGATAGTTAAGTGAAACAGCAAATGGCAGTAGAGCTGTTCCCTCCCTTGGATCTGAAAGGTGGTAGAGTCTAGTAGAGATGCTTACTTACAGGGAATCCTGATCATTGTTGGTAGAAATAAATGGCCTGAGGTGACTTCCCAGGGAGGCAGCCAGGGAGCCCTTATTTTACTCTTTCTTTTCTCTGTGCTTTCCCACTGGGCTCCCCACTTAGCTGAATCCAACAGGAAGCCAGAGGGACCCCTGAATGTAGTCCCTACAAATTGGCCTCCAGGGTGGAGAAGAGTGGAGAGCGGCTCTGGAAGGCAAATGAGGGATGAGCAGTCTAGCACAGAAGGTGACATTGAGCTTGACCTTGAGGACTAAATATAATGTTGCCCAATGAGTTCAGACAAGAAATATACTTTAATAAACTTGTATACAATGCTGTGGAGTTTTGATGAAGAATTCCTAGATGAGAAACAACAAATTGTTAGAGCACTAGAGTCAGAAAATATTTTTTGGTCATTTATGAGGTGTGGGCCTCAGTGTCCTCTTGTGGCAAATGGGTATACTATTTGCCTATTTTACAGGGCTGGGGAAAGAGCCAAAGTAGAAAATATGCATGAAAATTCCTTCTAAGTTGTAAAGCACCATGTACATTGTGGTTAAGCAGAAAAGACACTAGAAATGCTACTTACTAGGTCAATCATGCAAGTTAATCTTCTTTGCCTCAGTTTACTTATCAGTAAAGTAAGGATAATAATATATATATCATGATGCTTTCTATGATGATTAAATGAGATAATACATATAACACTAATGCTAACGTGTTATATTCACCCAGTAAAAAATTATTATTATTTTGTACCTATTTCTCATTTCCACACCTTTAGTCACTAAGTTCTCCGAAGGTAACTGTACTTTATACATCTCTGTATTTCACCTAGAACATACTGTAATATTCCTTCTACACCATCATGGCCTTTTGGAGGGAAAGTGACCTTATATGGCACTTACAAAATTCTGGGGCTTAGGGAACACTTGGATTGTACTTCTAAGTACACTAGACATTGTGGAAATATCTTGGAGGGAACATCTAGAAACTTCTGCTGTTCAAGCCAACTAGGGCAGAATCATTCACATTTAAAACATTCCCATAAATGTTTCCATGTCTGTAATCAATGAATTATTATAGCTAGGGGTAGGAATTCTTGATGCTAAGTAGAGAACAAAGTAGGAGAGGAGTTTGGGGAGGTACATGGATTTTCTTACAGAGATTGAAAGTGTTAAGTAATAAATTACTAAGAAACAGGGAAGTAGAACCAGAGCCTGGACTAGAGTGACATGAATAAGGAATTCACCTCAGGTGCAAAATTTAAGGTGCCAAAAAACTCAGTGATCAATATAAATAATATTTTAACACAATATTTTTAAAAATGAAATCAACACACTCTGGTCCACTGGCTGGCACCTATTTCTATAAAGAAAGTTCTACAGGAAACAAGACCAGGGTTAAGATGAGACAAGTGAAACAGGGCTATAAAGTACCAGGTCAGATTCTGTCTTTATTTAAAATTTTGATATTGTGTCCATCATAGATTTTTTACATTAATTTTAAATTTTAAAATATTACATTAAAATGTTATTTAACTCGATGAATAAGTTTTTTGGTGCCCTTAAATTTTGCACCCATGGTGAGAGTCTTGTAAGCTTCACCCTTTTCCTAGCCCTGAACAGAGCTATCCTTTTGTGAGTATCATTTAATATGTTGGGAATTTAACATATACTCTCTTATTTAGTCCTCTCGATGTTCCTATGAAGTAGCTATTGTTATCTTCATTCTCTATGTGAGAAAACAAGCTAGGAGAGAAGAATCCCTTGCCAAGGCCTCACAGCTAAAATGGCATGTCTGCTTCCAAAATTCATCCTGTCCCCACTCCTGCAGCAGGACTGCCCCCGAATGTTCCCTTTACATCTAAGGCATCCTCCATACCTGAGCTTGGTTCTCTGCATAGGTGGTATCTGTAACCGGCAATTTTCAGTCTTTTCCCTGCATGCCTCTGCCAGACAACACCACATGGCCAGAGAAGAATTTATATGCCTTTCACTGCTTCCCACTTTGCAGGACTAGAAGGAAAATACCAGATCTTTTCAGCTGCAATATCCTGGCTGCCAAGGGAGGAAAAAAGAGAGGCAGCTGTTCCTGCAAAGTACATGCTGTGCCTGTTATCCAAATGGGCATCAGCAGGCTCTGGGCTGAAGCTCAACAGGAATGTTGGGTTTATGGTTTGGAACTAGATTCCACCCTGAGGAAGCCTATCTTAGAGTCGGTCCATTGAACTATTTCGGAGTTCAATGGTGCGTGAGTGCCCTCTCTGGTCCCAACGGTTAGAATATGGCTGAGGGACCTGTCTTCGCCCACGGATATGCCAAACTCCCTGCAGTGGCCATGGAAAAGCACGAGTGACTTCCAGTTTAAAATTGATTTGATTATTCCCTTTCAAAAAATACCAGAAGCACTGGAAAAATGAAGTCTGTGAAAAATATTTTATAGTAAGAATCTAGGAGCAATTTAAATTTTTGTTCCTTTTAAGACTGATGAAGATAGATTGATAATAGTAATTGTTGTCATAATCAAGTGTCACCTCATAAAACAGAGCAGTCTGAAAGAGGGAGAATCTCCTTTATTTTCTGTTCCATTCTGGATCAGAGACATAGGTCTTTATTAGCCAGAAAATTATGTCCCCACCTTTCTTCTATATGGGTGCTATTTTGAGGTAGTGCAAATACTATCCCCTTCTGTTCTTATCTTTTGACCACTCTTCCTAGACAACAACACTCACAAAACAGTTTCTTAAAAAATAAGGAGAGGCTGATGCTGGGAGCAGTGCTTTACACACATTAAGTATTCAGTAAATGTTTGTTGAATGAATGAATAAAGGATTCCCAGAGGTGTCAGCCCTGCAGATAGGGCCTGAGGCTGGCAGAATGCTCATGGTAACATTGGAAGAATTTGCATTTCTTAAAGAAAGAAATATGAAAGAAACATTAAAGATACAAGCAAAAATTAAGGACTTACATAGAGAACAGAACTGAGCCTATGGGATATTCCTTTAAAAAATATTTAAAGTCAAACTTTTCAAAGTCTGATAAAGAAAAAGAAAAAAACTCAATTGAACAAAAGTTTAAATGAGAAAGAGTTTATAATAATGAAGAAGAGCTTAAATTTTGAAAAATACACTTTATAAATCTCCATTTCAATAAAGCATTGGTGAAATTGATGAATCTTACCTGTGAAAAATGTCTTATCATATTTATTCAAAAACAAGGAAAAAACGTGAGTATATCATTAACCAAGGACTAAATGGACAGGAGTTATCAAAGAATTATATCCCAAAAGGTTTAAACTTGGAGGAAACATTAATCTTTTGCAATATACTTTTATTACATAAACAGTTTAAAAGCTTAGGAAAATATCCGAAGATATACAGATCATTTTATAAAGGTAGCATATGCTTATTCACAAGTAAAAAACAGCACACATAAAAAAGAGAAACACCTTTTGAAAGTATTTAAAAACTAACAGATTGAATTTGAAAGTTTAGAAAATAACCCATGGTCAATAGCATTTATCTAAAAAATGTAAGATTTAATTTCAGAACATTTATAAGTAAATTCTTTATATTAACAGTTGATAAAAAAAGTATATGATAATAATAAATGTGGAGATGGCATTGATAAAAATTAACATCCAAAACTTTTAGAAAATAGAGGATATCAGGATCAGGAAACTATCAGCAATAAATTAAAAATATCTACATTAAATCAACAATAAGTATCAATGATTGACTGATTTATTAAACATATTTATCGAGCAGCTACTATGTACCAGGTACTTTTTAGCCACTGGGGATACACCAGTGAAAGAAAAAAAAGTTCTGTCTTGAAATGGAATTGAAATTAGAATAAGGTGACATTTAATATATAAGACAAATAAGTAAAATATATAACATGTTGACATTTATAAGTTCTAAGAGGGAAAACAAAACATGAAAGGGGAATAGGGAATGTCTGGGTGGGGGACATTGTGATTTTAAATTTGGTGGCCAAGGAAGGCCTCATTGAAAGGCAATATTGAAGTAAAAACCTGAAGAGGGTGAGGGAGTGAGCCTTAAGGGTGTCCGGGGGAAATGAACTTAAGGTGGAAGGAATACTGTGGCTGCTGGCCCTGAGCAAGCTGGGGTGAGAGCAGAGTGAAATGAGATTGGAGAAATAAGGGGGACAACAGGGAAATGGTGTTAGGGGCAGATCATGTGTAGACTTGTAGACCGCTGGAATGATTTTGGCTCCTACCTTAGGTTAAATGGGCCCCTGTGGGAGGATCACTCTGACAGCTATGTAGACATCAGACTAACAGAAACATGAGCAAAAACAGGGAAACTCCAAGGGGCTTTTGCAGAGATCCAGGCAACCTATATGATATGTGCTTGGACTGGGATGGTAGCAATGGTGATGGTGAGAAGCCATTAGATTCTGAATATATTTTGAAGGGAAGGATATCAAGAGCTTCTGAAGGATGGGGGTAGGAGAAGAGGAGTTGAGGATGATTCTAAAGGTTTGTATAACTAGAAAGACGGAATTAATTGCTGTTTTTTGAGCAAAGCAATGGGTGGAGCTTGTTTAGGGGAGAATATCAGGAACTCCATTTTGGAAACATTAAGTTTTCTGTGGTTATTAGACCTCAAGTAGAGGTGTGTGTCATAAGTTGGTCACACAAGTCTGGAGTTCAGAAGAGAGGTCTAGCTAGAGATTAAAAAATTGTCAGCCCGGCGCGGTGGCTCACGCCTGTAATCCTAGCACTCTGGGAGGCTGACGCAGGAGGATCGCGCAAATTCAGGAGTTCGAAACCAGCCTGAGCAAGAGCGAGACCCCTATTTCTACTAAAAATAGAAAGAAATTAATTAGTCAACTAAAAATATATAGAAAAAATTAGCCGGGCATGGTGGCGCATGACTGTAGTCCCAGCTACTCAGGAGGCTGAGGCAGGAGGATCACTTGAGCCCAGGAGTTTGAGGTTGCTAGGAGCTAGGCTGATGCCATGGCACTCTAGCCCAGGCAACAAGAGTAAGACTCTGTCTCTAAATAAATAAATAAATATAAAAAACTGTGAATTATCAGCATATTGTTGTCAATAAACTATGGCATGATATAGTCAAGGTAGAATAAAACTCTAGAGAAATTCCTACTTAGAAAGCATCCCATTCCAATTCTGACTTTATAGAGACAAAATATGTGTGCCCTTTTAACTTTAATATTGAATAGGCTTTGGAAGTAGTCTTGAAAGATATTAAAGGTATAATTATTGGTTAGCAATCACAAATTCTAAACACTATTATTTGTTTCTGTGATAGCCTATACTCTTGGATTTTCTTTTGCCTCTCTGATTGTATCTTTTCAGTCTCCTTCAAGGCTCATCTCCTTGGTGGATTGAATGTATGTATGGTGTACATATGATGGTTTCTCAGGATAACCTTTCAATTTCTTTGTTTTCAGAGATGTATAATAGGGTGGCATTGAGACAGTGGAGTTGTCACTATTGTTTCCACACAAGGGTCTATGAGCTTTAAAATGAGATAGTTTCAGGTTGAAAGTCCAACTCTGCAATTTGTGTGTTTTGACCATAATTATTCTCTCAGTTCGATTTTCTTGATCTAAACTATAATATATCTGTAGTGTCAGTAGTGCTATCTACCTCCCAGGGGTGTTTTGAAAGATAAATGAGAACGTGTATGTAAAGTAAATGGGTAGGCTCTTGGTAGAAGATCTATAAATGTTTATTAATGTATAAATGATGAACTGTCCTAGAATGTGAAGGAGACAGTCCTATAGATATACACCGATATGTGCTTAGGATGATAGCAGAGTATATTGCTTAACATATAATATGGAAAATCTCCAAGCTGTATTCTCCATTTAAAATAGAGTCTTTTTCTTCCTCCCAGAGCAGCTGTCTGCCTTCTTTGAAGTTTAGAGCTTATACCCTTAGTGAAGTCTTCCTAGACATCCCCCCTCTGCTGGGACAGATGGTCAAAGCTCTGAAAACAAAAGAAGAACTGTCTGGAGAGAAAAGGAGCCATCCAGCCTGCTCCCTGCAGGAAACCTTCCCCTTTCCTTGGCATTTTGTGGCTAACAATGCCTGCAAGTCTCATTTCATATTGTTAGTCTCCTGAGAAGAGGCAATGTTTCCCTTAGTTTTTCAGGATTTAAATTAGGCTATCTGCACCACATGGTTTATAGATGAGTCCATGGTTTAGAACACAAAGACATAATTGGAAACAGAACAATTTGAATCTTATCACCCAGGCTCTTGCAATGTCTAGGACAAAGGGAGATAACAAAGTCTCCCAGATGATGGAGGCTGAGAATTCATTTATTCATTCAACAAACACTTACCATCTGGCCAAGGGCAGGTTACCAAACTATTGCTATCAACACAGCCTATGGCTTCAAGGGTATTTTTTAGAAGACAGATTTTCCTTTGGAACATCCGACCTGAGCCTCGTGGCTGGGAACAGCAGAAGTGTTTGCTATTCCCCAGCACAGCTGCCCCACTCCTGCCTGAGAGCTGACAACGGCACAGTTGGGGCTTGTTTACCACCTGCCTCTCCCCCTCATTCCTACAACCCTAAGGAGAGACACTAGCAAGTTTATCAGTACATAATATATTTGTTATTCAGCCCAAATTACAAACTGCATAGTGATGTCTCTATGTCTTAGTACTCATTTCATGTGCTAATGTTAATGAGTTGGATTTGGAGCAGTGATGAGTTGCTGAAGAAAAGTGGGCATTTGGCTGCATATGTATGCATCTGTGCATGAATCTTGAATGACTGCATGATTGTGCTTGTCTCTTTTTAAATTTTCACGTATGAATGTCTCTGGAATCCCAACTAGATCGATGTTTTTCATGAACCTGGGTCATAGCCTCAAAATTTGGAGTATATGCTGCTGCGTGCTTCGTGCATGGTAAACACACAAATGCCCATTTAATGAACAAATCAAAGACTGATTAAATAAAAGAAAGAGAAAGAAAGGAATAAAATGGGCATAGGGAATGTGTGGATAGAATGAGAGGAAGTAATGACAGGAGGTCTCAATTACTGGGTGAGAAGGTAGAGAAGGAGAATGATTTTCCTAGTGTTTCGAAGTCTTATCTCAAATTTCAAAAGGTTATGAAACTCAGTTTTATGGAAGAGACGTATATTCTCAAGGAGTTGGGATTCTTGTACACCAGTCATTCCCACTCCTAGTCTAGAATTCTAGGATTCTGAGGTCTTAAGAGGCCACGTTATATAATTTTAAGATGTGCTTTTCAGTAGGACATTGCCTGTCCCTATTAGTGCACCAAGTGTGGAGTTCTGAGCATCTGGAGAGGTCTGTAGCCTCTGTGACATGATGACTGTTCAGTCAGTTCTTTTCAGATGGGGGATTAGGGGTTCTGAAGGGGTGGTGGTGGGTGTGAAGTGCTTTAAAGCAACTTAAAGTGTTAACATTGAACCGGTTGACTCGGGCAAATACTAGTACTTAGTGATAATTTACCATCATTTACTTAATGACCACCACTGTATGCCAAACACTATTTATCCTGCAGTGGTCCCATTTAACTGCTATGACAACCTGATCAGTTAGGCAGTTTTTAGATGGGGAACAAAAAGTTTAGTAAGGTTAACCACTTCGGTACCAGCGTCAACTATAGTCGATAGCCACAGATGAAAGGACTTTAGCCGACAGCCGTGATATGACTTTTCTAACTTTTCATTTATCAAAATAACACTTAAAAATAACGTAATGAAAACATATATGTATATGTTACCTATTCTGATTTACATTACAAGTAAAGCTGCCTGTAAAGTAAAACAAGCTTTCAGTGCTTTAAAGCTTTCCTCATCACACAAGAGCAAAACGGATTCGTCGTCAACGCACAGCACAAACTATCGTGCGGACTGTGAGTGCCGGCTGTGGGCAAGGTTTCGCGGCCGGTGAGCGCCGTACCGAAGTGGTCAAGGAGCCCAGGTCACACACTCAGTAAATTGTAGAGCTGAGAAGACGCTTTCTTCTATATTGTGCTGCTCTTATAGTTACTTAGTCTGGGAACCTCATGGAGCTTCCTCTGTGCCTCTTAGTCAACCAGAATGGACTATGGGTTAGAGGCAGATTTGAAGAGATTTCTGTGCACACTTCCACTGTCATTCTGTCACATTAAACTAGCTATCACGGATGTACTAGGCAGTGTGCACTTAAGCACTTAAAAGGGATTTTATCCTTATAAGTGCTACTGCTACATGCATTATAGGGGAGAGATTCCTACACCTTTTTTCTCAGAGGAAAATAAAATTGGATCCTTAATTATGTCCAGTAAATGATAGAACCTGTTGGGAGACAATTCTCCATAGGTCTTGTGTTTGTGTTTATATTGTGAACAGAAGCACTCACTGGTTGCCTTTATACTGGATGATCTTTTCAAGGATGTTTGTATAGTGAACAGCTTTGGAATCTAGAGGAAGGGTTTCCCTCAGGAGCAAAGGGCAAGAATGCTTAATATCTAGTATACTCAAGATAGTAAGATAGATATCCCTTTGGAGCATTCAGCAGGCATACTTACTACCCATTATAAAAGATTTGGGTTCCCCAAGCTTAGATGTACTTTCTGTAACATAACTACTCACTGTATGTAGATGTCAATTGATATCACCTGATGAGAATTAGCAATGGGAGAACTGACAAAAACACTGATACTCTATCTACTGCCATTGCTGTAATAAACTATCCTTTGTCTCTGATCCTTTGTCTTATATCTTATATCAGCATCCATGAAACGGTGGCAAGCTAACTTACTACCTTGTAAGTAGGGTGAAAATCTCAGCCCCTTCATAGCTCTTGGCAGAACCTAGATTTAAATTCAAGTCAGTTTGACTTCTAAATCCATATTCTTTACCGTTGTACTCTTGTGCTAGAAATTGTGTGTTTAGAGGTAAAGTTATATAAGCAAAATAAAATAATACCATCTTGTTTCCTCCCTCCCCATGGAACCATCTTTTCATTCAAGGTATTTCTGGGGGGAAAATGGCCGCCATTTTTAGAAGGTGTTCGCCAGCTCTGTGAAAGAAAAAATCCCCAGGTAACCCATCACTTTGTTGTCCATTTCACTTGTTTTCATAACACAAAAGGAGGGAGTGGTTTGAATTATAGTCATTGGCTTCTCATGCCCATTGATTTATAATTTTGTAGCTAGTAGTTACAAGTCTGATATTTATCCTGTTAGCTAAATTTACCAATGATACCTTCCACATGTATGGTTCTTTACAATTTATAAATTACAGAAAGACAAGCAATCATTGTCTATTTTATCACAGTAATCATTTTGAAAGATAGAAAAATAAGGCTATAAGTCTAAGTGACTTGCCCAGAGTTACACAGTGCCAGATTTAGCAGTTGAGTCCAAATCTACTGATTTTCTGCCCAGTGTCTTTTTTGCAACAGTCTTTCTCATTGAATTCTTTGGAACTAGTGCTCATGCCCTCTATACAGTTGTTCAAGCTTTAATAAGAAATCAGCCCTCAGCTAACTTCAAGTGAGTAACAATCAAGATAATTTCATTCAAAAGATAATTGATTGAAACCTTACCTCTTTGATGGCCCAAACTAAAGGAAAGCATGGAGGTGCAACTTGGAGGTCAGGGACCACAGAGTAAGAAATAGATATATATTCATAGAATCACAAAAATAATTGAATTTCTCTCTGTAGAATGGTGTGTACCATCTCTGCCTCCCACCTTCATATTATTAGATTGGCACATATTTCATGGGCAATTTTATTCCTACCACATAGAAATGTTGTTAGATAATTTTCAGAACAAAAATATCTTCAGATGTACCAGTGTTTCGAGAAGTTTTTATTTTTCCTTTTTAATTTCTTCAAATTTCTATTATATATTATGTGAAAAGTACCGTATTAATGGTTGAGAGAACTATAATGATGAATAACAAGTAACCCCTCTCCTTGAGAATTTTGCATTTCAAAGACAATTTCAGATATATACTCAACCAGCAACAACTCGAAAAAGAATGAAGTAGTTTTGTAGAGAAAGGGGTAAATCACTGTATCTAAGTGTAGAAATGTTAAATGATGTCCAATTAGTGCTAGTGGTAACAGCTGTATGAAGCAGGTGCTTTTGAACTGAGTCTTCCTGGGTAAGTATTGATATTAATAGAATTTTGGTAGCTGGAGAAAGAGAAGAGCCCATTCCTGTCAGAAGGAAGAGCATAGATACAGGGATGGAAAATGAAAGTGAATGTTACATTTCAATGGAAAGTCAGAAGTACAGGGTTCATGGAAAAATATAATGGGCAATGAAGATGGAGAAGCAGGACAGAAATAGAGTGAAGAGCTTTGAATGCCATTTATAGACATTGGATTTTAATCTGTAGGCTATGAGGAGCCATTGAAGTTTTCTGAGTAGAGGTATAGCATGACTCATACTCTTTGTTTTACGTCTCCTTCTCAACACTGTGACATTATTGATTACATGTATTGGCCTCATTTTACAGAAGCAGAAATAAAAACTTATAAAACTAAGTTCTTTTTCTCACAGAATAGTGGTGACAAAGCAAAGCTCCTGGCCCAAGTCCTTTTCCTCCTTTACTGCAGTGACTCCACATGGAAAATCACTACCTTAATAGGGCTTTCCATTACTATTAAGGAATAAAAACAGAGTGTTGAAGGTAAATGACCTGGTATAATTGCAGTAGGGACAATTAGAAGTCTCTTCTCATTTTTGAATTCAGGGATTCTCAAACATTTGGGTGCATATAAATGACTTGGGAGTCTGATTCAGTAGATCTGGGAAGGCACCTGGGGTTCTCTACTTCTAATAAGCTTCCCAGTGATCCAGATGCCTTTGATCCTTGAACAAAATTTTAGTAGTAAAGCTTTGTAACATGTGTTTTGTCCTCTTACGCTGCTTTAAAGTTACACATGAACTTTAAATTTAACATACTGTCCCCAAATGAGCTTAAAAACATTTCCCCTTTGTGTGTTACTCCATCTGTGTTGTGCTCTGGATTGTGAAGTAGAATTGAAATTGAATATGCAAAAGCAAGTAGCAATGTCTGAGTACAAGAAGGATGGCTAGTTCTGTTCTTATTGATGATCACTCTTTTCCAACTTTTGCAATCCACTGTCTTCTCTCACTGACTCCCATGGAAAATATGAGTGAAGTATTTTAGGAACAAAACCAGAGAAAAATTAGTATTAATATTTTCTTTTTCTTTAAAGTAAGTTAAAATTTAAAGAGGCTTATGAATTACCATTTCTAAGCTAAGCTCGGTTGGTGATTTGGAAGTTCAGAAATTAAGCTCTGATGCTTCAGGCAGTTTCTACCTTGTAAGATCTAAGCCCTGCTCAAAGCAGTCCCCAGACTCTACAGGTTTCTCCTTCCTCTATTATCTCTGTGAATTTTGATGAGCAGGGCTTTCGGTGGCTGACAGTGCCGACAGCATCATAGCTCTCAGCCTTGTGTGCTCTTTACCATTCATTAGCTTCTACTTCTTTTCTATTCCCCTTTCTCCTCCTTTTTCTCTTTGTGCTTTGAAGCCTGTATCATTACTTTCCTTTGATCTCTTGTTTCCCTAACTTCTTTCTATGGCCTTTTTGTTAGTTGTCATGGGAATAGTATTAGCTGGGAAGGCTGAGTATGTGAGGCAGTATGCAGATCTAGTTAGTATTCACAGACCCATAGAATGTTTTTTGCACCTGGAGAACACTGAGTGATCTCTTGATCAACATCTCATGAAACAAAAAACAAAAAACCCCTGAGACTCAGAGAGAGGCTGTAATTTTTCTAGAGAGTCCAAGCCTCCAGACTTGAACTTTTCCCTGCTAATGCCCCCTTTAACTCACTGACATGGAGAAGGGAAAGAACTGACAGCCACAGAGCCCTTACTATAACATGTTCCAGAAAACTAGATATTTTATATTTACTACCCATTTAAGCCTCACAAAAACCATAAAAAGGGAGAATTGCTGCCTCTGTTTCACAGGTGAAAAAATTAAGTTTCAGAGAGAGTAAATAAGTTTCATAAGCCCACTCAGCAAATCAGTGGCTGAACCAAAATTAAACCCCAAGGTTAATAGAATATCCATGTTTTTTCCACCTCAGTGAACTATAAAGCAGTTTATAAGATTGTTTTCACTAACATAACTGTTTTTGCTTAACATATTAAAATACATCATTCTCTTGAATTCTCTATCCTTTTGGCAAATTGGGCCAAGGATTTTAGAATGTTCCATTTTTGGTGCCTGTCAAGATGTACTGATATTCAAATCCATGGAACTTCTTACTCTCATTCCTCTATCACATTACATCCCAGGTCAACACATTTGGCAAGACACTTATTATGAGCCTAGCAGAAGGTGATATGTTGAACAGGGACTTGGTGTTTGCTAGAGAAGGCCTCTGCCCTCACATGCTGTGTACTCTAGTTGAGTCAAGAAAATTGAATCACAAGGGAATGTATGTATGTGTGTACTCTCCCATAACCCCTATATAATTTGATAAGGAAATTCTTTGTGCTTGGGAGTCAATGAGATCAGTGTATTTGGCCTGTAATGATCTCCTAAGTGGTCTTTTTCCTGGTCAGCATAAGATTGTGAGGTCTGACAGAGAACAGGTTCTAGGGGACTGGGAGCTAAATGAAGATTCTGGAGGTCACACCATGCTGGCAGAGTCCCTGCCAGATATTCAGCTGAGACCCCAGAGAAGCCACACGTTAAGAATAGAACTACTCTAGATCTGCCCTAACAAAGACTGAAAACAACATTTTTCTAGTACAAAACTCATCCGCCAGTGAAATAATTACTTTCCAAAATAAAACTCAACACTCTAAGGGAAGACCAAAATTGCAGATTTTTAGCATTATAGCATCTACGATGTCCTACAAACAACACAATATTACTATGTCTGTGAAGAATAAGGAAATGTGTCCCAAAACTGGAAGGAAAAAAGTCAAGAGACTGAGATTTGACACAGATATCTAAAAGAGTAAATGAGGACTTTAAAACAATTGTTATACATATGTGTAAGGACTTAAAAATATAGAAAAAGTAAGTGAACTGTGGGAATCTGTGCAGAAAAATGGAAACTATGTACAAGAAACCAAATAAAAATTCTCGATCTGAAAACATACCATGTCTGATATTTTAAAAAATCATTAAATGAGTGGAATAGTTTAAATACTGTCAAAGGGAGAAAAATAGGCATTGAACTCAAAGAGCAAATTAAACCCAAGATGCGTAAAAGAAGAAAATGGTAAAGATAAGAGTGGAGATTAATAAAGAAGAAAACAAATAGTAGAAAATATCAACAAAAACAAAAGTTGGTCCATTAAAAATATCAAGAAAATTGACAAGCTTCTAACTAGCTGAATTATGAAAAAATGTGAGAATAAACAAATTAATAATGTCTAAATCAAAGGGTAGGCATCACTAGACATTCTACACAGGCATTGAATGAATAGTAAGGTAATAGCATAAATAGAATGAGCAACTATATGCCTATAAACTGGTTACATTGAATAAAATTGATAACTCATTTGAGAGACACAAATTACCAAAACTGACACAAAAAGAAATTTAAAACTTTCCCTATATTCATTAAATAAGTTGATTTCATAGTTAATAAACTTTCCATCAAGAAAAATCTAAAGTGAGATGGGCTCACTGTTGAATTCTATCAAATGTATTAATAAAAAATAATAATAATCTTTAATCAATTATTAAAAACATTAATATTAATCAGTTATTAAAAAATCAGTATCCATTCATGATAAAAACTCGGCAAATTTGAAATGAAAGGAAGTTTCCACAACCAGATAAAAGTCATGTGTATCAAACCTACATACTTAATGGTGAAATATGTAAGATTGTGAAATGTAAGGATGTTCACTCTTTATTGATACACAATTATTGTATATATTTATGGAGTATATATAATATTTTGATATATGTGTACAATGTACAATGATCAAATCAGGGTGATTAGGATATCCATCACCTCAAATATTAATCATTTCTTTGTGTTGGGAACATTTCAAATCTTCTAGCTATTTTGAAATGTATAATATACAATAATTAAGTATACTCAGCCTACTGTGCTATCAAACACTAGAACTTACTCCTTCTATCTAACTATATTTTGCACACATTAACCATCCTCATTTTATCCCTCCTTTCTCACTATCTTTCCCCAGCCTCTGGAAATCATCATTCTACTCTTTGTCTCCATGAGACCAGTTGTTTTTAATATTTAGCTCCCACGTATGAGTGAGAACATGTGAGATTGTCTTTCTGTGCTTGGCTTATTTCACTTAACATAATGTTTTCCAGTTCCATCCATATTGTTGCAAATGGAAGGATTTCATTCTCTCTCTCTTATTTATTTATTTTTTTTGCTATATAAAATTACATTTTGTATATTTACCACAATTTATTTATCCAGTCATTTGTTGATGAACACTTATGTTGATTACATATCTTGGCAATTGTGAAAAGGGCTGCAATAAACATGGGAATGCAGATATCTTTTACATATTCTGAATTCCCTTCCTTTGGATATATGCCAAGCAGTGGGATTGCTGGGTCATATGGTGGTTCTATTTTTAGTTTTATAAGGAAACTCCATAATGTTTTCCATCATGGTTGCACTAATTTACATTCCCACCAATAGTGTACGAGGGCCCCTTTCTGCATAACCGTGCCAGCATTCATTATTGCCCAACTTTTTGATAAAAGCCATTTTAATTGGGGTGAGATGATATCTCATTGTAGTGTTTTTTTTTTCAGAATATTATGGGGGTACAAATGCTTTGATCACATAAATTGCCTTTACGCTGTCTGAGTCAAAGCTACAAACATGTCCATCCCCCAGACGGTGCACACTACACCCATTAGGTGTGAATTTACCCATCCCTTCCTCTCTCCTCCCACCTGCCTGATCCGTGATGAATGTTACTTCCATATGTGCACATTAGTGTAGATTGATCAGTACCAATTTCATGGTGAATACATGTGCTGTTTGTTTTTCCATTCTTGTGATATTTCACCTAGAAGAATGGGCTCCAGCTCCATCCAGGATAATTCAAGAGGTATTAGTTCACCATTTTTTATGGCTGAGTAGTACTCCATGGTATGTGTGTATATATATATATACCACATTTTATTAATCAATTCATGTATTGATGGGCACTTGGGTTGTTTCTGCATCTTTGCAATTGTGAATTGTGCTGCTATAAACATTTGAGTGCAGATAGAATGTCTTTTTTTCATAGAATGTCTTTTTTTCTTTTTAATAGAATGTCTTTTTTTTTCTTTGGGTAGATGCCCAGTAATGGGATTGCTGGACCAAATGGTGATTCTACTTGTAGCTGTTTGAGGTATCTCCATATTACTTTCCACAGAAGCTGTACTAGTTTGCAGTCCCACCACCAGTGTGTGAGTGTTCCTGTCTCTCCGCATCCACACCAACATGTATTGTTTGGGGACTTTTTGATAAAGGCCATTCTCACTGGAGTTAAGTGATATCTCAGAGTATATTTTTATCAAGCCCTTTCTACCCATATACTTAGGATCAGTGTATTTCAGTGTATATATTAACAATTTATGCCTCAATAAAAAATTGAACCATGCTATTGTCAACTAAAACATCTCACTGGTTAGGCAGAGGAAAGCAAACCTGCTACAGAGCTCTTTACTTGCTCAAGGGATGAAATATAAAATACGATCACTGTTTCACAGGTCTGTTGAGACTACTACTTCCAAAGTTACGAGACATGTGAATGGAAGGGAAAAATCAAGGGAAGAATTAGACATGGACTGAGGGTGATGAGGAGACAGTAAATATTGTGATTGAGTAAGGGTAAACATAACTCGGAAGAATTTAATATTTCTCCAGATGGTTTTATTTTCCTCTCTTTAGGGCTCTATGTCCTTTCTATATAAATAGAGAGCTGAACCAGGTGAACCTTCTGTCTTTCCCATCTATTGCATGGTGAGGAAGGAAAGGGTTGATTCATGGAATGCGTCTTACTCTATACATTTGGGGGATCTTTTTCCCAGATTTTGTTCACAGGTCAAAACATATTATATAGTAGAACATTTATTCATTCAATAGATATCTATTGTACTAGATATTGTATTGTGGATCACATGCACAGGGCTCATCAAAGTCCTAAGGATACATAAAAAACAAACGAGAAAAACTCAAAGCAGGTAAAGTCCTGGTTCTCATGGAGTTTACATTCCAATGCAAATCAAAAGACAACTGTGAGCAAATATGCTAGTGTATGGTGTGTGGGTGTTAGTGCTGTGCAGAAAATAAACCAGAATGAGGGGGGTGGGGCAAGCAACTTTTTATACAAGATGGTCAACATGCCTTTGCTTAATATAGTTCTTTTGATAAGAGACCTTAAGTAAACAAGGGAGCATATGACATGGCTTCTGGTGGGGAAGAACACCAGGTGGAGAGAACAGCAAGTGCAAGGGCCCTGAGATGGGAACATGTTTGGTGGTTTGAGGAGTAGCAAGGAGGTCGGTGTGGCTGGAGAAGAGTGAGTAAGAGAAAGGGTGGGAGGAGGCAAGGTCATTGGAAGGACTTTGGCTTTAATTGGATGCGATGGGGAGCCTTTGTTTTGTTTTGTTTTTCTGCAGATAAGATTTGACTTAGTTTTTTATAGAATAACTCTGGCTGCTGTGTGGGTAATAGACTGTAAAGAGCATGGAGAGAATTAGAGAGTCCATTTAGAAGACTCCTGCTTCTGTAGACAAAAGGTGATGGTGGCTTGGGCCAGGCTGGGGTTTGTGCAAGTGAGGAATGTCTGAGTATACGTGTCTATGTGATAGGTCATAGTCTAATAATCACCTTGTCAAGAGGTGTTTGGCCCCAATTATTTCCCTTCCCAAAGCAATATTTCTTCCTCATGGTTTAAAGCCTCACAAGAGAAATTTCCATTGCAGGTGGATTCCCGAGGCCCTCGCTCAGCTTCCCCAGCACGATGGCCACGCACAGCACAGGGATGACTCAGGTGCTGGAGCAGGCAGCCAGGCTTCAGGGCACATGCCCTCGCATGTCTAGTCTAGGGCACTAGACATGCCCTCGCTAGACTGATCCTCCTCCCATTAGCTTGCATTTCTGCTTTGTCACTTGATGACATGCACAGTGCTCACAATTTTTAATTTTCTGCAAAATAAATGTGATGGGCTCGCATTATGTTAGTTCAGCCCCATTTCCCTGAAGGAGGATAGTTAGCATGAAAGAGAGGTAAAAGGATCCACAAAAGATTCATTGTTCCTCTGTTCTCCTCTGGGGCATAATAGATGATCAACTCCTGAGGGAATCTTCAGGAAAGAAATATAACATGACTATTAAATAGCATGAACTTGGTGAGATGCAAACAGAGAATGGCTTTCTTTTTCACTCGTTGTTGTATTAAGTATACTCTGTCTGATCCTTCTCTCAAACCTCTTTTTACCATCTTGAGAGGTTATAACGTTTGTTGATCACATTCAACTCAGAGAGTAGTCCACGTTGGTCATTAAGCCTCACTTTAAGTTATAAAGAGATCCTGTCCAGTCTAAATAGAAATTTCAATCTCATATCTGATTCTGATCTCCCCTCCCTTTCTACCCCCTTCTCCCTCCCACTTCAGCTCAGGCCTGGTCTGTGGCTGAGCTGCAGCAGTGTGCTGGAAAGGGATCAGAGTCCCCACAAGAGCCAATTGTTAGCATCTCTTTGCAATTCCAAGTGCAATGTTGTCAGGTTGGTGGATTAAAATCAGCCATGGTGGGAGTATTTGCACCATGGAAATTGGCAAGCATTGCAAATTGGAGTGTTTTCCTCCAAGAGAGCCAGCAGCACATCACTGCTCAGAGGCAAGTAGTGGGGAAAGACATTTTAAAAAAATCTTCTTCTCCACCCTTCCCCTCCTTTTCTGGCTTACTCTTGTTCTGGGCAGGGGAGGAGTTGAGAATGAAAAGATAAAGGGAGAAGGTGTCATTTAACTGGTGCTGTTGCAAACTGGCTGTTGATGCTCTCTAAGTGGCAGACATTCATTGCTGGCTTTCTCTTGGAGAACCAGTGTGAGCTCTTGGAAAGGTCTTGCAGGATCTCCACAATGCACAGTTCTCTGGCACGTGACTGACCTTTTAGGACTCTCCCCATCTTTTGACATTCTGCGGTGAGAAACATAAACCCTTTGTTCATCTAAAAGGCCTTCTTGGGTGGACAGAATACATGCAAGATAGCCCAGACTCTGCTTCCTTTTATAGCACCAGTCTTATCTGTGGGAAACTCAAGCATCCTAGCTACAACAAAAGATGGGAGTCCAGGCTGCCCCACCAGAACCCACTCTATTTTCTTCCTGCCATCCAGAACTACTCCTACCATCTTCCTATGTTTAAAATCCTCCAGGCCACAGGCAGGCACCATCTCCGTGTTCCCATATACCCTAGTGATGAGGCTTTGTCAGGCTCCTGTGAGCTCCCTCGCTGTGATCCTGTCTGCTCTGATGCAGCCCCAGGCTGAGCCCACAGATCCTGCATCTCAGCAGGTCTCCAACTGGGGAGTGTGAGACCAGTCTCCCTTCTGCAGGGACCTCAGTATCTAGGGATGGTTGTCTTTGAGCTGACCTCACACCTGGTCTGGGATGTGAGCTTTCACAGCCCTCTAGTCCAGGAACACGTACTCACACTCCTTTTTCATTTTGATTCTTTTGCATATATACTGGTCCAGAAGTGGATTAGCAGCTTTTTACATGTTTACCATGGAAAGACTATATTTTAAACAACAACAACAGAAAACCCCAAAACAGAAAATAAAGTTATCCCCAGAAAACAAGATAAAGAGTTAACTACTTTCAGTGAAATTGGGGCTCCAGAGCTAAGTCTGGCTGGCCCCAAGTATTAATACATGCCTGCTCCCCAGGGCAGCCCCGCGTCTCAGTCTGGCTTTGCAGCAGCTGCGCCTGAGGTGAGGAGCAGCCTGTCATAGCTGAAATAACCAAGGGAGGCTCAACCTCAAGGCACCCAGGGACTTCAGTGGTCCAGGCTGAGGGAAGAGAAGAAAGACTGAACAAGAGCAGGTGGAACACCAGGAGTGTGCCTGGGGATGTCTGGCAGTCCCTGGTGTGCTGTCCCAAAGGACAGAGAGATTCCAGGAGGTTAATGGGACATTCACTACCCAAACAGGTCAATTCAGAGGTGAGGAGGGGTAGGAGGAGTGTTCAGAGATAGCAATTCTAAAGTGAGGCAATAGAAATCTGTCTGTTTGGAACCTGCTGTGGTAATAGTAACGACAGCAGATTTATCTGTCACCAGCGGATTTAGGGAATACTTTGCCATGCTCCAGGCAGTGGATCAGGCTCTTTTCTGTATTATATTATTTGCTCTTCTTATTATCTCCATGAATCGGGTGCTATTACTTTCTGTTTTGCAGATGAGGAAACTGAGGCACAGCAAGTTCATGTAGCTTACACAAGATGACACAGCTTCTAAGTGGCACTGTTGGAATTCAGCCCAATGTGTGCAGACCCCACTTTTCATGCTCTTACCCTTTCACCTCGACTGCCCGTTGGGGTTGGTGGTTAGAAGCTTATGTCTTGAATTGAGGTAAAATCTGAGTTTGCATGTGACCACAGGTGACTTGCTTAAAGTTTAAATGTTAGTAATAATTATAGACTTCACAGGGAAGGAAAGAGAATGGTAACTAACCTCAAGTCCTATGCTATACATTCATGTATCCATTCATTTATCTATTTATTTCTGTATTTGCATGTCAAGTTATTATAATACTTATTAATATTTATTGAGCACTTACTATGTCCAGACCCTGCATTGAACACTTCACATATCATCTCATTAGTAATCACTATTGCAAGAGGTAGCAACCACAGCTCACTCAATTTTATAGCTAAGAACAATGCAGTGGTTATATTTTTATCTATGTAAGATTCTAAAGACAATGTGCTTTTTTATGATAATTGGATGGATATTCAACTATAAGGCTTCGGTTTATTTATTCATTATTTGTTGCTTTTATTATTCAAGAGGATTGTGTTGGAGAGAGAGCAGAAAGAGGAAGGGATCTCTAACAGATAAGGGCTCTATTAGCACTGACAAGATAGGAAAACATCCAAGGAGGCCCTCCGGAATATGGAAGGTGAGTATGATAGATGACAAGCTCCCGAGCCTTTGCCAAGCACTGTTGAGAGGTGGCTGCAGAAGTCAGGGAAGGTGAGTTCCCAAGCCAATCCTGTCTCTGCTAAATCAATACCTGTCAGGGCCCAGCCGGAGGGAGACAAAGGGTGTAAGGAGGTCAGACTTCTCAAGGTTCCTGAAGTCTGCAGGCAGAGTCTGCTTCTCAGCTGGCAGGGAAGCATTTTATGAGGACCTGTGAATGCTGGGAGGCAGGCAGCAGGCAGAATTATGCCTCCTTTTCTACTTCTGCGTGGGATTTAAGTGGAGAGAAATTGGAAAAGTT
This sequence comes from Cheirogaleus medius, assembly GCA_008086735.1. NCBI lineage: Eukaryota > Metazoa > Chordata > Mammalia > Primates > Cheirogaleidae > Cheirogaleus > Cheirogaleus medius. Next base: position 48,914,578 of record VBSM01001265.1, read on the forward strand.
TCCAGGAAAATTGCCTCTTCCAGCTTAGTGTCCAGACTGGAAACTTGATTGGACATGGGAGATTCATGTCTGCCGTGAGGATGTTTCTCAGAGTCTCAGGGGTTCTCAGGCAAAGTGAGAGGCTTCACCATGCCACAGGGGAATAGATCAGGTCAATCTGTCACCATCTGAGGATCTGGGCCCCTCAGCTAGAATGCCACACAGGAAAATGACTTCTCTGCTTCCTTTCCTTCTCCTTTCCCTCTCTTTCCTCTCTTGTGTTCCCTGGCTCAGCCAAGGCATTTTCAGCACACTGTTTTTCCAACTGTGCTCTGCATAGCCCTGGGCATTCCCCAGAGTTGTCTCCTTGGCCTCAGGAATGCTGAGTGAAGGGAGGAGAGAGAGAGAGAAGGCCAACAGGGTCCAACCACCAGCACCAACAGAGAAGTTTTGTTCTTTTATTTTATATGTTATGGGCTTTGGTCTAAGGTTTTGTTTTTGGGAAGCCTTTTACCCTCCAGCACTCCTCTCCCAATAAATCCAGACCAGTCATGTGTTTTTTGTGCCTTACTTAGAGCATGGTTCCTAGCAGGTAAAGTCATGTCCTGCATAATACGGTTTTGGTCAATGAAGGACTGTGTGTATGAGGGTGGTCCCGTAAGATTATAATACTGTGTTTTTACTGTATCTTTTCTATGTTTAGATGTGTTTAGATACACAAGTATCTACCATTGCATTACAGTTGCCTAGAGCATTCAGTACAGTCACACGCTGTCCAGGTTTGTAGCCTAGGAGCAATACGCTATCCCATATAGATCTGTGTAAGCACACTCTGTGATGTTCATACAATGACAAAACGCCTAATAACACATCTCTTGAAGGTAGCCCTGTTGTTAAGCAATGTGTGACCGTACTTGCTAAGTGGTAGCCATTATTAATAGTAGTACTACATGACACAGGCCTGCAAGGGGCTGACAGATGTCACAGAACACAGATGCATTCCTCTTGTTATTTCATGAGGAGCTGTGCTAGGATGTGGCTACTCCTGACACTCCTTACTCTCCTCTACGAAGGCATCGCACTTCTCTGCTCGCCCTCTGTAATCCGGAGTCCAAATGGAGCCTCTCTGGTTCAAGAAGCAGGCAGCCTGTGATAAAGATGAGACCATGGATATCAAAGTGCTTCATGGATTGTAAAAGGCTGTAAGAAAATTTGGTGTTGTTACCCTTATTCTATTTTTAGGAGGAAATAGAGTCATAATGAATATTCCTAGTGGGAATTTGGAAGAATTTCCTGGAGCAGATAAACTCTAGCTCTCAAAAGTGGCACCTGTTCCCTAAGCATTTAGCCTGGGACACTGATGGAGATGCTAAGAAGCCTGCATGATGAGGTCTTTGTCTAAAGGGAGCTTACCAGAAAGCCTCAAATAACCAGATCCTACTTTCTCATGGCTTCAGTTAAATAGAATGTCATTTTTTTTTCCATTAAACTTTTATGATAAAGGTAAATGGCAAGAAGACAAGAGTATATCAAATATTTATTTATTATTTTCATTTAGCGTGCATTTATTTTGCAAGGGTAGTTTAGGATATGCCCCGTGGTTGTTTATTCAGTGCACATTTATGAGACTGTACCAGCTACTGTCTAGGCCCTGGGGTACGGGCTGGAGGGAGAGGGAAGGGTAGGGATGGAGTTAACTCAGACCCAGGTACTGTTGTGGGAGTAACTGCAAACATGCAGCAAGATAACTCCAGTGCAAAGGGATGACAAGTGACGTGCAGGAAGTGCAGAGCTTCCAGGGAAGATAAAAGAGGCAGTTTTCTTCTGGCTAGGGCAGGTCAGAGCATGGCATCCTGCATTTACAGACTCCTGACTCAAAACTGATATTTCCACTGGTGCCAGTTGCACTCCTGGGCAAAATGGTGAGATGAGAAAAGGCTTTTTAAAGTATATTTTGAAAATTGTTTTTCTCTTCCCTCTTTTTCATTGCTCACAAACACCAGTGCCCTTGTACTTTCTCTCCACTCTCCTCTAACTGAAAGATACTCTCAGGTCCTTTGGGCGCATGCCATTAGTTGATTGATTAATTCAATAAATAGCCTTCAAGTGCCTTTTCTGTGCCAGGTACTGGGTACCATTCTCAACCACCACATGGGTAATAGCAGTGAATGAGATGGACACGTTTCTCTGCCTTCTTGAAACTTATCCTGCAATGGATAAGATTGAAAATAAAATAGCAAAAAACAAATTAAATTGTATGTTAAGATTTTTAAGTAAAATTTTTAGGCCCTGCAGAGAATGACTTTAGGATGTTGCTGCAGCCAGAGATTACATGGCTACTCTAGACAGGATGGTCAAGGACGGCCTCTTGGAAGAGAGGCTATTTGAGCAAAGACCTGGATAGGAGGATCTAGAAGCACAGTTGTCCAGAAACAGGGATGTATAAAGACTCTGAATTTTGAAGTGAGTCTGAAGTGCTTGAAGAATAGAAAGAAGGACAGGGTGTTACAGAGGAATGAATGAGAGAGAAAGCACAAAGGAATGACGTCAGAGAGGGAGACAGTAATTTGAGTTTTGATCTAGGTGTAATGAAAAGCCATTGGAGGCAACTGCAGCAGTGTAAAGTGTTTCCTCTCCAAGGACATTTGCCTTTGTATATTTATATATCTTACTTCCTACACAAACTGCGCCTGAGTCCTCTTTAAAACCAACCTATGATCTCAGTATAGTGCCAGGCACAGAGCAAATGCTCAATAAATATTTATCCCTTGGTCGAGCAAGGATCAGATCATAAGCCAAAGCTACAAAGCCCTGATGGTAGATAATCAGGCATTTCACCCCAAGATAGACCTGGGGAGACCCCATTCTCCCAGGTGTCTCAGAGGACACACTGTGAAATGGCCACTACGCTGGACCACAGGGCCCTGGCTCTCCTTTCCTTTTTCACAGGCCTTAGGCATTCAGCCTCTTCTCTTCCTCTTTACAGCCACCCCATTATTTGGGGTCTCCTCCCACCAAGCCTGGATTCATAGTCTCCCCTGCTCCTCCCACTTCTGCTGGCTTTGTAGAAGGGCACAGGCCTCCCCCTTTGCATAGTAGAATCGTTAAGTATTGTACGGAAAACAACACAAACTACAAATACGGGAATGTTGTTAGGAATCTTTCCAAAGCTTTTCTTTTGGTAGATTTGGGGAGCCTGTCTTCACTTTCTTCCTTCTGCAATTGCCCTGACTACACAAGGATGATAAACTGGGGGAAATTTATCTTTTTAATTGAAATGCTATTTTCCATTAAATTGTCACTGAGTGAGATTGACAGGGGATTCAGGCTGTTCTTGACCCTATGTTCTGAGACCTTGGCTAAACATACTGCTGAAACTTGTCTCCCGTGTGATTATGTGAGAGCAATCCACTCTTTCCTTCCTCAAACCTGGAGAAAGTTCAACTTTCCATCTGGACTCCAAATAGTTGTCAAAAATTCACCCTTCAATTTCCCTATTTTTGTCAGCGGGAAAACAGTGGGTAGCATCAGGGAAATATAATTAAAAACAAAATCTGAATTTAACCCAGAAAACCTCTCCACAAAGGTAGAATAGAAATAAAGCAGTTTTATTATTGAATGAGCATTAAAGCAGAATGTGATGCACATCACAGGCAATCTGATACAGAGATTGCCAAGACAGAAAGAAATTTCACTCTTTTATGTAGCCAAGTGGATACAACCTATTACATACATTGCTGTTCTCAAGATAAATTTGCTAATCTTCTCCTATATTTATGACTAGAGGTAGGATTTGCAATTTGGAGTCAGTTGATAACTGAATTAGGTCCATCTCCTCCCAGAAAACTGAGAGATAGGGAATTTTATCTTCTTTGATGATTACATTTCAAAGAGATGGCTCTTAGGTCCTTGAGGAAACACTTTTAAGTTGTGAGACTGGCAAGAGCCTTATTTAACATTTGCCTTACAGTAGGCGTCGGGATGCTATGAGGCTGATCCCAGTGGGTTAAAGTATAGGTCCCTTAGACATATACTCCAGTAGTTGGTGCTGGCTCAGACATGTGATCTTTCTACCTTGCCAAAAGTTTAGAGTTTTAATGCTCTCGTACAGTCCTCGCTGCAGGTGTCCCAGACCATAATACATGAGTCCCTTTTAGAACTATTTCTAGAAAGCACATTGAATAAATGTTTGTTTTATTTGCTGAAATAAAGTCTACAAAGTCTCTTCCTTTCTCAGTTTTCTCCTCAAACTTTGAAGAATCTGGGGACAGTTTCTCCCAGGAAGTGTCCTTTTTCCAACTATCCAGGGCTAAACAGATAAACAGTGCTCTGAGTCTCAGATGGGAATCCCTGAGTACTCGAACTTTGGAGGATGAATCCTGTCTCTTCCCTTACTAAAAGAATATCTAATATGTTGGGACCTTGCTTGAACCATCTGTCCAAGGAGGATAATAATTGTTCTACCCCTCACACCTTTCCCATCATCACCTAGATAATTCCTATTCATTGTGCAGGTTCTGACTGAATACTTTCTTTGATCATAACCTATACTTCATTTTAAGCTCATTGTGCCTGTAACTATTAGCTTGCCTGTCTTGCCATGCTGTAAGGACAGAGGACTTATTCACTGCTTATTTTTAGGGACTGCTTATAATAGGAATTAGAGAACTGTGAAGGCTTGAATGAACCTACCTGTTTGAGTGATCATGAGATGGAATGCTGTATCATGAGTAAAGTTCCTGGAACACAAAGTCTGTCCTCTGCCTTTCTTTAGAGCTAAGACCCTTTGACCTGTGCTTCTTTCCTCTATAAGAACATCCTTTGGATATTTCCTCACCCTTAAATTGTACTCCTTTTTCTTAGATTATGAATATGCTAAGACATGGTATGTTCTTCTGAAACATTCAGCATTGATTCAAATGCTGAATGTGGCCAAGAAATTAGACTCTTCTCTTTCAAAACATTTTTTAAGCCAGGGCCTTGAAGAAAAAGGTATTCCAGCTATTAACCAAACAATCAAACTAACATCTTATTCTAGAAACATTTCATTTAGTCACAGTTTGGAAAGGGCAGGGGGAGAGCACCAGGAGAGAGTCTGGGGGAGCTCTTTTCTCACTCTGCAAGGATTCCCTGGATGGGATTGTTCCAAACCACCAGCTTGTCGGGGCCGTGGGGAGGAAGACTCAGTGAGGTGATTCTGACACTTGAAAGGCCCAAGAGAAACATATCCCCACCATGAGACTTGCTGCTTGGAAGCACAGGTACTGATCACTCTGGTATTATAAAGACTGTTTGCTAGCTTCCTTCTGAGCTACAGGTAAGTAAGTGCATACTCACTTTAATCATTAGTAGGAAGATGAATTATAGCAAAGAGGCTGTTGGTCCCACAGGATGTTCAAGGCTTCAAAGAAACAGAGGAACATTTGAACTACTTTCTAGGTGGAAGACAGCAGCCAGTATTAATTCTTAATTTATTTCCCTTCAGAGTAAATATCCCCTGGTAACTCTTGGTCAGGCAGACAATGAGGGTTCAGTAAAATCATTTAGGAGTTTGGAGAAAAAAAATCCAAAGGTTCTGAAGGTGAAGGGAAAATAAACATCCAAGAAAGGATTTTTTTTTTTATCCCAAACTTAGGTGAATGAATAGTTTAGAAATAGAAGATTTGCATTGTAGACTTTACCAAATGACATCAGCATATTTGAATTTGCTGAGTTCTTTCTCTTACTTTGGTATAACACTATTCCACTGTTCATTTAATTTAAAAAACCGTAATAATAGGTCTTTAATTACTTGAAGAGACATTGCTGGTGATATTTCCTGTCTCTAATTATGGAAATTATTTCATATTTTAAAAATAGAATAATTAATCATGAGACTGTTTCACAAATTTGGCTGCTGGGTCTGTGCAAATGACACAGACCCAGCCATTTTTTTTTTTTTTTTGAGGTGGGGAGAGGTATGAAGCTGTAGCTTTTGCTTTTTCTTTTTTTAAAAATAAATTTTATTGTGTGTATTTGACATTTACAACATGATGTCATGGGATACATATAGATAGTCAAATGGTTACTATAGTGAAGCAAACTAGCATATCCATTTTCTCATATAGTTACTTTTTCGAGACTGTAACTATAGTTACTGTAACTATATACAGTTGGAACTATACAGTTCTAACTGTAATAGCACTGTAAGACAAGACAATTATTACATATTCAGAGAATAAGAAGTAGTAACATTAATAGTAACAATAATAAGAACAAGAAGAAGAAAGTAAGAAGATAATGACTTGCCCAACATCACACACCTGAGGGCAGAGCTGGGATGTAAACCCTTTCTTAATGTTCTTTCCATTGTGCGTGTTTTTTGTAGCGGTGAGGATAAATGAGTGAGACAGACTCCAGTGGGAAGACTTTCGGAATTCTCAGTTACGGAGTTGGAAGGAAACCTAGAGATCACCTATCCAAAACTCCCTCAGAAAGATGAAGATGAAGGTAATTGCTACCTGTGCACAGATGGTTAGCGGGAGAGCCCAGTCCTTAAGCGAAGCTTCCTGACATGTGGGTTTCTGTTCTTCCTTACTGCACTGTTTTTCCCTGCTCCCAATTCATGTGCATGCCTATGTATGTTTATTATTTATTTTTATTCTTACATGTCTTACTTCTCAGTAATCTTCTAGGAAGTCAAGAGGACATTTTCCAATAGAAGAGAAGGCCTAGAAATTTGTACCTTACATACTTAGAATGCTACAAAACTTAGCTTTTGTGTTGGGACAGGCCTCATTTTCCTATTTTGGCTAAAGAAATGAGCTGTCAGGGTTCTCGATAAATTATACACTTTTCTCCTGTCCCTTTGTTCCTCTGCATCCCTTCTCAACTTTGTAACTTTTACTGTGCTGAGGCTTCCAGTATTTTCACATAAATTGCACTGAATGTCAGATGTGGGACAGTGGATATTGTTGTAAAAATAATATCTATATGCAAACTGACCGATTTGTGGGATTACAAAAAACAATGAAATGCGCTCAGTGATTTTGGTGGTTGAATCAGCTTGAATCCACTCCAGTACTGTCCCTGACCTTTTCCCAGCCATGTGAGTCCTTAAGTTAGTCCTGGTGGGAACACTGATTTTTTGGGGTAGACGTGATTCAATATCAGTTTCAATTTGGAAAGCATTGCTGCCCTTTACTGTCACAAAACATACCTTATAAATTATTTCTCTGCAGAGGTTTCAAAGAAGTATAAGATAAGGCAGTGGTTTTTACCATAGGCTGTGGATCCTCCAAATGCTGAAAAGTTACTACAAATCCTTAATGTTTCCATAGACTGAAAAAACACAGTAGCTACACATCAATAGGATGAGCTCACAATATGTCCCTGCAGCTTTGTCCTGCCCTGGCTTTCTCAGGTAAGGACTTTTGTATTCCAGGCAGTTGCTAATGCTGGGCCTTGGCGGTACTGCTCAGGAAAGTGGGTAGAGCTCTAGTCTGGAAAGGGGCCCTTTAGAGAATGGGGGACAAAGAGAGAGACAGGAACAGTACCTTAAGCTGAGTTTGAAGCAAATGCAGGGGATTTTAAACAATAAGACCAGAGAGTTAAGACAATAGCAAGATATGAAGGTTGTGAGGAAAAGAACTGGGGAAAGAGGATTTTAGGGAGGTTTGCTTCAGGTTACTAATGACTCTCTTTGGATACCTCTCATGAGACTTTAGATATGATTTAAATTGTTTTTTAACAAGTTTTATGTTTTTTCCAGATATAATACTTGTGTTTTGAATCTGGCATTGTTCTTAGATGGGTCGCTATATGTACAGGTCATGAAACACTAAACCAGTTTGTGAAAGTATATGTATATTTTTGTGATTAATAAAATAAAATCCATTTAAAGGTGACATTAAAATAACAGTTTTACATAATTGAATTAGAGCATTGGGTAAGAAGCTAAAACAGTTCAGGATACAGAGTAGGTTCTTAATAAATATTTCCTAATTTTGAATCTGTGTCTTTATATTCTCTGTCCAATTAGATTCTGAGCACCTCTGTATACCCGGAGGGTCCAATTCAGTGCTTATACACACTAGCTCTTCCCACAGGTATATAGAGCTGAACCGAAGTGAATTTGTACTGGAACCTCTTTGGGGAAATGGTTACACTACAAACCTTGATTTAGATATCAATAAGTTGAGTTAAAAATACAGAATTTTTTGACCACATTTTAGCAATGCTGCTTCAAACTAAAAACATTTTGAGGGAACTTTTTATTACTTTATTTCCACTCCAAGAATGTCATAAAAGAATTCAGTCAGCAAAACATTGCATTGTGTATGCTGCAGTTCCTTGTTTATGTTTCCTGAATTTTTTTTGCATGCATTTGTTTTAGTGCTGCTTGCTTATTATGATGTTGGATTTTCTCCCTTATATTTAATCTCCTTAGCAAATTCAAGTCTGTGACAATGCTGAAATGTTTGCTTTTAAGCTTTCCTGATTTGGTATATTAAGTGAGAATTCCTTTTTCAACTTATTCTTAGGGATGGGTCCTGTTTTAAATCCTCAGTGTCCAAGAAGAATGTTACTGTGTTACAAGTGTTTTGCAGAGCAGCCCATGTAGATATGTATTTAGAATTCAGGATGCATAAGTAGGTTGGTGCAGCCCAGGGTCAAAGTGGATCCTACCTTGAAGACTCCCACCAGGAACTCTGTGAAATAAGATCAGATAACCCAAGGTCATGGGCTGTGTAGTCTCCAGAACCCACAGAGCAAAGGAACCTAAAGCTGTGTGCAGATGCATGTGGGGGTCACCATGGAAGAACCAGGGGAAGATCCTGTATTATCCTCTATGCCCTGACTGAACACCATGAATGATATGCCTTTTGCTGCTTCTTTTCAATATAAAACAGAAACCAAGAAATAAAATTATCTTTCTATAATCAATTTCAAAATGGTTGAACAAACTTGCACAGCCTTTTTTTTTTTTTCTGTTTTCCCGTGAAACTGTATTTGAAAGCTATTTTAAATTACTTTAGGACATAGTCCTCTTGTCTTGACTGTTTTTCATATCAAGTAAGGTTTAGGGCAACTCAACTGATGCTGCAAGGGCTTATATTTGGGAGAGAATCGAATAAGATTCTAGAGGTTAAATTTCTTTAGTAATTTATTAAAATATCCCAATTCAACCCTTATCCTCCCAGCATTTGAAAGTTTTACTAAACTATGTGTTCTTCCACATGGGGGCTCTTTTGTTTCTGGGCTTAAATCTGCCTGAGCAAACCGTCTGCATTAAATGGGAGGCCAAACTGTCCTAGACACCTTGGAACAGACATAACTTCATGTGAAGCCCCCTTTTTTCTACTCTAAGAGTACCTTTTGGCATAGAGGAAATAAATCTTGAAATTATATATTTAAAACATTGGTCGTGAGACTATTTGATCTAGCCAAGTCCATTTGGAGTCTCATAAAACAACTCAGGCTGATTTTTCGTTAGAGGAGCCTGATCCTTCTCATGAGTCTGTAACTCTTACCCACCTGAACAGCAGGACACTAGAAATACTTCTTTGAGTTTCTGGAACCAGTTCTGACTTTAGGACATGGTATCAGCATTGTAGGGGGCTGGCAAAGCGTAAGGGTGCTTGTAATTTCTTGGATCTTTCCCTGGGGACTTGGTTGGCCACTTTAAGAGCGTAAACTAAAAGCCTGAGCAGTAGGCTGAAAGGATACACTTACAAACAGAAATATTCATTTATAGGCCTAGACAGTGATATAAATATTTATCACTCATACTTTCTCTACAACAAACATCAAAAATAAGTCAGGGCACTTCTCAAAGCTGTGCTTCTGTAATATACTACCCGTGGGATGGAGATGGCTCAGCTCTGCCCATCACAAAGTCAGCTGACTGTAAGTGGCAGAACCCATGTGCTCAGAGGGAAGGCTTTTCTGCTTTTACTGCTGAGAGTAAAAGAATTGGTACCTTCTGCAGATTTGTCTTTTAAAGGGACCTGAAGAAAAGGGTAGACCTAGTCATGAGGGCAGAGGGAACGTTTTATGACCCTAGTAAAGGATAAAACCAAATGTACCCTCATTTATTTTTCTGACTTTGCTTTCTCCAGAGATTGAATGTCCCTAAAATTACAAATTACATTAATATTCTTGAGCAAAGATAAAAATTATTTGTGTGTGAGACTTGCAAATATTTCCTCATCTAAAGGAGTTAAACATTCCATGTTCAGTACAAACTACTAAAAAATAAGAGAGAATTATCTAAACAATGTCTAAGGAAGATCATTCATTGCATTTCAGATGAAAATTGATGTCTATGCAACAAATTTATAGGCCTGTAAAGTTATAAAAGTTTTTTAAATGCTAAAAAATTCCCCACTTTCTAGCATATCTGATATTTCTTCTTATTTACCAAATTTTCAATAAGAAGCACACCATTCTTCATGTTTCAAAAAATCATTGATGGTTATAAAAAAAGACATTCTTTGGATTCCTATTGATGAGAAGTTTAATTCTAGGAAAGGCAATGTATATCTTTCTTTCTCTGAAAAGGCTTTTTTAATGCCAATATCCAAAGATCACTCAGTGATTCCATGAGCACTCCAAGCACTAGGAGCATATGCACAAATGCTCAATGTCTCTAATCAATGTGACACTTGAATTAAGCTAATTTATTCAGTGCAAACATAACCTTGAATTATAGAGTAATATTTTAATGTTGTATTAAGGAACTTTACCTATGAGGAAGAATTCTAATTAGTGTATGACAAGAAAAGACACTTAATATGGGTCATTGACTCGTCATTGTTCAGAAAATAATTGACACCATTTGGAAGTCACAGAGAGACTTTCACACTAAGGAATCATTTGGACAAATGGATAATCAGGTATACTTTGCAGTAGGAGTAAGTGAGGGCTGAACTTCTTCATTCTCATGTTCATCCATGAATGAAATTAAAAAATGCTGAAGAGGTAAAAATACTCTCTACTTGAAAGCACACCTTTGGTGGAGATCCAAGTTCTTTCTGCTTTTTCTCCCCCATCATCCTCTGGACATTGGCATGCAATAACAAGCTTTTTAAGAAGAAGTCCAACAGTCTCACTGTTATTTTTAGCCTATCCATCCAATTGAAAAACATTTATTTAGGGTCGACCAAAGGGTTAGTTGAATGTTGATCATGAGTATGGTAGGTTAACAGGGCATACCCCTGTCTTCTGGAGGCTTTCAATCTCTGGAGACAGACATAAAAACAGGCAACTAAAATGTAGTGTCATGCCTGGGACAACAGGTAAGCCAGAGGGCTGTGGTCATCTCAACACATCCCAGATGAGGTAAAGTAGTGTGTCAAGGTGAGTATAAATATCTCATTTATTGTGTGTGTGTGTTTTTTAAATAATTATTTAAAAAACCATGCTTATTATAGAATATAAAATAAATCTGAAAAATACATTGAGGCTGCATCATAAATGTAGATAACTTATATCAATTCAACCATCCACTTTTAACATTCTTTTTAAGTCCTCACAGATATCTTCTTTGACTTCTAGTCTAGGGAGAGGAAAGAAAAAAACCTCTTCAAAGGGCCTCACTCACAGCATTATAGAGCCTCTCCTTCAAAGTTAATGTAACTGAGACAATTTTATGTTAGTCTGGGAGATTATTTGATTAATGTCTGTTTCCCTCACTATGTAATAAACTCTATTAGGTCAGGGATCTTCTCTCTTTTTAATTCACTTTAGTGTCCGGAGTGCCTTGCAAAGTGCTTGTCTCATGATAGACAGTAAATGAATGTTTGTTGGATGGATGGATAGATAGGTCAATAATGAAACTGGAATACCACGCAGAACTCTGTTGCAGAAATGATGGTGGCCTGGCCTAGGGAAGTGACATTGGACTACAGAAAAGTGGACGGATTTAAGGGATAGGAAAGTAATGCAGGACTTGCTTTTGATTAAATGTGTGGAGTGAGGGATAAAGGAGTGACAAGGACGACACTCAGATGTATTGTCTGCGTAACTGGGAGGATGATAGCGTCCTTCCTTGAGGCAGATTGATAAATTATACTCCACCACACTAAAAGGACTTACAGATATAATCAAGGAACAATAGTCTATAGCTGGCAAGAAATGAAAGAGAATAAGAGAAGCTCTAAGACATTGGGATCGGATGTGCTCTGAGGAGTCTTCAGGAGAATTCCTAGGAAACTTTGTACCTTGATTTAGTGTGACAATTAGCGAATCCATTTGTATTAGTTTCCTAGGGCTGTTATAACAAATTACCACAAACTTAGTGGCTTAAAACAGCAAATTTATTCTTCCATGGTTCTAGAGACTAGAAGTCTTAAATCAAAGTGTCTTCAGGGCCGTGCTCACTCCAAAGGCTGCAGGAAGAATCCTTCCTTACCTCCTCCAGCTCTGGTGGCTCCCGGTATTCTTTGGCTCTGGGAGAATAATTCCAGTCTCTGTCTCCATCTTCACATACAGTTGGTCCTGGACTTACAGTGGGGTTGTATCCTGATAAACCCATCCTAAGTTGAAAATGTCATAAATCAAAATTACGTTCATTTTGCTTAACGTACTGAACATTGTACATGCTCAGAACATGCACATTAGCCAACAGTTGTGCGAAATCACCTAACACAAATGTTTTATAATAAAATATTGAATATTTCATGTAATTTGTTGAATACTGCACCGAAAGTGAAAAATAGAGTGGGTGTATGGGTACTTGAAGTACAGTTTCTACTGAATGCATATTGCTTTTGCACCACTGTAAAGTTGAAAAATCCTAAGTTGAACCCTTATAAGTTGGGGACTGTTTGTACAATCTCCTTTCACTGTCTCTATCTTCTTCTTATAAGGACATCAGCCTGTTAAGTTTTGACAAAGCTATCAAACATGCACAATACACATTTTGGTTGAGTAAAGAGATATTTTATTTTTTAAAAAGGTAAAAAATATTTGTTGAAATATTTCCCAATAAAACATTTTAAGTTAAGAAAACATTTTAAGTTAAGTTGTTTATTAAGTGAAAGTAACAATAAATCATAAAAGAATGGATGGGTTTGTACAGGTTGAGAGGAGGAAGGAATTCCAGATTTGAATTTGGACGAGTGCAGAGTCACAGAAGCAGTGATGTGTGGGTTATGGTGAGAAGTTGGGGAGAAAATCCCACGCTTTGAGAGAAGGTGTGGTGCAGGGAAGAGCAAGTTGGAGGGAAAGCTTCGTTCCAAGGCCATCTCTACCTTTGTTGCCAAATGCAGGTTCTGCTGCCCACCACCTGAGAGCCAGACACAAGAGGCAAGAGGCAACAACAGGTGAGTGTTGGTGAAGGAAAGGTGGTTTATTCAATTGTCAGCAGCCTAAGGAGATGGCGGACTATTGTCTCAAAAGACCATCCCTTCCTGCTCTGCTTACTGAGCACCTTATAAAAGGAAGGGGTAAAAGGAGTTGGTGGCAGAAAGCAAGCTTTGTGCAGAAAAAGATCATCATGACTTGCTCCTTGGTTATCAACAAACAATAGGGCATCTGGTGGATCTTGTTATCAGCAGTCTGCGGTTGGCCCATTCTAGACTCTTGATCTGTTTTTCTTTGAGGTCATTTTCTAATCTTGTGCCCAGCAGCCGTGTAAGCAAGCAGCAGGTTGATTCTAAACTTTTAAGACAGAACAAGCTGAAAGCACACTGGAAGCAAAATGGCTTCCCATTAGCCAGCCTAGCATTACAGTCTGAATGGCTCTCGGGATGAACTGACACCTTTTCTTAACGATAATTAACCCCAGGCCTCAGTTGCCTCATCTTTAAAGTGATGATAGTAATTGTGTCTACTTCACAGAGTTGTTTGAAAATTTAATCAGAAGTGCAGGAAAAGTCTTAAGCACAACATTTGTGCCCTCGAACTTCCTGCACGAGTGGCTGCCCTGAGTGCTGGGCGGTGTCTGTGGGAGGAAGAGGGAGTATGGAGGAGCCGGCAGGGCAGCGTGGCACCAGATCCTCGCAGACCTCAAACATCCTCAGACTGTTCCAAAGACAGTAAAAAGCCATTGGTATTTTATTAAGAAAATGGCTTGAGGAGGCCACTGTGGAACTGCAGGTGTGAGGGATGAAGGGTCAATGTGAGAGACTGTCCGAAAGGGGCCCAGTAAGTGTTAATGACGAATTGCATAAAAGGAGGGAAGGAAAGCCAGAAAATGACATTGGGGAATCACGTGTGACTGAATTAAAGGGGAAGGAGCTATTAGCATAAATAGAAAAGGGAGCATGCAAAGTTATTTTAGAGATAAAATTGGCTTTATAAGAAGCTTTAAAAATATTATCAAATGGCACTCTACAAAAGGGACACCTGCACTCGAATGTTTATAGCAGCA
>VBSM01001265.1:48929012-48961020 GCA_008086735.1 Cheirogaleus medius
CATAACCATAATATTTGTACCCCCATAATATGCTGAAATAAAAAATATATATATTATCATTGTTCTAAATTTGTGTCCGAGATACCTAGGTTTAGATTCTGGTTCTGCTAATATACTACCAGTGTCAGTTTGCACATCTGTCAAATGGGGATAATATAATACCTATTTCATAGTGTTCTCGTGAAGATGAAATACACTTTGTTCTAGGTCCGTGACCCTACTTAGAAATGTGTGCTTGGGCTTTAATCAGAGAGGAGGATGAACTGTTGCCAAGAACTCTAAAGTGAATAGGCTCCCAGTTGATTGCAGGTTTACAGAAAAATGATGAAAATTTCTGGCTTAGACTGTAATGAAGAGGTTCAAAACAGCAATTCTTCTTTTACATGGAGTAGCTATTTAGCCTGAGCAAGTTAAAGCACTGGTGAATAATTTATTGCAAAATAGGCTTTATGATGTGCATAATTTAGTCAAATAAAAGCTCATAAAAGTCAACTTCAGAAAGAGATTATTAATTCAGGCTATAGGCATAGTGTTTCTGTTTATAATCCCTTGAAATTTTGAAACATATGTGAATTCAGGGAAATTCACAATTACTAATTTGAGAAGAAATAGTTTCTGATGGGTCAAGAATTAATCATATTGCAGGGTTTTGGTGTTCATAGGCTGTCATCCCAAGAACTTTGGATAAGCACCCACTGCAGCCTGCCTTAGCAGTCATTGGGCAGGGCTCTGAAAGGACAGGCCCCTTCTGCCTGGGATTCAGATGGGCACATACAGATATGGCATCATGCAACCACTTTTCTAGACCTTAGATTGGCATAGAAACTCAAATTATCTTGATTCTCATGAGTTGGGAGACAGTAAGGGTCTGTGATGGTCAGCAGTACTTCCCTGGTTTATTATAATTGATTTAATATCACACCACCAACGTTGTCTCAAACCATTTCACTCTCCCCTAGGCACCTTGCTGTCAGAATTTTCCCTACTCCAATACATGAATAATTACACATTTGTGTATTTGACTAACAATTAGTGAGCCCTTGCTTTGCACTAGGTATGGTGTTAGACACTGGGAATAGAAAGATTAATACCATCTAGAGACTGTCCAGAAAACAAAACAAAATAAAACAAACTTATAGTAAAAGAGAAAGAGTTACTATAGAGCTAACTGCAGTACAAGTGTGACCTGTGTACGGTAATACTAATGTTGTAAACAAAAGTACTGGGAGCACTAAAATCAGTGATCAAGTCCATCTGGAAGACCTCCCCACCAGCCCTGAAGGACTGCTAGAGTTTTAATGAAAGAAAAAGAAGAGGATTATTCAAGGTATCACAAGCAAAATATCCATCAGGCTAACAGAGCTGGACCATAGCAGGTAAGAAGAAATGGCAAGAGATGAGCTAGAAAGGGATGCTGGAGACAGAGTCCAGTGTAAATGTTTACTGTGCACAGTGGGGAGACATGGACAGATTTTGTGAGGGAGGATGGCAGAAACCAAACCTCAGGGTCACTGGTGCTGTTTTGGGCTGGAGAGCAAGCTGCCACTGTATAGCTGGACTGTACTTCCCAGACCAAAACTCCCAGACCAACACCAAATATGCAGGCAGACTTGCACAGTTTCACTCATTTGGAATTGTAACTCCAAATAAGTGAAGTCTTAGAAAGGGGCTGCCTGCAACCCTGACATCTTCTCAAAAACTTGGAAAGTAATCACTTTGATGTTAATTGATGCCAATTGGAGAGCATTTACAGTGATTTGGAAGATCAAAAGGAAACATTTTTAAAGTAATTTTCAAGATTAGCTCATGTGGCAGTTGTAAGGAGGGAAGAAGCCAGGGGGCTCAGCACCAATCACTGTCATTTATTACTGCAGGGGCCTGCTGGTCAATGAAGTTGTCTCCACTTGGGGGCACTCAATCAGCAAGCAGACACAGCTCAACTGTCCTCCGGGGACAATCCAACCCCCAGCTCAAACTCCAAGCCCACAGCCTGTCACAAGGAGTCAGAGAATCAGAGAAGGCTAGTGCTGATGAGCCCTCAGAACCCCTCATCCATCTCTGCTTCTGGCACACAGGATGAGAGCCACAGACTGCAGGGCAGAGAAGCCTTAATCATGGAGCCGAGGAGCCAGTGATGACAGCTGTGGGCTGTAGGGGACAGAGAATTGTAGCCAAAGGCTTTACACTCTGTCCTCATATTTTACAAATAAAAAAGCCAGAACATGTACTCTGACAAAGGATGTATTCCAACTTGTGATTAATTTTCATGGAAAGACAAAGGGAGAAAACATTTACAGTATGAACTGTCTTGGAAAATTCAAACAGAAAACAGATACATAATCTTAGGGACAAGCTATAGAAGGACAGAGAATTGGTTGCAGTGATTTTATAGGAAGCTGTTCCAACTTTCAGTTCCATGTTTGAAGGGACAGCAGTGCCGGCCACAGCAGGAGGGAGACAGAGAAAGAGAGAGAGAGAGAGAGAGAGAGAGAGGGGAGAGGGGGAGAGAGAGAGAGAGAGAGAGAGAGAGAGAGAGATTGCCTAAAGAATACCTATCGTAGAGTATGTATTTAATAACTATTTATTACTGAGTAAGTAAATAAATTAATAGCCACAGACTGCACAAGGAAATTAGCTATATTAGGGGCAGATATGTTCCCAGAGACTGTAGGAAGAATTTCAGTCATTCCCCAGGCCTTCCTACTCAAAGTATGGTTGCTGAGCAGCAGCAATGGCATCACCTGGGGACTTTTTAGAAATGTAGAAATTTGGGCCCCCTTCCTGACCAGTTAGTGAGTTAGAGCTTACATTTTAATCAGCTACCTAGATGACCGAGTGCAATTTAAATTTTGAGAAGCCTTGTTCAAAGGGGTGCCCAGTCATAGGCAGTAAGACAGATGCATAGGACCCTGGGGTGTTTGGCAACAGAGTACTGGGCTATCCAAGAGCTAAACAATCACACAGTCCCCAGGCTGTGTGGATGGGGGTGGAGGTGTGGGGGTGGTGTTAAAAATCACAGGTTTCATAAGGAACAAACCAACAGAATAACAGATAGAAACAACCACAGATTAAAAGAGATGACCATAGTCACAGGTTGGGTGAGAGACAGACAAGACACAGGAACAGAATAAATTGAGAACTGGGTAACAGCTTAAGGGTTTACAAATCTAAAAAATAAAAAAGTAAAATAAAAAGTTGAATTTTAAATTTTCTCTGGTACCAAAAAAGAAAGAGAAATTTTCCCTTCCCTTTTCCTTTAGCATTCCTTTGGAGAACTTGGAATTGTAAATAGTTTGTCTGTTTTAAGATACATGTAAATCTTTTTAAAAGCTCAATAAGCCTCTTGACAGTTTTGCCTCCCAGGAATGTCTTTCTTGGGGGCCTTGGAGCCCTGTCTTTGAAATGTGAGCATCAAGGAGGTTGGTGCCCTGTTTCCCTGTCTCTGAGGGAGTTTACCTTAGGTGCTGGGCTCCAAGTTGTAACTGCCTATTTGTCATAAAATTAAAGTTTTATTTTTCCTTTGAAAAAAGACGGTTAACCTGCATGGAATAGATTATATCTGTAATCTCTTTAGTGGATTGTCTATGACTCAGATTTGGTTTAATGCTTAATCACTAAAAACAATGTTTTTTGGTTTTTTTTTTTTTTGGTTCTTTGGCTTGGCAGGAGATTTTATTTTAATTATTTGCCCAACATCAATGTTGACCCAAGTGAGTGACAGAGGCAAAAATCTCAATCAGTGGAGGTTCATTAAGCCAAAGCTGAGGACATGCCCGGGTAAACACTAATTGCAGAGAAAGCCGTGGCTGTTTTTCTGAAGAGGAAGTTGGAACCTTCAGCATTTAAAGGCATAGAGAAGGAGTTGGGGGGTGGGTGCTGATGTGGCAAAGTGATTGCATTCTTGCCAGGCCCAGGAAATCTACATTTTACTTAAAATAAGGGAAATGTCAGAAGGGGAAAAGGAAGTGAAGGAAGTATTAATTATGTAGATGTCCCTGGGTAGGTGGAAGAATGTCTGATTCTGTGTGTCTCCAGTTCTGTTACCTGTAAAGACAAACTTGTAATTCATTATTAGTGTGCAAGGAAACAGGCTTTAGTTTTAGATACTACACGTAGTTACAATTTGCATGTCCTTTCTTATGGGAGATCGGCATGGAATCTCCTTGATGCATGATTTATGGGGCCAGTTCTTTACAGGTTCCCAGGGGAGGCCTTTACCTTCTCTTTTACATAAGAAGTTGGGGGATAGTAGCCCTGAGATTTTGGTTTTCTTTTTACACCAATAACAGTGGCATAAGGATTGGAAGTCTTGGACACGACTGTATGTAGGTAAAATGATTCCCATCATGACTATGAAGAAAAGGCAGCAGAGTCAAAGGTGGATTGTCATTTGATTTATATTGGAGAGTTCATGATATATAGTAATAGGTGTTCATTACATCTCCTAAGATGGAATTAAAATTATGTGACCATGGAAAAGAAGGAATTGATTTTTTTATGTTAAAGAGACACAATTCTAAAAGTCTAAATCTTATAAGATTTTGGGGGCTCTTGGCCTCCTAAAGGTTTGCTGAAAAAATCACTTACATGAGGCAGATTAATAGGAGAAAAGGCATACAAATTTATTTTAATGTGTATACACGGGGAACCTTCAGAATGAAGACTCAAGTTCCTAATTGTTACAGCCCAACCAGGTTGTATTGCCCGATGCACAGAGAAGAGCTAATACACTGAGACAGCCTGAGTTGCAGTGGAGAAAGAGTTCAATATAGCAGGGCACCAAGCGAGGAGATAGGAGGAATTTCTCAAATCCATCTCCCTGAGAATTTGGGCAAAAGGGTTTTTAAAGATAGTTTGTCAGGCAAAGGGCTAGGCAATTGGGTCTGCTAATTGGCTGAGTTTGGGGTGGGAGAAGAGCACTAGGAGTGTAGAAATTGTCTTCTTGTACTGAGTCAATTGCTGGGTGGGGGTCACAGTACCAGTTAAGTCAGTTCCTTGGTATAGGCCACTGGTCTGGATGGGTCACCCGATCTACTGGAATGCAGGGCCTGGAAGATATCTCACAAACTAGCTTTAGGTTTCACAAGGATGATGTTATCTATGAAGAAAGTTAAGAGTCTTTATGACCATCAGCTATATAGCTCCTGAGTAGCAATTATAGGAAAGCAAACTAGGGGACAGTAGCTGGTTATTATCATTATTTTTAACTATGCTGGTGCCTTTGCAGAGTTTAGTGCCCTAGCACAGTTTTCACCTTGCACCCCTTTATTGAAAAGAGATTGGACCTGTGGCAGCCATGTGAAAATATGTCAAAGTATTTTTTGGGGGTAAAATATTCTAATTTCTATCTCTTAGGAACCCTTCCCTCAAACTGGCAAGAAGAATGGTCTGTCTAGTTCTAAAAGTCACAGAAGATGACCTTGGGCGAATAGTCTAAGCAGCCTGACCTTCCCACCACAGGAACCCTCTCAGGGTTTGGACACAATCAGATACCCTAGCTCACAGATTTTGCACAGGGGGATTACAGCCCAGAGCAGTGTGATTGTCTACATAGCTGGTTCATTCCCTCTAGAAGATCCCCACAAGTGTTGGTTGGTTTGTTTGTTGGTTGCTTTATTTATTTATGTATTATTTATTTATTCCATCAAATAGTTTTTAAACATCCTGGGGTACCAGGCTCAGCACTAGGTGCTGGAAGTATAAGCTGAATAAAGCTAAGGTCTTACTTTCAAGGGGCTCCTAGTTTCTTGAGGAAGAAAATCTCATAAATGTTTACAGCCCAGGGTGGTAATTGCCATGATGGGATATGCACAAGACCTGATGAAAAGTTAGAGGACAACTGATAGCTTGGGGCAAGATCAGGAAAGTCTTTTGGAAGGTATGACATCTGAGCTCTGTCTTGAAGCTGGGAGTCCTCTCTAGTCTTGGACCTCAAATTGCTTTCCTTTGGCATAGCTAATTCCTAATCTAGATTCTCCAGGTCTCAGCTTGTGTAGCCTCCACCAGGAATCCTTCAGTGGTCCTGCAAAGCTGGGATAGGTGATGCTCCCATGTGTCCCCACCAGGCCCTGCCTGGTGAGCCCCTTTAGGGCAGAGAGACTTTGTCATAGTCACCTCTGTATCTCCAACACCTAGCATGGTGCCTGGCCCACAGGTAGTACTTAATACCTGTAAAATGACTGAATGTTAGGTGAAAAGCAGTTATTGAAGTGTGTGAAAGAGGAGGGTTGGGAAGGATGGGGGTGACTGACATTATTA
Source organism: Cheirogaleus medius (assembly GCA_008086735.1). Taxonomy (NCBI): domain Eukaryota; kingdom Metazoa; phylum Chordata; class Mammalia; order Primates; family Cheirogaleidae; genus Cheirogaleus; species Cheirogaleus medius. Next base: position 48,935,271 of record VBSM01001265.1, read on the forward strand.
GTAGATAGAAGAGAATGAGCATATGAAAGCAAAAAAAAGTTACCTATTATGTGTAAGGAATGACAAATATTTGGGTTGCTGGAGCATTTATATGTTGCGAGGGAGAAAGTGGCAGGAGAAATAATTGGGAAACTAAGCAGAGATTGTGTTTTAGTCTATTGGTAAATGGAATCAAGTGCCTTTATCCATTGATCTCTGTTTCCCTTTGGCAGTTTCTTGAGGATTACCCATTGAAGCCAACATCCATTTAATGTGAACACGGTGCAGACAATTTTTCTTGCCATGTGACCCACAGAGATGCAATATTTCTAACAGTGGAATTCCAAAACAAGTATGATGGTCTTAACTGTAGCCCATTATGAACCTCTGGGGACCCTTCCCAAGAAACAGAGTTATTTACCTCAGAGGGAATCTTGCATATTGGATTAAGAAACTGGCACAATATGCAATGAAAAATATATAATTATCACCTAATATTATTGCAGAATGTCTAACAAGATCCTTCTTGGCCAATGGCAGTTTTCAATACAAGTTTGTTAATAGGCTAGGCCCATTCGTGGCTTAGGGTTTTTGTATCCCAATCTGACTCAGTTTTGAGATTTAATGCAATATAATCCTTACTGGGACAAGAACTGACTTCAGAGATGGTCTTGGGAGGAACCATGGGAACCAGGCAGCTTGGTGCTGCATTGGGACAAGTCTGGATGAAGGGTCAGAAGACCTGAGTTCTGTTCCTTGCTCTGTCTCAAATGAGTTCTGTGTTCACTGGCAAGTCATATACCTCTCTGACCCCCAGAAGCTTTATCCTAAAACAAGTTTTCACTGAGTTGTTTTGAGAATAAAATAAGATCTTAGATGTAGAACTCTAAAATAGTAAACAACTGTAGCATTTTATTACTAAAAAAACATCAGTGCTGAGACCAACTAAGCAGTCACTATGAGCATAGCCCAATGCCAGGGAAAGTAGGGGATACAGAGAAACAAGGTTTTCTATTCCCACCCTTAAGGTTTTTTTTTTTCTTTTACTTTGACAGTAAAGACAAATCCAACACACACACATAATAGACAACAATTAAGCACTGGTCTTTAACACAATCTGAGTTCAGATAAGAGAGAAATCTTTGAGAAATGGAGGTGATAAGGAAAGCTGTAAGCCGAATGGCAAAGAATGAGTCTACCTTTCCTTTTTTTTTTTTTTTATCTTTTCCTATTCTCACTTTCAGAAAAAAAATCACAAGTTTCTACACATACTCATCATAAAAACTCTCAGCAAACTGAGACTAGAAGGGAACTACCTTAATTTGACAAGTTATTTATGAGAAACCTATAGCCAATATCATATTAATGATTAAATTCAAGGTTATCTGCTCTCACAAGTTAATTCAACACCCTTCTGCAGGTTATGACAAAGCAACGAGGCATGAAAAGTTAATAAATGTCATTATATTTGGGAGAAAAAGCACAACTGCCTATTATTGCAGGGATCATTATTATCTCTGCGGAAAATGATAAGAAAACTACAAAGCAACTAATAGAACTAATAAGTGAATTTATCAAGGTTGCAAGCGAAAGAAATCAAAATATCCTTCTTTACCATATCTTTACTGTTGAGATGTCCATTCAGAGGGCCTGCAAAGTGAAGTAGCGCTGCAGATCTGTCTTCTGTGGGGGAGATTTGCATCCATAGAGAATCTGCATTGATGCAGCCAGGCTTTCTTGGAACCCTTATCCCTTGTTCAGATCTAAGAAAGATGAACTGAGAGTCTGATGCCTTTCAAGGTTTGAAAGAAACATTTACCATCTATTCTCTCTGAAAGCTGCTACCTATAGAGTTTCTTCTACATAACAAGACCACCTTTACTAGCGAGGCCTCCTCTTTTCTCCTTCCCATAATCTATCTTGCCACTATAACCTGATTTACTACCATGACCTGTTTTGGGACATGCTATGAACCCGCATTCTTTCTGTAATGTCAAGATGGTATATAAGCTTCTGTGCCCCATTGTGTATCACTCTGTGATTTTCCCTCCATGCATGTTAATAAATTTGTATGCCATTTCTTCTATTAATCTGCCTTTTGTCAGTTGATTTTTCAGCGAAACTTCAGAGGGCAAAGAGGAAGTTCTTTCTTGACCCTTAGATAAGAGAGAAGATCAATATACAAAATTAATTGTAGTTTAATGTTAGCAGCAAACCTTTGAAAAATAAAATAAATATTTATAGTATATTCAAAAGAGGAACACAGAACACTTAAGGTATAAATTTAACAAAATATGTTCAATATCTGTACATCAAAAACTACTAAACATTGCTGAAAAAAATTAAGAAGACCTAAATAAAAGGAAGATATAACATGTTCATAAATAGGAAGACTCAAGAGATAATTATCTTCAAATTATATAAAGTTCTGGAATAGGCCAAACTAATCCAGAGTTGAAAAATTCAGGACACTTTGAAGGGGTGGGAGTGGTGATTGACTAGAATGGGGAAGGTGTATGCATTTGTGAAAACTCAGGAAGTTTTATATCTAAAAATTTGATGTTTCACTGAATGTAAATTTTATCTAAATAAAGAACATAAATTATATTGAACTCTAGTTAGTAGGTTTATGACTCATCATGATATGAGATAGCAATTCTAAAACTACTTTTTGTGTATTATAAGCTTAAGCAAATGAGTAAATGTATCGAGAAAATGAGAACCAGGTTTCTCACTAGTATGAGTGTTCTATCTATCTATCCATCCATTCATACATTTGTGTGTTTGTTTTAAATATACACATATTCCCTAGATATGATGATTGAGAGGGTATAAAACCCATGACTCACCTGTAGCAATGAACATATTTTGAACCAAGATCTTGATTTCTAAATATCATTCTCTATTTAAAAAAAAACAAAAGGCTCCTTGGAGAAATGGATGACTCCAAGGGCAGAAGCAGAGAAACTATGAGTAGATACTGGAGCATCTTATTGTTAGAGAAAGTAAGGAATTATTCAAAGAATGATGAGAACATTATAAAGGGAGACCTGAGACAGGTTGAAACAGCTTCCAGAAGGCCAGATCTGGGATAATTTAAGCATCTAAATAAATAAATAGTAAACAAAATATATTTTATCCCACCGAAAATAAAAAACCATAAGTTTATACCAATCTAAAATATGAATAAATATATAAATGGGAGAGGAGAAAAAACTTTTAGCAGAACTATAGTTATATATATATATATATATGTAGTTATGTGTGTGTGTGTGTATGGAATGATAGAGTTAGAAAAACATTACTGCTCTAAAAGTAGAAGGTCAGTGTTTAATGGGTAATACGATATTTACATAGTATTCATTACCTATTCATAAATTACCTATTCATTACAAAGAGAAAATATCACATTTTTATTGACAACAGGTATATATTACCTAAATCAAGTGATAGGGTTAATATCACCAATATTAGGACAAACTGGTACTTTTCTGGTATGCCAGACAAAAATACATAAATTAAATCTAATCATGAGAGTATCAGATAAACCTGAAATGAGAGATTTTCTACCAAATAATTATTCTGTTCTCTTTAAAACCCTCAAAGTCAAGAAAGATGAAAAAGCATTGAGAATGATTCTGGATTAAAGGAGACTAGTAAAGAGATGGACAAGTGAAATGTGTAATCCTGAATTAGATCCTGGAATGGAGGAAAAAGCTTATAGGATAATACTGGGGCAATAGATGAAATTTAAAAATAGATTGTGGATTAGAAATCATATTATGGTAATATTAAATTTCTCAATTTTATACATGACTATATGAGAAAATTTCTTTGTTCTTAGGAAAAATACATTTAGTCTGTTTTCTGTTGCTTATAACAGCATACCTGAAACTGAGTAACTTATAAAGAAAAGAAATTTATTTCTTGGTTATGGAAGCTAAGAAATCCAAGGTAGAGGGGTTACATCTGGTGTGGGCCTTCTTGCTGGTGGGGACTCTCTGCAGAGTCCTGAGGTGGTACAGGGCTGCTAAGTGTGCTACCTCAGGTCTCTCTTCCTCTCTTTATAAAGCCACCAGTTCCACTCCCATGATAACCCATTGGTCCATTAATCCATTAATCCATGAATGAATTAATCCATTCATGAGGGCAAAGTCCACATGAACCAATCCTAAAGGCCAACCTCTCAATAATGCCACATTAGAGATTAAGTTTCAGCATGAGTTTTAGAAGGGACAAACATTCAATCAATAGCATTCTGACCCAGTCCCCCAAAACTCATGGCTTTTTCACATACAAATACATCTATTTCATTATCATGGTCCAAAATCTTAACTCATTCCAGCACCAACTCAAAAATGTTTGGTGCCCAGAGTCTCATCTGTGAGCCTTTGAAATCAAAACAAGTTATCTGTTATCTACTTTGAAGATACAATGGCAGTACAGGCATAAGACAGACACTTCCATTCCAAAAGTGTAGAATAGGCCAGAAGAAACGAGTAACAGACTCCAGACAAGCCTGAAACCCACCAGGGCAGACATTAAATCTTAAAGCTAGAAAATAATCTCTTCTGGTTCCATATGCCACCTTGTGGTTACACTTGGGTAGGGATTGGGACTCCCAAGGCCACAGGCAGATCTACCTCTATGGCTTTGCTGGATGCAACCCACATTGGGGTTTGTATGAATTTGGGTCCAGTGCCTGAAGCTTTCCCAGGTGGATGTTGCATGCTGCTGTTGACTACAGTTCTAGGGTCCTGGTGGTGGTTCTACCCATGGCTCCAGTAGGCATTACCCTAGTGAGGACACTCTATGGCAGCTCTGAACCCACATTTATGCTTGGCATTGCTCTACTTTGGGCTTGCTAAAGTGGCCCTGCCCCTGTAACAAGTTTGTGCCTATAACAAGACTTTCTACAACATCCTTTGAAATCTGGGTGGAGGATGCCAAGCCTCTGCAGTTCTTGCTTTCTGCAAACCTGCAAAATTAACACCATGTGTCCCCTGCCAAGGTTTATGAATTTTACCTTCGAGAGCTGTAGCATGAGCTGCACCTGGGGCCACTTGAGACACAGCTGGGGTGTCCGTGGAGCACTTTGCCAGGGTGCAGGAAGCAGAATCCTGAAGTGGACCTGGGCAGCGAGCCCTTGGAGCGTGCCCCAGGCCTGTCGTCTGAAACCATTCTGCCTTCGTAGGCCCATGGGCCTGTGATGGGAGGGGTACTCTCAAAGATCTTTGAAAGGTCTTTAGGATCATTCTTTCATTAGTTGGAGGAATAATATCTGGCCCCCTTCTAACTCTGCTAATCTCTTGAGCAAATGGTTGCTGGGCTCTGTCCTTGATTTCCTCTCCTGAACACACTTTTTAACTCTACCTGGCCAGGCTGAGAGTTTTCCAAATCCTTTTGCTCTGCTTCCCTTTTAATTATAAACTCTATATTTAAATTATTCCTTTGCTCCCAAATCCCAGCATAAGCAGCCAAAAGTAACCATACAGGTCTTTCTATATTTTGCTTAAAATTTTCTTTTGCCAGATACCCTAGTTCATCACTCTCAAATTCAGCCTTCCACAAAGCCCTTAGGCGTGGACACAGTTTAGCCAAGTTTTTCTTTTTCTTTTTTTTGTCAATTTATAACAAGAATGGCCTTTACTCCAGTTTCCAATACCTTGTTTCTCAGTTCTATTTTAAACCTCATCAGGAGGCCTTTACTTTTATTGACATTCTGGTCATGACCACTTAACCTATCTCTAAGCTGTTCTAAACTCTCCCTAGTCTTCTTGTCTTCTAAGCCCTCACCAAAATTGCCCTTAATGCACTGTTGATAAGAATATAAGCTTTTCCTAGTTTGCTCCTCCAGATTCTTCCAGACTCTGCCCATTTCTCAATTTCAAAGCCACTTTACATATTCAGGTATTCATTATTAGCAAAAGCCCCACTCCTGGTACCAATTTTCTGTCTTAGTTTATTTTCCGTTGCTTATAACAGAATACCTGAAACTAGGTAATTTATTTAAAAAGGGAATTTATTTCTTACAGTTATGGAGCATGATAAACCCAAGGTTAAGGGTCTACATCTGGTAAGGGCCTTCTTGCTGGTAGGGACTTCACAGAGTCCTGAGGTGGTACAAGGTATCACATGGTGAGGGGGATGAGCATTCTAGCTCATGTTTCTCTTCCTTTTATTATAAAGTCATTAGTCCAACTCTTGTGATATCTCTTTAATCCATTCACCAATTAATACATTAATTGGTGAATGGATTAAGACATTTATGAAGGAAGAGCCCTCAAGACTCAATCACCTCTTTCAGGCCTTATCTCTTGATAATGCCACATTGAGGATTAAGTTTTAACAAGAGTTTTAGAGGAGACAGACATTCAAACCATAGCACACACTGTCCTTGTTTATAGGAAATAGTCACATTAAGGAGTAAATAAGAAAAAGTCTCCAAATTATTCTCAAATGGTTCATAAAAGAAAAAATGTATATGTATATGTAATAAAGTAAATGAAAAAATGTAAACAAATGATAAATCTGGGTAAAGTGTACGCAAGAATTCCTTGTACTACTCTTGCAAATTTTTTTTTAAATTTGAAATTATGTCAAAATAAAAATTACCAAAAAAGTTGCAGGGTAATTAAAACAAAGTCAGAATAATGGTTACATCTTTAGGGAAAAGGAAGATAAGAAAATGCTACTGGGAAAGGGAATATAGTGGCATATGGAGACTTTAAAGGTGCTTGGAATTTTCTGTTTCTTAATCTGAATATTAAGTACATAGTCATTTATCTTCTTTTTCTTATTGCGGATACTCTCAATTTATACCTGTTTCTGTAAGTATGATTCATTTCATTAAAAAAACGAGACACCAAGAGGATAAATTAGCATCTGAGATGATACTACTTATTTGTAGTAAAGTCAGGGCAAAAGCCCAAATCTCTTGATTCCCATCAAGTCCATTTCTCTGCCAGGTGACAATGTTGGAAATGATGATGAAGATAATGTGCTGTTGGCTAGAGAACTTCAAATCCTGACCACAACCATTGATTTCTCTCCTACATGGTTCTAAAGGGAAATACATGCACAGAAAAATGCCCTGTTGACTGACAAGGCATAGCTTCAATGCTGACTATGTTCTTGATCCCTAAACCTAGTGCAGTCTCTGGTGAGTAAGCTGAGCCAGGTAGAGAACTTACCTTTTCCAGACTAGAGATGGCCAGGCCTGAGAATCACAGCAAGCTGAATGACATTCTCCATTCCATTCTGCCTCACTATACTAAAGTCTTGGATTGTGAGTGATCCTAATGGCAACAAAAGATTTCACCAGAGCTTTCCAGCTGGCAAGAGGAACAAAAAGTCTCTGTCTAGAATTATTTATATTCTTCTAAGGTTTGTCCATTTCTTAGTAAAATTTGCCTAATTGGGATTCTTGCCCTCAACCAAATAAAAATGATAAATGTGAGAATAAAGTAGAAAGTGAGTTGTGAGTGTGTTCTGGCCAATAGACAGCATTGTCTTTTCTTATTTATAGGCTATTTTAGGGACCAACAATGAGACATAGAAGTAGGTCATAACTACAGACAAGTCTTGTGAATTTAAAAAACTTGAGGAATTAGAATCTATGATATCTTGTGAACAAGTCCAATCATAACATTCCTTTGTCTGCGTTCTTGTTATGTGACTATAAAAAGACGTCAACAGTGCATTTAAATTGTCCTGTAGAGAGGAAATATGCATAATGAAGGTAAGAATATGCTTATAACCATATGTTTGTTCTCACAAAAAATGTGCCAATATAAGAAATGTTCCATTTTGAAGTTTTTGGCACCATGTAGTGGTGGTGGGTTGAAGCTTCCATGGTGGGTTCTTTTGGTTTTTCTTCCCCTCATATCTTTACATTTTTCAATCAAAAGGTTTCTATACAACCATCTCCTCCCCCTTGCTCCTTTGTATTAAAGTAAGGTCTGAAAACACATTGCAAACAATGTCATATTTCATATACTTAGAGACAAAGGAAATGGTTGCTTAGCAACAAGGTCCTGGTAAAAATTTTAAGCATTCTTTTACTTTTGCTTTCCATTTTAGGGTAATGCTCAGGAAGCTGTTTGGAAAGAGATCCAGGACTAGAAGAAAAAGTCTAAAAAAAAGTCTGCCTAAAACAGACGGAGGAGGAGGCGGACATTAATTAAGAACTTGTCACAATGAAAGTGGCATTCTCAGTGGCAAAAGGAATGGAAAGAAGCGATTAGAAAGATTTAGCCCCAGGTGGGACAGACAGCTTCACCTTTCCATTTTACTTCTGCTCTGACTTCTCCAAAACTTAACATGAAATTCTAATCGATTAGCTGGGAATGAAAGGCACAAAGGGAAGCCAACTCATACTACATCAGCTATTCAAAGCTCTCTTGTCTTGAGAGATTTAGGCACAGTTTGAGAATGACAGAAGCTGAAAGTTTATTTGTATGTTATTAGACCTCCTCAAAACATCTATCTGGACTCTGTAGGATCACTATTATTAATATTATATTTCAATTGATTTTCTATCAGAAATATCTTCCTGCATTATTAAATATTTCATGAAAATATGATTGTTCAGAAGCTTGTGTCATGGGTATCACATACTGGACTTAGCCATCCTTTATTGTACATTAAGTTTATTCTGAGCAATTTGCTTCTATTAATGTTAATTCTATGAATTTAGTTTTATACAGGTCTTTATATTTCAGAAAATTTCCACAGGACAGGTAGCTAATAGTAAAATTGATAAAGTTTTAAAAAATCCTAAATTTCATTTTGAACTTTTAATATATTCTTGATATCTATAAACTAATTACTTCAAGACAACTTGTATTAACTTACAAGTAAATATTTCCTGATTTGATGGAAAATAACATGTTAATAGTTTATTTAGCTGCTGTTTGGTTATTAGGAAGGTTAAATGTATATTTTATCTGTGTGGACATATATATATATATATATGTTCTTATAGTCATTGCTAAGTCTTTCTTTCTGGTTTCCTATCATGTTATTGACCATTTAATTTCCATTAGAGTCCTGTCTTTTTATGGATTCATGAAAGTTTTTTACACACACACGTCATAGACTTTATACAATGACAAATGAAGTAAGAAAGGTGGGGAATCAAGAGAAGATAAGAAATACCATACCATAAAGGATATATATTTGTGGTCATATATGTTGAAAGTATTTTTCCCAATTTGTTATTTGCCTTTGACATTATGGGTTTTATTCTATGTTATTTTATTTTTTAAATTAAACTAATTAATTTTTATTTCAGAATATTATGGGGGTATAAATGTTTTGGTTACATAAATTACCTTTGTACCTCTCAACAAGCATGCCCATTCCCCAGACAGTGCACAGCACATCCATTGAGTGTGGATTTACCCATCCCCTCCACCCCCTCTCATCTGTCCAAACGCTATGAATGTTACTTCCCATATGTGCACATATGTATTGATCAATTGGTACCAATTTAATGGTGAGCACATGTAGTGTTTGTTTTTTCAATTCTCATGATACTTCACTGAGAAGAATGGGCTCCAGATCAATCCAAGATAATACAATAGGTAGTTCATCATTTTTTATGGCTGAGTAGTACTCCATGGCATACATATACCACATTTTATTAATCCACTCATGTATCAATGGGCCCTTGGGTTGTTTCCACATTCTTCTAGATTTCTTATGGTTTCATGCATTAGGTTTAAGTCTGTTATCCATCATGAGTTGATTTTTTTGTGAGAGGTGAGAGGTGCAGATCCTGTTTCAGTCTTCTATATGTGGCTATCCAGTTTTTCCAGTACCATTTATTGAATAGGTATTCTTTTCTCCAGTGCATGCTTTTGTCTGCTTTGTCAAAGATCAGATGGCTATATGAGGATGGTTTTATATTTGGGTTCTCAGTCATGTTCCATTGGTCTATGTCTCTGTTCTTGTGCCAGTAGCATGCTCTTTTGGTTACCATAGCCTTATAGTATAGCTCGATGTCTGGTAAATTGATGCCTCACAATTTGTTCTTTTTGCTTAAGGTTGCTTTAGCTACCCAGGGTCTTCTCTGGTTCCATATGAAGCACAGAATTATTGGTTCTAGATCTTCAAAATATGATGTTGGTATTTTAAAAGAGATTGCATTGAATCTGTAGATCACTTTGGATAGTAAATAGACACTTTAACAATGTTGATTCTGTCAGCTCTATTTTATTTTTGATGTAGAGACATTTTATGTGTTTCCTTTGCAGCCCGAAGAGCGCAGTAATAAACAAACATTCCAGTGTCTGATTGCATGGGAGTGAAACTTGTCTCTAACATCTCTGTGCTGTGTGATTTTGGTCAAATTGCTTTAATGTTTCTCTGCCTTATTTTTCTCTTCTATGCAATGAGCATTGTAATTACACCTAGGTCACTGGTGATGATGATCAAATGATACATATAGAAAGCACAAAGAATGGTGCCTGGCACATACTAAGCACTTTATAAGTTAAAGTAGCTAGTGTCACATAGCAAATATACTAGTCTATTTCTTTGTGATTTCTCCCATGGCTTTTATGTTCAGAAAGTTCACATCCATAGAAAAACTATAAAGTATTTCTTTATCTCTTATTTTGTTTTCTTTATAATCTATTTACTTATTAATTTAATTCATTCATGCACAAGAATTTATTTCAGTATATGGTAAGAGGTGAGTTAACTTGATTTTTTTTCCCCAAATGTAAATTTTTTCTTTTGTCAGTTAACCCATTGGTTCTCTCTCATTTGTTTGTGTAATTCCTTCATCACTGACAAGTTTTTATATACACTTGGTTCTGTTTCTGGAATATCTGTTCTATTCTATTGTCTTCTGAATTCTAGCCTCGTGCCATGTTGAAAAAAATCAGTATAAGTTTTAATATTGAGTAGGTGAATTCTGATCACATCATTTTCAAAATTCTCTTAGTTATTTTTAACTGTGAAATAGTCCAGGTGAACCACTGTAACATATTAAAAATATCATTAGTATTTTGAATAGGATTATACTAATTTATAAATTGATTTAGGGAGAAGAAACACTTGAAATATTGAATTTCTTCTTTATAAAATCTTCTTTTGTATCTCCCAATGAATTTTTAGTGTTTTCATAAAGCTTCCCACACACTGCTTGATATTATTAGCAGTTAATATTTTTTGCTTGTTGTAGAAAGAATTTTCTCCCTTTGTTTGGGAGATGTAAGAGGAAATAAGCTACTGTCAAAATTCTCAACTTAACATGAGTTTTCTTCACTTACGGTATCTTCGTATGTTCTTTTTTCAAAGTGTTGGGATTCTGAATCAGGGATTACTTGCAAATATCATTTAAACTTGAAACAGGGGTACTCTGTTTCTACAAAGTTATTTTTGCTAATTAAGTGCATTTTTACTGTAGCTTAACTACACACAAGGCTTGTTTGCAAAGATAGACATAGTTCCTGCTCTACATTGTTTACATTAGAGAATTGATTTAATGACAGCTGTGATAAGTATTAAGGAGAATGGACAGTGAACAAGATGGGGCTCTAATTTGGGCCCGGCATCATGTAAGGTTAGAGCAGGTATTCTCTAGGAAGTGACATTTCAACTGAGATCTGAGGGATCAATAGGAATTAACTAGGCAACTGTTAGATGTTCCTGACAGAGGAGCGGCCCAGAACCCAGGATATTCAGGGAATTAAGACAGGGCCTGTATGCAATGCAGAAATAGGGAGTGAGTATATCATAGGAGCCTGATAGAATGCTACTGAGAGGTGAGAAGAATGGTTAGAATCTCTGTGAGGGCTGGAGCTCCTAGGACATGATAAGAGATAGAGATGAAGCTTTGTGTGGAATCCTGAAACACGGGCAAGTATTTTTTAGGCTGATAGATTCAGGGAGTGGTTGGGAAGCTGTCAAACTTTCAGCAATATTCTAGGACATGTATTATGATCATCTCTGTTTTAAGGATGAGAAAACTAAACATTTAGCTTAGGATCACTTAGCTAGATAGTAACAGAATTAACCTGTCAATTTAAGTATTTTCTGAATTAACATTATTTGCCTCTTTTAGTCAAATTTGGTGGAATAAGAAAGACTAAGGGAATACTCTTGATAAAAAACCCAACAACCTATAATGATAAAAAATAATGCTTTCTTATGCTAGTATATTTATTTCACAGGGCACAGTCATAGACATTATCTCTTGTGATCTTTCTACCAGCCCTATCAGTTAGACAAGGTATGCATTATCATCCCTGCTTCATAGAGAGAAAGAGCAGTCTCAGCAAGTGTGTTTAGGTACAGTGCTCACAAAGTATGCTTGCCTTTCTCAGCATGGATATATTGTTCCCATAGGGTAATGAAATGGTTTATTGTATTTTAGCTTGTCATTGTGTCTTAGCACCAGGGCACTGCCATCATTTTGCTATTGAAAGCAGTTCAATTTCTGCATTTAGAACTGAAATTATAGTGTCTCAAAGCTAAATTTAAAAGAGCAATTTACTGCAGTCCCCATGAAGAAACAGAGCCAATCAATGTAATAAAAAAAAATTTAAGATCATTCTGTACTTTGTACAGTTGCTATTGCAGTCATGTGACTCACAGGGAGCAGCAAACTACCTGCCATTATGGAATATTTAGAAAGCAGAACAAGAGTTTGGCCTCAGGCAGGTACTCAAGAAATGCATGTTAGACGATAGATGGAGAAAGGAAAGTGAATGGAAGGGTGAGGAGGAGGATGGAGGGATGGTTGCTTCCAGGAATAAGAGATGGGGACCTGTTTCTCAACATCATGGCTCTTATTGTCTTCTCTATTTTCTGTTAAAAACAAGTTCTTTGTCATTGGTTTCAACAGCGTTTTTTATTCTAGTTCTTATCTGAAAGAAGGATAAAAGCAGACAAGTAGAAAGTATTGAAATCAAGGGCAGCCTTTTAGTTTGGAAATCTCCTTCCTAAGGGAGAGAGGTGTTCCAGACCCACTGTGTTCACCATGAATAATTATCAGACTCAAGCTTAGCCCCTCCCCCTTCCTTTCTAACAGATCCCGTGGGTTAGTATCAGGTTCCATCACACCTCCCTTTAGGGGACATTTCAAAACTGTCCCTCAGTTTCCATTTATGAGCCAGGTGCAGTGGCCCATGCCACTGTAATCCTAGCACTCTGGGAGGCCAAGGTGGTAAGATCATTTGAGATCAGGAGCTCAAGACCATCCTGAGCAAGAGCAAGACCCCACCTCTACCAAAAATAGAAAAAATTAGCTGAACAACTAAAAATATATATAGAAAAAAATAGCCAGGCATAGTGGTGTATGTCTGTAGTCCCAGCTACTTGGGAGGCTGAGGCAGAAGGATTGCTTGAGCACAGGAGTTTGAGCTTGCTGTGAGCTAGGCTGACCCCATGGCACTCTAGCCCGGGCAACAGAGCGAGACTCTGTCTCAAAAAAAAAAAAAAAAAAAAATTTCCATTTCTGTTCTTGTCACAGTTGCTCAAATCCTTATCACCTCATTTCTGGGCTGTTACACTAGTGTCTCAACTGGTCTGTTTTCTTTATGTTTTTCCATTATATCTTGAGCACACCATATTCAAACTAAAATTTAAAAACTCATTTTGTTGTTTCTTCTGTCTTCCAAAGCTTTCAGTAGCTGTTCATAATAAAGCCCAAATTTCTTATTCTGGCCTACTCGGCTTTCCAAAATGAGGCCCTTCATATTTATCTCTGCATAAACTTACTCAAAGCTGAATGGTCTCGCCCCTTTACCCAGAACATGTTTGACCCATCACCTTCCACCACTCATTCTTTTGTCCTGTATTTACTGCAAACCTTCTGTGTAGGCTATAAGCTAGACTGTGAACATCAGAAAAAGACAGAATATGAAAAGACAAACTCCTCTCCTCAGGGAGCTCCATTTCCTGGGATATACACATAAGCCATTTTATTAGAAAGTAAATGTGCTGCAATAGGTTACGAACAAGATAGTGGAGAAGCTCAGCAGAGGGACATCCCCAGGCTAAATCGAGTACTTCCTTCCTTAAATCACCTCTGTCTCGCTAGCTCAGGACTTCCTATATTCTTAATATAATTTCATATGTACCAGAGCTGGGGTCTTATTCACCTCTGGCTCTTAAAAACCCAGTTCAACATCAAACACACATCAACACATGCAACAGTGAGCAGTGACTGGTGACTTACTCCATGAGAGGTGCCATGCTAAATGTTTATATACATTTCCCTAGTTGATTTCCACAATGCAGTGGGCATTATTAATGTGTTAGTAATACCTCTGTTTTACACAGTGATATCAAATACCTTGACCAACAGTCATTAAGCAGAAGAGCCAGGATTAGAACTCCAGTCAGTTCTGATGCCAAAGACTGAATCCCTTCTAAATATTAACTGTGGGTGCTTTCTGTGGTGCTTTCCGTGGGTGATTTCTTTTCCCTTAGGACTTCATAAAGCCTTAGAAGAAGTCACACACATGCAAAAATTATTTTCTTTTCCTTTAAGGTGATAGTTGTTCAAGTTGAATTGATGGAAGTGAAAATTAGTCAATTTGGAGAAGTCATAAACTCCAGGCATGTGCAAGGTGGTGGGACAAATGAGTGTGATGGGCACTAGATGTTGATGCTGAAAGGGCTGGGAATGGAGCCTGCATAATTATGTAGAGGGAATCACATTATGTGATCTGCTTCGTGTGACTGATAAAATAATGGGGTCAGGGGTAACAATTCTAGGGGAAGGAGATGGTTGCTTTTTGGAGGGCTCCACCAAACTCCCTTTCTTTCTCCCCTAGCCTAGCTTTGTCCTCTGCTGAGAGGTGACTTCTCATCTTTCTCCAGGTACAATGTCTTTAAAGGGATGAAATTATAGGGGAGGAAGCTTGCATGTGCAGAGGGAAAATGAGCTTCACTGGGTTTGGCAGGATCTGGTAACTGTTCCATGCTGGCCACCGTAATAAAGTAAGGGAATGGGAATTTCGCTAATGATTAATACTAGTCAATTGGCTCATCCCCTTCCACTCATCTGAGTAAATCCTTGGGCTCAGGGAAGATTTTATAGCCTTCAGGGCTTTTAAAAATCTTCTGGTGTTGCTGACTTGGCTGAGGCAAACCTTGAAGGTTCACTCTAAGTAGGAGTTATTCAGAAGAAGGAGCTATGATAAAGTGGAAAGAACATGGAATTTGACTTCAGGAAGTTCAGGTGCTGACTGTGGCTTGGCCTCTTACCAGCTGTGTGAACCTTTTTGAGATTTAGCTTATTGTCTGTAAATGAAGATAAAATACCTGCAGAAATCTGGTTTTGAGGATTAAAACAATTTTACTTGTGAAAGAGTCTAAAACATGAGAGACTATCTTTTTTTTCCTTATAAATGCCCAAGGTATAGACCTTTACTTTCACCCCCACCCTTGGAGATTTTAATGGAGACTTGTCTTTAATGACTGATGATAGAAACAAGTGATTATGGCTAAAACCCTCCCAATAAACAACTGTATAATAGAGAACCAAACTATAACGTATAAATTATCTCCAGCCTCTTTCCTTGTACATTAAGAAAAATTCTGGCATTTCCTTCTCTTCTGGGATGTGGTTGGTCAAATCCCCCTTTATAGGTCTGAAGATTCCTGGAATTGACCAAATACTTAACAGTTTTCCTCTTTCTTTTGTAACTCTTTAACTGTTATCTATTGCACTAATTTACCATACACAAAGAACTGAAATCTTGTCCCAAACTAATAAAGGATGTATAGTGTATTAAGAGACAAAGATATGTACTAATATCAAAATACTGTGAGAATTGTCTCTGTCCAAAAACTGTTTGAATTTTGTTTGAATAATAGAAGGAAATTGCTCATAGACTCTGCCTCAATTCAGCCAAGAGATTTGTCATCTTATTTTACCACAGTCCACCATCCGGAACCTAGGTGCTATAACAAAACTTTGAGACTAAGCTAACCTCTAGGCACATTTGTACAAGGTACTCACTCTGGGTGGAAGCAGCTTGGAACTCAATGAGTAGAGTGTAGGCTTGATTCTAGCCCTTCCTGGGCCAGTCATCTTGTATTAAGCCTAGACCAGTGTTCTTGGTGACCCCCATTAATGGGATTATAGTCCCTCCTTCCCCTTTAAAGCTTTCGTCTGCTGATATCCATAGAGGGTGACTGTGGTTGCATGCAAACCTTATGAAGATGCTCATTGACTTGTGATAGGGTTATGTCCTGATAAACCCATTGCAAGTTGAAAGTATTGTAAGTTGAAAATGCATTTAATACACTAACCTACTGAACCGCATAACTTAGCTTAGCCTACCTTAAACATGCTCAGAACACATACATTAGCCTATGGTTGAGCAAAAGCATCTAACACAAAGCCTATTTTATAATAAAATGTTGAATATCTTATGTAATTGAATACTGTAATGAAAGTAAAAAACAGTACCACATATCACTATCCTGGGAAAAGATCAGAAGTCAAAATTTGAAGTATGGTTTCTACTGAATACAAATCACTTTTATACCATCTTAAAGTCTAAAAATCATCATAAGTCTGGGCCTGTATTATATCAAATAAGCATGGGTCAAGGTCTTCTCAGAATTATGAAGAAAAAATTGATTAAAGTATTAACAAAAATTTATTGAGTGCCTACAATGTGATAACCATTGAGATAGGTATTTTTTTTTAGTCAGTATTGTTTATTTTAAATTCTCTACAAGCAATCCATCCCTTTATTGCCTGCACTGGCGGCATCCCACTCTCAAAGTCTTGCTTTTGGTAGGTCTCTCAATGAGTATACGCCATCTGTTATTATTTTTAAGGACAAAATAGAAAGAATCTTACAGTGAGAACAGGAACTTTAAACAAACTTAGTCTTTGCAACTCAGATTAAAAAGGATTCATTCCATTCAGCATAGGCTTTTGGCTTATATTATTGATTGGATATTTTTTTTTTAATTTCAGGATATCATGAGGGTACAAACATTTTGGTTACATTTTATGTCTTTGCCTGGGGACATACTATGTTAGATATCTACTGTGTAAGTTATTATTGTCCCTATTTTATGGCTGAAGAAATCGTGGTTCAGAGGTGAAATAAAATAACACAGAAAACAAATATCACAACAGAATTTTGACTTGAAGTCTTTTCCAATTATGTTCTTTTTTTATACCATTATGCTACCTTAAAACATCCTATCTGTGTGATGTCAAAAATTCCCTCCATCTCAAGACTTCTCCCACACTACAATGTAGCTGGTCTGTAGATAATCCCCCCAGAGTGAATACATAGGAGATTAGGCTAATACTAAACTGTACAGCATTGTTTTAATTTGGGTAACTTCTTTTTTTTTTAATTTTCTTGATTGATTATATCTTTATTTGTCAGCAAAGTGAGCTGGTCAAAGAAAATAAACACTGACTCATTTGACTTACCAGCATCCTTTAGGCAACGTGCCTAAGAAGATATCTATTTATTTATTGGTTCAATCATTCATTCAACACATAAACATTTATTGATGCCTTATTAGACTTGGCGAGGCATCATTCAGAGTTTATGAAGATAAATGGAACTACAATAAAGAATTTTGCTCAAGTGGGGAATACAATCATGTCAATAAATAATTGTGATACTCATCCTTCAACACTCTGCCAATATTTTCTCATCTCTAGGATCCATCTTGGGTTTTACTAGATACTCATCTTTTGTGTTACCACAGCACATCACGTATATTGCTTTGTTAGCATTTAGCCATATGGTATCGACATTTTCTGGTTATTTTTTTCCCTACTCTTGAGTAGGAACTTTTTTTATCTTTATACATTCCATGCTTTATCCCATATCTGCCATATACTTGTTACTATGAATATTTGGGGAATTATGTCATATAGTACTAAAGTAGTAATGCACCAGCTTCAGTGAAAGCATAATGGATTAAGTTTTGTTGAAAGAGTTAGGGAAAATCCTCAAAGGAGAAAAGGATATTCAACAAGTACCATATTGTAAAGTTAAAAAGAACTATAAAAGAGAGAGGAAAAAGGTAAAGGAGATATAGTCACAGTACACGCATGAGCAAGGAGAGTCAGAGAGTTATAAATGTGCCTAGTTGCTAAGGGAATAGTGAATGGTCTCAGAGGCAGGAGTGGAGGGTAATTCAGCACAAATGGAAAAGAATGGCATTGGGTAGGTACATTGAGGTCAGATTTTTTTTCAAAGGAGTTGTACAGAAGGGTTAGAGTCTAAACTATGTTGTATGGGCAATGAGGGGCTATAGAAGGTTTGCTGGGAAGGGGGCTGACACATTGATTGGGTATTTTTGAAATATCACTCAGGTTTCAGTTAACCCCCTTGACATTCATTTTTCTGTTCTTTGGATTTTCTTGGTAGGATGCAGGGATTATACTAGAGAATTTAATTTGCAAGGAGGCAGTCATCACCATCTAAACTTATACTTTTATTTTCTTAGTTTATTTTAAGAACAATCGTTGGCTCCCCTGAATTCTTGAATAACTTGGAAAAATAATAACCAAAGCACAAAAAAATCTTTATTGTACACTCAGCAGTTTGGGTTAAGCAGTACTCCCCTCTTTTCTTCCTCTGTCCCTCGACCTACACACTTATCATATTCATTTTCTTATCAGTTTGCTTGTGTTGCATGTTGGCAAATGACTGTATAATTATTGGGTCATATAAACTTCTTGGCAGCATTACATTATGAAAATAGCATGAGGTTGGCTCATCTACATAATATACAGTTTTATAAAATTCCATATATTTAACTGGAGTTGGCCATTGCTACCATTTAAGCTCATCATTAGGTACACCAGGGTAATACTGTACAACAAGTTTTAACTAAAGTCAGAACACCTACATTTGAGTTCCAGCTCTACCAGTTCATCCACAGTTTTTGAATTATGCTAGCTTCTTTTTTTCTTAAAGTACTTCAGTGTGAAACACATGAGCAAATGAAAAACCATTTTAATTTGCAAAGCTGTTAGCATTTAGCACATGATTAAGTTAGCACTTAATGATTAAGTGCATGGGCTTTGGACTCAGAAAATGGGCTCGAATTCTGGTCCTGCCACCTACTAGCTAAGTGATCTCAGGTAAGTTCCTTCATGTCCTGTGTATTACTTTCCATTTCTGCAAAAATTATTTAGCCCACATTACAGGGTTGTGAAGAATAAATATAATAATTTGTGGTGGTTGCAAAACATGTCTGCATATTTTTTGACATACTCCCCATTGAAATATGGGGTCTGTGCCCCCTTACCTTGAATCTAAATGAGCTTATGACTGCTTCAACCAATAGAGGTTCAGCCAATACAGTAGAAATGATGCTATAAACCTGAGGCTAGGTCATAAAAGTCCATGTAGCTTCTTCCTATTCCTAGATATTAGAATTATCTGGTAAGGGCTTTAAGTCACCATCACAAAAATTCTTCAGTGAACAATTATGTATACATTTGAAGCAAATGAAAAAGTAGATATTTGAAATTTTTTAAAAGAGTAGATCTTAAGTGTTCTCACCCACACACATGTGCATACACAAACAAAAGTATGCGAGGCAATAGTATCATAATTAACTTGAGCATGTTAATCATTTCACAATGCCTACATATATCAAAACATCACATTGTATACCTTAAATATATACAATTTTGTCAATTATACCTTAATGAAGCTGGAAAGAAAGAAAAAGGAATGTTTCAGAAATGAAATAGAAAATATAAAGAACTACCAATTGGAAATTTTAGAACTGAAAAATACAATAACCAAACTAGAAGAGTCAATAGATAGCCTAAACAGAAGAATGGAGAAGGCAGAGGAAAATTCCAGTTAACCTGAACACAGGATAATAGAAACTACCCAATCTGAAAACCAGAGAGACAATAGACTTAAAAAGATACAGAATTTCAGGAAATTGTGGTATTATAACAAAAGATCTAATGTTTGAGTCATCAGAGTCACAGAGGAAAAGAGAAAGAGAATAGGGCTAAAACATGTATTTTAAGAAATAATAGCTGAAAATCTCCCAAATTTGGCAAAAAACACAAATTTAAAGATTCAAGAAGGTAATTAAATTCCAAATAGGACATACCCCAAGAAATCCTTGCTAAGGCACATCATAATCAAACTCTTAAAACTAAAGACAAAGAGAAAATATTGAGAGTAGCAAAAGATAAATGACTACTTATAGGAAAAATTACTCAAATAACAGCAGAAATAATAGAGGCTGGAAGTAAATGACACAACATTTTCCCACTGCTAAAAGAAAATAACTGTCAACCTAGGATTCTATATCCAACAAAAATATTCTTCAGAAATAAAGAAAAAAATCAAGAAGTTCTCAGATGAAGAAAAACTAAGAATCTGTCACAAACATTTCTATCATAAAAGAATAGCTAAAGGAATTTCTCCACACAGAAAAAAAAAAGATACAATAAGGCACTTTCAAACATTGGAAAGGAAGAAAACAATAGAAAGAGTGAAAATATATGGGTAAATACAATAGATTTTCCTTCTCTTGAATTTTCTAAATTATGCTTGAGAGTTGAAGCAAAAACTATAACACTGTTTGAGTGGTTATCAGTATATGTAAAAGAAACATTTAAGATAATTATATTATAAATGGGCGAGGGTAATGGGCATAAAGGGAGATAAGTTTTCTGCAATTATCTAGAGCTGGCAAAATGTTGACATAGCAGACTATGATAAGTTATGTATGTATAATACCTAAAGCAAGCCTTAAAAACCTATGTGAAAAGATATATTCAAAAACACTATATAGGTCAAAACAGAATTCTTCCAGATGTTCAAAGAACACACAGAAAATCAGAAGAAATAAAGCAGAAAGGAACAAACAAAACAAACAAAAAAAATAAAATGGATTCCATATATATAACACTCTTAAATGACAAACTTATAGAGATGGAGAACAAATGAATAGCTGCCAGTTTTTATGGATGGTAGGAGGGAGTGGCATAAGGGAAGCTTAGTGGTGATAGAATAGTTCTGTATCTTGATTGAAGTGATAGTTACACAAACCTATACATGTGATAGAATGGCACAGATCGATACACCTTTGTGGGAAACTGGGTAAAGGGTACATGGGATCTCTTAGTACTATCTTTGCAATTTTCTGTGAATCTATAGTCATTTCAAAATAAAAAAGTTTAAAAAGTAGTAAATATTAAAACCAAATACAATATTGTGTCTTCTGAGTTCTAGCTCAGCTTGCCTTCCCTGTATTACAGGGCTATTGAAACAGCAAGTAGTAACACATTAAGGATATGTAAAAAGTCCCATGCATCTTAAATATTAATTTTCATTTTTTGAAATTATCTGCCAACTTTGTCAACACTCCGTTACCTATTACATCTATGGTTGCAATGTCTGAACTCTCCTTCTTTCAACTATCCTATGAATATTTCCAGGATTTTACCAGCCCCATGTTCACATTCACATATAGACCATCAAATTTCCCCCCATGCCACTTAACATAATCATATAAGGTTTAGTGCTTTTTGCTATATCATATTTGCTAGCCCTAGTCACTTTACCAGTTTGTAAGCTCTTTAAGATCAATTACAAGTGTTATATTTTTTCTGTCTGTATACCTGATTCAGGGATTTTACTAAATCCTTTATAGGGTATGGAATGATAGTCAGATGCATTCATTGGAAAATTGTTTGTGAAATTTTGAAAAGCAAACTCTTTTCAAAATTGACTTAAATGGCATTTTAAAGGCACATTTCTCGAGGGATTTAAATATTGGCCTCAAGAAATATCTATTTCCTACTGCCAAAATTTTAGTCACAGCATTTAGCACATCTCTTGTTTTTAGAAAAGAAGCTCCAACTTGAATTGGTTTGAACAATAAAGGGAATATTCGTGAATGTAACTGAAAGTTTAGGGATAATTCAATCAAAGCCTGATCCAGGGCTACTGATGCCAACAAGGATCTGATCTTCTGATCTCTGCAATGTTAGGTTCTGCCATAAGTTTCACAAAACGCCCTGATCACTCTAGGCTGTCTCCTAACTGTTGCAAAATGGCCGCTCCAGTTCCAGTTCTAACACTTGTTCCCACACTCTCTGCAAGAAGAGAGTTTTCAAAGAAAAAAGAGGAATCTCTTCTTTCTCAGGTTACCCAGCAAAAGTCATTTTAGCTTGCTTTGACTCTGACTGGTTCCTGTTCCCATTTCCAAAATCTATCCTTCAAGTGAGAGGGATTAAATACATGAGTTATTTTTAGCAAGTCTTACACCATTCCTGGATCTGATTGTGGGAATCAGTAGTACCCAAATAAAGTGGCTGAGAATATGTGGTTAACGATTTCCTCAATGCAAACTTTGGGTACTGTAGGTGGATGGAAAGGGATGTGGATGCTGAGAATGTAACCAACAATGTCCACTGCCATATATCGGGAAAAAGCAATCATGGAAAGCAAAGACTGTAGCTGAGAAAGCCTTCCGAATCCCTCTCATTTAGTGCTGCGTCAAGAGTCAGAAGACATGGTTTTCGGGTTTGATTTTGTCTTTTGTTGCATTGGTCAAAACAACTAATTTTCTGTTTCCCCTTTTAAATTTTATTTAGATGGAGATAATGTTTCTTTACTCAATGATAGTGAGGATTAAATAAAATAATGATTGCATATGTGTTTTAAAAGCTGTATTTGGGGTTGAATAAATATAAAATGACTTTGTATATCTTCCACATTTATGCTTGCATGTTGGTATATTTATTAAATATATATGTATTTATCCTATCATTTGTTGTTTTTTGTTTCTTAGGGTTTGTTGAATTCACAGTTTTATGTTAAAAAGCCATAAAATAATATTTGTGAGAAAACATGTACCATTTTCTCTTCAGCTAAAAATGCACAACAATTTTACTGTTTGTCAGTGAAGAAAAGTGTTTACAAGAAGTGGATATCTGTGAGATATTTTATATGTGCTAGCTCATTAAATTCTCCCCCAAATCCCATGAGGCAAATACTATTAACCCAAATTTAGCATAAAGGAAACTGAGTGGAAGAATCTAATCACACATTAGTAAACAACAAATCTAGATTCAAACTCATGTCAGCCTAACACCAAGTTTATGATCTTTCCATGACAGAATGTATTTGTTACAAGGAAAATCTAAATTCCCCCAGAGCAAAAAAAATATTGAGTTTTAAACAAATATCCCCCCAAAATTCAGATTTTTCAAAAGGGCACTTTTAGTGTTCTTAACTGTTGGATAGATATTCATATTTTAGTGTTTAAGATTTCAGAGTTTAGCCTAATCATCTTGCCATCTGCTATGAGATGATGAGCCCATCTGTCATAATATTCAAGACAGTACCAGATTCCATTTATTCTATAAGAAGACAATAACTTTTGAAATGCCAAATTTGAATGTGTTTGATTACAACATTGTGTTATGGAGAAATTGCAAAGCTTGTTCCATATAGTTGAGTGACAGCTGATGTCTTAGCATTGATATGATGATGATGAGGGCAGCCAAATTGGGAAAATCTAGACTCTCAAAAGCTGATTTGGTGATTTTTCAGATCTGGTACTATGGCCCCTCTCTTAATGACTCCTGCATTAAGTTCAATAATACACATTCTCTAGAAATTCTGGAAGTAATATTCTTACTCAGCATTTTACAAAGTGCTTTCAATTCCATTACTCATATAGTCCTCATTTAATATAATTATACATTATCCTTACCCTTATTCTATTTATGCTATTCCATTCTATGTTTTTTTCTATTTATTTTAGAAATAATGAAGCCATGTTCTAAGCGGAGTTGCCAATCATTTGTTTATAAAAGGGAAACATGTGGATCATGACAATGTCCAGTCTGGGGGCCAAGCATGGGCTTTTACAGAGGAAAAACAGGTGATACATCCTTATTTTTTAATCAAATGAGTTTAAAGAAATGGGTTCTTGGATTTTAACATGAGTTGACTCATGAGTGTGTTTTAGGCAGGACTGGTAAGATTATCCTCTTTTCACCCCAACTTTGTTTACTTAACCCTAGAGTTATCTAAGTTATAAAAATAAATTAAAATCCTCCCAAAGAATACTTCCTTAATTTTCAAGATTAATTCAATTCTCAAATAGATATGAAATATCTCCTACCCGAACCCCCATTTCCTTTTATTCTGCTCCATTTTACAAACAAAGTTCTCAATAAGTGTTGTCAAGCAAATTTGACTTTATGCTTGAGTAACTTAGAATCTCAGGACACCAAATATGTGTTAATGTACAGGTTCATGGATGACATATAGGAATTCAGGTCAGTTACAGAATTTAGTTTAATAGACAAATCTGGCTTTCTTATGTTTACCTTTCTTCTACTCCTATCCCAAAGCCTGCAAAGGCTCTAGGAAAATTCTTTTTTAGCTCCTAGGTGCTAAGGAAAAACATCCTTTCTGAATAACAAGCAGATTCACTGTGACCTCTGCTAGGGCAGACCCTAGCATCCTGTGCTAGAAGCCGTATCCCTTACTCCTTTACCTGTGTAGTGCCTGTATTTTGGTTATTTCAGCCCTTGCCTTCTTCTCTGGTATTTTTGTTACTTCTTGCTAAAGGAGTCAACCTAAATGGCTGACCTCTGCCTTTGGCCAAAGATCATTGGCCTTAATGTGGAGACTGACTCAAGCTAAGCCAGATAGATCGATTCTTCCTTCCCTCCTCCCTTCCCTTCTTTCTTTCTTTCTTCCTTTCTTTTTCTTTCTTTTCTTTCTTTCTTTCAAAAGAAGAGCCACAAACTGTCCCCTTATGGCTTTGGACATTAAAAAATAAAATCTGTCAGAGTCCAGGGTGGGGAAATGAGGACAAAGGCTCTGAGTTTAACACCTGTACTCTTGGATAGAAATCACAGCCCTGATGGAGGCAAGCTTGTAGTAAGAACTTCAAGTTTCTGACAACTTTCCAAAGGCAGACAGTAATAGCCTGGACAGAAGCTGCACCAGTTTTCAACCCAGAGAACTGGGATTCCCATCCCTGTTTCCTTTTCCATACCTTCCTTCATCAACTCATAAGAGGAATTGAGAAGTGCTGAGGATAAAACACAAATTATAAGCAGACAAACTGGTAGTAATGGTGATGTTTGTGGAGCAGGCAGGGAGAAAATTGTGAGTTTTGAATCCTTCCAAAAGTAAACTTCACTCCAAAGAGCATCTTGTAGCTAAGCAGAAAGGAAGTAGAAGCAAGAGATGATGTCATAGCACCAGAGAAGCAGCTCTAAATACTTGGTGATGGGGACCTCGAGTTCAGAGCTTGACATACTTCCAGACTGGGGTCCTATCCACACCCAGCTGGCACCTGCTATTACAATAGACAGAGCCCTGCCTTTGGAGATGCTAGTTTGAGTGTATGTATTATATAGCCTTGTATAATCTTGGGCAGCATCACTTGACTTCTTGAATTCTCAGTTCCATTTCCTTTTAAGTGCAGGTCATACCAACTATCTCCTTTCATGACCAAATTTGTTATGAATGTCATAGAAATAACACAAAGTAAATAAAACAGAAATTTTTCAAAAGAAGACAGAATAATGGCCAAGAAACATATGAAAAAATGCTCAACATCTCTAATCATCAGGGAAATGCGAATCAAAACTGCAGTGAGATATCACTTATCTCCAGTAAGAATGGCCTTTATCAAAAAGTCCCCAAACAATAAATGTTAGTGTGGATGCGGAGAGATAGGAACATTCCTACAGTGCTGGTGGGACTGCAAACTAGTTCAGCCTCTGTGGAAAGCAATATAGAGATAC
>VBSM01001265.1:48961120-48994387 GCA_008086735.1 Cheirogaleus medius
TGGTCACGCTTGAAGCTCTGCCTCGAGGGGGGGGCATGGGCAATATACGTAACTTTAATATTTGTACCTCCATAATATGCTGAAATAAAAAATAAAATAATAAAAAATAAATAAAATAAAATACAATTAAGTGAAAAAAATATTCTTAATTTGTCTAGCAATATAAACAGTTGAGTTACTATACTTAAGAAACAAAACAACCAACTGTGTGGCAAAGGGATTATATATTAGACTGAATTCTGAAGAAAAAATCTACTGTGCCTGAGAATATAGGAAAACCTGACAAGAAGATGAAAAGATATTAAATGCATCCCCATGTTCTTTGTACCATGCAGCACTACAGAGGCTGGTTGAAACCCTAGAGGAATGATCACTGAATAACCAGAGGCCATTCTTTCTTCTTTACTTCATAGAACAAGTTCCTCTTGTAATTCCTCAATCACAAAGGAAGACATGGGTAACAAAACATATTATGATTTTACCTTGAGTGATTCTACAGTAAATTAAAGTCTTTGGTATTTTATACTTAAAATGCTGATCCTTTTTGATAATTATTGCTATTCAAAGAGAAAAAGAGAGGGAAAGGGAAGAAAGGAGGAAGAGAGATATATTGAGAGAGAGAAAAAGAGAGAAATGAGTTAGCCTTATCCAAAAACTGAAATCTTTCTTATTCCTCCAACACCAGGTTCAAAAGCAAGTATTATCCTTTTAAGTTTAATGTTCTAAATCCTTGTCCTTTAAGCTTAAGTACTTTTACATTGATTCACTTTCTAAAGGAGATGGACACTATACTTCTGGATATGATTTAAAAATCTCAAGTTTGCATTTTGGATTTTTTTCTCATTTCACATTAAGGGTAAGAATCTTTGCCAACTGCACACAATTACATCCTTTTGTATTTCACAGTAAAAGAGAAAAGTAGTTGGAAAAAGTTTGTATGACTCATTTTTTTTTTTTTTTGTAATTCCAAAGTTTGGAAAAACTCTCTCTTCTAATTAATTCTTTCTTTTAACATATTTCCACCTCCAGCATCCTGATGATCTTCATCTTCATCTCCAGGTCAGAGTGTGCATTTATAGCAGTCCTACCATGTGTCACATACCGAATAAAGATGATCCCATATAATCCTAAGAAAAAACTTACAATGTAGGTATTTTGCCCTATTTTATAGGTGTGGGAAGCTCAAGATCTAAGAAATCAAGAATTATACTGAAAATCCCACAGGTAGTAAATGACAGTTAGAATTTGAACCCAGGTATTTCTTCCTTTAAAGCTCTCTATACGGCAATACATTCTTTTCACCTGGGAATAAAAATAAGAGAAAGTTATTTATATTCTAGCTAGAGACAGAGCTGGAGAGAAAGTGCTGGGATACAAAAATAAAAACACTTTGCATTCATTTCCCTTAAGGTATTTCATAGTCTAGTAGTGGGGATAGATGCAGATATAGACTGATAATTGCAAAATTCTGTGACAAAACAATTATATCATCTAACATTTATTAAGTGTATCCTACTTATGAAGCACTGTTCTAAGTGCTTACTTGTGTTGATTCATGTTAAATGATCAAGGAGTTCATGAGGGGTATGGTGAATGAAGAAAGGAAGAAGCAGTTCTGTTGAGGGAATCTTTGTCATCGCCTTAAGAGCAGGATCCATAGACCAGGCATTGAAGGATGGGTAGGTTTGGTTGGAAATATTGCAAACAAAGGGAATAACATGTGCAAAGGCAAAAAGATGTGGAAAAGCTTGGGCATACAGTTTTGC
The DNA here is from genome assembly GCA_008086735.1 of Cheirogaleus medius. Taxonomy (NCBI): domain Eukaryota; kingdom Metazoa; phylum Chordata; class Mammalia; order Primates; family Cheirogaleidae; genus Cheirogaleus; species Cheirogaleus medius. The sequence continues at coordinate 48,962,887 of VBSM01001265.1, forward strand.
CCATGTGGAAGCAGCAGGTGAGGCCATGGGATGGATCAGTTTGAACAGATAGGCAGGGCTCAGGTCCAAAGAGACTATGCATGTCACATTGTACTTTGGATTTTATTTTATTAGCAGTGAGAGTCCATTAAAGGTTTTAGATTCATGAATGACATCAGACCTTGGCTCCCTGATCACACCAGCCATAAATGCTGAGGTCATGAGACAGAGCTAAAGGCCACTGTTCTTTCTAGGTCATAGTGCTGAAACCCCAAGACTTGGACCAACCTTTGATTGTACCAGTACAGGGGCTGAAGCTTCCCCAAATCATCCAGCTTACATGACTGAGGGTTATGGTCTATCTCCTAGAGCCTGACGACAGACCAACTAGATCCCTGTGTGCTGCCTCAGATTGTGATGGGCAGCAGAAAATCCACACATTTGCAATTTTTCCTGTCTTCAGAATTTTCCCCAATAAATGGGAGGAAAATCCTGGCATTCACACTTGTTTAGCCTGTCAGGTAAATATTTGTATAAATCACCCTCTAGAAGGCTTAGTGGAGAACCTCTGCTGCAAGGTAGGCATAGCGTCACTTCTACCCAAGTTGGCTTAGGTGTCATTCTCCCGAAAGTAAGGGAATAGAACAAAGGGCTTGTGACAGTCTTTCTTGACCTGTTTCTACAATAGTTCTCTCTTTATTCTGTCTGAAGTATATACATCACTTAATTCAGAGCAAAATTGTTTATCTGGCTACAATTTACTCTTCCCATTTTTCTGACTTCAATCAGCAATCTCTTCAGAGCTTGCAGTCTCAGGCAGATGTGGGATCCTGGTGTCGTGCACAGAAGCGGTTTGATTATAATCACGTTCCTCTAATGATCTCATTCTAACTAGGCAGCAGCTTGATGCCCCTGTTCCCTTCAGAGATCCGCCTTGAGAGCTCAGTTCTAACTTCATGACTGGATGTCTCTCTTTCTATTTTTGCTTTCTTGTTATTCAATAAAGCTATGGTTCCCTAGTTATTTGGCATCTCTACTTATAAAACACCCAGCCCATCAAGGGAGAAAGTGAGTCCTTCATTTCTTTCTTCTAGGAACAATTGGTAAGATAGTTGTTCTCGTCTCCATCCCAATTTGTTACCAAGCCCTCTAAGGCACAGCACTGCCTGTAAGAACCCTTTCTGCAAGCTGCTTTCTTTTCTCTTTGTGCCAGTGACATTGAAAACTTGACTCTTCATTCCTTCTGAAGCCCATCTCGTGTCATTATTCTTCCAGCCTCATTTTCCAAGCCAGTTATGATCCCATTATCTCCGCTAACTTGCTATATTATACATATGTAGATTGTTGAAAATGAAGAGATTATGACCTTAATATTTAATTGCGTTTCATAAAGTGGTATTTTTTTTTTTGGAAATCAATCTCTGAGGTGGTGGCATTTCTCTATGATATACCATTCAATGATGGTCAATGAACTGCAAAACCAAATCTTAGTTGTGATTTTTAGGAAGAAAGGATATTTATGTCTAGGTCCAGATTACTGATATTCATTCAACTGTTTAAAAGGAAAAGTGGAATGTGGGGACCTTAAAAAGTAGCATTACCTCAGAGCTGTAGGACAGTCTGTCTGATGAGAATATAATAGAAGTGAGGGGGAAAAATTCATGGCCCCTCATTCATCAATATAGATGTTCCAGATGCATACCTCAGAATCACATATTTAGGCCATTCATCCCATTCAAACATAGATTGATTTACTCATATAGTCATCCATTCATATATTTAGATCCCCAGTGGTAGGCTAGGCTCTGGAATTTCAGGTTCAATAAGACATAGCCAATCTCTCTACCTTCAAGATCTCAGTGTAATAGAGGTGGCAGAAAAATATGAAAGGGCCACTTTTGGAGAGAACTTATGCCAAGTGAGGAGGCTGTGATCAGAGGAAGAAATAGTCAAGTTAAGTACATCAGTCCCCCTAATCCATGGTTTCTCTTTCCGCTATTTCAGTTACCCATGGTTAACTGTGGTCCGAAAATAGGTGAGTGCAGTACAATAAGATATTTTGAGAGAGAGATCCTATCCACATAACTTTTATTACAGTATATTGTTATAATTGTTCTATTTTACTATTAGTTATTGTTGCTAATCTCTTACTGTGCCTAATTTATAAATTAAACTTTATCGTAGTTATGCATGTATAGGGAAAAGCATACAGTTTGGTATTATCTGCAGCTTCAGACATCCACTGGAAGCCCTGGAACATATACCCTGCAGTTAAAAGGGCTACTGTATTGAAGAATTAGGTGGCTTGAGATAAAGTAGAAATGAATAGAGATATTGCTGATAGATAAAATAGCATTTACAGAAACACGATCAAGGGTTATAATCTGGCTGCCTGCAATTAGACTAGTCCTTCAGAATGGTTCTATTTGGGCTCAGCATAGTGTTCTATATTTGAATTAAGATGCTTTTATACATGCATGGTGTAGTTTCCACTGCTCCCTATTATTTTACATGCTTATGTTACCTGCTTGACCTGTAAATGTATTTCAATTTTTGAACTTTGACATTGAGACAGCAAACAGAATGAAGCATTAAAGGAGCTTCCAATAGCTCAGTATGGACAGAACAAAAGGTGAATGCAGGGAAGGAAGAAAAGAACTGCAGAAGTGCGTGGGAATCTGAATATGAAGAGCTTTGCATACAATGATAAAGAATATGAATTTCATTCAGAAAATTAAAGGAAGCAATTAAAGTAGTTCAAGCAGGAAGTGCCAGGGTTAAATTTGTCTTGTAGACAGATCATGGGCAGCAATGTACTGGGTGGATTGGAGGAGAAAAAAAAATAGAGACAAGGATAAAAGTTATATAGGTATTTATTAAACCAGGGTGGATATTATAAAGGCCTAATAAGTAATAATCAAAATAAAGGAGTGAGATATATTTATTTCAATTTTTCAAGAGGTTGAAAGAATAAATGATTGAATGGGGAATGATTTAAAGGGAAGTATCTTAGATGAAGACTATTTTTCTGCCTTAGATGGCTAGATTCATGGTGGTGCCATTTGTCAAAACAGGAAAAGAAGATTCATTTTCAGGAATTTAAAATCCTTTTCTTTCATCCTCACTCATCATATCCGTGTCTAGAGATGAGTTCTCTGCTTATGTCTATGATCCTGCACTTTAAACAGGTACTGAGAAACAGATCATTGTAACTGGCTCTGTAAGCAAGAAAACATTTTTAAATAGTTTTTTTTTATAGTTCTCTTATATTTCAAGTTCCCAGTCCAGTATGATTTGTTGACCAGAACTTTGTAACTTTCTGTTACACTGATGCATTCCCTTTTAAGTTTCTTTCCCAGAAAGAAACTCAAAAGAAGAAAGAAACTCCTTATAGCCATGAGATAACTATAGAGATTTACACCACCTGTTTTTGTCTGGAGACAACAAGGTAAGTGACACTTCACCACAGAGTGTGCCCAAGGACCCACTGAGCAGCCTGCTCCCTCATTCCACCTGTACACAAGGTTGAAAGAATGGCCAATATTAACCCCTAGCTCATTATACTACTAAAACCCTCACCCTGGGAGGGACTTATCTGCCATATTTTGACTGTGTGATGTAGGTACTAGCATGATCTCCCACTGTGCTTGCATGCCCTGTACTCCACCCCAAACATGTAATGATGCTCACTCCCCTCATTCATTATTCATTTCTCCTCCAGAAAAACCCCTGACTGTTGGTCAGGAAGGCAAATTTGAGGCAGTCCATTTCTCCCACCTCCTAGTTGACATGTTGTCTGCAATAAATCCTCTCTTCCTTGACGATCTCTGTGTCTCAGTGATTGGTTTTCTGTGCAAAAAGCAACAGAGAGAATCCCACTTGAGGATTCACTAACATCATGGCTTAGGGAACAGAGTATTAGGAAAATCCATTTTATACCATTTCTTTACTTAATCTTGTACATGTTATTTTCATTGTGCCTCAAGTATCTCATATGCAAAATGAAGATACTAAAAATTTTCTGCCTAACTCAAGGCTCATTTGAAGATAAAATGTGCTGAAAGAAGTGAATGTAGTTTGGGAAGTAAAAAACATAAGGAAATATCTAAGAGGTTAATTGAGTTTCTTGGCACATTTGTGTCAGAAAAGTAAGCATTGAGCCAGAGAGTATCATAGGGCAGATTAAAAAGCAGTGAGAGTTATAATAAGCTTGCTGTGTCAAAACCAAGAGCAAATAAAACTAAAATAAGCAAAATATAAACTGGTGAGATGGGATGAAACTTTGGAATTCAGGTCAGTCTTCCAAAGGAAAGAGTCTAAAAAGTCAGGGAAGATAACTCTGAGGAAGGAGGGCAGGTTGGTTCCACAGTTCTTTCTCTGGAGACATCCAGGCTGAGAGGTTCACTATGACAGTCCAGCTGCTGGCTCTATAAATCCTCCACACGTAGGATGTAATGTTGATGAGGAAGCTGGTGAGCCACACGGGGTAGCTGGGGCTATGCTCGACCCTGTGTATCTCTCAGAGATGTTCCCTCCTTTGGAGTTGGAAGTTCATTTGTGGATGCTGAGAATCCAAATGTGATAGTGATACCTACATCTAATTCTTCTGCAATCTTCTTCTCAAGCAAATGTTACTGGATTCCCAAAGCAGATCTTACAGAGGTTGCTTCAACATAGATGGTTAAATTAATTAGGATATGGATTCGGAGGCTATAAAAAAAAGACTCCCTAAATACAGTAGAATAAACAAAAGAGAAGTTTTTTTTCTTTCTCCTTTACAATTATTGGCAGGTGGTCTGGGGCTGTGTTGGTGGCTTGACAGGGTGAGAACTCAAGCTCCTTTAATCTCAAGGCTCCATCATTGTCTTATCCAAGTATTTGAAATTGGCTGAACATCACATCTTCTAGGAGTATATCTTGGCCAGCAGAAAAGAGAAAAGAGGAGGAGGAAGCATATTCCTTGCTCTTTAAGGACATAATCTGGAAGTTTCATATATTACTTGTTCAATTAGACAAAGCTTAATCATATATCCACATCTAGCTTCAAAAAGACTGAGGACTGTGGTCTTTAGCTGGTGATCCATGTGCCCAGCTAAACTTGGGAGTTACAGAAGCAGAAGAGCTGATTGGACACTGCGGGGTAGTTACCAGTCTCTGCCATAGTGGTAAAAACAATTGAGATCGGAATGTTAGTAATAAAGATCACCTCAGAATTGGTTTTTATGGATATCTATAAAATCTTCAATCTAAAGAGACAATGTGAAATATTAGTTGGATGAAAAATTTAATTACAGTTCCTACTGTGTTTTCTTTTTATCAAAGGATAATTCATATACAGTATAATGTACAAGTCATAAATGCTAAAATTAATGAGTATTTTGACAAATACATATACTCATCTAACCCATGGCCTATTTAAACAGTATTTTTATCACCCTCAAACATTTCTCCATGCCTGTTTTCAGTTAATCCCCCAAACTCAGGCAACCACTGTTTTGAATAGTTGTACCTATTCTAGAGCTTCATGGTAATGAAATCAGACAGCATATACTATTTTACTTCTTTCACTCAGAAAAATGAGTTTTAAGATTCAGCTCTGTTGTTGTGAATAGTATTCCAGTATACAAGTTTACTACAGCTTGTCTATTCTCTTATTGATGAATATTTTGGTGGTTTATCAATTTGGACTGCTATGAATAAAGTGATGATGAATATGTATTATTTACTGGACATTTATTTTTATTTCTCCTGGATCAATACCTAGACGTGGAATTACTGTGTCATGGGGTTTATGTATGCTCCCAAGAAATTGCCAGTTTTTCTACCAGCAATTTATGAGAGTTTCACTTGCTCTAAGTCCTCACCAATGTATGCTGTTGGCAGAATTTTCAATAGAAGGTATTCTAATAGGCCTGTTAGGTTTTGAAGAAGGAAAAAATAAAATTTTGTCTCTGGCTCAAATATTATCATGTTTTTCAACAACTTCATAGGGTAAAAAATATGTATAACAAGTTTTGAAACATAAAATCTTATTCAGAAAAATGATCCTGTGACAAATATTTTATTTTAATACAATGGACTCTTTACAAGGCTTTATAGTGTAATGGAATGCTTGGAGTCAAAAGATCAGGATCTCGCCAACTTTTTCATCTACAAAGAGAAAATAGCAATAGACTTTTCAAGGCTTTTGTGATATCTAAATAAGGTAATGTGCCTAATATTAGCACGGTACCTAACACAGAGTACATGTACAGTACATTTAAATAGAATCTAAGATGAGGTAGTCATTCAAATAATCATGGTCATGACCATAATCATTACCATCATCATCATTAACATCACCATTATTATCTTTATAATCATATCACTAACTTTAACTGAAATCATACCACATACTTCAGTAACTGTTGAGCACTTGTATATTTTAATTAAATTATCAAAACAGGCTTTAACTTTATCATTCATATTTAAAATTTTCATGCAATTTCTGACCCTTTTATTCGAAGGTTCTAGCTTGCACCAAGGAATGCTTGCTGCTCTGTGCCCTTTGTTGGATACAGGAGCTATTGTATCAGGAGCTTGGGCAAACACAGAGGCGTCACTGACTGGAACTCATGGGCAGAAAGCCAGCATGGCACAGGAGAACCATTTCCTTGGCACCTGGTGGAGAGGGGACCCTTCCCTGGTGCATAGCTCCGTGGTGTCTTCAGTTGTGGCTCGTACCAAACGTGTTTTCTGTAGTATTCTAAGGGAATTAGGGACTGGTGCATCTGCTCACTCTCTGGCTACCGTTTCAATCTAGTCTGTTCCAAGGGACACCATAAGTGTTTGTTCAAACACATTTCATGCACCATATAATAGCTGATGAGCTTGGACTCAGAAAAGGTGCATGATTTGACCAAGGTTGTAAAGTTAGCAAGCTGAAGAAACAAAATTCTAATCCAAGCTATGTGGCTCAAAGTTTCTATTCTAACTTGCTATGATATATGAACTCCTTAAGTGAAGTTTTATTTATCATTTATTTTCAAACCTAACTGGGACTCCATGTTTCTTTTTAGTATACAATTTCCATGCTATATGTCTGAGGAGGCCAAATGAGAAATCAAATATGTGTCATAAATTTGTACGTGCAGTGACATGACAACAGAAAATGATAACATCAATCCAGTGGTGACCATTTGGGTATGTAAGTAATTTCAAAACAAATCTCTGAAACACAATTTTGTCTCAAAGATTGGAGAGAACAAAAATCCAAGTAGAATTACACTTGTCCCACTTATTGGCTATTCAACTTGAGATATGTTACCTAGCCTTTTTAAGACTAAGTTTCTTTATATGCAAAATAAAGATATTGGGCTGGAAGAAGTTCAAGAGATCTATTGCACAACATAGTGACTATAGTTAATAACGGTGTATTGTATTCTTGAAAATTGCTAAGGGAGTAGATTTTATGTGTTCTCACCATAAAAAAAAAAGATATGTATGTGAGGAAATGCATATGTTAATTTGTTCAATTTATCCATACAATGTATGCATATTTCAAAACAACATCTTGTACATGATAAATATATACAATTTTTATTTGTCAATTAAAAAAGATATTGGGACTTCTTCATAGGTTTATTTGAGGTTGTAACATAACTTATGTTGTCATATTTTGTTGATACTAAGAAATGATTGATTATAAGTACCATGGATTATTTTATTTTCAATTAAGAAAAATATCAATTAATTGCAATTATAAATATCAATGATAAATTATAAATATTAATTGCAATTATAAGACACATCAGAATTTCAGAGATGTTAAAGTATAGAAAATGTGTTTCTTAAACATCAATAAAATGCTGAGTGCCTGCCACCCAGGCTCCCACTAAATGATTATCTACCATTGGGATTGTTGCTATTATCACTATTACAATCACCATGAAAACCCATAAAACTGACACAAAGAAGAGTTCTTAGGATAAGATTCTTCAAAACATGATAGAAAAAATGATTCCCTGAGGCATCCAGGTGCTTACAACTCTATCCATTGCTATCTGAATCATGGTGACACAAGGACCTCACACATTTGCCAACTATGATATCTGCTTTATTTTATTTTTCATTGTGTCAGCATTAAACCATTATTGGTGATAGGATTTTCCAGAGGGAATACTGAAAAGGACAGGAGAGAACATATACTGATAGAAATAAAACCAAGTCTCTTTTGGTTATATATCTTGAGCAACACAAGTGTCACATTTGAAATTAAGGCACATGCCTCCATTATTATCCATAGATATGGAGAAAGAGAACCCTGAGATAGAACAAGAATCTCTTTCTTTTTAAAGGTAAAGTACTGATGATATGTAGATATTACATATTCTATAAGGAAAAGATCTTATCAGGAAAAATATTTGGGTTCAAATGTGGAGATTCAGTATTTTCTAGCCTGTGATCTTAAGCAAGTTACCCATCTTCTCTGGGCTTCAGTGTCTTTAGCTGTAACAGGGCATAGAGTTGCCTTTTAGAGTTGTTTAAATGGCCTTCCCATGTGCAGTTCCTTCTATTCTCTTTTGTCCCTCCTGGTAAGCTCTACTTTATATTTCAGTGCGAGTATCTCTTCCAGAGGAAATTATAGTAAGGCCCCAAGTAATTCCTATTTTTATTTTTTATTTTTTTTGGGGGGGGACCTTATAATTTTAATTTTAAGAATTGCTTTTAAAAATATGTTTAACATTTATCTCCTCCACTAGATCATGGGCTCTGTGATGTTAGAAATTACGTATATCATTGTTTTGTCCCAAGCCCCTACCACAGCACCTGGCACACTGTAGGTGCTCCATCGTTTTCTCAAATGAATGAATGAATAAATAGGTACAGGAAAAAATGAGGTAAAATGTCTAGGTCAACTCCTGGCTGGCACTGAACAAGCCCTCAAATGGTAGCTATCGTAATTTCTCCAATAGCTCGATGCCATTTTTATGAAAACCTTTGGAAATTCTATTTTATCTTCTTCCTGGGTTGCTGCGTTATAATCATTTTAGCTGCAGTAAGCCTGCTTATCCGGGACCTGGCTTTATTTTCAGGAATCGCTTGGACCCACATGGCTGAAAGAAGATTTCTGAGCATGTTTACCATTGCATGGTGGGCTGCCACAATCTATATCCATTTGACTGGACCTTAGTGGAGATTTGTTTCTTTAGAAATTAAGGCATTTCCTCCTCCTGTGAGTGAGAACGAATCAACAATTGCTATAGAAGTGCCAACACCTACCGATGCCTTCCAATTATCCATGGAGCCCTGGTGACAGGAAAGAGCAGTGTTTGCTTCAGGAGTTGCCTGGGGGGAAAGCACAGCCATTTTCAAATGCCACGGAAAAAGTGGATTGGAAAGAATAAATGAGAGCGCCTGAATGGAACCACAGTCAGGCAGAGTGCTTTCATCATGATAATCTGCCAGGCCCAGGCCATCATTCTTAGGGTGCAAAGAGGCCTATTTCCACATGGCAAAAGATATATAGAATGAGCTGGTGAAACACATTTAGAGATTTCTGAAAAATAACGCAGCTTGTTTACATATATATGGACTGAGCATGCAGAGACCATTGACCAAAGCTGTGGCACCATCTGGTTTTGATCTGACAATGGAATTTTTTCTAGTCTACCTAGATTCTGAAGTCAGACTGTGTGGGTTTGAATCCCAGTCCCATCACTTATTAGGTGTGTAGATGCCAAGTGCATCACCAAAGTTATTTGAATGGTTATTATAACCACTTAGTGCAACACCACTTTAAGTGAGATTTCACAGGTATAATGCTCAGTAAAGAATATTAACCCAGTTATATATCTGGTTGGAAAGTTCATATTTTTTCCACTGTACAATGATATTCACTCAGAGAGTACTATTAACTGCAGTGTGCGTAAGTGCCACCCATCACAAGCAAAATGGCATGAGATATTTGTGACAGAGCTTTTACCACTTAAATCCATAGTGTTTGGATTCTCAGAATGAGTGACTGGGAACTCCAAGACCAGACCTTAATAAATAACCTTTATTTCTCAAGTGCCTATCACAGGGGATGGTAAATAATGGGGACTCAGTACATGTTATTGTAATGATATTGATAGAGAAGGAAATGAAAAGTCAGAAAGAGGAACAGTCTAGTCTGGGTGAGAAAATGGCTGCTGATCTTGAATGTCCCTAGCTGCTTCTATTGCTTTTTAGATATGTTTTCTAAGTCACTAAGTACTTTGCTTTATTTATGAAAGAATTGTCATGTGATTGATAGTGCACGCAAAAAGACTATTGTTTCTGTTAGGTCAGTATATTTCTCTTAAAGCAACTTCAAAGACTGGCAACCTCATCACATTTACCGAGGTCCATTCTAAGCTTATTGTTAAGTGAAACCTGAGAACTTTTTGACTGAAACTCCAACATCCTATACACAAATAATTGATTTCTTTGAACTAAAACTCAAGACTTGACAATTACTTCTGTTGGGCTAGTCATGGAGAAGTGGTTTCTTTGAAAGAGAGACAGTTTCAGGAATTGTTTAGATGATGGAAGTGGGTAGGTTGAACTTAAATGCAGGTAGAACGGGTATGTCCTAGGATGGCTGAAGAGATTGATAAGCATCTGTAGGTCCAGAAGATTGGCCTGGCAGAAGAAAGGCAATTACAGCAGATGGTGAGGTGCTTAGAGACAATGTGTGCTGCAATGAAAAATGGCTGCAAATCAGGTAGGGCTGAGAAGAAGTGAGCTTTGGAGGAACTTGGAGTTTCTCATCTTTTCCATCTCCTCCTCCTCAAGATTTCCTGTACTCTCAGGTACCAAACAGTGGCTAAAGCAATAGCTTTTTTTGTACCCAGTAAATTGGAACTTCTACCTCCATCAGTGAAAGTAAGGATAAACATACCTTGAACAGCACAAGCTTGATTCAAGGGCTATATTTTGTCTATATGTCCCATATATTGAGGATGATTCATAATTACAGTGGAGGCTAGAAATAGGAATCCCATTGTGTCACTGCAGAGTATTCGAACATTCAATTATTGCCTTTGCATACTACGCCTAATGAGTCTCAGCAGTTAGTAGCTAATATAAAAAGCATAAAGCCACTTGTTACATTTTTAAAATATTCCATTTCTGGCTGCTTTTGTGGTTTTTCTACTCGGAAAGCCAAGATTTACCCTTACCGCCCTTTCATTCCCTTTCTTTTATCCATTCTAAAGAACTAATCTTATTAGTACACTGACATCATTACTGCCTGAATTTATTTCTGGAGGGAGTTTAACAAAGTATTTGTTTCATAGCCTTAAGGTTTGGGTAGAGACATTGTGATAAGTGGATTAAAGGTAGATGCCCAACTTAAAATGTATTTAAAAGAATGATTATTGAGCCCATCTGGCTTTGCCTATCATAAGTAGAAGTTATTCTTGCTTTCAATTGCTTAGAATATTATTGCTGAAAAATTATAATAAAAACAAAGCACTTAGTGATTTCAGAAAGATTAAACGAAATGGAGTTCCTAGCAAGCTGCCATTAACAGATCTCTTGAGAACAAAATACCTTTATTAAAGCTACTCTGAACAACACAAAGGATAGGAGTATCTGGATCTCCTCAATCACTGGCCTCTGAAGCAGGGGCTGGGGAGGAGGATATTGGCATACTCACAGACTGAGACCTTCCAGGGGCCATGCAGGGCTTGGCACTGTTTGCCTATAGGGTTGTCCTCAGGGATTATAGAATTGCCTCATCTTCCTCAAGGAGACTAAGATCCTCATCTCAAAGGTAATTAAAGTATACAGGATAACATCTTGGAAGCCATAGCTTACTCTTTCAACAAAGATGCCAGTTTGTGTAGTATTCTCTCTTCTTTCCCTAATTCCTCTATCTTCTAGGACTCCTGTACGACCATAGCAACCCATTCCAAATGATCTGTCATTCAGAATGGGTTTTCAGCTCTGCTATACTGTAACTTAGTCTCTTAGTCCCAGTGGGATTAAATCTTAGGAGGCTGAAAACTGGCCTAGTCAACATCACTGGGCAGATCTGTACTTTTGATGGAGAAAGTAGGTTTGCACTTTATATTGTCTCATCCAGAAGTGTGAGTAGAGAGACATATAACATCCACAGAGCTATGTGGCTGAATCCTGGGATATCTGCAATGTTGCAGCTAAATCCTGCAATCAGAATTCAGCAAATTCTGGAAGGAGTTTAGGTATCAGGATGAACACATCTTGACCTTGTACTTGGAGAGGGTCTGTTTGTGGGAGGCCATCCTGAGAGACTGAAGTGCCACCTGAAAGCATTGAAAGGTCTGGAGAGGGGCAGGTAACGTTTTACTTACACAGGAGCATAACGCTTAGCCTCTATCAACACTCTGCCTCTATCAACAAGATTTTGAACAATGATGTGTTCATCATTGGAACACATTCTTTTCATTTGTAGAGCCATAGCTATAGAAAGAAAAGCTAAAGAGTAAAATCCATAAATTGCAAACAAAGGAAGAGTAGTACATATGAATAGGGAAAAATTCTTCTCCATGACACCTGGGATTAGGAATAAATTTATATCTATCCAAAGAAATTTAGGTCAGACTTGAGAAAACAAATTCCTGGAATGATTATGTGATACTAGAAAATTTCAGAGGTTATAGAATTTCTGGTGAAATTTCCAGCCACTTCTATTTATGCTCCTGATATTTTTTTTTCCTTGAACTTTCTTTGGAGGCTATTTGAACTAGAAAACTGATTTGTTTTATTTTGTTTTTATGCCTGAGGATCTAGACTTTGGTCAAGCAATAAGGACTCAGATTAGTTTATTTTTGGATTTTACAAGGAATTAGAAAGACATTTTTATTTTTATTCTTGTTAAAATCTCTTCATGGTCTCATTGAACCTATTGTCTCTGCCTAAGCAAGTTAAGTATAGTGAATTTTAGTAAAATTGTTCTTGATGCCAGATTCTGTAGTGGCTTGCTTTTCACTCTAGTCAACTGAAGAGTCACAAGTGGGCCTGGTGACATACTAATGCCTGGTCACAGTGAGATTGGATAGCAAGATTAGAAAGATAAAGGCAGACTCTGTTGTAAAAGTAAGCATAATTTTTTAAATTTAATATGACCATTTATGGGAAGAGGTAATGCTCAAATGAGAGAAGAATGTTCAAGGTGAGGGAACATGGATAACAATAAGTTTCAGAGTCTAGTCCTACAAATAAAACTTTATTACCCACTAACCTGAGGACAACTAGTAGGAGGTGTTTTTTTTCAATAAGTTCTTCATTAGTTTGCTTTTCTGTTTCAAAATGAGAATTAAATGTTAAGAAACCAACATGGAAAATTGCCTGGTATTCTTGGGTGCATGCCTCTATGGTGAAATTCATTGAGTGCACTTTGAGTATAATTTGGGCACATTTCACTCTCAACATTAAAATTCTCAACTTATAGCTGAATACCAAAAATGAGACAATTTAGCATGTTTTATATTCCTCAACTTTTCAATTTTTAAGCTTAAAAAAAAAAAAGTCCTGCTCCTTTGTCCTGTGAGAGCTTCATCATTAAGATAGCTGCTGATATAAATTTAAGAGCCATGAATCAAGATGACTTGTTAGAAAATCATTAATTCTCTCTTTATGGGGCAAATTTTCATTAGGTCAAATGCACAGCCAACACCTTTTCTCAGTTTATTTCCTAAGGTTATATCTGAGAGATGTTGTGTCAGTCTGACCTGATTCATTAAATTAATTCACAGGAGCAATTTCTTGAGGTATTGGCTTTACGCCTGATCCCTGAAGGGCCTGTGGAATCACTGGGCTACTAAGGCTATCATGAAGTCATATTCAAGATCAGGCTGCAGAAGAGGAGGTACTGGGTTTCACTTCTTGTTTCTAGGAGGCCTTTCTGCCATCCTTCCTTCTTTCCTTTCTTTCTTCCTTCTTTCCTTTCTTCCTTCTTTCCACTTAGAGAAAGGCAGATAAATGAACACTAGCTAAATAATTTTTATTAAGAAGATCTAGAATGAGTCCAGTTGCTGTTTATCTTATGGCTCCTGGTAACTTCTGGAATAAAAGGAGGGAGAAGTGGAAGCTAAACACAGAGACTGACCTGGCAGAAATTGATTCCTTTTTCCCTTCCTCCTTCATTCTGGACATATCTATCTTCTTGACTCTGCCCATATCTGATATCTTTTCTGAACATGGGTGGAGAAAATGCTGGGAGATTCTGGTTCTCAAAACCTTTTACTCCGTATCAGACTTCATCCCTGTGGCTCATGCCCATTATCTGACACCAGAACACTTGACAATTTTCCTAACAAGGCCAGTCTGAGAGCTTCATCTTTGGTATCTCCAATGCACAGGCAATCTTGTATGAAACATTCATCCCACTGGATTGCAGTATCTTGATTACATTGCTTTCTTTCCTGGTATTGTGGGCTACTTGGAGAAAAAGAATGTCTTATTCATATTTGTAACCCCAGGAAGTAGCAAAGTATCTAAACATAGGAGGTTATTAGTAATTTCAAGTGAATATTGAATGCCTGGATAATTGCATGGGTGGATGGATGGATGGATGGATGGATGGATATCTGAGTTCTCACCTCTTATTTCTCAGAAACTTAACAGTTCTCTGTTTGGGACCGTCCCTGGGTCAGAATGGCCGAGACCCAAAGTCAGCAGAATGGGAGCACATTGCTTGTTTCTAGAGTGAGCAGGACATGACTTGTTGATTAGTGTAAGAACTGTTCCTCTGGGCAAACAGCCAGGAGTCTGTGGTCTTGCAAACAAGTCCAGGTGCACAATAATAGCCCCGGGAATGTTTGCACGTAAACAAGAGTTGCCTAGCCCCACAACAATGGAGGTCTGGAGGCCACGAGAAAAACATGTTGTTCCCATGAATGCTGCTTGGCCCCGTAAGATGGCTGGTTAGCCAGAGACGGGTAAGATTCCTCAGGGAGGAACAACCTAAGACAAGCACAGCTGCTGGGGGGCCAGCAAAGAGGAACTGGGGCATAGAAACTACCCCTCCCCTGTGGCTGCCTTGTTTCCCGTGCATATCTCGGTCTGTAATTTGGGCCTGGTGCTTTAAGTGTTGCAAACTGCCAAGGACCTATAGTTTTGCATGTGAGCCAAACTATTGTCTGTTATCCTGCAAATGGTATCAGACATTAAAGTGCATCTCTTGTGCTATGTCTAGAGGAACAGTTCTTACACTGATAAACAAGTCACGTCCTGCTAACTCTGAGAACAAGCAATGTGCTTCCATTCTGCTGACTTTGGGTCTCAGCCATTCTGACCAGGTCCCCGACAGTTCTCCTCTGAAAAAATGAAGGTTTGATGAATATCGCTAAGTATTTTCCTAACATTCTGGGAATCTATGATTCATTGGTTAGGATTTCTGCTTCAAAGCATGCCTCTAGGTTCTGGTCTTTTAATTGTTTTCTCCCAGAGTTCCTGATCCCTATTGCCCTATTGTCTGAATCCTATTCTGTCTGTTGCGTTTTCCTGATCATTCCTGCCTTTGCTGGCTTGTCTGGGCTTGGACCTTATCTATTTAAGTCGCATTGCCTCTGCTCTTCCCTATCCTTATGCCATAAAAGTCAGTGAATGCCATCATTCTATGAAATATTGCACTAGACCTGATTAATAATTCAATATTTCACAAAGGCCCCAAGGTCCATGCTATGGCAAGGCATGGCCATAATACTTCTATCCATCCATTTACCCTCTTAGCCATCTTTTTCATGTCATTTTTTGAGCAGATATTATGTTCCAGTTATGCTATAGGTATTTGTAGGCTTAGAATAAGTCAAGATTAAATGGAGTGCCTGATCTCAAGAAGCTTAGCATCTATTAGAAATAGGCATGTAAATTAGTAAGTGTAATAAAGTGTTATAATTTGCGTGTTAAGGTAGAAATCTATACAGAGTATGGTGAGTGATCAGAAGAGAACATAGTCAGTATTGCCTAAAGGAGAAGGCAGGAAAACTTGAGCTGAGTTAATGAGTAACTGCAAGTAGATTAATATGGTTGGAGGTTAGAACACTAGAGAAAGGAAACGAGCTGAGGCTGCTACTGGGCTCACATCATAGCTCAACCTTTCCTCTGCGCACACCTATTTCCTTCTTGCTTCAACAGGTATTGACCTCAAAGCCATTCCTTAATTAACACCCTGTATGTTTAATTCCACCTCAGAGTCTGCTTTACTGAGAAGACAATCTTCCACCTAAGGAGGCTTTCTGTAGGTAATGAAGAGAAATGAAACAGGTGAGTAACATGATGACAATTGTGCTTTAGGCAGATCAATTTAATAACAATTTGGAGATAATATTTAATAGATCAGTAATTAGGCTATTGTCAGAGCATGCACAAGAGTCGATAAGGGCCTGAAGTTAGAAAGAAAGAACAAGAATAGAGATGGGGGGATAGAAGAGGTGCTACAGATACAGAATAGGGAGAAACAAGTCAGGGACGTAATATGGAGAAAGAGAGAAAATAAGTTGAAAAAGAGCTGTGCTCACTGAGCTAAAGAACTGAGGAAGAACAGGTTTTTATTGGGTGGGGGAGGTACACAGGAGAGATGGAGTCCGCACTGGCCATGCTGAGGGTGTCTGTAGGGTAGCTTTATAAAGATGGCCAGGACACACAGGATGGCTCTGGATTTCCGGCAGTGTAGGCTAGGCTGGGAAAAGGGAACATGGCCATTATCATCCTATGTGTGAAGGCAAATGGAAGGAATGAGATGAGTTCACTCAGGGAGAGTAGTCTTCTGAGAGAGGGCTATGGAAAGAATGCTGGAGAACACCAACACTTAAGGCACCCTGAGGGCCATTCTGACTATATTGCTAGGCTGGCTAAAGGGAAGCCATTTTGCCTCCAGTAAGCTTTTGGCTTGTTCTGTCTTCAAAGTTTAGAATTAATCTGCTGCTTGCTTACACAGCTGCTGGGCACAGGATTAGAAAATGATCTTGAGAAAAAACAGATCAAGAATCTGGAATAGGTCAACCACATACTGCCAACGACAAGATCCACCAGATGACCTATTGTTTGCTGATAACCATCAAGCAAGTCACGATGACCTGCACAAAGCTTGCTTTCTGCTATGTACCTCCTTTATTCCACCCTTTATAAGTTATTCGGTAAGCAAAGAAAGATGAAACAGTCTCTGAGACACTTGTCTGCCATCTCGTCAGGCTGGCAGCACTCAAATAAATCACCTTCCCTTCACCAACACTCGCCTCTTGTGTTTGGTTCACAGGTGGCGGGGAGCCGAACTTGTGTTTGGCAACAACACTAGCAGAAGAGGAGCCAAGGAAAGGGACTGAGGAAGAATCCTCAGGATGTAGATGGGGAAGGAGGACAGACACTTGTGAAGGAAAGATAGGCAACTGTGTTAGTGACCAATAAGGACTGAAAGGTTACTTGGATTTGACATATGATGACCAACCATCCATTGATCATCTATCATGTTCCAGACAGTCTGTGAGTTATAAGATATTTAAGAAAGAATAATGCTAAGTCCTGTCATATAGTAACTGCAGACCACTATAGGATAAATACAAATGAGAAACTTCTGGGCAGTGTGATAAGAGCTTTGATTAGGGTAACATACACAATGCTGAGGAAAAATCTGAGTTTGGGGGGTAGTTGCTGAGCTAATGCAGTCTTTTTGGAGCAACTAATAATGAAAAAGACCTTGGGAAGATAATTGGCTTCACCAGGAGAAAAGTAGAGAAGCATTCAGAGAAAGATCAGAGGTATGAAATCAATGACTAATTATTTCTCTAATGCCCAAAAATGTGCTGTGAAAGAATGTCATTGAGTATTTAAAACACATTCTAACGTTTCAACAAGCTAGACACAGCTGTCTGCAGCTTCTTTTCATTCTCCTCTGCAGTATAACCTTCAGTACCATTTTTTATGTAATCAAATCACACAAGTCACATCTCACTCAAGAGAGAGGTCTAAAGAGTAAAGGATTCTTCAAAGTTTATCGGCTGAAGCTGCTCCTGGCTCTAGGGCCTATTAATAAAATTGTATTTCTAACAAATGTAGCCTTTAGTTTTCTACAGCCCAGGGACTAGAATTTTGAGCTTGGAAAATAATGCTCTTTCCCAAATTTTATTTTCGATGCTATTTTCTCACTTGCTTTAAAAAAATAAAGAAGGCTTTTCTTTCTGATTTTACAGTTATGCTTTTTGGCATACATATAGGTGTTGCCAAAATCTGGGCCACTTGTCCACAAGGCCTAAGAAGAAAGAGGACAAGAGGTTTGAGGAGGAAGGAAAGAGAGTTTACTTTGCCCACAAAGGAGGAAATACAGTAGACCTTCTCATCTCAAAATCCCAAATTTCCTGAAGGTAGGCAGAAATACAGAGCTTTTAAAGGGAGAGTTCCAGGCTTCAGGCAATTACTGTAGTTAACTTTTCTAATGATTCCATCTCCGCTAAAAACAAAGCCCTGAACTCTGCCAGCCGCCCACCTGCGGGGCTGGTGCCACCTGGGAGTTTTAACAAAAGACTTAACCTGCCTCAGGGATGCAGGCCAGGCTGCAGTTCCCAAAGGAGTGGGGCAAGTTTTCCAGGCCATTCCCTCTGTTACATATTTCACACTCTCAATATTTCTTTTCCATATCTATGGGAGGAGTGGTAACTACTGCGTTACATAGGGAAGAAAATAAAAACCATCTTCAGTCCCAGTGCCCAGAGATGACCATTTTTAATAATTTGAAGAATTTCTTCCACTATTTATTCTATGTATCTGTTCCTTCATATTGAACTTGTATTTAGTTTTGTGTCTTGCTTTTTTCAATATAAATATTCTTCTCTGATATTGTAGGGGGTGAGGAGAAACTTCCCCTTTTCCCCAGAAGTTTTACTGAGAGATCAACTCACATTAAGGCAGATTAATAAGAGAAACAGATTTATTTATTGTGCACATGGGGAGAATCAGAGTGATTACCCAATATTGCAATGGGGTCCAGAAATTTATATACCCTCATTTTAGAGGGGAAGAGGAGATGAGAAATATAGATAATTATGTTTAGGGGTAATAAATTGTTACTAGGAGGGATGAATAGATATTTGGGAGAATAAATGGATGGGGGAAGCAGATTGACTTGCAAATAAGTCTCTTTGGAAATTAAATCAACCTGAGAGACAGGTATTATATCTAAAATGACTCTGGACAGGTCTGGTTGCATTCTTATCTTCTTTCCTGTAATATATTGAGATAACAGGGAGGGGAAGGAAAGTTCATTGTTCTTGATGGATCTGTCTGGTTTTATGCAGATAGAGGGAAAGTACCTCCAAGGCCTGTTGATCTCTAAGGGCCTTTATTCTAAATACGCTTTATGCCGAGGAGCGGTATTTTGGGGTGAAATATCCTGAGATCCTTCAATATTATCTTCTGACTTCTGAATGATTAACTTGAGGTTTCCCTTAAGTGATGTCTCTACATAGTGTATAGCCCTGTATTTCATCTGTCACCAATCATACTCTTATAAACCTTTTCTGAATGCCCCTCTTTCCAGTAGGATCAAAGGTTGCCACTTAGTGTCCTTCCCTATATTTTTCACTGGCTCTTTCCAAAGGACCTATATATACGTTTGTTGGTGAGGTTCTCCAGAGCAAGAGCTGTATTTTTTTAATCCTTTTTTTTTTTTTTGAAACAGAGTCTCACTTTGTTGCCCAGGCTAGAGTGCCGTGGTGTCAGCCTAGCTCACAGCAACCTCAAACTCCTGGGCTCAAGAGATCCTCCTGCCTCAGCCTCTGGAGTTGCTGGGACTACAGGCATGCGCCACCATGCCCAGCTAATTTTTTCTATATATTTTTAGTTGGCCAATTAATTTTCTTCTATTTTTAGTAAAGACGGTGTCTTGCTCTTGCTCGGGCTGGTTTCAAACTCCTGACCTTGAGCGATCCTCCCACCTCTGCCTCCCAGAGTGCTAGGATTACAGGCATGAGCCACTGTGCACGGCCCTTAATCCATTTTTGTTTCCTGACATATAAGAGACTTTTATTTTATATCTGTTGACTTAATAATAACTCTAATGAAATCAAATTAAGTAGCATTTTCAGAAGGCCAGGTGGCAACCATTGTGCCAAGGATTTTATCTGTTTTATTGTTAATCTGTATCACAGTTTTCAGTTTTACAGGTGAACATTATTATCCCATTTGTCAGATTAGGACCTAATGTTTAATATAATTGACTCTAAGTTATGAATTAAAAATCTTAATTAAGGACAGTAAACTGAAATACTAAGGCCCTAGACCCACTCCTTCCACCTAGTCATAAATTCAATGCCAGTCTCCATGGAGGCTGAAAATTTTGATAAGAAATTGAGGTTGTCTCTAAAACAATAGGCCAGAAAAGATAAGAAAGAAACATTTATAAGGTAATGAATCAAGGAGGGGAGGAGAGAGAGCTTTCTGCTATGTGAGGAGGACTATTTTATGACCGACATTGTTTAGAATTACCAGCATATAGTCTTTAGTTGGTTTTATTATTTGTAAAATTTCCTGTAGGCAATACATTCACTGATTACTTGCACCAGCACAGACGGCTCCAGCCCATCACATGCCTTAGTATGTTTTGCATATATAAAAGTATTATTGATTATAATAGATTGTATTTGGCAAGTATCAAATGAGTACAGTGAAAGTGGAAAATGTAAGGTTTTTCGGCGGCGGCGATAGGAAAAGACAGACAGAGAGAGAAAGAGTGGGGGCCAAACCACGTGGCTTTATTATACACTCCTGGACGAGGTTCTGGGGCCCCAAGAGAGGGGGGCCCCAGAAGTCGCCTCTGTTTGGAAGGGCTGAGGCCTTTTATACCCTAGAGACTCTTGGCGGAAGAGCTGGGGATTTTTCATTGTGATTGATGGGTGGTCACTGAGAATAGGAGGGGCTGGAGGTATTTGTGGAATCCAGGAGCCAAACCATTCTTATCCTTATCCGGGTGGACATCTGGGTGTGGTTTCTCTCAGCGGGGGCCTGGCAGTTTTGTCCTTGGAGGGTCTGGTCTTGTGAGCCTTTTCTTTTTTGACCTAGGGAGGGGAGGGGGCCCGCCACCAGCCTTACAGAAAACATCCCATATTTTAATCAAACATCACAATTTACTCCTTTCATTCCATTATTTGAACATTGTATGTTTGGGTTAAAGATAATAAAAAGAAAAGGCTTGTGCTGCGTAGGGGTGAGGGGAAACTTGCCCTTTCCTGTGAAAGTTCACTGAAAGATCAACTCACAATTAAGGCAGATTCGTAAGAGAAAGGTTTATTTACCATGTGCAAGGGGAGAATCACAGACTGATTACCCAATACCCAGTGAAGTTCAGATGTTCTTATACCTGTCTTTTTACCTGTCATTTGGAGATGAGGATTGCAGGTAATTTTGTTTAGGGGAGACAAATGGTGCTAGGGAGGAGAAATGGATGGGGGAAACAGATTGACTTGTAAAAGATACTCTTTGCAAATTAAGTTATCCTGAGGGACAGGTATTATATTTAAATGACATGGGCCAGGTCTGGTTGCATTCTTCATCGTTTTTGTTTTTTTTCCTGCCACATGCTGAGATAACAGGGAGAGGTGGTGAAGTCAATTGCCCCTTTGATTTTGATTGGTCAGTCTGGTTTGGTTTATGCAGATAGAGGGAAAGCTCCTTCCAATGCTTTTTGATCTCCAACAGCCTTTAATTCAAAATATTCTTTGTACCAAGGAATCATATTTTTGGGGTGAAATTTCCTGAGCTCCTTCAGCTGCAATGAGGGCACAGCAGTAGGCAATTCAAAGATTAATTTAGGATAGTGACTTTTTCAATCAGATATCCAGAAACATCCACACATCCTGGGGCTGTGACCCAATTGTCTCTCAGCTGTGTCCTCTCAGGGGCATTCAGGGCTCTTCAGTGACATGTCATTATATGTTTGCATCCTTGTCCTCAAACACCCGAACACACTTACTTTTTGGTAATAATATGAATAATAGACTTAATTTATTAAGTACTCACTTTGACCTAGACATTAATTTGTATAGATTACCTCATTTATTCTAAGAGTAACTCTCTAAGGAAATGAAAATCATCTCCACATGATATAATAGCTACTAAGTAAGGGGACAAGCCATTTAATGCCATAATCTTTGCTTTTTTCATTTTGTCAAGCCTTGTTTTGATCTCCTGAGACCTTGCTTGGGGTCAGCATTCTGCTTGTTGAACATCTATTCTCCTTTCTTCTGCTAAATGTATCTGGTTTTTCCACTGGGGAATTGCATCTTTCCCATTAGATACACTCATAGTATGCCTGTCAATCAAAGTGCATCATCCCTACCCCAGCCACCCTGACATAGTGGTGACCCAAGATAGGCCAATCAAGTACTCTATCTCTAGATCTTGTATTTTAAGCCTATCATAGCATAGTATCTAATTATTGACAGAATTTATTAATCCTATGCTAAAGTCCTAAGGAAACTCTTCATTAGTTTCTATTATCTAAATCCCAGAGTTGCCCTAGTTCTGGTCCTTTCTGAGACTTGTTATTCAAAGTTTTCTTTAATTCTGTGAGTTATCCCATAGCTTTCCAATAAATTACTTTTTGGCACAAATTAAACAGAGTTGATTACTAGATATCTGTTGCCTGCCAACAAAGAACCCAATAACATGGTCACATCTTGTGCTTTGTCCATTAAAAACACAAAAGACAAATAAACAAGAAATTGTGGGGAGGGGAAGAAAATTTCTCCTTCACTCCCAGAAGGTTCACTGAAAGATCAACTCACAATAAGGCAGATTAATAAGAGATAGAGATTACACATTTTTTTACCATGCACATCGGAAGAATCACAGAATGATTACCCAATATCCCAGTGGAGTCCAGAAGTTTATATACCCTCATTTTAGAAGGGAAAAGGAGATGAGGAATATAGATAATTCTGTTAAGGAGCAATAAATAGTTACCAGGGAGGATGAATAGATATTTGGGAGAATGAACGGATGGGGAAAACAGAGTGACTTGTAAATGATTCTCTTTGGAAATTAAATTAACCTAAGAGACAGGTAATATCTTTAAAATGAGTTGGGCCAGGTCTGGTTGCATTCTTGATCTTCTTTCCTGCAATATATTGAGATAACAGGGAAGGGAAGGAAAGACAATTGTTTCTCTTGATGGGTCTGTCTGGTTTTTATGAAGCTAGAGGGAAAGTCCCTTCTAATGCCTGTTGATCTATCTCTAAGGGCCTTTAATTCAAAATACTCTTTATACCAAGAAATCATATTTTGGGATGAAATTTCCTGAGCTCCTTCAAAATTAACAACTAGTCCCTATGGGGACACTTACTTTGTTTTACACTGTACCCTTATTCAGATTTCTTCTTGTTTGAGAACAAGCCACTGGTGAGGATTAGAAGCTTCAATAGGTTTACATAAGAGATATAAAGAGAGCAGAATGTCAAGGGGTCTCTAAGATAAATTGTGTACTTCCAGAAGGCCATTGTACAGATGTGGATACTGGGAAATAGATGGATAAAAAGATCTGGTCAATCTTTCAGTGTGAGTTAATGAACAACCTAGAACCAGGCATTATCCATCAACCATAAGGATGGGCTTTTTAATATATGCTTTAACCCCATAGTTACTTCACTTTAAATGCCTTTTTACAATATAAAGACTTCTCAACTTTAACCAACTCCCCCAGAAAATTATTTTTCAACAAAATCACAATATAAAAAGTAATTCATAAAGTTAGTATAGTAGTTTTTTTTTGTTGTTATTTATTTTAGAAATTGGAGGAATCTCTTCATTTGTGAAATTATAGAAGATAGAGAGATTGGCTAAGAGAGGCTCCATCTCCCTTTCAAGATACCTTGAGTATTAAATAACCCAGATGCCTGGTTCTAAGAAGCAGCTTATGATTCTAATCCATGTGCTGAAGGTGACTTTGTTTTTGGCCAGTGCCCCAGTTTTGTTAAGGCATTAGTTTTAATTTCTCAAAAACAGGACCTCTCCATGAAAGGTTTTATGAAAGGGGAGTGACAAGATTCTGTCTGTTGGAAAATCATTCCTCTAGCAATAAAAATGTTGATTGGAAAAGCACTTAAGTCGGGTCAGGTAGACCAGTCAGAATGCTATTGCAATAATACAGGAAAGACGTCATAAAGGTTAAAATCATGGCCCTTTTTGAAGTGAGGAAGAGAAAATGACAATTAATGATCCTGCATTCACTGGAGCTCAGTTTACATGGGCCATCTCATTTGCAGCACTTTATCTACTGAAGGCATTAAATGCTACCAGGCACACCTGCTTCTTAACTTGAGCATCACTCAAGAATAGAACTCAAGCCAAGTAAAATGCAATTTTCTCAGTATGGTACTTCAGCTAAAAACTAGTGAGCACAGCAGTTCTTAATTGCTAGACTGGCGACTCTTTACCTAGGTGGGGAGATCAATTTGAAATAACAACAACAAAACAGGATGTATTCTGTGGCAGACATCTCTCCAAAGACAATCTAGCCAAGGGGAGGTCTGCAAAATCCAAACCTGCTATAAATAGAAGTTTCAAAGGAAAGCGTCCAAGTTCTTAGGAATGGAACAAGAACCCATAGTATAAATGACTTTATATTTCCAATGTTTCAAATATTCTGTGATTTGGTTATGAGATGAGTGGTCAATGCTGCCTTTTATCATGGTCCTAAAATATATAACTGACCATGTCACTTTACTGCTAGAGACACTTCTCAATCATAAAGACACCGAGCCATAGTCCAACCATAATGTTGGGACAGTTTAGGAGAGGAGGGGGGACTGTAAGGGCTGTTACAAATCATTGTTATTAATTAAAAAGAGTTAAAGTATGGAGGCCTGAAAATACTTATTTTTTCTTATTACAGCCAATTCAAGATTATATCTAATATAAGATCACACTCACCCAGTGGCATTACACCATTCTTTCTTGACTATAAATGAAGGGGCTCAAATGCCAGGTCACTGGGGAATTGTATTAACTTTAGTACACTCATGGGAAGAAGGTGCAAATGTGATGATTTCAGTTTTTTAAAAAAAAGGTTGATGCTCACTGACCACAAGAAGATAGATACTCTTTAATGATATTCATAATGAAGGAGATCAGGAAGTTTCACCCTAGAATATGACTCCTTGGTATAAAGAGTATTTTGAATTTCAGTCCCTTAGAGATCAACAGACCTTGGAAGGGGCATTCCTTCTATATACATAAAACCAGACCCATGGAAAAGAACAATCCACTTCCCTTCCCCTCCCTGTTATCTCAATGTATTACAGGAAAGAAGATCAAGAATGCAAATATACCTGGCACCAATCATTTTAAATATAATACCTGTCTCTCAGGTTAATTTAATTTCCAAAGAGAATCACTTTCCAGTCAATCTGTTTTCCCCCAACCATTCATTCTCCCAAGTATCTATTCATCTTCCCTAGTAACCATTTATTGTCCCTTAACAGCATTACCTATATTCCTCATCTCCTCCTCCCCTCTAAAATGGGTATATATAAATTTCTAGATCCCACTTGGATATCGGGTAATCACTCTTTGATTCTTCCTGCATGCACAGTAAATAAATCTTTCTCTTCTTAATCTGCCTTATCGTGAATTGGTCTTCCAGTGAATTTCCCAGGGCGACAGGGAAGTCTCCCCACACCCCCAAAATAACCTTTAGAACCTGGCCCCAGCCGCCTCCTCTTCCTCTATGATCTCTCTACCCAGGATACATGTGATGTTTGGCATTCTTAGAACACGTGGCATTTTACCTCTTTCTTTTGCCTGGAATGTCCTTCTTCTTCCTCCACCTTCCAGTCTCTCTGAAGTGCTTTCTGACTCTCCTACTGAGAGCCATGCGGCACACAGCATCCTCACACCTCTAATTGTAGCACCAACTTTGCTTTACAAGACTTACGTATTAAGAGGACATCTCCCTTAAAAGACTGCCAACCCTTAATTAAGGGCAGGTACTCTATCTTAGTCATGTTTCCAACATGCTTGACTCATAGCAGTGCTCAATCAATGTTTAGGAAATGTTTGGTAAATATCGAGGCAGTAACATCAGGAAGTGTTAGGTGTGTGGTAATTTTCTGTCATAAGCCTAATGAAAATTGAAAATCATCTATTTTAACATGGGTCCTTTTTCTTTTTATTTTTGCTGGAAAGAGAATTACTTCACATCTTGTTATGTTAATTTAGTAAATATTTCCTGAACATTTCTAGCTAAATTTTGTGGTGATGTTACAGCAAGTGTTAGAGCGGGCGGTCCCGAAGACAAACCGAGGGGCACATGGAGAGTCGGAGAACCAAAGTTTATTTCGCCGGCAGGCTCAGAGGGGCCTCGCCACCAAATTCTGAGCACTATCTACCTCATTTTTCCCACTTTTATTAAGTTGGGGTGGTCCAAGGGGTGGGGTGCCAGGTGTAGTCGATGTGTTACACAATAGGTTAATATCACGTTGATGCGCCACACAATAGATTTAGTGTTATGCTGATGCCAGGCAGTAGACTAGTTGATGGGCCAGGAAATAGGTTTAGTGTTATGCTGATGTGGGTCTTCCGTGAGAAGTGGGGGTCTCTGGTGTCTGATGTGCCAAGTAATGGATGAGGGTTTCCCTTTTCAGTGATATCATGATCAAAGATTAATAAAACATTATCCTTACTCTCAAGTTGCCCACAAGATAATGAGACACATACTTAACCCCAGCTTTACTATTGAATATGTAGGTGTATGTGCCCGTAAATACGCATCACAGTGAACTGCAGAATAATTGCAGGAAGTTAGGTCGGGGTAGAATGGGGCCATGGGGTCAACATTATACTCACAGAACAGAGCTGAGGAAAGTAGAAATTAATTCTGATATTAATTATGATTAGAGATTGGAATGTGGGGGCTTCCAGATTTAGGTAGACAGTAGGTTAAATTCACTTCCTCTTAGATTTGAGTCATACTTTTTTACAGACTTGAGAAGATCCCTGACTAAATTCTCTGAGAAATAGAAAATGGAAGTCCTCAATCCTGTGTAAAAATCTCCTTTTCCCTTCTAAGTTAAGTTGAAACACTTGACATCTCAGCCTTCAGGAGACTGCTTGCAGGGCTGAGTTTTCTCAGCCTGAATCTAAAGTTCAATATTTGGGATTTAGTCAGCAGTAGGAGATAGGATTGTAAGAAAGTGAGTGAATGTTATCTAATGTTTACCCTATAACAGTGAAATGCATAATGGAAAGGAGGAGAAATAAATGGCACTGTAAGAGCATCATTTAGAGTCTCAAAGCCTTGGCCTAAGTTGCTTGTCCTAAGTAAATCCCGTTTTCGGGTTCCCCGACTGGTTAGCAGGAGAGAGATCTATGTCTGATGATGCCACAGCAAGTGATACAATTTCCAAATGCTGGCTTAGAATACAGGGAAAAGCTATGGGGGTATTCATCAGAATGTTTCAGATATCCAGACTTGGAGAACATTCGGAGGATTCCAAGGGTTGTTCTTTCACCTTGGTCAACCCTAGAAGACATACCATGGATTCAGAAAGAAAGGCTGCATAAAGCAATGGAAAAAGCATTAGGTTTTGAGTCTGTAGATCTAGGCTGATTTCTAATTACACCACTATATGCCTTTAAACAAGTCACTTAACTTCCCTGAAGCTCCATTTCCCTACCAATAAAATTGATAGTAATTGATAGTAATTTACAATGCTTTTGCCTAAATACTACTTACCATAAACTCAATGAATGGCAGTTATTATTAATATCATAGTGGGAGAGGTTAAGACCAAGAAGAGGTTAAGACCAATCTCTGAACTAGGTGCATCAGAGCCAAATCCTGGTCTCTATTATTTAAAAGGTTTGTAGTCTTTTCTTTTTTTTAAAGGTTTGTAATCTTGAAGAGAAGTTATTTAATCTCTTTGTGATTCAGTTTCTTAGTTTGCAAATGGGTATAATAATAATTACAAGAATATCAGCCTCAGCGGTTTATGGTGAGGATCAAATGAGATGATACACTCAAGCCTCTCAGTATAGTGCTTACCACTGAGTAAGGGTTCAATAAAAGTTAGCTATCATCATCTTCATCATCCTCATCATCAATGGCATACCTCAGATGCCTCATCATAATGAAAGTCACTGTTTACCGACAGTGTCTAGGTGCTGGGCACTGTGTACTTCATGTGTACCATCCGATAGGGTTTGCTGTTTCCTGGACTAGAGTGTGGTGGAGTCATCATAGCTCACTGTTACCTCAAACTTCTGGGCTCAAGTGATCTTCCTGACTCAGCCTCCAGAGTAGCTGGGACTACAGGTGTGCACTACCACAGCTGGCTTAATCTGCACAATTGTGGGGTGTGGCAGGAGGGAAATGAGCAGAAAAATGGCACTGGGTCCTGGGACTGGTGAAAAAGGCCTTGATCTTGGAATATGCCCTGAATGTCCTCAGTCCATGCTTTTGTTCAAATGGTTTCCTCTCTTAGAAATTCCTTCTCTGCCTGGAAATATCCTACTTGTGCTTTAAGGCTCCATCTAAATGTCACCTTATACCAGTTATGGGTTTCCAACCACCCTCAGTGTTTTAGCTGCTTTCCTGTATGTTCCTCCAGTGAGCGCCCATGGCATTTTTATAGAGATTACCACCGTGTTGTAACTGTTCATTAATTTGTTTACCTTTCCCATGATCCATAACTTCATGGGGGGAATAATGGCTTATTCATGTTTGTATCCTCAGTGTCCAGCACAGTGCTTGGCACATAGTAAATGCAAAGCATAAGTTATTTTGCAAAGTAGATAAGTTTGCCTCTGAGACACTTCTACCCATTATGTCAGTGCACAAATACCTGGCACTAACACCCCAGTATCTCAGAATTAAGTTCCATTTGCAAAGAACCAACTATATTAAGTCTTCACTTAACATCATTGATAGGTTCTTGGAATGGCAACTTTAAGAAAAAGGATGTGGGTGAGATTTGATAAATGTTAGTATGGATGTGGAGAGATAGGAACACTCATACACTGCTGGTGGGACTGCAAACTAGTGCAACCTTTGTGGAAAGCAATATGGAGATACCTCAAAGAGCTACAAGTAGAACTACCATTTGAGCCAGCAATCCCGCTGCTGGGCATCTACACAAAGGAACAAAAGACACTCTATAAAAGACATCTGCATTAGAATGTATATAGCAGCACAATTCACCATTGCAAAGATGTGGAAACCACCCAAGTGCCCATCAATACATGAGTGGATTAATACAATGTGGTATATGTATACCATGGAGTTCTATTTAGCCACAAAAAACAATGGTGATCTAGCACTTCTTGTAATATCCTGGATAGAGCTGGAACCCATTCTACTAAGTGAAGTATCACCAGAATGGAAAAGAAGCACCACATGTACTCACCATCAAATTGGTATTAACTGATCAAGACTTATGTGCACATTTAGTAGTAACATTCATCGGGTGTCGGGCAGGTAGGAGGGGGGATGGGGGATGGGTATATTCACACCTAATGGATGCAGTGGGCACTGTCTTGGGGATGGACATGTTTGAAGCTCTGACTCATGTGGAGCAAAGACAATATATGTAACCTAAATATTTGTACCCCATAATATGCTGAAATAAACAAAAAGAAATAAAAGAAAAATGATGTATAATGAAACCAATTTTATCACAGGCTAATTGATATAAACAACAGCTAAGTTCCCATAGAATATTTTTATCATAAAACCATCACCAAACTTCTAAATTAAGACTGAAAACACTTCTATATTAAAAATTAAATAAATGTGAGTTGTAATGCATATTTAAGAAAGATTAATAAAAATGAGTAAGATAATTACTTACCTAATTTTTGGTGAATCAATGAGTGATGGTGGTTGTAGTCATGGTGGGTTACATCAAGGAATAAATACTTGCAATGCAAAAATTGTAAGAAGTACCTCCTACCACCACCTGGTTCAAAAACAAACAATCACAAATATGGCAGGCTTGCAGAGCGCTTTCATACCACAGCATTTATGGTCGTGCATTTGTATGATTATCATATACCTTATGAATTTTTATTTTATAATAATTTATATTCATTCATTCATTTTCCAATCCAGGAGCCCACCCTGGATGGGATGCCATCACATCGTACAGTGCAAACACACACACACACACAAATGCTCGCTTACTCAGACTGGGACCTGTTAGACACCCCAAAGAACCTAACCTGCACATCTTTGGAATGTGGGAAGAAGCCAGAATACTGGAGAAAACCCAGATATGGGGAGAATGTGCAAATTTCACACAGTGGCCCTGGCCAGGAATCAATATTTTTTCTCATCAATGTTATAATGAAATGACATTGAACAAAATGATGTTATTCAAAGGATTGCTGTATTCTTTAAGTTGTAAAAATTTTCTCTTTTTATATAAACAAATGGTAGGAGCTGCTGAAGTACATGAGATAGTAAGTATTTTGTTGAATTATTCAGATTACAACTGGACATGTAATTGATGGATTTGATCTGTAAATGGAAATGAAGTCTGATGCCCTGTGATCTTTATTATCCAAAAGTATTTCCTGCATGAAGCTAAACATATCCACCCATCAGATTCCTGTGCCCAGCCCAGGAAAACCACTACAGAGCTTTCTGGAGTAGATGGCTCTTGGTCTTGGGACTAAAGAAAAGTTCATTTTTCTTATAATAAACTGGCCATTTCTTCTCTCTTCCCATCTAGTGCCTCCCTAACATCCAGCTGCTACTTGTTTCACTAGCTCTGTTTATAATGTCAGAAAGGAAACTGTGAAGAAGACCAAAGACACAGGGTCACAGGCAAATGAATTCCAGGATACCCTCTGTGCTGTGGCCTTGATTTCCCTATATTGTCAAAAGAAATAAAACAATCACCTCCAAATGAAGGGCATTACTGCAAGCAAGGCTCACCTCTATCTCCTGAGAGCTGCAGATATTTTCTGAGACAGAGAAAGGCAAGGAATGAACATTGCCTTGAAGGCTGCTTACTTGGGCTATCACCTTCAGCAAAAGTCTTCAGACTACTGCATCGAGCACAAAACAACCTGCTGTCCAATCTCAGACATTTAGAAGTTATCGTCTGAAACCAGAGCAGCCAAGGGGGCTGTGGTTTATTGAGCAGTTACTATATGCTAGTACTTATAATTATCTCATTAATTTTCATGACAGCCCAGTGAGATAAGCACTACTATTATATCTCCTTCACGTATGTGGATGAAATGTAGCCTTCCTTTTATAGTCTTGAGTTCTCTCTTTTTTTTTTCCCCCTGAGGAAATGTTTTATTTTTAGTATCAAATATATCCTATAGGAGTAAAAGTCAAGCCAGTCTTGGAATTCTTTGCAACAGGAAATGCTTGAAGATAATGGAGCAACAACTATGAGGTCTTGAAGGAAAAACTTGTGGCCCAGTGAAATGGTCATTCATGGGTAAAGAATTTAAAGACATTTTGAAATATTAAAGGAGTCATAAAAAAGGGTTGCCAGATTTAGCAAATGAAAATACAACATGTCCAGTTAAATTT
>VBSM01001265.1:48994487-49028615 GCA_008086735.1 Cheirogaleus medius
GATATCTCACTGCAGTTTTGATTTGCATTTCCCTGATGATTAGAGATGTTGAGCTTGAGTTCTCTTAGAATTTCATAGAGCAGTAAAATACCCCAACAAAATTTGAGAATCTTAATTTTAATCAAAGTGAATTTTCTTTCTTTTTTTATAAAAAAGCACTAACCTTCATCTATAATTAGTGTAATTTAAATAAAAAGGAAATTTTATTTAAAGGACAAAAAAAGCAGAATCTAAGAATAAAAGGGAGCCTTTTCAATGGAATTCATTTATTTACATGGAGAACCTGCCTCTATGTTTTTATTTGAGAATGATTCTTGGCAATGCACATCAGGAAACGTGTACAAAAGTGTCGCTTTATTTTGGAAGTAACTAAGAAACAATCCAAATGGCCATCTATAGAAAAAGGGATAAATAAATGTTAGGTATATTTACATAATGAGATAATATACAGCAGTTAGGATAAGTGTACAATAGCTGAATGCAAAAATATAGATCTTAATAAAATATCGAGTGATATAAATTCTCAAAAGATTACCTGCAACAAAACATACTATGTATAAAGTTGAAACTTTATAATATACTTTTTAGGAATATATATATGTGTGTGCATGTGTGTATATATCTATATGTATGTGTATAATTTTTAAAAGATGAGAATAACACAAAATTTAAGATAAGAGATACCTCGGGTAAGAGAGGCAAAAGAATGAGATGAATCAGAAATACATGTAGATTTAGATTACGGCCTGTTATAGTTTCTGTGTTGGGTAGGAGATATATCTGTGTTTATTGCATTCTATTGTTTCTAACAAACAAGTAACCAATGATGGGAATGTTTCATAATTCATTCTTGTTACTTGAGATCCAAATGAAAACAAAAGACAATACAACAAAATAAGAAAAATCTCTCAGTGTATTGTCTTTTTCTCCACATTTTACCAAGGACTGATTTTAATAGGCAGTCTATGGATAAAAGTTTTGGAGCAGTGATCTAGACAATCAATTAATTTTTCCAAGAGGTTGAGAGTTATAAATCCAGCCATAGACTTGGGCATGGTACTAAAACCTCTACTGGAGAGTCTGGATGACAGATAAAGAAAACATCAGCTAAAAGCACAAAGGACAGAGGCAGATGATTGGGTTGAGGAATGGGTACACAGAATATATAGGAAAAACCCAGAGACACTATATAGGAAATAGATGCGGGAAAGTTGGAAAGGATACAGCCATCTGTGAAAAGTGCTGCTGCTGTAATTGCTTACTAATTCACATTTTCTTCCTGTCTGAAATAATAGGAAATTTACTCTGATGTAGATGGAAGACTTAATGGGGAACTATAGTTCTCATGGACTTCTCTTCAGCTCTCTAGTAGGGAAAGGTTCCACTTGTTCTACTAACTAGCAGGACTTGTATGGGGAGACATGCAGAAGTTATAATTCAGTTTACAAAAATGCTACATTGATTAATATGCCCAGCTGCCTGTTCAACGATTAATCTCAACACATCACTACTGTGTTATTCCTCATAGATTTTCGGGTAAAATTTAAGCTTCTTACAAAACATTCTATAACTTGGCTTTGCCTTCTTGAACTCATCGACCACACCTCCCTCACAAGGCACCTTATTTCAGTGTCTTAGTGTGTTTTCTTCTGCTATAATAGAATACTACAGACTAAGTAATTTATAAAGAAAAATTTATTTCTCACTGTTCTGGAGACTGGAAAATCAAAGAGCATCACACTAGCATCTGGTGATGTCCATTCCATGGTGAAAGACAGAAGGTGGAAATAAGCTCATGAGGTAGAGTGAAATGGGCCAAACTCATGATTTTTGTTTAAATTAGGAATCCACTCCCCAAATAAGAGCATTCATCTACTCACGAGGGCATAGTCCTCATCACCTACTCACCTCTTAATGTTCCCACCACTTAATGCTATTATAATGGCAATTAATTTTCCAACACATGAACTTTGGAGAACACATTCAAACTATAGCAACCAGTCTTCCTAACTTGGTTGCCATTTCTTTACTATGCCCTACACGCTCTACCTTGCACATATTGCTCTTTCTGGAAGGCCACTTCTCCTTCTATTATCTAGGTGATCCTTATCAACCCTCCAGTACTCAACTCAGACATTCCATCTCCAGGAAGCCTCTTTTAATCACTCAGGTAGATAGGCTCTTCCTCTATGCACTTCTATCATAATATTTGTAGTAAACATTGGCTTGTATTTGGTTCTCTACTCCCATACTGAGAGTTCTTTGAAGGAGAGATTTATGTTATTTAGTTCCATAAGGTTCAAATATCCTGTGGAATGAGGCACAATATATACAAGCGTATACACATCCTTATATCTGCACTAACATGCGCCCAATATATATTGTGTTCATAAATATTTGTTGAATGGATAGAATGTCAAAGAGAATACTATAACCAGAAGTAATGTTCAGCAAGTAAAGGAGGTCTACTTTAATCTGAAGAGCAGCATATTTGGTATTTAATTCTGCTAGCAGGTGAGTTCAGAGAGGCCTAACTGTCTGTCTGTCAGGGAGGTTATGGAGGGGATGCACGCATCAAATTTTTAATGGGGGTTGTATTGTGCACCATGCTCTCTAGCTGTCCTTCTGATTCAGAGTTTCCAGGATCATTCAACAGTGGGTTCTGTCATTCAGCTCTGAGCCATACTGGCACACAACACAAGACATGCTCTTAGACGCTGGAGCACAGGCTTATCCATTGCAGTTTAGTCTCTGAAGTCACTGACCCAGCTTGCCAAAATTCCATTCCATGTGGATCCTTTCAGGTGCAAAGGGACTCGTCATTAGATAAGTGATACATTTTCAATACACAGCAGTTTTAAGCATCTTCTTTGAGTTTCTTCTGGGGAACAGTTGCAACAGGGCCTTTAAAATGCCAGTGAATCATCTATAACTAGAGCCTAAAATTATATGATGAAGCCATCTGTATTGCACTGGGAAAATATCATGCAGCATAATTAATTCATTGGATGTGATGATTACTTAGAATTATAGAAATACAGTATTGGAAAGGCTCTCATGGGGCCTTGTCAAAAATTCTCAGACTCCTCCATAGATCTGTATTTAAACTTACCCGAAACATAATTACTCTATCCTTTAGATTATCTAATCAAAACTTAAATATTTGCCACTAATGAGCTTGCAAAATTGAACAAGTAACTTAATCACTCCAGGCCTCAGTGTCTCATTTTAAAAGCAGGGGCAGGAATGCATCATCTTTTTTCAAATTCTGCCACTATGATACTGAAGGTCTATAGATTCCCTTCAAGGTTACTGAGGAGTGGAAGGCTGCCTAGAGTAGGTAGTATTCCTCTCCCACATTGTTTAATGTAGAGCAATCTGCTAGCTTTTTATGTTTCTGCCTCTGATTTTACTAAAAAAAAAAGAAGAAGAAGAAGAAGAAGAAGAGAAAAGGAAAAAAATTGACATTAAATAAAAGTCATGATCACTAGAACTGAGAGTTTCTAAGCACTTCCTAGCTTTAATAGGCAAGAAATTTACTAATTTCATTGAGAAGTGATCCAGTATAGAGAGTACAGGATTTTGAGGCAGAAGATATGATTAAAATGATGGCTTAGGCCATCGCCATCTGTGAAACTCTAGGTAAGTCACTGAATTATTTGTCATCAGGACTGCAGGTTTAATAACAGCTTTCTCACAGAGCGCTTAGCCTGGATTCCCCAGGAAGCACTGCCTAAGACGAAGGCCTATGCGGGACTACTTTATGGGGGAGAGTGATTCTATCAGCAGACATAAGGGACAGGGGAGTAGAGCAGGAAAGCATTAAGAACTTGATGTGTTATTATTATTATTTTTTATTTCAGTATACAATGGGGGTACAAATGTTTAGGTTACGTGTGTTGCCTTTCCCCCCCTTTCCCCCCAGTCAGAGCTTCAAGTGTGTCCATCCCCCAGTTGGTGTGCATTGCACCCATTATGTATGTATATACCCATCCCCTCCCCGCCACCTGCCCAATGCCCAATAAATGTTATTCCTATGGATTAATAAAATGTGGTATATGTATACCATGGAGTATTATTCAGCTATAAGAAACAATGGTGATATAGCACTACTTGTATTTTCCTGGATACAGCTGGAGCCCATTCTACTAAGCGAAGTATCCCAAGAATGATAAAATAAGCACCACATGTACTCACCAGCAAATGGGTATTGATGTGTTGTTGACTTGTTGCTTAATCCAGAAAGAAGTGAGTAATATATCTTAGAACTGTCAATCAGGGTGACAAAGTAATGTAAGCATAAGGCAGAAAAGGAATTTTGAGAGAGCCTGAGTGCAGCCATTTTGACCAACACCTCACCCTAACTACCTTGAACAGGAAGTTGCCAGCAAGTCACCAAGCTGGGACCACCTGATGATGGATGAGCTACTAAACTGAATGCCTAACAAACTGTTTGCCCTTATCTTTCTGTGGTAGCAGTTTATGATTAACTTTTATGGCCTGACCAAAAGACAATGCTGGCTTTGAACAGCTTTTATTCAGTGGGTTTTTTAAACATTTAAAAACATTATCATTGCCCCATAAGGTGTCCCTTCCTGTTTGGGAGAGGTCCCCTACTCTGTCTATGGGGTAGGATCTGTTGTCTGTCTCTGGCTCAACAAATTTTCTGTCACTAATTGGCCCACACTTCAGTTCTTTCCTGTGTGAAGCCGAGAACCCACATAGCGAGTTCAGGGGGTTCTTCTCCCTGCATCAAAAGGAGAAAACTTTTGTCCGTTGGCTTCTATTCCCCATTGGTAAACTATTTGCCCTGTGAGCTATTAACTGTTTCATATTTCTGATCTGTGCATGTGTAGGTATCAAATGACTCCCACAGGTGACCTACTTTCTGGCTTCAAAAAAGAAACTATAGGGCAAGGCAGGAGGTGAGCAGTATGAGCCTGATGAGCCCGTTTGTAACTACACAAAGCTGGTTGGAACCGGTGTCAAACTGGGTGAAGCACCCACGGCTGGAATAAGAAGTGCATCTGACAAGATTTCTAACAGCACACAAGAGAGTTTGCTGTATTTCACCCCTTGCACCACTCTGATCCACTCGTGCCCTCATTTAAGCCCAGGCTACTATAAAGGAGAAAGGCTCCCCTTCTAGGAGAAAGGCAGCCACAATCACAATGCTTACCGCATGTGCTGTATCTTGGAGTATAATCTCCAACCCTGAGCTGACATGTTAACTAAGAATTAATAGGCCTTTCCACTGTGTTGTTGTGCTGCCTGCTTATGGGTTTAGTCCACATGATAAAAGGAGTAGTTGCTATGGTCAGACACCAATTGTCTCACCTCCTTTGCCGACCATGATGACAGATGAAACCCCCTTGTGGTTCTAGCAGAGTTACTGGGGGCAAGCAAAGACAATACATATCTAGAGGTTTCCATCCTGGTAAGGTCAAATCAGTTACCAAGTTTCAATTCAGGTATGGGTAAATTAAAGTTGGAAAAGGTCTGATATACTCAATCTCCCACTTGGCTGGCTGGGCTTTTCGCGAAACTCTTCCATAAAGAAGTTTTAACATTGGCTTTTGCTCTGACAGATTTGTCATTTCCTAGTATCAGTAGATAACTCAGTCTCTTTGCTACTGGTGGAGAGTCAAGATGAACACAGTTGCTGGATGAATAGCTGCAGATGAATCAATTGTATTTCTGTATACCAGCAATGAATATAAGGCAACAATTCCACTTACAATAATATCAAAAAAATTAAAATACTTGGAAATAATTTTAACAAAATAAGTATAATATTTATATACTTTTTATTATAAAACATTGCTGAAAGGAATTTAAAAATATCTAAATCAGGGATGCAAATAAAGAGTACTCAAGAGAATCAGCTGAAACATGATTAGAGAAAAAAAAACTTCAGAATTCAATAAGGTAGATAGATGCCAAAATAAAAATATAAAAACCAATGCCTCACTCATATTCTAGAAATAAGCAGTTCAAAAATATAAAGGAAAAAATTTGATTTACTCTTGCAAAATAAAATAGGAAGTACCCCCAAATAAGTTTTCTTATATAAAATAAGGCAAGGCAAAAATAAGGCAAAAATAAGATTTTTGAATAGAATGAGGGATAATCTTTTTAAAACTACTTAGACCAAGTCTTTCAAAATTAATTTGTAATTTGGATGCAACTTAATAAATATTTTAAGAATTTGGGGTGATATTATTAAAGCAATTCTAAAATTCATCTGGAAGAACAAATGAATGAAAATTACTAAAAAATTTTAAAAAGAGGGGAGGGGTTATTGCTATACCCTATATAAATGTTTCTTATGGAGTCTCAATAATTGAAATAAAATGGTGAACATGAGTCAATAGGTAGAATAATGCAGCAAAAGGTATTTCTAAAACTGTGTTGTCAATGAGTTGTTAGAAATAATTTAAGCATGGTTATGATAATAATGGTTGTGCACTTGGCAAACAATAATTTTAAATATCCATTGTATAGAACAATGCTAATTTCAGATGAAGTAAAGAGTTGAATGCCAAAAAAATACCTAAACCCAAAACCAAACAAACAAAAAAACATGAAACCATTTAAACAGAAGGAATATGAGTGAATATTTATTTGATTATGGATGGGAAAGAACTATAAGACAAATAGTGAAAGATTTCTTAAAGGAAAAATGAAAATAAAGCTCATTAGTTAACAATAAAAACTATTGTTTAAAAATCCTAATCAAAAATAAAAGGCAGGAGAATAATAAAATATTCACTGGAAATATGACAAATGGAAGCTTGCTACAAGTACATAAAATCAATTACAGGGGGGAAAAAGAACCCAGAATCTTCCACTCCGTGGAAAAGGAAAATATATGGACAAACAGTAGCATAAGAAATATTAAACAAACAAAAACCAATATGAATATAAATATTAATCAATACAATGCTAATTAAAATTAAATTTTAGTTTCTCTTGTGAAACTGGCTGAAAATGAGGTTTTAAAATGGTAAATATTGATATTTTCCATTAGGCAGTAAAAGAATAAACTAACACAATCTTCTGGTAGATAATTTGGCAACAACTAATAAAAAGCTCAAAAAAAGTTTATATTTTTTTAATCAGATGTTCTTTTTTTGTATACGTCTACCAAATTACATGCAACTCTTCTAGTTACAAGGGCCCATAATATTTTTATAATAAAATCTTTCTTCCTGGCCTCTGTAACTTCCAATCCATTATCCATTCCACAGTTGTAGTGATGTTTCCAAAATGCAAATATGATTATGTCATTCCCCATCTCAAAACCCTTTTATAGTTAGTCCAATTATCTTTTGCTGTGTAACAGTACTCTAAAATTTAATTGCTAGAACAAAACTCATTTTATTATACCTTATAATTTTGTGTGTTATGAATTTGGGCAGAACTTGCCTGGGTGTTTCCATTACGTCATGAGGTATCACCAGGTTACTTGCTAATATTTCACTGGAAGATGGGCATGTCTGGAGGACCTGTGATAGCTTCTTCCTCATGTCCAGCCCCTTGACTGGAATGGCTAGAAGTCTGGGCTCAGACTTCAAGCAAAGCACCTATATGTAGCTTCCATAGCATGGTCATAAGATCTAGAAGCATCTCAAAATAAAACAAATGGGCATCTGTCGTATGAGAGGGGTAAGAAGGAAATTTGTGGAGGAGTAGGGCAAGTATGTGTGGGTGAACACATGGCATGATTAGGGTAGTGTAACAAGGAATGTTTTGTTTTTGCTCAGTGGTCAGCGGATTCTCAAAATAATCCCTTAAGGGAGCACGTGCTGCACCCTAGTGCTTGCTTAAACCCAGGGGTGAGCCAAAGTTCGGGGGCCTGTGGGGAGGAGAGAAGACTGACTAATACTTGACTAACTAAGTAAGTCAATGGGTAAGTAATGGGAAAAAAAATATATATATATATTAATCATCTCACATCAAACACAAAAATTAACTCAAAAAGATTATAATAAAATCTAAATCTATAAAACTCCAGAGGAAAACACAATAAAAAATTTCTGTGGCCTTAGGGCAGGCAAGTTTGTTTGGGACAAAAAATAATGAACCATAAAAAAAATGATAAATGGGCTTCATCAAAACTAAAAATCTCGGCTCTTTAAAAGCCACTGTTAAGAAAATGAAAAGGCAAAGCCACAGAGAAAACATTTTTTCTGACAAAGGACTTGTATTCTGAAAACATAAAAAATACTTAAAAATCTATATTAAGAGAGCAAACCTAAGTTTTTAAAAATGAAGAAAATATTTGATCAAATCCTTCACCAATGAAGATATGCAAACATATCTTCATATCATAAAATAAGCATATGTAAATATGGTCATCATCATTAGTTATGATACAGATGCAAATTAAAATCACAATGGAATATCATTACACATCCATTTAAATGGCTAAAATTAAAAAGACTAAAATAACAAGCATTGGAAAGGAAGTGGAGAAACTGAGATTCTCATACAAAGCTGGTGGGAATAAAAGTATATAACTTTTTTGAAAAACAGTACAATTTTTTTATAAAGTTAGACACATATCTAAAACACAACTCAGCAATTCTAGGCTTAAGTATATACCCATGAAAACTATGTTTATATAAAAACCTGTAGACATTTAGTAGTTGTATTAGTTTCCTAGGGCTGCATGACAAATGATTAAAAACAGTTTTTTTAAAACAACAGAAATTTATTCTGTCATGTTTTAAGTTTGAAATCAAGGTATCAGCAGAGCTGAAGGCTCTAGGAAAGAATCCATCTGCTGAGGAAACCCTGCTTTCACCGTGGTGACTTGTCAACAGGCCCACATTTTCCAGTCATCCTATTATAATTTCAGCCTTTGTATTTCTCTTTTGGGACATATCTTTTGCACAACCCTGTGGAGATTTAAACTTTGCTGATGCTGGTAGGCCTATCTGCTTAGGAACCCTATCCAGACTTTTCTGCTTTATTGTACTTAAGCCCACCAGACAGATGGCTTCTCTATAGGGCTTCCATCCTGGGAAGTAAGGCAAGAAAATCCTCTCTTAAGGTGTCCTCCAAAACTTATCTTCAAATTCTATCATTTCCTTTTGCTAGGATCTGGTCTACATTTAGAAGTTGAAGGCAGTGAACTCTTTTTTCCATAAGTTATAAGTCATTTACTATATTGCTCCATTTTTTGTTCAGATAAAATAATGTTCCTCTAATGAAGAAATTATTTTATCTCTTCATTCCATGTAAAGAAAACTATTCTTATAATCTTCATAGTTTTTCTTAATTTTATTATTTTTAGTTTCAACTTTCAGCTTTGAGTTTGAACTAAAAAAAGTTCTGTGTCTCTCAAACATCCCAGCCTTTGCTTCAAAGTTTTTGCTGTTGAAGTTGTTGCTTCTTCAATGAGTTTTAAGACCCTATTTTGGAACTTAATGTCAACATCTTGATTCTATGTTCTAAGCAGCATATGCTTTCCCCCAGATGTCAGTAAATAAACTACTTTTCACTTTCTTCCTAAATGGTGATAAAAGGGTAGTACAAAGAAATATTAGTGTATCTGGAGTGTGAAAAAGTCTGCTTAGTAACATTCAAAATTCTTCCTTTTTTATCTCCCTTTCTCTCCTTCTTACTTTCTACCTGTTCATCCATCCATGAACATCTGTTTATACACACACACAAATGTGCATGCATATATACATAATCACAGGTACTTACATAAATATCACTAGAGAGATATATTATTTCTTCTTTTTACCATTTTCATGCTAGAAGATATATCTATTTTATTTTGCCCTGGTGGCTAAATGCCCAGGCATCTTCATAGCTATCATTCATTAATTTGACAAATGCTTATTGAACTCTCTCTAGATGCCAGCATTCTGGCAAACATTGGAGAAGATATGATCCCTGCCCTAAAAAGAGTCATAGTCTAGTGGAAGTGATTGGCCAGCATTTTTGTCAGGATTCCTCAGAGAAACATAATCTATTCACACATATACAGGAATTGGCTAATACAACTGTAGGGGTAGGCTAGTCTGAGATCTGCCGAGTAGGATGGCAGGATGGAGACCCAGGAAAAGAGCTGATGTTGCAATTCAAGTCAAAAGGCAGCCTTTGGTATAATTCCTACTTCTTTGGGGACCTTAGTCTTTTTCTCTTAAAATCTTTGACTGATTGAATGGATCCACCTATGTTATTGATGATAATTTACTTTATTTAAAGTCTACTAAATTAAATGCTAATAAAATCTTAAAAAAGAAAAAAAAAGAAAAACACTTCACAGAGACATCTAGACTGGTGTTTGACCAAAAACTGGGTACCATGGACTAGTCAAGTTGACACATAAAATCAACCATCAGAGCAAGTAAACAAAAAATTAAAGTGTGATAACTGATAGATTCTAGTATTAGAATTGTCACTCATAGGTTATAAAACAGGTGAACTTATATGTACAAGGAGATTAAAAACCAAGCATAAAAATTTTAGTAGGGAATTGAAAACTATAGTGATATGGCTTAATTAAAAATAACAAAATAGAAATTGTAGAACTGTAAAAATATAATCTACATTAGAAATTAATGAATGAGTATCCAGCAGATCAGATCCTGATGAGAGATTTGGTGACCTGGAAAATAGGTCATGAGAAATATAATGCATAAATTAAGAAGAGAAAATATATAGAAAGTTCAGAAATTATAGTGATAAAATCCAACACACATTTAACTAAAACCTCAGAAAAAGAAGAGCAAGATAGTGGAACAGAAGCAATATTTGATGAGATGTTGGCTGAGAATATTCTAAAACTGATAAAATGTAAATCAATAGAGATAAAAAACCCCAAAAGTCCAGAGATACTAGAGACCAAGGAATCCAAAGCATTATAAATAAAAGGAATATATAGCTAAAAACATCATACTAAAATTTTGGAAAACCAGAGACAGAAAAAAATCAGCTAGACAAATTATCTTTAAAGAGGCAACCACTGAACTGACAGCTGACTTTTCAAAGGTAACATTGGAAGGAGAAAGCGATGGAATGATGTCTTCAATATACTGAAAGAAAGTAACTGCCAATCCAGTAACCTATACCCTGTGCAAATATCCCACATGAATTAATGCCAAAAGACCCCAAATCCAATAATTTAAAAAGAAACAAACAAGTTTTAAGATAACAAAAACATGAAAAAGTTAATCTCCAGTATATCTAGTCTAAGAGAATTTCTAAGCATGTAGCTGAGCAGTTGGAAAATTATACCAGGTACAAGCTTAGAAATATAAAAGAGAGAAAAAGAAACTAAAGCAACAAAATGGTTGATAAATTTAAATGAAAATTATGTATAAATATTTATAATTTTGTAGGATGTATCTATTATATATCACTATTTACATAAATACCTCAAACATGCATTTTAAATGTATTTTCTTAAACATGTCTAATTAAAATACATGACATTGACTGTGTGTATGTCCTTGTGGTTTAGAAGTGCTTCTTGGAGAAAGAAGATACTTGGGAGGTGTTTTTTCATCCCTTCAGTCAGGCTATGTCTTTTGAGTGGTGCATTTAAAC
Organism: Cheirogaleus medius; assembly: GCA_008086735.1. Classification (NCBI taxonomy): domain Eukaryota; kingdom Metazoa; phylum Chordata; class Mammalia; order Primates; family Cheirogaleidae; genus Cheirogaleus; species Cheirogaleus medius. Next base: position 49,006,056 of record VBSM01001265.1, read on the forward strand.
CATTAATGTTAAGAGATATAATTGATACATGGGATGCTGTTCTGTTCACTGTATTGGGTAGTATCTTAATGCTTTTCTTGGTGGGTGGTGCTTGGAAGAATTAGCTATGCCCCATTTGATTGCATCAGTAGATGCTGTAATGAGATATACAGTTGTTCTCCCTGTCAGTGATCGATGCTTGCAGGAAAGAGCCAACTACTGAAATGTTCTTTTGTTCCTTTAATAGGCTCCAGCTCCTCAGGAGAAGACTTGAATGCCTCAAGAAGTGGGAGGGGCCCTGTTGCTCCCTGGAGATTGCTTGTCTCCACTACAACAGAGGTGGGTGGGGAGCAAGGCTGGGAAGGGTTAGATTGGTTGAGACTGGAAGGCTCTGCAAAGTCTTGGCAGGGCTCAAAGGTTGTATCCCAGGCCCCTGGGAAAAGCCACTGGGAGAGGGGCCCAAGAGGTCTCTCCAAACTGGAAAGACTACTCATGGGGGAGGGGCCCTCTGTAATTCGCCAAATGACTCTTGGAGTAAGCTCTGCCTCCTCTTGCTACCCCTGCCCTAAGAGTCTCCCTCCAGTGTCTATTTGCAAATGGTTGCCCAAATGTGCTGTGTGTTTAACCACAGTGGTGCCTCAGGCTGTGAACTTCTCACTAGGGGACCTACCCTAGGCTGACAGTGTGGCTTTCTTGTGGGGGGATGGGCACTCCAGCAGATCACCATGGCTCAGATCCCCATAGTACTCGGGCCTAGAAGGATGGATGGATGGAAAGAACATGAGCAAGGTGAATGAAGGGTCAGGCAAAAATGCCTGCCTGAAGCTGCTTCTTTGCTGAGTGCAAAGGTCTGCTGAAAACAGCTGACCTGTATGGAAAGAAAGGATGGATGGATGAATGGATGGATGGAAAGAATGTGAGCAAGGTGAATGAAGGGTCAGGCAAAAACGCCCACCTGAAGCTGCTTCTTGGCTGAGTGCAAAGCCTGTTGAAAACAGCTGACCTGTGTGGAAGCTGTTAAAAAAAAAATTAGCAAATGGCCCTGACCCTTTGCATGTGTCCTTGGAAATAAATATGGGGAGGAACTTAGCTGAGGAGGCCATTTTCTCCTTTAGATTTTGGTCTCTTTCCTTCTTTTGGAAGACTGTGTTTCTAGTACTCATTCATTCCTTTGCTACCTAGCTCAGGAGCAAAAAAGTAGCAGTAACATACTCTTCTAACAGTTCTGCCCAAGTCAGCTTCCTTGCCTCTTGAATCAGAGCTCTCAAATCTTTCCCTCGTGCCCTAACAACTTGCTCAAGTCCTGGGGTATGGGACCTGGCCTACGTGTCTGACCTGCTGACATATATCTCCAGGGAGTGCCAGCAGGCAAGGAACTCCCAGACTGGGCACCCCTGGATCCACTGCAAGTCCTCGCAGGGGAAGGTGTGGGCCCCACTCTCCGTGCAAACCTCAGACTGGAGGACACTGTGGCTGATGATAGGTGGCCACTTTCAAAATTCTCAGTTTGCGCTCCTGGCTACAGTAGGTGGGGGGGGGGGAGAAAAGAGTCTGTATGGGAGATAGCTGGGACCCTGGCTCCTCTGGTTCCTCTCCCTGGGAGGAAGCTTGCACAGAATGTCCAAGCTCTGGGATCATGCTAGTTCTCTGCATAATTCAGTGGTTGCAGCAACGCTTGGGTTCGTAAGGGTGGAAAAGCTCCCAAACAACTCAGCTGATTAGCCTGCTGATTACTGAATGTCTGTGGGAAGGGGAAACAGGATCCCCCTTGCCCCTTCACTGTGCCCTGAGCCTCTCTGAGTCAGATCTTCACCAATATGCTTTTATTCTTTTTCCTTTTCCTTTTCTGCTTCCCAGTTTCCTCCCAAGAAGTCCCTTGCACACTTTGGCACTTCTTCCTCTGAATTTCAGCCAAGCTGTGCCCTTCCCCCTCTCCTTTATCTGAATCCCTTCCTTTCCTCCAGGATGCTCTGGCAAGGATGTTTCTAGTTGGCTGTCTTGCCCCTCCAACCCCTTATTTTTCTAGTTTAAGTTGAAAATATTCCCAGACATCTACTGCTGTCCTTTCTGTCATGATAAATCTGTTTCAATTTTCTAAAATTTTTATTTAAATGGACTCATACAATATGTACTTGTCTTTGGTTTCTTTCACTCAAGAGAATCATTTTGAGATTCTTCCATGTTTTACCAATAATCTCTATTATTTTGTGTTAATCAAATGTCATATAAATGGTATCCTGCAGTTAAAAAAGAAAGAAAGAAAGAAAATAGACCTTATATTTTAAGTTAGCCAGTAATCATAAGACTGCAGGAAATCTCATCCTAATGGTGATGATTGTTGTGAATAATTCTGTAACCCAACGGTTGGTTATATTCTTTTCACTGTGTTAAGAGCAAAGTTTTTTCAGCACATATAGATAGTAGATTCTACTCAAAAGTGTTTCTTTCCGAAATATAAATAGGATCATACACTTACCTGCTTAAAATTTTCAATAGCACATTGAATAGAGAGAGAAAAAAAAAAAGACCAAATTCACGAACATAAAATATCTAAATAATAGGCCTCTTCTTACCACTTCATGTACATTTTCTACCCTTATTTTCAAGAACTACGTTATGGTCTGTACCTCTTGTATGTGGGGGCCCTCTATTTGGAATGTTTACTCCATTTCCGATATTCTTTGCTGTAGAATCTTTTAGGGGCTGATGGTCTTGCCTCTATTTAGATAATAGGAAAAATTTATTTTTCCTGTTATCTGGCTTTAGTGAGTTGTTCCCTCATTGTGGCAGCCTTAAGCCTTTATTTTACCATATTTTGTTGCTTTTTAAATTTTAGGAAGAAGGAAAAGGTACTAGGGATTCTATTTATTATTTTAAAAATTCTAATACCTTCTCTTAAATTTTGCTTCCATTTTATGCATTATATACATTAAATAGCTAAGAGTCACAAAAATGTAAGAACTTTTCTGGTGGTCTTCTATGTGTGAAAAGTGATAGAAATTTGGGAGAAATTGAAATGTGTACAATTTCTAACAGAAGTTTATTCAGGTAGTAATTACAATGAGCCATCTGAGTTTCTCTTTATTTCACTTACACCATGAATACCTTGTAGAAATTCAGGTCAACCTGACTCCAAAGTGCCTTGCCAGGTCATACTACTAGCCTGGAGGTTGCTAGAGAACTTCAAATAGGTTAAGATGCTGTGAAGTAGAGAACTCAATATTTAGGAATTAGGATCTCAACTTACCACCACTGACCTTGGACAAACAACTTCATTTTCTTATTTGTAACATGGATGGGTTTGACTTGATCAGTGTCATTCTAACTTTTTAAAAGTCCTTTTTTGTTTCACTAAATACAAAAACCTCTTTTTCATCCATGGGGATGTTCTGACTTGTCTGTAGGTGGACCTCACCCCTCCATCACCAAAGATTAACCACTTCAGTACGGCGGCGCACACCAGCCGCGAAATCTTGCCCACAGCCAGCACTCATAGTCCGCATGATAGTTTGTGCTGTGCATTGACAATGAATCCGTTTTGCTCTTGTGTGATGAGGAAAGCTTTAAAGCACTGAAAGCTTGTTTTACTTTACAGGCAGCTTTAGGAAAATAAGTATAATAACTCCTACTAACGACTTGTTAAAAGGTCACAGATTCGTAGTAACTTATTAGCTGAACTTACACACTGCAACTGCAGAGATAAAAGCTGTAAAAGTAAAAGCTTTTGGCTGTCGACTAAAGTCGACACTCGGTTGTGCGCGTTCATCTGTGGCTGACGACTATAGTCAACGCTCGTACTGAAGTGGTTAAATCACCTCTGAAGCTCTGTAGGACACTGAGCTGAGCCCACTTTCTTACATTTTATCAGCTCTGCAAATACATGAAAATTTAGGCTATGAAAAAATGGACAAATTTTAATTCCTAAGGCTGAAGAAGACATTTAGTTGTATGCTTTTGTTGGGGGAATATTCTAGATACACCTGTTATTTATATTCAATCAGAATAACATGAAGGGTCTTTTGGGATTTCCTAGTAAATGGGACTCTTTGCAGAGTTTTCCCAACCAAGAAAAGCATAGTCTTGACTGTACAGGCACAGGCTATATGCTTGACTCTTAAGTAGTTTTGTTGGTCTTGCTTAAAAGACAAACCTGGTCCCAGGTTTCTCACCATGCGTCTTCTATTCAACTAATCAGCAGAATAGACTTGTTTTTTTCTGCAAGATGTCGAAAGATTGAATCCTCATGTCAGTAAGTTCTCGTTGCTTGGAAACAATTCTCATTTTGCCACTGTGAAGGAATTTAGGTCAGCAGTGAATTAATCATTTACAAATTAGAGAAATATAGCCAATTATGGATTTTAAATTGCCCACTGAAGATGGGAACTATAACACTGATTCTCTATTTTTGTTTCATGGATGAGAAACAAATTGAAAGGCAGCATTCCAAAGAAATTCTTTGAAAATGAATAGTGACATTTTATAGCAAGAAATAAAAGAAAAAAAAAACCAATGCTTCTTATGACCTACAGCCCAAAAGTTCTTTTTCCACCTCACACTAGTAGCATATAGCAACGAGGAGATAGAGTGAATAAAATGAATTGTGTCTCTGTGGGGTACCTTAATTCTAAGAGAATGTAGATGCTATTTCATGAAAAGGACAGCAGAAATAACCATTTGGGACACCTCACGGGAATTTATTTCAAGTGAGAGATTTTGGAAGAAGATGAAGAGGAAGAAGATTCCTAAACTCTTTTCATATTCTGTTCAGGCATTAAGGGAGTGCAGGATGTTAGTATATTGATGGAGAACTGTGTCAGTCCTAGAGTAAAATCAATTTGGCATGTTTAAGTTTAAGATTTTCTTCCTTCCTTTTCAGGAGGCAGGTAAACAAGATAGGAAAAGTAGAGGAAAAACTGACAAAGAGCCCTAATTCATTTGCTCTGACCCAGAAAATAAATATATATGTATCTATATGGAGAAAGTGGAGTGAGGGAGAGAGAAGGGGGGAAAGAGAGGGAGAGGGAGAAGGAGGAAGCGGGGGAGGGGGGAGAGAGAGAGAGAGAGAGGAGAGAGATTGCTTTTATGGGTTCTGTCTTTCTAAAGAACCCCAAATGATATACAGGATATGCTATATTCTAAACACCTGGGAGCTTGTTAAACATGCAGATTTGGGAGACCTATTTTATCTCTGGGATGAGACCTTAAAATATTTTTGACAAGTACCCTCCCAGATGATTCTAACACATGGTAAAGTTTGGAAACCACTGTGCTAGAACAGTAACAGCATTTGTGTGGAGCTCATTCTGTAGGGGAGTCAAACATTAGGTTTATTACCATTTATAACCTTATGCAATCCTTAGACAAACTTCATGAGGTAGGCAATATTATATGCTTATAAATCATATGATGTTATCGAGGCAGATAGATTAACATCCTCAACCTAATTAGGATTTTTCAACTGCTCAAATCAAGAGCTTCTACATATTAATAACTACTAGATGCCAGCAGTACCAGGAATTGCTATAAAGTTTTTGTGGAAATCTCAAAAGACCTTGCTTAAAATTTTTACCTAGTTAGAACTGGGTCCACTCCAGGAAGATTCCTTAAGGACTTAAACATTACTCAATATAAATGACACTTTCCAATGCATTCATTGCACCACTCTTTTCTTAGAAGAAACCTAAGAGATCAATTGAAATAATCCCATAGTATTATAGATTAAAAAAAGATACTTAGGGAGGTTGAAACTCATTTAAATCATATAGGCAATATCATATTACAAACATTGCTCAAAATGATTTCAACTGAATTTCTTCTTTTGAAACAATTTAAAATACATTCTTTTGAGCTTTGTTCCTGCATTAAAGCAGATTTAATCTGAAACTTTACCAGTGTATTAGTTTTTACTTATGAACCTTAAAAATATGAAATTTAGGATAGAGAAAGCCTTAAAAAGTAAATTCAATTATTCTCCAGTCATAAAACCTTAATTAAATGTTAATTTTTTTAATGGAGAAATAGACTAGTCTGCTTTTAGGGTACCTCAAATGTTCTGTCTGCTTCAACTCTGGAGAAATTCCAGTAGTGTCTTCTAACAGCTGTGATAATCACAGTGTTACATCTCATTCCACACAAGAGGAAATCATTATAAAATAATTGATCATCTCAAATGCAGTCAAGGCAAAATGATTAACTATTAATCAAGAATCTTAGTGATTAGATGGGCTCAAAGGAACAAAGTGATTGCGGCATCCATTTGAAGCTGTGGGAAAAGATTCTAGAAAAAAACCATAGCATCCCAGGATTGGTTCTAAAAACATCCTTGGGGCAGAGGTGGCCTCGTATAAAACTAGAAAAGATACATTTTTTTTTCTTCCCAGACTAATGTTTCTCAGATTCCAAAATCACCTGGAGGTAGGTCCTGTTAAAACAGATGACTTGGGCTCCATTTCCAGAGTTTCTTATTCAGCAGATCTGGGATAAGGCTTGATAAATTGCTTTTCTAAGAAATTCCTAGCTTGTGATGCTGCTGCTAATCTGGGAACCACACTTTGAAACTACTGCCCTAGTAAATAAGCTGTCCTAAAAGAAAAGGAAAAAAATTATGCATAATTTTTTTATATATCCAAAACAATGCCATATTTAAAAATAAATGAATGAACACAGTGATAGTAAATAACACTATTGAGATTTACTTGGAACTTACATGGCCCTGTGCATTAGGTCATTTAATTCTCTCAATCTTCCTAGATAAGTACTTTTATTACCTCCATTTTAGAGATGAGAAAACAATAGAAAAATGGTTAATATCTTGAAGTCACATAGATAGTAAAAGACAGAGCTGACATTTGGATCTAGGCAGTCTGATTTGAGAGCGTAGTGTTGATGCTAGATCTGTGTATACACCTATCAAAGAGAAATTGTTAATACTGGCAAAAGAACAAGTGTTAAGGTTAGATAAAACAAACAAACATACAAAAAAGGTTAGATAGAATTGCATGAAACCCAAGTTTTCAACACATTATTAACTATAAGTGACAGACATATTAGTATCTTTTAGCTTTATTGTCCCTATAGGTCAAATGGGGCTAATAACATCTATCTTTGTAGGAATGTTAGAAAATAAAATCAAATAATGTATGTAAAACACTCAGATAAAGGTCTAGCATGCATGTGTGGTAAACAAATTATAGCCATCATGTGTGCATATCAATTATAACTCCAGACACATAAAGAATTAGCTTCCTATCTCAGGATCTACCGTTCGTCCATCCATCCAATTTTCATATGTTAAACAATGATTATGAAATATTGTGATGTTTTCTAAGAACTAAAGAAAAAAATGTATCTATAATCTAGTAGCATTCTGAGAGTAGCTCATCATTAAATTGCCATGGAACAGTCAATGTAACCTATTAAACAGTTTCCTCAACCTTTGCAGTGCTGAATCCATCTGTGGGGACAGTTTTTTACTTGCCTCTGTTAACTGCAGTAAATTTTCCATATGGGCCACTGCAGCACTGCAGATGTAGTGCTACCAATATATGATTCATGCCTGCAGATAGTATGGGGAGATTTCCATAGCAACAGGCCACTAAAAATGAGGCAATGAAAAAGTCAATGTTATATAACAGGATTTTTTGTTTTGCTTTTGTTCTTTTGCTCTGAGGGAAACTGGTTTGTATTTATTAAGGATTTTAATGATATAATACACTGAATTTGATAATTACATGAATAATAAATTTCCCCTGCAGGTCATGCCACAAAAAAAAGATCACAAACATTCAAAATATCTGAACTTTCAATCATCAGTTAATCAAATTTTAAGTTAGGATCTTTTTACCTTGTCCTAATTATAAGTCTAGCAATGTGCTTTATAAGTAGTCAATAAAGAAGAAGGAAATGTGGTTTGATATAGAATCTACTAATATTCATTTATTCTCTTTTACATATATATATATATGAGAGAGAGAGAGAGAGAGAGAGAGAGAGAGAATCCCTATTATAAGCCAGGCATTGAAATGAAAAAGAGTCATCCATCTTTCAAGCCTAGCAGGGAAGAAAAAAACCCCAAGCAAATATATTTAACACATTATAATTAATAGATACTGTGTTAGGGGCAGCAGCAGGACTACTCTTATTGGTAATACAGGAGGCCAATTTCCTGGATCAACCCTCCTGCTGAAATATCCTAAAAATTATGGATAAGATATTAAGAATAAAGTATTAATAAGCTCCGAGGACAGTAAGAAATTCTCACTGATAAAGAATGGCAATTCAAAGAACGACGCAGTTCTCTGCAGCTGTCATTCACTGTAAGAACAATTGCCAAAGTGCATGAACTTGAATTTAGGTTTTCATGGACTGTTGGAGTAAAAGAGACAGGAAACGGTGCCCAATGCCAGCCAGAGCAGGGAGCCAAAGAGATTTCTCTGGTAAAGTTAGGTCTTTAAGAAGATAATGACCTCTGTAGTATAAGGATGTTTTAGAGTCCAAAACAAAACCAATGAAAGATCAATTGTCTTTTAATAATAATGAAATGTCTCAAATGAAAAATGATACTGTGAGAATTGAGAACCATAGCATCCTACTTACTCACATTTTCAGTCTATAATCTTACTACCTACCTGGTTCAAGAGAAACTCAGCCATACATTTAAATTAGAGTGGTTTTGGCAACTAAATTAAATTAGTTTTGGCAACACTTGGCAAAAGCAACAGAAAATCTGGCTCTTTGGTACTTAACTTTATCCCAGGTCTCAAATAATTCCCACAAATTACTCTAAGAAACTCTAAGAAAAATAACCTCATGAAAACAAACCAAATTCACAAAGAAAGAAGGTACCACAGATAAGAGCCAGCATTAAAAAGTAGGAAACACAATCTTATAAAATGAACAGATAATAAAATCAGATACAGATTATAAAATAAATGTTTGTATGCTTAAATAAATAAAAGACAAGCTTGAAAATCTGCATAGTGAATAAGGAATTAGAATCAATGACCAGATTGGAAAGAAATAGTTTAAATAGCATAGATGGGTTTAGTAGCATATTAGGAAAAGAAGAATAGGAAATTAGTAAAGTAGAATATGGGTCTGAAGAAATTATCTGGAACCAGCATGAAGAGATGAGATGGAGTCTATAAAATAAAAGGAAAGAGAAACAGATATTGAGGTGAGAAAATCTAACATACATGTCATCAGAGTTCCAAGAAGAGAAAAGGGAGGAAAAGAAGGAATATTGGAATGAATTTGGACTAAGAATTTTTGAATACAAATAAATAACAATCTATATTTTTAAGCCTAGTAAATCACAAGCAAAATAAAGTAAAAGAGCCTAGCACATTATAGTGAAGCCCAGGACAGTAAAGAAAAAGAGAACATCTTAAAAGCAGGCAATCAGAAATGAAAAAATCCTTTCAAAGAAGTGATACAAGGGGAGCTGATTTCACAGGATCAACAGAAATTAAAATGATATGTTCAATGTGTTGCACGAAAATAACAGCCTTGAATTCTATACCTATTAGAGGTATCTCTGAAAAACAGGAGTGGAATGAAGACATTTTAAGACAAATGAACACATAAAGAGCTTACCAGCAAGAGCCTTAAACAAAAATATTCTTAAGGGTGTATTTAAGCGGGATGAAAATTCCTCTCAGATGTAATTGCAAGAAGCAATTAAAAGCAAAGAAAGTAGTAAATTTGTAACTAAATCTAAACAAGTGCCGACTATAAGACATAACAGAATATTGGGGATTCAAAAAACACAGGTAAAATACATGATAAAATAGCATGTAAGTTGGGGAAATTTGTGAATGAATTAAGGTGTCTATAGAATCTTGCATTGCTTAGGAGATAAGAAGAAAACTGATTAATTTTAAACTTTAAAAAGAATGTATGTTGCAAGTCCACTGGCTCTGAGCCAACAAAGCTGCAGGAATTGTCCAAGGACTGCCGCCTTTGTGGTCTGACTGTCTTACATATTTATTCCAAGCCCCTGGCTACTTTTTGTCAGCTGGTGGGAGACTAGCTCAAACTTGGGTTTGGGGGCAGAGGATTTCCCTCTGGCCAGGCTGGTCTAAATGCTCCCTGCATGGGTAGTGGCAGAATTCTGCCCTCTGCTGTGTTCCCCTGTGCCAGGGCAGCCCTGAGTTCTATTGCAAAGTCCCATAGTGACTTCACTACCCCCTGCCCCACCCCGGGCACACAGATTCTCTCTCCACGTGGCGCGCTGGCACAGCACTGCTGGGGCATGGGGCAGGGGTGGCATAGACAGTGCAAGACTGTCTTTCCTGCCCTTTTCAGTGCCTCTTTCCTTAGTATAATGTTAAAGCCAGGTACTGTGATTGCTCAACTGATTGTTGGTTCTTCTGAAGTTACGTCCTTCGGTGGATAGTTGTTGAATATGGTGTTCCTGTGGAGGGACGATCCCTGGGGGTTTCTACTCAGCCGTCTTGCTCTGTTCCCTCTTATAATCTCTTATTACTTAAAAGCATATTGTAATTTCCCCATGACATTACTTTTTATATGATTTTTTAACTAATAAAAATGCAAATAGATCCAAAAAAGAAAATCATTAACTTTCCATGGGAAAGAAAGGAAGTCACCTCTGAACTGACTCTGAACATAAAACAATAAAATAGTTGTGCTCTTAGCTAACTGCTTTATATGCATCATAGCATTTAATTCTCATTAAAAAATTTGAAATATAGCTATTATTATAAGTGTCACTTATACAAAGTTGGAAACTAAGGCTTAGCAAGATTTTTGCTCAAGGTTGTTTGGCTAATACATAGCACTGCTAGAACGTTACCTACCATGGCCACCTGGTTCAGAGTATCAGAGGTGTTGGTCTAGGACAGGCCCAGATGACCAGTCTCCCTGACTCCAAGGCCCGTATTATTAACCTCTTCACCAGATGCAGGAGTTGGTTAATTGAAGAAAGAGGAGAGGACATTGCAGACAGAAGAAAGCACATCTTTAATAGTATAGAACCATGAGGACTTGAGGCCTGGATTGAGCCTGATAGACGTTTTTTTCCTGCTTGGGTATTATGGTATTTGTGGAAAGGGATTTGGTTGAAGACATTAATCGAGGTGACAATAAGGAGCCCTTGCCAGCATAGACCTCCATCAGAGGGCCCCTGGTTGTCAAACAGGGACAGTCACACCCCGATGAGCAGCAGTGTGAAAGGAGGTTTATGATGGTACAGAATAAATAGGACTCATCAGTCTTAACTGGTTAGTAAGTAATTTAAAATATTAATTTTATATGAAAACAAATGCACATATATCATAGAGTGGAATGCAAAACTTATGAATTTTTAAGTTAAAGCTGAAAATGAATTCAAAGACTTTTTATCTTTTACTTATTTTTTTGCTTTTGGCAGGCTCTTATGACAAGCTCCTGAATCTTGAAAGTCTGGGTTTGATTCTCTCTCATTAGGAACTCTTTAGCAGAAGACTTTAAAGGAATACTCTGAGAAATAGGAATCTAATTGAGAATGATATGATTGATCAGATCTGTTTCAAATGTTATTTACCCCTAAGGAAATATCATAACACATAACCATAATAATAATAACAAAAATGTAGTCTGGCTTTTTGTTTTACTGACCCTAGACTGAAAATATATTAATTTTCACCAGTAGTGTTGATTTAGGAAGAATATCAATGAGTGTGAAGCTATAGTTTAAACCCAGAAATAAAAAGTCTCTTTTCTAAATCTATGTTACTGACCTGTCTCAGAATATTTCTTGACACTATCAGTTCACCTGGAAACAAGTAGTATCTGGAGAACTTCATACAAAACCTATCAGCAGACTGAATTTATCTCTTATCAAAGAGAAATTCTGACAACGTGCAGAAGCTGCTATAAACTGCACCTTATGAAATGGAGAAATAAGGTATCTGTTGTAGTTTTTAATAGATTTCTAGAGGGAAAAAGATAAGATTAAAACCTGACAGCTTCTAAATGCAATATAGTATCCTGAATTGGATCTTGGAACACAAAAAGGACATTAGTGGAAAAACTGGTGAGATTCAAATACAGCCTGGAGTTTAGCTAATAGTAATTTACCAATGCTGGTTTCTTAGGGTTGACACGCGTACATGGTAATATAAGATTAGCATTAGGGGAAAGAGGGTGAAATGTATATGGGAACTCTGTGTGCTAGCTTTGCAACATTTTTGTAAATAGAGTTATTCCAAAATAAAACATTTATTAAAATATTTAAAAACCATTGACTTCAATGTTATAAAAACAGAAATATTTGATTTGATGCCAAGTCCCCAAATAACTCTGAAAACTGTTTAATTCATGCCTAGGGTTTTTAAAATTTTCATCTTTTTGCTTAAACTATTCTTAATGGCTTGTTCATTTATTATTAACAACTTTGTTATATTTATTAGATATCTGATCTAGTTCCACTGAGATATTTTAAACCAAATATCCATTTTTAAATCCCTACTCAGCTATGCTTGGCAGTTAAAAATGTTTAAGATGTAAGATTATCTCTCAACTGTGCTATAGACAGTGGGTTTGTATCCCTTCCTGCTGCCATAAAACATATACAATTATGTTAGGAAAGCAAAGGTGGGAAGGGGTGTTCTCTGCCTGTTTTATGTTGCCAGTGAATGAGAATGCCAGGGAAGATAACTAGGTTGTTCTTGGTCAGAGGACAAGTGCTGGACAATGACACTTCACAGGCCTATCCTATGCACACAGGTGTGGCCTCCATGCTCTACTTCCTAATCTACTTTTTTGTAATCCATTCTCCAGTAATTGCTTATTCATTGACTTTTTTTGTAATTATTATTTTTTTTCAATTTGTTCATCAGCTTTTCTGATTGCCAAACAACATGCTTTAAATCTGGCAAGCTGACTCTCTGATGAATGATTATAAATGCACATATTTTCTTTCTTAAATATTTTTAAAAGCTAATTTATCCACAGCTTCCTGTTTGAACAATGCAATCATTCAAATGAATTTGGAAAAAGGCACACTCTATAATAGTCTTTAGTTAAGGATACATTGGGGACTTTAAAACTTCAAGAGAATTAATCTCTGATTCACCTTGAAAATATGTCGACAAATACCTGCTTTTTAGCCTCCATGACTACAAAATCATGTTGTTTTAAGATTAACCTGGGATAAAATTATTGTGTGCTTTATAAATTTTGGAACATTCCTACAAAGGAGTTGGTATTAGACTCATTTTCAAGATGAGGAAATGGAAGATTAGAAAGGCAAGTAAGTATATGCATAGAAAATTTAGGGAAGACCAGACAAGACACTTTTCAGAGGAAGTACCTCTGAACAGTAAGGATTGTGAGGTGTGAAGATAGAGATAATATTACCTCCCTCCACTGGAATTTCAACTTTACTAACAGCACATATTAAGTCAATAAAGTTTTTCATAAAATAAAACAAAATTTCCTAAAGGTTATGACTTTCCTGTTCCTTATGTTGTTTGATCTATATGTAATAGCATAATTTGTTGGTGTCTTCATTTCCCAAATTATTTCCTGATTTCTGTCAATTGAATACAGTTCAGTCAATACTCCTTTGAACCAATTTTCTGATCCTCTGCTAAATTATTATTCAGCCAAGAGTATTTATCAAATACCTACCACATGGCCAGCATTGTAGTAAACATTGTGGAAGGTGAAGAATAGTGGTAGAAATAAAAAATAACAATGGATAATGTTTCTTAAGCACTTAGATGCCAAAGAGTATTTTTAGAACTTTACATGAATTGCCTTCATTTCCCACAACAACCTAATGAAGTAAACAATTATCCACCAATATATATTATACATTATACACTATTATGTTGTAATATATAATATAAGATATTGGTAAATTATAATGATACACTGTAATATCATAATGTATTATACATTATATATCATTTTATAGACAAGAAAATGAAGTTTTAGAGAAATTAAGGGAATTATCCAAGGTCAAATTCCTAGTAAGTGACAGGCAGGATTTGAATCCAGCCTGTTTGACTCCAGAGACTGCTTTATGTCTTAGGTGGCTCTCTGAGGGGTTTAGTATACAGCTGGAAAGACAAGACCCCACCCCCATAAAAGACATCCAAAATAGCATTGGACAAGGGCCATAGTTTATGTTTAGCACAATATCTGTCATATCGAAGGCGTGCAGTTTAGGGTTATGGATAGACTAAGTAAACGCCAAAGAACAAGGATCAGGGTTTCAGTGCTACAGGAATTCAGAGGAGATCCAGGAGTTAGCATCACTGAGGAAGGCTGTGTGAAAGAGGCGGGGTTCCAAGATGAGCTCGGCAATATTTAGATAGGAGAACTCGGAAGGGCATAAGCAAAGCCCTGAGGTAACAGTGAGTGGTGGATGTTTCTCCAAGAGAATGGAGATGGTTTGGTTTACACAGAGAGTACAGGCTGAGGAAAGGTGAGAAATGTGACAGAGAGGACAGAAAAGTAGCCCTGAGGGTGGCGCCTTGGCAGTTTGGCTCAGGGGTCTAGATTTGATGTGGAAGTGATGGTAATAATAGTAATAACAATGCATAGGTTCCACAGTTGGCCCTATGCTTTCAAAGACATTATCTCACTTAATGTATGTGTTTGTAGAATATTAATGCAGCAGGAAATGGATTGCAGTGAAGAATGCTTAGATTCAGTGAGGCCCATTAGGACATTACTATTAACCAGAAGTGCAACAAGGAGAGTCTGAACTGGGGTCAGGATAATTAAGGGGAAATAGAGGATGTAATAGCTATTAAGTGTCTGCTATGTGCCAGACACTTTATATATGCTGTCTTGATGTTCAGAAGAATTACATGTTATATATGGTATTTTGACAGGAGCTCAAGGCCTGGTTCAAGCACTTACTAATTGTGTGACATTAGGCAAGTTATTTAAGTGTTCGCTGCTTCGTTTTTGCAACAAAATGCTTGTTGAACATCTATCAAATGTCAGCACGGTGCTATGTCTAGAAATAGAATGGTGAACTAAACAGACACAGTTCCTGTACTTATGAGGCTCACAGTCTATGAAGGAGACTGAGATTAATATGTACATGTATTAGTTTCCTGTATTGCTATATAAGAAATTTCCACAAACTGAGTAGCTTAAAAAAGTCAATCACTTAAAAAAAAAGCCACCAGTTTATTTCTCACAGTTCTATAGTTATGAAGTTCAGACTGGTTCAGCCAGTTTCTCTACTCTTGGCTTCACAAGACCAACATCAAGGTATCAGCTAGCTGGGCTCTTATTGGATGGCTTTGGGAAGAATCCACTTCCAAGATGATTGATATTGTTGGAAGAATCTAGTTACTTGTGGTTGTAGGACTGAGGCCCCCGCTTTCTTACTAGCTGTCCACAGGGGGCCTCCCTTCACTCCTAGTGCACAGGCTCCTACATCTCAGAGCCGGCAACCCAGGCCAAATCCTGCTCACACTTGGAATCTCTCACATCTCCTTGACATCCTCTTCTGCTTCCAACTGGAGCCAATTCTTTCCTTTTAAAGATTCATCTGATTAGATTGGGCCCACCTGGGGAATTCAGCCTACTCTCCGTATTTTAAGGTTCATAACCTTAATCACAGCTGCAAAGTCCCTTTTGGCATATAATATAACATATCATGAGTTCCAGAGTTTAGGGCACAGACATCTGAGAAGAGGAGCATTATTCAGCCTACCAGAACCTCCAAAATACATCACAAATATGTTTCATTCTCTTTATTTCCACTGCCCCCAACCAGTATTTCATCTGGATTGTTCCCACAGAGCAAATAAGTCTTTCATTTAGACTGTTCCCATGGATTTCAGTGTATCTGCTTTTGTTCTTGCCCCTTTCTAACATCTTCCCACAGAGCAGCCAGAGGAATCCTCTAAAATGTATTACTCAGGTCCTGTCTCTAAAACTTCCATTGTTCTGACAGCTAAGTTCCTCACTCTGACCATAAAGACTTGTGGGATCTGACATCCGTTTTCTTCTCTAGCCTCTTTTTGCTTCACTCTACCCCCTCCTCATCAGGATGCAATCACAGGGACCTATGTCAAGTCCCTTAGACCAGCATTTTCTTTCCTGAGTCTTTGCTCATCTAGAATTTTGTGCCTGTGGTGCTTCTTCCTATCCTACTTTGTCTCCCCATAACCTAGAACAAAGCTGCTATCCAACCTTCTCCCCATAACCTGTTTTTAGTTGTCTCCTTTCCTTATTTCAGTTTTGATTTTAAAAGCTTTTTGTTGATGGCTTATTAGAAAATTGGTCCCCACCTGTTTTGGGCAGCATGCTTTTCCCCTTCACAGTATCAATGTGTAATTATAATATTAAACATAGTACTTAAACTATGTACCAGGTATTGTTCTAAAAACTTTAAATATAGTAACTTAGTTAATTTTCCCAAGAATCCTATGAGGTAAGTATTATGCTATTACTGCCTCTATTTTACAGGTGAAGAACTGGAGCATGTAACTTCAGGCTAAGTAACTTTTCCCAAATGATAACCAACAGGTAAAAGAACCCAATAGTCTACACTCTTAACCAGTATGTGGTATTGCTATTATCTTTGTCTAATGAGGTAGGCATGTGTTTGTTTATTGTGGTAGGCAGAATAATGTTCTTCAAAAGAAGTTCATGTTGTAATCCTAAAACCTGTGACTATGTTATATTACATGGCAAAATGGATTTTGCAGATGTGATTCAGGTTTTTACTCAGCTGGCTTTAAGGTAGAAAAAGTATACAGAGTTGTCCATGTGGGCCCAATTTAAACACATAGACCTTCAAAGTAGAGAACTGCCTCTAGCTAGAAGCAGAGAGATGCAGGGAAAGGAGGAGTCAGGCGCATTCCAGGTACAAGAGGACAGGTTTCACTGTTGTTGGAGGGGCCACTTGGAAAGTATGGAGTGGCAGGAAGCTGCCAGTGTCGAGGGGCAAAGACCAGCCCCTTTACAGCTAACAAGGAAACTGGGACCTCAGTCCTATAAAAGCAAATAACTGAACTCAGCCAACTCTTTTAATGAACTTAGAATAGGATTCATCCCTAGAGCCTCCAGAAGGAAACACATCCCTTCCAACACCTTGATTTTCTTCTATGAAACTCTAAGCTGAGAACCAGCTGAGTCATCTTGTATCCAGACTTCTGACCTTCCGAACTGTAAGGTAATAAAGGTGATGTTTTAAGCTGCAAAATTTGGGTCATCTGTTATAGTAGCAATAGAAAACTAATAAGGTTAAATAATCAGGGCTTGGCTATAACTAGACGTACGAGAGGTGAAGAAATGAGAGATGTCAACAGTAAATGTTTTAGGATTAAGAATTTTTGATGTTATAATTTAGTTATAGAATTTAGGGGAAAATTTATTTGGAAGAAGGAATTAAAGCTCAAGAGTTTACTTTTGAATAAGTTCAAAATAGGTCAAATTGGCAGTTGGATATATCAATTTAGAGTCCAAAGGTAGGTCTTGGGTTTAGAAGTCATTGGAAGTCATTGACGTGCCGTGCAACATCACTTGCTTCATCTATAAAACTGACAATAATACTAGTTATGATAAAGGATTGTTATGAGAAGCAAATGGCACAATGCATATACAATTCTAGAACAATGCCTTGAATTTCATAAGTGCCCAATAAATGTTTGGTATTATATATTATGACTTCAAATTTATTTATGAGGAAACTGATGCTCAGAAAGTTTCAGATACTTGCCAATGTATCTAGAAAATAGTGGAGTCAAGACCTCAACTCAGATCTGCTTGCTCTATAGTTTGTTCTTTCCCCTGTACCATAAGGGATAGTTAGTCTTAATTCAAACATGTGGAAGCATCCCTAGATGTTTTCTTTCCTTGTCAGGGTTCTTGGTTAGAAACATAAGAAACCATATCTGACTAATTGAATCAGAGAAACCTAATACATTGGGTGCCTCATAGAATCCTAGAAAAGCTGGAGAACTAGGCTAAGAAAATGAGCAGAAACCAATGGAGCCCAAGCAGCAGAAACCATTCTGAAAAGCTACCGAGTAAGCATACCTCCACCACCAACTGGAACTAGACTATGCAGTTGGTACTATCACTACCAAGGGCTATGGATGGTAGGCATGCTTGTGGTCACTGCTGGTCTGGATTTGGATGTTGCTGCTGCCATCTCTGAGACCTTTGGACTGAATGCCCTACTGTCTCTGCTTTCTTTGATTCACTCCCTTTATATTAAGTCCTGGCTTAGGGCATGTTAGCACAGATACTGCTATGGGCTAAATTGTGTTTCATCTCACTCCAACTCATATTTTGAAGTTCTAATGCCCAGTAGCTCAGAATGTGATCCTTTTTGCAGATAGGGTCTTTACAGAAGTAATTAAATTAAAATGAGTTCATTAGTAGGTTCTAATCCAATGTGACTGGTATCCTTATCAGAAAGGGAATTTGGTCACAGGCATGTACAGAGGGAAGCCCATCTGTTAATACAAGCCAAAGAGACAGATCTGAAACTGAGAAGGAACCAACCAACTCTGTCAACCTCTTAATCTTGGACTTCCAGTTTCTAGAACCATGAGAAAATGAACTTTTGTTGGTTAAGCCACCCAGTCTGTGGTATTTGTTATGGCACTGTAGCTAAACCAATACAGAGATGAAGAAGATTTAGTCAGTAATCCATTGCTTGGTCTGATGCTTCAATTTTCCCCATTGACGTCAGGACATCTACTCTCCCCAGCATTAGAATCAGGTCCAGGACACCAAATATTGCCTTTAACCTGCACTTTTCCTACCAGAAGTCTCAAAAGCTCCACATAATAAACAGCCATGATAATGTGGGGAAGCTTTCTACAATAATGTAATTTCCTTATAAAAGGAATGCTAATGAGCAGATTCTTCATACTGGCATTTTATGAAAGACTTGAACCCCTCAGACAATTTTACTTCTGAAAAACTCCATTTAAAACCAAGTTTGGTGGTGTACAAATAACCATACAATTCAATGACTAAATATATTTTTCTTTAATCAGTCCTTTCTCTGTCATTTTTTTTTTTTCTGGCAAATAAAAATTCTATCCACCTAATTTCTTAGTCCAGAAACCTGAGTGATTTTTTTTTTTTTTGCTAATTTCTTATTCAACTTCCTCATTCAATTAATCACAGCTTGCTGTTGACTCAACTACCTAAAATAGTTGTCTACCCCATCCATTTTTCTTATCCCTTCTGTTACTAACCTAGTCCAACATACTATCATCTCTCCTCAAAATTACCAACACAAAATCCTAACTGTTCTCTTTGACTCTAAGGTCCATTCCTCTAATTTTTTCTTTATACTCTAGCCAGAGCCTTCTATGCTGTAAGCTGGTTCTGGCAAGCATTTAAATTCTTCACTGGCTTTCTTCCATGGCCCTCAGGGTAAGGCATAGGAATTTCTTTTCATAGTTGACCCAATTCTTCACTATCTTGTCTTTGCCTCCCTTTCCTAATTCCACTCTTTGCTCTGGCAATACCACCAAACACTAACTTTTAGGTGTTTTTTGTTGTTGTTGTTTGTTTTTTGTTTTGTTTTGTTTTTTTGTTTTTTGTGTGTTTTTTTGGTGCTTTCTGTCTCCAGGCTTTTGTACTTGGAATTCCTACTGTCTGGAAGTTGTTACCCCCTCGTTCTTCCCAGAATTCCTCTTTTAACTAAAGGTTTTCATTTGGATATTAGACCTTAGTGCCTAGTGATTTACTAGGTGAATCATTATGCAAATTAATTAATCTTTGTACCTCAGCTTCCTCATCTGTAAAAGGGGGATATGTAGAATCCTTTTCACTAAGATATTGTACAGAATAACAGTTAAGTTTTAGAAAATGCTTATATTAATAATATCTTAGTGACTATTGCAAGCACTCAATAAATGGTATTTATTAGTTTTCTTATTGTTCTCTTTTAGTAAGATTTTCTTATCACCCCATGCTTGAACTCAAAACTGAGTTTGGAATGCCTCCTGTACACTTTCATAGCAGCTTATGTTTTTCCCATATTAGCACATATGCCTTGTTTAAGGTCTTGAGTGCTTGTCTGTGAGCTCCATGAGGGTACAATTGTATCTCTAATGCCCAGAACAATGTGCACACCTAATACATTTTTCTTGAATGAGGTTTTTCTATCAGTTCTTCCAGCAGAGGCATTGAGCTTGATCTACAATCTGCTCTGGTAGGTACCATCTAGAGCTCTGGAATGTTCTTCTGAGCTTCTAGACACACATAAGCCATTAGTATTAAGGAAAATATCAGAGGGATACAGCAATGATATGGTATAAGTGAAAATGGGGCCAAATTAAACTGGTGTTTACTGAGAGTCCAATTGGCTCTAATTATCATTCAATCTTCACAACCACCAAATAAGTCAAGCATTATTTTATCTGTTTTATAGATGAGACAGTTTCAAAGAGAGTGTTAGTCAGTTTCAAAGACAGTCTTTTTGAAACTAATTTTTGACTACAGGCTTTGTACTTTCCATCTTATCAGATGGATAGGGTCATTCCCCTCAGGGAAAGGCAGTGATGACAACATGAAATATTAAGCACATACACAAAGATATTTGGAGATCTTCTTGACATATAGGATTACAAATTAACAATTTCTTGTCTTCCTGTGAATTGATCTTTCTGAAAATTACCTGTAATTGGAGTTTGGCACTTAGTAAGTTTTCAATAAATACTTGGTGAACGTTTCACATATGAATGTTGCTTAATACATTGAGATACATGTCCAGCCCTTCCCAGTGAAAATAACAAGGAAGAAATGCTTACATTAACTTTTATGCAACAGCCAGACTCAGGAATCAGTCTACTTTTTAACAGAAATCATCCTTCATTAATGAGTTCAAATCCATAGTATATCTCTCTCCAGTTGGTATCGATGTAGCTTTGTGAGACCTGCCTTATAAAGGGAGAGGGAAATATACCTAAGGAGAATTAAGTTATCCCAATAAATCTTGCTGGTCTTGGTGCCCTTATCAAG
This sequence comes from Cheirogaleus medius, assembly GCA_008086735.1. Classification (NCBI taxonomy): domain Eukaryota; kingdom Metazoa; phylum Chordata; class Mammalia; order Primates; family Cheirogaleidae; genus Cheirogaleus; species Cheirogaleus medius. The sequence goes on from VBSM01001265.1 coordinate 49,026,999, forward strand.
AAGAAGCACCCAGCTTGCACAAATCTTTTCTGGGATAAAGAAAATGCCAATGATGTGGGTGCACCTGAACGCCATGGTGGGCATTCATCATTTCATATTTCTCTGTTTTAATTCAAATCCTACGCTATGGAAACAACATATGACATCCTGAAATAGTTCTGCCAGCTCATCCTCTGTTAACTTTAAAAATATCTAACATTTACTGAATGCTTACTATATGCTGACACTGTGTAAAACTCATTACTGTCATCGTCTTACTTAATGCTCATAACAATCCTGGTAAATTTGAATATATTCTCCATTTTACAGGTAACTTATTCAAACACCCTCAGCCATTAAGAGGCATAGCTGAGAATCTAATCCAGGCCGTATCACTTCAAAGACTGTGTTTTTAATCACTATACTATGTTTTCTTATAAAATGTGCTACTATCCTTGGGACACTAGAGAATGTTAGACTGGAATAATTTTATCTTAGTTGGCCTAATGAAAGATCTTCTATTGCTATTAGAAAGTGAATTCCTGTTGCTTTTATTGTCTCTACCTCTTGCTTTTAAATGTGTTTAACAGATTTTTGTCTTACATTCTTTGATCAGAGATGATCTCTTATACTATGGTGTATAGTATGTAATACAATGTACTATGTAACTATGCAATACAATGCTTTGTGGTTGAAGATACTCAATAATACCTTGTGTTGCAGAAAGCCAAGATTCAGGCAGATGGTGGTCTTACCTGCATCTGTGCTTTGACCTGAAGTTATCAAATACACCGGAGTCTAAAACCATGGGCCATACTTGGCTGCAATTGGAGTTTGGCATTTAATAAGTTTTCAGTAAATAATTGGTGAATGTTTCATGTGTGAATGTTGCTTAATACCTTGTGATACATGTCCAGCCCTTTCCAGTGAAAATAACAAGGAAGAAGATGGCCTGACTTTTTAGTTGTTACTTTTTAGTAGCAAAGGATGAACAAACCAGTCAAGCTGTGATTCCTTAGTTACAATGTACTAAGACCAACTTGGGTAGGGTGAGTGAAATTTATATGACTTAGTTTTGTCTTCAATGTGCTATAAAGTAACTATCTGTATTTTTCTAAATGCCAAGTCTTGTCAGCAGTAGAATTTTTATGTACTTGAGATATAGCTAAACAAATCTCTTCATATGATATATCGGATAAACAATGAAATAGAAGGTAAGGATTCATCTAATTTGGATGCTAACAAATTTAGGTAAAGTTTCTCCAGCATCATCCATCCATATTCATTTATTGATAACTTAGATGATGCCAGATCCTGAACCAAACTCTTAGTTCACCAAGAATGAACCTTAATCTGGCCAGTAAAGAGAAATCTTTGCATTCACCTTGTACATCAATTGGGTTTCTGTCAGGTTTGATTGTGGCAACGTATGTGATAGTAGCTTCAAAAGTACAGAGACAAGAATATGTTTCATTATGTAGATTAGTGAGTCTATGTAATGTCATTGGTAAGATTAGGCCCCAGGTAACAGGAAAATAACTTATAAATTCCTTCACTCAAAAAAGCCTCTATGTGAGACTACAGATCATTCTATTATAAAGACATCTGTACCCGTATGTTTATGGCAGCACAATTCAC
>VBSM01001265.1:49028715-49134479 GCA_008086735.1 Cheirogaleus medius
AGCAAAAAAAAAAAGAAGAGGAGAGACATGGAAAAAGAAGAGAGGGCAGAGAAGTGATAACAAAAATAAGGAAGAGTTGAGGAGGCATTGAAATTACAAATAAAAATGAATGATCAGTGCTAGATGGCTTACTGAATTTTGTTGGGGTTTGAGGTAGAGAAAAGAAATAAATTCCCTATTTCCTTGGTGAAATTAAGAAACATGGGAAATTAGTGTAAGTCTTGGATTTCAGAGTAAGCAAATAGAGAGCATAGAACTAAAGTGCCTAACTGGTGACTAATTTGGCCTCTGGTTCTCTGAAGGTCAGGGAGTGGGCCCCTGCTGAGTGGTCACCAGGAAGAAGACCTATCTACAAAGTTCAATGGAAAGACAGCCTACCTGTTCATCCAGTATAACGTAGGTTCTACACATATAGAATTAATAGTTCAGCATTCTGGGAGGAAATCTTATTTGCAACAGTGTATACTAATCCTAAATTATGGAGGTATTATTTATAGTTTAACCCAATGATGTAAGTCTATCTTAAGAGTTCCTGTCTCACATTACTGAACTTTGCAGGAGTTCCAAAAGAGGAAAATGTGTTGAAATGTCAGTACCATCAAAAGCAATGTAAAAGGTACTGATATACATGGATGTTTCTTATTTGTAAAGGATATGGAAGTCTGACTTTGATTAAGCAATAATTTTTAGTTGACTAGATGAAACAGACTTGCAACATAGTCTGCATGAATGCAAAATAAGTCATCTATAGCAAGTGATAAGGAAACTGGTTAAAAAGGAAAAATCATACATTGGGCAAAGAAAAGATTTTCTCAATTAAAAAAATCAAACCATTATTACAAAGGACTTTACCAAGAGCTGCTATATTTCCCCCATCCCATTTACTGAAAGTTAACAAAGAGCATTTAGCACTTTGCATTCATGTCAAATGTCAGATCAGAGCATCCTAACGCAAAGGAAAAACACACCTCTCTCTAGAGTGGTTCAGTTTTAAGTACCACCATTTGTATATATTTTTCATTTTATTACAATTTATTATTTTCTTCTCCTACATTAATAACATCGTTTGCTTGCTTACCAGGGAACATCTGTAGAGAGTAGTGACTAATGTTCTTGTTACAGGTGTTCAGCATGACGACTCTGAAATTGCACTGTCTGGGTCAAATCCAAAATCCATTCCTGGCCCCTCAGTTACTCTGAGCCTCAGTCAGGCTCACCACCTGTAAAATGACAATGATAATAGTTGATTATCTTCTTAATGTTCTTGTGAGGATTAGATGAGTTAACCATTTAGAATAGTGCTTGTGCATGTATTCAGAAATATCAGCTATCATTACTATTCTTTTCAAGTCTTTATACCTCATGCTTTATAACTCCTCAAATTTCAAATTTTTGCCTCAGTTTTATTAGTCTATTTTTATAGGTGGGGAAAGTGAGACCTGGGAAGTTATATCACAGCCAATAAGTAGCAGCAGTGGGTTTTAACACAGATGTGCCTGATTCCAAAGTCCTTCCCCTTTTCACTGGAGTATACTCTTCTCATCCAACCATCCTCAATCACACACATGTCCTTCTAAATGGAAACACATCCATCTCTTCTCTGGGCTTGGTTTTGTTCCTAAATTTTAGCTGCCTGATAAGTCCTCTGGACACCAAGATGGATCCCTTCCAGCAGAGCAGCCAGTATTCTTTGTTTAGTACGTTACCTTGATGAATGTTTCTGAGCTTGAATGTTTGTCTGAAGACCAGTCTTCCAGAAATCAGAAACAGACTTGAGTTTTAGATATTCTTTGCCTCTTTATCAGAATGTATGACCTGATTTGGACGTGAAAAAAACTCATTGTCTATGGGTGAACAAATCTAGACACTTTGGAGAATAGAAGGGGGTGCTAACTGATGGGATGTGAGGACAAAAAGCATAATCCAGGATGTTCTGGGCAACACCGTATATATAGTCACCACACCTATAATTTACTTCTACTTTCTGTTAGGAGACATTTGGCGAACGAATTATGGGAGCAGTTCCCTATTCTTTGAGATTTACTTGGCTGTGTGTTACCTTTTCCTTCCTTCCTTTCTTTTTTTCTTCTTTCTTTTTGTTTTTCTTTGAAACATTTGTCATGGGAAGGGAAGAACACAGGACCCAGAGGCTGAAGGATGCAATTATCTTTGTATAACCAGACTTTTTTGCTGTCCTGTTAAAGTGAGATTTGAGAAGTATCATAGATAAATAAAGAACAACATGTCAGGGAGGCTATTCAGAAAAAGAAAAAGGAATTTCAGCAACTTAGTAGACCAGAGGTAAATGATGTGAAGGGAGAATATGACATGGAAACCCACAGCACTAGTGAAGGTCAAGAATTTCTCCAGGGAAGAGATAATAGAGCATCATTAAGTTCTACAAAGAAGAGGGAAAAAAACAGAGAGGAAAAAAGCTATATTTTAAATTGTATGTGCTAAATTTGGGAAAGGAGTTGCAGGAGATAAGTAAACATTCTGGAGTCCAAGTAAAGTCATGCAAAGGGGCTCCTGGGCCCATCTCATCTGATGTCATCCAAAGCCCAGGGGTGCCTCATATGTAGTTGGAGAGAGGCCTCCATTCTCCTCGAACAACTCAGAGAGCAACTTTTGATTGATATCTGGAAAATTAATTTGTGCTTATCCAAAAGCAAGTGAATGTACTTTTTAATCATCCCTTAACAAAAATTATCTTGTTCTTTTTTTATACTTTATGATTGCCTATTATTTCTACTTCAGCCTGACTCTCCTAGAAAAGGCTCTGCCTCATAATATACAAGTCCTCCTCACTGGCTAAAATAGATCCCCCTATACACAAACACACAATCCTCTACCCTTTGAAAGACATTTTTCATAAAAGGCATGATGAGATTTGTCTCAAAGGGAAGTGCAGAATTGGCCAGGTTGGGCTCTGCAGCCTTGGAAACAAGCTGCAGGGGAGAGTGTTGGCTGAAATAGGCAGAGTGGGGGCTCTAACTAATGGCTATATTAACTTAGTTGCCCTCATGACATCTTGACACATTTTATTTTCTCAGATCCCATTCAGAAAGCTCATTGGGCCTCACTGATAAGCACTGAGAGGTGGTAGCACAAAGCACGTGCTGAGGCACATGTTTTATGGGCAGCTGCGTTCACTTATGTCTACCTCTCCCAAACCCATGCTGGTTAGAAGGGAAGTGAGCATCTTTCAACAAAAGTCTATTTCACATATGTTCCAAATAGCCACAGCCTGAAACTTATATCCTTATATAAACTTTTACTGGCTAGTCTCCAGGTAGAATCACCTTCGTTCCTTTGTTTCTTCAGTTTTCCTTATATGAAAGTTGCGATGCACAGTGGAGGTCCTAACAGGTTCCACAGATCTATCCAGATAAGCAGAAACCACATGTCAGTGTTGCTGCATAAGTTACCTATCAATTGCTCAGAACTCAAACACGCAGTCTCTACTACCTCACCAAGGCCAAGGTGTTGCGCCTCTAAGTGCTTCTAAAAGCTTAATTGTCTAGTATATGTATCAACAGTTCATGGTAAGGAAGAAGCACTACTCTTGGAGTCAAAAGACCCCGGTTGAGATCTCAGTTCCACCGCTTATTTATGTGATAATTGTATACACATTACTTAAACTCTTTAAGATTAAATTGCTCATACAAAGTGAAATTAATATCTGTGCTACCTTGCAAGTCTGTTGTGAGGTTTAAATGAGGAAATGAGGAGGAACTATTTTAGAAAGTTCTAGACTACTAAAAAAAGAAAAGCTATATTTTAGTAATGTAACTTTTCTGTTCTTTTCCCTCTGAAAATGTTCAATTTATTACAGATATCTCCTTCATAGTACTCATTGCCTTTTAACTTAAAAGACTAGATAGTCCTGTAGACTACTATCATTTTCTTGATTTATTGGGACCTTCGATATCTTTCCGCCTTTTAGTTTTAACCTATCCAGGATGCTTTAATTAATCATATTTTCTATTTTCTTCTCATGATCCTTTATACAATGTTGTCCCATGTGATTCAAAGCTACCAGTATTCTCTTGCATTTTGCACGGTGCTTTATATGAATAGTTAGCAAAACTTTTTCCCATAGGTTATTGCATTTGATCCCCACAATAATCCTATGAAATGATCAGGGATTACTCTTTCAAATGGATTTATGTGAAAACTAAAACATGGAAGGACAGTTACTCATTTTTAACTCAAGGTTTTTTTGTTTGTTTGTTTTGTTTTGTTTTGTTTTTTAACCTCATGACATTGCCATTATTTCAAGTTGTTTCAGATGTGCCTTATATATTTTCTTATTTTATATATTGAAATCTCAATATATATCAGGCCCTATGCTAAGCAGTTTGTACAATTATATTGAATTATCATTACACTTTATGAGAGAAAAATTATTTTTCCTGCTGCAGTTAACTGAGGCTCGGATAGGTTGAATAATTTCCCTAAGGATACAGAGCTCGAAGGTAGGAGATCTGAAACTCAATTCCAGTTTGCTCTGATTCCAAGGTCTATGCTATTAAGCATTATGCTATATTCCCTCTCAAATTTATCTCCCGTTATCTCACTTATCTCATCCCAAAGTAGACCTTACTGATTTTTCTTGGATATTCTTGCCACTTTTATCACTGAGCCTGCTACAGCTCTGCACCTGCACTAATTTAGAACTCAGTCTGAAGCAAAAGTTTACTTTCAACCTAATCAGTTTGTTTGGCGTATATGGGAAAACTTAAAGTTCATTGGGAAGCCTTAGCCTAAACCCTGAGCAAACATGAGTGGGACAGACCCAAACCAACACAGCACAGACCTACAAAACTGAACTAAGATTTGAACCACTAACACAAGACAGAGCTTATTCCCTGAGACACATGTGTGGACACATTAAAACTAGCATACCAAAAGTTTAGAAAACTAAAATGAGATTTGAATCCTCTGTACAAGTCTCAACATAATCTAGTCATGCATACCTATGATAGTCACAAACAAGCATAGCAGTGATTTAGAGAACTAAACTGAAATTTGAACCATCACCCACAAAAGGCAAGACAGAACATAGGGTTCAAATCTCACTTTTTGATTTCTTCCTAATACAGAAATATCAACATTCCCCAGAAGATTATAATAGGTAACAGAGTCCAAATACAACCCACAATTACTGGACAAAGAACCAGAAAAATGTAATCCATTTTGAAAGAAAGAGCAAAAGATGCTAACACCAAGATGACACAGATGATGGATTTTTCAAAGCCTTTCAAGCAACTGTTTTAATTAAGCTTCATACATGGTAAAAAGCAAACCAAAACCTCACACAGTTGAAATGAATTAGAAAATAAATTTTTGATGAGAAATACAATAAAGAACCAATGAAAATTTTAGAACTGAAAATATAATATCTAAAATAAAGAATTAACTGAATGGACTGAAAAGCAAATGGGTATGACAATGCAAATAATAAAGAAAAGATTTCAGTCCATTTGCTCAAAGCTTCTTGGACGTGGCTCTGGGTCATGGTCCTAAAATTTGGCTCAGAATAAATCTCTCTAAATTAAAAATAAATAAATAAAGAAAAGATTTTTAAAAAATGAACAGCCTCCAAGACCTATTAGATGTTGTCAAAGATTTTATGTGTGTGTGTGTGTGTGTGTGTATTTGGAATTATAAAAATGTCAGGAGGGATTGGAGCAGAAAAAAAAATTCAAAATATAATGGCTGAACACTTCCCAACTTTTATAAAATACATACATTTACTGATTCAAAATGCTTACCAAACCCCAAAAAGGATAAGCTCAAAGAGAACAACACTAGACACAAACTGCTATAATTCAAATATAAAGAAAAGCCTTGAAAGCATTTAGAGAAAATGACATTAATTATAGGAAGACAATGATTGAATGTTGATTTCTCATCAAAAACCATCAAAACCAGAAGACATCTTTAAAGTGCTAAAAGAAAGATAAAAAATTATATCAAGCCATAATTCTATATCCAATAAAAATATCCTTCAGTAATGAAGGTGAGATAAAGAAATTTTCAGATGATTTAAAACTTGAGAGCATGTGTTACTAACAAATATTTTCTATAGGGAGTGATAAATTCTAAGTAGTCTGTGAAAGGTTAGATCTATATATTGTAATGCCCAAAAGAACCACTAAAATCAAATCAAAACAACATACACACATATACATACACTGTGCTAAAAAGCCAAGTAAATAAATTAAAATGGAATACTAAAATTATTCAGAAAAATCAGGACAGGGAAAATATAGAATAAAAACCAGAGAAGGCAAACAGAAAACAACTAAGAAAATGGTAAGTCTAAATCCAACTAAAACAATAATTACATAAAACGTGATTGGGTTCAGTACTCCATTTAACAGAGATAGACAATGTGGATGAAAGGAAGACTGAACTGTATGCTGCTACAATAGCTACATTTAGCATATAAAGACACAAATAGTGTAAAGTAAATGGGTAGAAAAAAGATATGGGGTGTAAATAGCAAGAATAAGAAGGCTGTAATGGCTATGATAACATCAGATAAAGTAGACTTTAAGAAAAAGAATATTACCAAAGAATGCATCTTATAATAATAAAAGAAGAGATTCATTAGGAAGAAATAACAATTATAAATGTCTATGTACTTAATAGCAGAGCCTCAATATACAGTACATAAATCAAAAATTGGCAAAATTAAAGGATTACAATTTTTTTCTCATTAGAGATTTCAACTCTCTCTTAGTAATAGAATTTCAGTAATAGATCAATGAGACAAAAAGTCAGTAAGGGCATAGAAGATCTCAATAACACTGTGAACCACTTTAATTACATTTATAGATCACGCCATGCAATAGCTAAATACACATTCTTCTCAACACACATGATACATACACTGAGACCATATTCTGGAGCACAAAACAAAGAAGTTAATTTTTTAAAATCTGAATAATACAGAGTATATTCTCTCATATCAAAAGAATAAATTAGAACACAAACCAATGAACACTGAGTTAAACCCCACTTATCTGAAAATTAAACTACACACTTATAACTTATCAGTTATAACTGATTCATGAGTCAAAGATCAAATTACAAGTAAATCTATACAATTTTGAACCAATAATTAAAATACAGCATATCAAAATCTGTAGTAGTTAAAACACTGATAAATGAAAACATAACTTCAAATGCATATATTAGGGAAAAAAATCTAAAATCAGTAATTTAGGGCCCATCTTAAGAAACTAAAAAAGAACAAAGTAAGTAGAAGAAAGCAATTAATAAAAAGCAGAAATCATTGAAAACAGATAATAGATAAAATTAAATAAGTAAACATCTGTTTTTTAGAAAAAAAAATCAAAATTGACAAACCGATAGCTAGAATATCATGAAAAAAAGACAACATAAATCAACAATATTAGTAATAAATGCTTAATGTGTATGATTTGTTACCACAGACCTTATACATTAAAAGTATAAGAGAATATAATAAACAACTTTGGACAAAGAAATTCAACAACTACATGGAATGGACAGATATCTTAAAAGACACAACTTATAAAAATTGACATGAAAAGAAACAGAAAAGCTGAATAGTCTGATGTCAGTTAAAGAAATTGAGTGTATTACCAAAACCCTCTCCCCCAAAACAAAACAAGCCCTCCAGGCACAGGGTTTCACTGTGGAGTTGGCATTGACTTCTATGAAGATGCCTCCTATGGGGACATCACTGCACGATCCCTATGTGAGCTGAGTAGGGGTGACATGGTGGGAAGGTCCAGTGGGTGCACAGGCAGCTGCAACAGGACAAGACTCATGGATAGACTACTTTGTACTCTTGGCTAAAAGCATTTCTCTATTTTGTTACCACTATCCACTTAACTTCAACAGCCACAAATCAAGCAGGAGAAATGGAGAATTAAAAGAAAGATAGGATCAGTCCTTTCACTGACCATCAATATAGTATTGCCCTGGGCCAAACCCATCTACATTCCTTCCCCTAAGGAATAAAATATAGGGAAGAATAAAAGAGTTAAAAGGAAAGAAACCTTGGAATCCCTAAATTGAGGCCAACAATTTCCATTCAAATAACTCTCTAAACATCAAGGTATGCAATGAAAGTCTACTTGCAGTTTTATTCTATTATAATCATTCCCTAATTCTGCCATATTATTTCTGCTTCTTTTAAAGAGTAACCAATTAATTCTCATTTGTACTTCTCATCTAACTTTGATCTATCACTTTCCTACCTCATCCCTGATATTCCACTTTCAGGAAATCCTTTTACCATATGGGGAAATAAATCATCTATTGAGCAAGCTCTTCAGAGAAACATGGTTAAGAAGGTTCCAGAGGACATCCAGCATCCAGTTTTCTCTGCCAGAGGCTTGCTGGTACTTGTGGCTTTGAGCATGTAGCATACCCTTCCATGACATTTTTCAGCCTGCCTTTGACCTTCCACCCACCTTCCAGATCTAAAGATATAAAAGAGTGAAAGCATGTTGTTCTTCCTCTAAAATGTTGGATGTTGATATTCTTTTTTATTTTAAGCAAGAAAGAAATGGCAATTAAACTTCAATAAGTCTAATTAATTGACATCTCAAAATCATCAGTTTGATAATTTATAGTTTTATTTCTATTTATAATGTATCATTCTATTTGTCTCCTATCCAGAGTTACAAACTGTGTTCACATGCCTGTATTTTCCACAAAAAAATTGAGTCAACAAAAAGACTTAATAAATACCAAATTCAGAAATGTCTCCTTCTGCATTCTAGTGAATGCCCAATACATAACAACATTTTGTGTTCATACAGCTTTGAAGTTCCTTATCACTCCAAGCTGTCAGAAAAACAGTACAGCTTAACAAAGGCGCCAATCCATCAGGTCCACACCTGAAAACAAAAAGCTTTGCCTTTCTTACAAACAAATTAACTACCAGAAAATCAGTGCATACCTTAGGGAGAACAGAAGTTATTAATTTATTGCATTATAATATGTAATTATAACATTAAGTTAACCCTTTATTCACATAGTCAAGCATTAATTCCAACACCAATGTGGCCATATTTTTAATGGTTACATCCTGTTTTATGTTGATAAAAATGGCTATGCATCTCTAGCCTGCTTGTCATAAGACATGTATTTTTCCCTCTCTGGGCTTAATACGTTCCTGCTTCTTACAGGGAACAGTGAGAATTCCTTAAGTCTACACACTATTTTGGATTCCCCACAGCAAATCAAAGGGTACTGATTCGCACGACTTTTGCCACCATAGAGCATTGCTACTGAAATTAGAAGTCTATACACTGGTACAAAACTTTATGCAACACAGGAAGTGCTATAGCAACAGGGCACAATGCCTCCACTAATCAGACCCAAATTTCTTGGGGTTTGTACCCCAGTTTTCTCAAGACAGTTGTAGTTTATGCTTTTTTTCTGGTTTAATTATTTAGTCACCTTCCCTCGTCCTTTTACTTTCAAACTGCTCTTAGTTTGGGCGATGAGTTATACGAGCACTCTTATACAGAATTAGCAGCTGAGATGTGCTTAGTTAGCTTTGAGCATTCCATTCACAAGCACGCCATACAAAAAGAGATGGGCTCTAGAATTAGCTCTCGCCTATATTGTCACACAGAGAGAACCATTTCCCCAGGTCCTGCCAATGGTGTCAGAGTGGCAGCATCAGTATTAGTCACACCTTTTGCACCTCCCTAAAACAATACAGGTTTTGACGTTGCAGCCAGGTATGCCACCCTTTCCTTACTGTGAATATCTCTGGGTGGTGTTCTTCTCTGTCAGCTGGCCAGAGTGTTTAGTAACTTTATTCCTAAAAAAGAATCTCTGTCCTGTCATCTTTCCATCCAGAAATATCCCTGAAAAAAAAATCGATGAGACAAATGAGTAATAGGTAAGTATCCTAGAACTTGACCTGCAAAGAGAATTTAAATCCTAGAATCCCACCTAGCCAAAAAATGATCTTGTTTCCCCTACCCCAACAAGGTATAGGTATTTGTTTTGCTTTCTATAACTGAAGGGTCTTTATGATGATGATCTCAAGCCAGTAATATTCTGGTCCAAGGTGGCTTGATCACATCTTCATTAGCAACAGAATCAACAAACAGCTTTTAAACGGATGTTCTCTTGACAAAAAAAAAGTTCTGCCTCACTAGGAACTTCATTATATGTACTACATATACTCTCACATGCATTCACTTATATACAGACACTCTACGTTAAAATCTTTCAAAGTCAACAGTCAATTTAATAATATTGTCTGGAAAAATACCAAATCTTCATAAAATAATCATAACTGAAGTACCAAAACATTGATTCAGCAAAGTAGTAGCAGTTCTGCTGCAGCCTCTTTCCCCAAGGACTTCATCTTACAATAGCTGATTTTTCCTATAAATGAAAAAAGGCTCTCTTCTCTCGCCTCCCTTTAACACGCATACGTATGTACATTTCATAAACGTAGAGGTTATATTTTGGAAAGCACTCTCCTCTTCCTCTATCCCTCTCTTATAACTCTGACAGTGTTGCTTTTTACCATACTTCCCTACCTCCACAAATAATCTAATAATCTTCCTCTTAAAAGCAGTGTGTGTGTGTGTGTGTGTATGTGTGTGTGTGTGTATGTGTAGTATGTTTCGGGAGTGGTGGTGAGGGGTCGACAAAATCCTCTCAGGAACTGCTCTTTTGTGTTGGCTCATGGTTTTATTAAGTTTTTCAGTCTTTAGATTGCTAGTCAAAATATTTTAGGTACAACATCTATACTTTCTTACTTTTTCCCCCTCTTGCCAAAATATAGCACCAAAGATTGATTGAGGAATTAGCTTTTGAGGATCCCACTCAGCAACACCAATGCACATACACAAACCAGCAGACACATACGCAACGCCTGCACCCCACCCGTCAAAGTATTAGAAGTTCTTTATGTCTAATCTTAGGAATTTTAGCTTAGTGCTTCATCATTCTTCAACTCATTCACATTACAGATTCCAGCTGGGTCCTGGAAAATCAAAAGGCTTGTCATTTTTATCGACTTGTGTGGTAATTCATGAGTATTGGTAAAAATTAAAGACACACGCTAAAACCAGTCTAGCTGTGAGAGCCTATAGCTTTCAAGTCTGGAAGTGGTCCCCCCTCCTCTCAAGGAGAGGGTGTTCACACCGAACACCGTTGCTGGCCTTTCCTCTGAAAAAGTACAGACAGCCTCTTACAGGAACTTCCTGCATCTCCTTCAAATTAAGATAATAATTAGACACTTTTACTGAGGCCAACTTTAGCTTCTGTTATGCCAAAGGGCATTTATTTGCTTGCCTTTCTTTCCTGCTCTCCCCACAACTAAACTCTAAACCCTTTGAATGCAGAGGCTGTGTCTTGCTCACTTCTGTGTCTTTAGCATTTTAACTCGGCCATTAATATAAATGGATTGAACTGATTTCCACATCATAAAAGTCATAACATTTAAAATGAAAATGAGTCTCAAGTTATTTTTTCTCACCATTCATAGAGCCTTTAGGCTACTTAAAGGCAGAATTTGGAATGCTGTTTCATGCCTAAATGAGTGTGAATGTTTAAAGATAAACTGTTTTAGTTGTTATTTGTTTGTTTGGTCTGAATTATCTCTGAAACTTGCTTATATTACTTTTTCCCCAGTTATTAATCCCATATGAATACAAGTTGTACCTGCTGACATTAAAAGAAAAGAAAAGCCAATGCCACATAGCTGGGAAGGGAGGGTAGTTTCTATTTACTACATTCTAAAAACTCATAGGAGGCTGAAATTGCTGTATCTCTTCAATCCCAAGATTAAACTCTGCCATTTGTAGTTCTGCACCAAGCTTGGGTCCTTCTGGGGAACTGTACCACCTGGCAATGGTTGGCTGAGCTCTGAAATCCACACAGGTGCCCTTGCAGGGGAGAAAAGGTTTTCCTGGATCCTCTTTAGGGTCACTGGCTGGGTCTGAAAACCAAGCTGACAAAGACAGATCAACAGGAGAAAAGCATACACATTTATTTAATAAGTTTTACCTGACCCAGAAACCTTCATAAGGAAATGAAGACACGAACAAATGGGTAAACCTGTATATTTGTTATACTAGGTGGAATAAAGAAGTAGACAGTCATGGAGAAGTATGACTGGATAAGAAATTATGATCTAATGGTAATTAACTAGGGGGGGTAGGAGGGTCTTTTTGTTCAGCATATTCTCTGTGTCTTCAGAGATAAAGATGTTCCTTTCCTCTGGGTATAAGGAGGGCACCTTTCACATGAGGGTCTTATGACCTGCTTTAGGGGAAGGTCAGAAGAGTCTTCCTAAGTTTTATGATCTGCTTCATGGAAGAGAGTAGAGGAATGGTGAGAATGACCTTCTTTCTGCCTCTGCTGTTTTCTAAAAGGCCTAAATGCTATGTTTTGGGGTAGCATGTCCTAAGTACCGTCATCTTTCTAATCATTTCATTGTTTTTTCCCATTTTAAAACTGCTGAAAACAACAATATCAAAGGCAAATTTGCTGCTGCAAAGAAATTGTTTGAAAAGATCCTGAGCAAAATATCCTTAAGAAAATTCCGTTTGTTCCTGGCCATAGTGTATCTTTTTTAATATTGATTTAACAAAAGGCCCTGAATTGAGAAATGAATGCCATAGTTCTAAAGCTAGACAATAGATTCCAATTGTAATAGAAAGTTTCAACATAACAATAAGATGCTTTTTCCTGTCTCTGCATTAATTGTCTTTTATATCTTTTTTTCTACAAAGCTAAAATTGAATGATTCTGGGAATAAAATGGTTTTCATGTCCAGGTAGTAAGCATTGAAGGCTAAGGAGAGTATTATATAATAGCACAGCACACAATATTGTGTTCTCTCCTTCTCTTGCTTTCCTATTTATTTCCTTATTTTCAAGTTCCTCTGGGTCTCTCAGTGATGCTTCTTTCATTATGCAAATAAGCCTCTTCTTTTCTCTAAATATTTGACACTAGCTGAAACTCAGATCCTAGTGGCTTAACATCTGCCTTAAGTTGATTTAGTGAGGCATATATTACAACAAAATGGAATGCTTCCTAACTAATAGGAATTCTTATAATAACTGCTAGGGGAATTTTAAAGTCTGAATCTATTAGAGATAAATGTATAGTAGCTGTGATATCATAGGTGGAATAGAATATCCATTTGGGTTTAAAGAGAGGAAACGGTCTCCTACACCTGGAGAAGTTTCTGAAGGCCCTACAAAGGACACGACAGTTCATCCAAGGCAGAAATAATAAAATAATGTGGGCCAAGGGGTATGTCATAGACAGAATGTTTTTATCCTCCACAATTCATATGTTGAAGCCCTAACCACCAATGTGAGGGTATTTGGACGTGAGACCTTTGGAAGGTAATTGGGTTTAGATGAGTTCATGAGGGAAAGGCCCCATGATGGAATTGGTATCTTTATAAGAAGAGGAAGAGAGACCAGAGCTCACTCTCTCTTTGCCATTTGAGAACACAGTGAGAAGGTAGCTTTCTGCAATCCAGGAAGATGGAATTCACAAGAAAGCAAATCTGCTGGCAATTTGGTCTTGGACTTCCCATCCTCCATGACTGTGAGACATGTCCACTGTTTAAGCCACCTGGTCTATGGTATTTTGTTATAGCAGCCGGAACTGACCAATGCAGGGTGGAAGCATAGAAAAAATGCTGTGTTCTGGGAACTGCAAGTTTGATTGAAGCAGACATTAGTGATTTGGGAGTAGTAGAAGATGGGCTAGAGAGAGAACCAAAATTTGAATCTTCAGATCAGGAGAGTCTTGAATTTGACAGAATAGTGGTGTATTGGTCTTCCATTGCTCCTGTAATTAACCACCACAAACTTAGTGGTTTAAAGCAATGTAACTTTATTATCTAACAATTCTGTAGGTCAGACATCTGACATGGGTTTCACCAGCCTATAATCAAGGTGTTGGTAGGGTTTTATTTATTTTTTCTAGAGGGTCTAGGTGAGATCTGATCCTGATCATTCAGTTTACTGATTGTGAGTTGAGGGTTTTTCCAGTTTGTAGAGGCCACTTGGGCTCATATCCCCCTCCTCCATCTTCAAAGCCAGCAATGGCAGGTCTAGTCCTTCTGCCATTGCATCTCTCTTAAGTGTTTATGTATTATATTGGGCCCAAATAATCCAGAATAATTGTTTTATCTCAAAGTCCTTGACCTTAATCACATCTGCAATATTTCTTTTGCCATGTAAGGTAACATATTTGTAAGTTCTAGGTATTAGGGCATGGATATCTTTAGGAGACCATTATTCTGCTACCAAGGCTGGTAAATGAAGAATTTCCATTGATGTGAAACCAGATCAATCAGCTGACATGCTAAACAACTTAATGGAAAATGTCCTATGCTACTAATATTTGAGCCTAATCTTTTCATTGTGCACATAGAAGAGTGCTGGCTATGAGACTCTAGAAAATCAGATGAATCTTTTATTCTTTTCTCAAGTTCTTCTCTCATACTCTCCTTTTTATAGGCCAAACTTAACATATGGTAGCTAATAGGGAAAAATCCAGTCTCAGCGCACAAAGTTGCTATTGGAGTATGGATTTTGGAAGAACTCAATATCCAGTACAAAGGCATTTATAATCCCTTGTCTTTTGACTTATTCCCTGGGTATCAACTACAAGTAAAGACATGACAAGTGAAATGTTTTCTTTCTTAACAAAAATTTAGCACTGGAGTTCTGTTCATAAAAATAAATTATCTACTATGAAAATATGAAAATTGATGGGACAAAGGCAATATATGTAACTAAACATTTGTACCCCCATATTATGCTGAAATAAAAAAATAGATAAAAATAAACAAAAATAAAGCATTGTTTACAAATATTTCTTTATTATATAAAACCAGTTAGTATAGAAATCTATAGGGTATATTATTTCTGTGGGGATTTTATGCATTTTTTGGACTATCTTTGATTCCTTAAAATATGAGCCTATTAAAGTTTTGACTAAAGATTCCCAATATTTTTCCTGAGAAAATTTTCCTATTAGTAAGCAGAGGAAGTTTGTAACACTTCATTTCTCTGACGAGTCTTAAATTTTATCAAAATTAGGTCATTAGTTTTTAATTTTTTGATGGTTTATTCAGTATATATGAATGTTTCCATAAAATCTTTGGATGCACTACCCAGGGAGAAGCATAGTTACCTTGGTGATCTCCTTTTCTTCAATAATCTCTTGTTCTTCTATTTCAACAAGATCCCTATAGACTTCTATTGGCTTACTGAGGTTATAAATCAACTCAGAGCAATGGCTATGTCAGCATCATGCACAGTCATTAGGAAGTAAAACAATTCTTTTGGTCATTACGTTGGAGGTCTCATTTACTATAAAGCATGGCTTCAAGTTGATCCATTCTAAGTTATTAAAGTTAATGTAAGGAATAGAAAAGGTAGAGTGAAGTGGAAATTTTAAAATATACTTTACAAATTATGGTTTACAGCTATTTTAAAAGATGGTCAGATGAGAGAAATTATATAAATTATAAAATAAACATCTAATCTATAGAATAAAAACCAGAATAAAGAGGTTAGAATTTAGTCTTTTCCTGTATTGAAAATATGCTACACATTCCAATTGAAATAAATATTTATATATTTTTTACATTAATTCTATAAGAAACATGCATAATTCTGACAGTTCTATAAGTAGCCTCAGCATTCTTTTTTTTAATAGCTCTATCTTTTTATTTGTCTACACTTTCTGTATGTTTCCTATAGGGAAACATAATCTGGTGATACAACACTCACAGAACTTTCCAACTTTTAGATCAGTGCTCCTTAAACTTTTTTAAACCTACAAATTTTTAAAGTCATGCTAATTTTGAAAAACACAATGATGCACTTAATTTCAGACTTAATTAAAGATATATATTGTGGTAAATAAGGGACGATCTGTTATAGAGACAGTGCTATAAATTCTCCAAATTTGTATCATTTCCTTCCTGAAAATACAGAAAGATCATGTATTCTAGCCTTTAGAAGTAAATTTGGAGCCATTAACTGCATTTTGGCCAATGAATTGAATGAAAGTGATATGCTCCACTTCTGTGACCGACACATAAAAGCATTTTAGTGACTCTCCACATACTCTCTTCCTGTCCCATTGGAACCTTGTGTTCAACATGGAGGCAACATGAGATGGGAAGATCCTGGGTCTCTAAATGACTATGTGGAACACAACCCTTGCCAACTCACACTAAAGTATGATATAAGCAGAAGATATGCCTTTATTATTTTAGGCCACTAAGATTTAGAGGCTGTTTATTGAAGGAACTAGCCATATTTATCACAAAACATTTTATACAGATTTTATTATGTAAACATAATAACAAACAAAAAGTTTTAGATTCATTATTTAAAAGACGTTTTTCCTATCAAACCTGGAAATAACAGAAATAATTCAAATTTAGCATGAGAATGCCTTCGTCCCTCTAGCATAGCTTGAGAACCACTGCTTTTAAGTGAGACAAGGATTGAATTATGTCATGAAACCTAGATCATTAAGGCTTATCTAAACTTGACTAAAGCAGGCTTGAACCTATGTTTAGTTCAGCAGGTAAATATTTCATTTGACAAGGGAAGGAAATAATCCACTTTCAGGTAAAAAATAAGGAGAACAAAGAAGACCAAAGATAGTCAAAATACTTACGAAAAAGAGAAGGGAATAACACTTTTCTTATAAGATATCAGGATTTTTGTTAAGCTATACTAATTGAAAAAGTGTGGTGTTGGATACAGGAATACATTTATTAGTGGCATATAACAGAAAGTCCAGACACAAACACATATATATGAACTCTTGCATATGATTGAACTTTCACATCATCAGATCAGTGGGAGAAGAGCTATTGAATGACTGGAAATAGAATGATTTGCTAAATCTATGTGAAAAAAGATACTAGTTTTCTACTCTACACTATTTATAAAAATCAAAACCCTAGATAAGAGGTCAGCAAATAATGACCCATGGGTCAAATTCAGGCTACTGATTGTTCTCATAAATGGTTTTATTTGAATTCAGCCACACATCTTAATTTATGTATTGTCTATAGCTTCTTTTATGCTACAATGGTAGAGTTGGATAGTTGCAACAGAAATCATATGGCTTGCAAAGCCACAAGTATTTACTATCTGTCCCTTTATAGAAAAAGTTTGCTGACCCCTGCTCTAGATAAATTAATAAACTAAATGTAAAAAATACACTTTAAAACTTTTAGTATAATATATAAGTAAATATTTTTTAGATCTCTTTTAGGAAAATATGTTAAGTGAAATAACCTTGATTTTATTGATTATAAAAAGGAAAAATATAATCTTGTCTGTATTAAAATAAACAACTATGGTTCATAAGTGAACACCTCAAGGAACACAGAAAGACAAATTATAAATAGGGGTATTTGCAATATACACCACTGTCAAAAGATTAATATCAATGATGCATAAAGGATACACACACACACACACATTTTTTTTCTATAGAAAAATGACAAAGAATCCCAAAGACATGAACGATATTTCACATGTAAGACAGTACATAAAGCAAACTTAGGAAGATATGTTTAACCCATCATTATTAAGGGAAATGCCAATCAAAACTACATCAAATAATATTTTATATGTAATTGACAAAAATTAAAAACTCTAACACTACGAAGCGTTAGAGAAATTGTGGAACCAAAGAATACATTTCTGGTGGGAGCATAGAATAATTCAAATACTTTAAAAAAATATCCCACGTTATCTCCCAAGTTTGAAAATATATATGACCTATTTTGTTCCTAGTTATATATCCAAGAAAACACTTTATGCATGTAGTGCTGCCCTTAGACCTGGGCAAGAGAGGGCCCTTGCCCTGGGTCCCATACTTCTGGAAACATCCTATTTTAGAGTAATTTTCTTAAAAATTTTTTAGTTCCTTTCCAATACCTGGGACCAGAGTTGGCCTACAAAGCCATCCAGGTGGAAAGCCCTGATCTCAGACCAGAATCTGTAGGCTCAGGTCACCATTTCTTTCCTTTGGGGCACTCTCTGACCCTCTTTTCTATGCTGGGGTTGACCACATGCTGCTAAAAGCTGCAGACTAATGCCTATGGATTTCTGCAGTGACTGGACCCTGGTTCCAGAAGGGCAGCCTGTCAAGAAGATTGCTTCTGAAGGCCAGAAATCACATTAATTCCATTTAATGGACTCACATTAAATGAGAAGGCCATTATGATTCTCACATTCTTATTTGGGGTAACTCAAATTGTGACAGGGGCTCCACAAAAAATATTTATCCAAAGCCCTGCAAAACCTAAGGACATCTTAAATACCATTGTGTTAAAGTTAACATATTTAAAATAAAATGTTGAATTTTAGGAATACTTATTGAATTTATAAGTTACATACAGTATTTACAAAGAAAACAAGGGAATGAGGGATTGGAAGGAAATGGGTTAGGGAGAAGACACATAGTTAGATGCAGGTGACTGTCAAGTTCCTAGCTTTTGCTCTTAGTTATGGATTTTCAGGTATTTATTAAATTGTCAAGCCAACCAAATAAATGAATTCAAGTCCTTCCTAAACCAATGGGGATATTATATCCTAAAGCAAGGAATATGATTAATAAAATTGTATGCACCTGAGTCCAAAAAATAAAAATAAAAGAGTATATATTTATATCAGTGAAACAGAATAAAGTCAAGCAACTGACTTAAAATAAATAAGAAGAATATAAGGAAGAATATAATATGATAAAAATAGCATTTTGAAATATTGGTAAAGAACAAACTATTTAACAAATAGTTTTAGCACAATTGGCATCCATTACATTACCTCACAACATAAAACCAAATAAATTATAAATGTTTAAAAAGCAAATAATAAAATACATTTTTAAATGGCAAAATAAAAATTTAACGATGTTTTATGTGTTGTTGGAAACACATAAACAAACAAAAATCTATCAGCTACAGAGAAAATAATTATCAGATGTCATTAGATTTTAAAAGTTTTAGATTTTATTTAAAATATCTATATGGCTATACTATAAAAAATGTTTCAAGATAAAGGGTGGTTTGAAAGAAAATTTATGAACCCTATGTAATAAACAAAGGATAATGTGTAGGATACAGAAAGACTGTCTGAAAAATCATATAAATGACCTAATAGAAAAATAGGAAAAAATGTATGTAAAATTAAGATACCTGGATAGTTAAGAGATTTGTTGTATTTTAAATTGGTAGCATCTATGGAAGGGCAATTTGTCAATATCTATCATGATTTTAACTGTACATGCTTGAAATGGCCTGACAATTATAATTCTAGGTGTCTATCAGCACCAGTAAGATATCTTTTGTTGTGATTGATAAAAAAACTGACTTAAAAAAGGAAATGTATTGGCTCACACCACTGTGAAGTTCAGAGCTACTTCTTGCTGTCATCAGAAATGTCTTGTTTCAGGGATTGACATTAGGTCAACAGGACTTACCCATCTCTCTGCTTCCTGGCTCTGCTTCCTCTATTTTGGCTCCATTCCCAGACAGGTTCACACATGGCAGTGTCAGAAAGGTTGTAGCACTTTAACTATTATACTGTATCAGGCTTATATACAGCAGATGATAATGTTTCTCTTCCTTTCAAACTAAGTGAAAGCGTTGATGCTCTTGTATAACTGGGTCATGTGCCCATTCCTAACCCAAAGTATGTGTCCATTGTATGTAATACTTCAGCTGCCTTGGCCTGGGCCACATACTCCACCCTCAATTGGGACAGGGTCCTACCTGAGTTACATGGAAGGGTGGTAGAGGGTATTCCAACCATGGTCATTTAGATTTCATTACCAAAATATAGATAATGGATGTTAGATGGATCAATGCCTAAAAGTGCTCACTGGTCTAGAGAAAGGAATTGTAAGAATGTTCCTCACAGAGTTATAGTAGCAATAAAATAGAACAATACTAAGTGTGCATCAATAAAGTAGTAGTTAAATAAATGAATTACATGACTTTAGTTCAACCAAATGAAATCTAATTGTAAGGCCCTAGAAAGAGCTCAAAGATATATAATTAAGCAAAAAGAGCATATTACAAAACAACACAAACAACATGGCCCTATTTTTCTATAAAAATTAAATTATAATTCATAAAGTTGCACTACATGCAATGTACATAAAGTTTATAGAATAATAAATATTACACTCTTAACACTGATTATTGAGTGTTAATCATGAACTGAATTAGCTGCTCTCACAAAGATTGAAGGTGGCAAGTGGATTTTCACCTTCACATAGATTGCCTAAGAGTGAGCATTATGAGTCAAAAAGAGAGGTGACAAGAGGCATCCGGAGTAAAGAAGGAAGTGAGGTGACTTGCTCTGTGGTTTGGAGGTACACAGGGAAGATGAGTACACACGTGGAAAAGGTACAAAGGGGAGAATCCTGGGGCTCTACACTCCCCCAATGATCATTGTTGTCTGACTTATAGGGGGGACACTCCACTGCAGAAGGCCACAGGACTGACATAGGGAGCTAACTGAAGACTGCAGTGGCATTGCTCTGGAGAGAAGGCACAGTGGTGACCCACCGGCTTACAGAACCTGGGTGCAGTGGCTGGCACCATTTAAAAACCCTAGACCCAGACGGCTGCCTCTATCCAGGGCTCAGATCTGTTGTCGCTACCATCCCCATTGCCTCTGCCAGCCCAGGGGTGGGGAGGCCAGGAACTCTCATGAGTCTCATGGGCAGGAGCTGTGTACCCCCACTGCCACTGGGGGACATGGATAGGCTGACAATCACCACTGCCTACCAACATGGTCAGGGCTGCCCTTAAGCCAGTGACTGGCCAACAAATGCAGCTGGCCAAGGATCTGAACATGGTGGCTCTCAAGCCAGAGTGGGATGACAATCACCACTTCCCAATGGCCTGGGCAGAGTTGCACTAAAGCCAGCACCCATCCAAAAAATGCCACCACCAGAGGATATGAATGGGGCAGCTCTCAAGCCAGTGTGGACTGACAATAGCCACCACCCATAGCCATGGGTGGGACAAATGGCACTGCCTGCAGATCAAACATCTCTTAAGCCAGCACAAGCTGACAATCACTACAGACTGTGGGCATGAGCAGAGCTACATTCAAGCTAGTGCATGCCCAACAAATGCTGCCATCTGTGGATCTCAGCAAGCAGCTCTCAAGCCAGCTCAGGGCATCAATCACCACTGCCACAAGGCACAAGTGGGACTATGTTCAAGCCACACAAGGCAACAAATGCCACCACCCATGGATCTGAGTAGGGCAGCAATGAAGCCAATGCAGGAAGACAATTGCTACCTCCTTTGGGCGTGGGCAAGGTTGTGCTCAAGCTGGCATAGCCTGACAAACACTACTGCCCACACATCTGAGTGGAGCAGCTCTCAAGCCAGCTCAGGCTGACAATCACCACTGCTGGCAGAACTAGGTGGGACATTCACTCACTCTGCAACACAAGGACTTCCAGTGACAACCACAGGGGAACAATGAAGCAGGAGACACAGGAGAGCAATAGTGTTAAATGCTCACAGTGCATTGCCAGTGTTGGGCTGGGCCAGTCCTCCAGAATATGACACAAGCACACCATCCAGGGACCTCTCCTTCTTTGCACTAAGTCGGAGAGTTCCCAGCAGAGGAAAATAGGTGAACTGCAAGTTTATATGTCTTAATATCAGAGAAGAGATTTTTCAGATGAAAAGAAATAAGGATAAGAATTTGGGCAACATGAAAAAAAAAGCTGTTTTGACACCCCTAAAGGATCATAATAGGTCATCAGCAATGGACACCAACCTAAAGGAAATTGTTGAAATGTCAGAAATGAAAAGCAGAATACAATAAGGAAATTGTCAATATGGAAGAAATGGAATTCAGAACATGGATGGCAAATAAGATGAATGGAATTGAAGAGAAAGTTGAAAACCAACACAAAGAATCCTAAAAAATGAT
Organism: Cheirogaleus medius; assembly: GCA_008086735.1. Taxonomy (NCBI): domain Eukaryota; kingdom Metazoa; phylum Chordata; class Mammalia; order Primates; family Cheirogaleidae; genus Cheirogaleus; species Cheirogaleus medius. Next base: position 49,050,723 of record VBSM01001265.1, read on the forward strand.
TCAGGATATGAATGAAAAAAATGAAAAACTGACTGAAGAGACAGACAACAGAAAAAAAGATATAACAGAACTTAAAAAAAGAAGCACCCATTTAGAGAATTTCAAAATACAGCAGAAAGCATCAACAACATTCTAGACCAAACTGAAGAAAGAATTTCAGAGCTTGAAGACAAGGCTTTTGAACTAACCCAGTCAGTCAAAGATGCAGAGAAAAGAATAAAGAAGAATGAACTCAGAGAAGTATGGTCCTATGTAAAGTGGGCCTATATAAGAGTTACAGGTATCCCTGAGGGAGGAGATGAAAAAGCAAAAGGGATTGAGTAAATTATTGCAGAAAATTTCCCTGATATCACCAGAGATTCAGATATCCAGACATAAGATAGTTATCAAACACTGGGAAGAATCATAGCAAATAGGACACCTCCAAGACACATAGTCATCAACCTGGCCAAAGTCAAAATGAAGGAGAAAATTTTATAAGACAAAAGCAACCTATAACCTAGAAAGAAAAACCCATCAGGCTAACAACAGACTTCTTAGCAGAGACCTTACAAGCCAGAAGGGATTGGGGCCCATTTATGGTCTTCTTAAACAGAAAAATTGCCAGCCAAGAATTTGTATCCTGCAAAACTGAGTTACGTAAATGATGGGGAAATAAAGACTTTTCCAGACAAGCAAACACTAAGGGAATTTGTTACTAGTAGACCCGCCATAAAGGAAATACTTAAAACTGCATTATATATGGACAGCACAATAGATACCCACTAGTGTAAAAATGCTCAAGTTAAAGCTCACAGCTCTAATAAAACAATAGTACAAAAGGGAAAACAAAACAAGAAGATATCATCCAACATGATGAACAGAACAGTATCCCACATATCAATACTAACATTAAACATGAACGGTCTGAACATCCCCCTTGAAAGACACAGACTAGCCAAATAGATGAAAAAACACACCACAAGTATATGCCATCTCCAAGAAACATATCTAACTTTCAAGTACTTGCACAGACTCAAGGTAAAGGGATGGAAAAAATATTTCATACAAATGGAAACCAAAAGCATGCAGGTATAGCCATGCTAATATCAGATAAAGTATACTTTAAATCAACAATGGTTAAAAATAAACTTATATTTACCTGTTATAATATGTCTGAACAGGATCTAGTTTGAGGTACTAAGAAGGATAAGATATCAGTTTGAAAAGAGCCCCTATCAGAGCAACATGAATTTTCTAAAGTTGAAGCAAGAACAAACATCAAATTTATAATGAAGCTTGGGTGGAACAATGGTGAAATCATTGCTGCTTTACAAAAAGTTTTTGGGGCCAATATCCCAAAGAAATTAGCAGTTTAAATGGATAACTCATTTTATAAGGGATGAGACAATGTTGAATGTGAAGCCCACAGTGGCAGACCATCCACATTAATCTGTGAGGAAAATAATTCACCTTGTTTATGCCCTAACTGAAGAGGACCAATGATTAACAGCAGAAACAATAACCAACACTATACACATCTCAATTAGTTCAGCTTATACAGTTCTGACTAAAATTAAAGTTGAGCAAACTTTCTACTTGTTGGGTGCCAAAATCATTGCACCCAGATCTCCTACAGACAAGAGCAGAGATTTTAATGAAAATTATAAACAAGTGGGATCAAGCTCCTGAAACTTTTCTTCAAAGAATTATAACAGGAGATAAAACATGGCCTTACCAATATGATCCTGAAGACAATGCACAATCAAAGCAATGGCTACCAAGAAGTGGAAGTGGTCCAGTCAAGAGCAAAGATCATGGCAAGCAGTTTTTTGGGATGCTTAAGGCATTTTGCTTGTTGACTTTCTGGAGTGCCAAAGAATGATAGCATTTGCTTATTAGGAGAGTGTTTTGAGAAAGTCAGCTAAAGTTTTATCAGAAAAATGCCTGGGAAGACCTCACCAGAGAGTCCTTCTCCCCTATGACAATGCTCCTGATCATTCCTCTCATCAAACAAGGACAATTTTGTGAAAGTTTTGGTGGGAAATCATTAGACATCTTCCTTATGGTACTGGCTCCTTCTAACTTCTTTTTGTTTCCTAATCTTAAAAAATTTGTAAAGGGTGCTCATTTTCCTCCAGTTAATAATGTAAAAAAGACTAGATTGACTTGGTTAAATTCCCAGAGCCCTCAGTTCCTTAGGCATGTACTAAATGGCTGGTATCACCATTTACAAAAGTATCTTGACCTTGATGGAGATTTGTTGAGAAATAAAGTTTGTATTTTTTTTAAATTTTCATCTTTTAGTTCCATTTCCATGACTCTTTTGAAGTCTCTTCATATGTGGAGTTAAAAATCTCAAACTCATAAAAACTCATAAAAGTAGTAGAATGCTGATTACCAGGGGCTGGAGTGGTGGTGGTGAAAGGGGTTGGGGAGATGGTCAAAGGTTATAAATTTCAGTTCTGTAGAACAAATATGTTTAAAAGATCTATTGTACAACATGGTGACTATAGTGAATAACAGTATATTATGTTCTAGATAAATGCTAAGAGTAGATTTAAGGTTTCATGGTTCTTACCATCAAAATGACAATTACATGAGGTGATGCATGTGTTAATCAGCTTCATTAGCCAGTAACAATGTACATATATATCTCAAAATATCATGTTGTCATGATAAATATATGCAATTTTATCTTTCAATTTAAAAAATAAAATAAATATATTTATGTATATATGGAGTTTCTAAGATCTTGTAGGGCAAAAATAATGACTGCTTTTGCTGCTATTTTTTTTTTCATGAAATACCTTAAAGGAGTCAATTCTTAAAGAAATTTCATAGTCAAATTAATTTAGAAAATTTTAAATGGCTTCTGTCTTGTTAAGTTTGACAAAACCATGAATGTGATGAAATGCAATGTGAATCTCCAAGAAAGTGATATTATATTTAGTATTTCCCAAACTATTTTAACTATGCACTCTTTTACTCACAAAGTCTCTCATAGGCAGATATGTGGAAATTTTGGAAACTATCTAGAAAAGAATGCCAAAATTTCCTTCCTAGTTATATTGGTCCCCTCATCATTGTACTCTCAAGCCTGATGAAACCACAGTGCTCATTGTGCTAGATTGATATAATTCTCCCTCCACTGGTTCTTCTCAATTCATATAAGTTATATTATTATTAGCAGCAGCAACAGTTTACTTCATGATTTACATATGTCATTTAATTTAACCCTTGGCACAACCTCAGAAAGCCTCGCAGGCAATATTCTTATTTCATATTTTCTTAGAATATCAGTTTTTAGGTATTACATGAATTACCATATTTTATTTTGACAGCACATGTATGAGATAAGCATATTTTACTCTTTAATTAGGTGAGGGAACTGAGGTGCAAGGAAACGAAATTATTTGCCCAAAGCCACCCAGCTAGTAAATGTCAGACAAGAATATGATACCAATTATTTGGAATCCTAATGTATATTCTTTCTTCAACACCAGTTGACTGAGAGAATAATGGAACACTTACAAATATTAAAAGAAATGAGAGAGGCAAAGTGTGAAAAAATTATTAGTTGAAGAAAAGTTAGATGGTGGCAAGAGAAAATAGAATTTAACTTAACTTCACAAATATACCGTTCTCAGTGTGATTAATCATCACCAAAACAAACTTCCAGAGAACATCAGAACATCCATCCAAGTTGTGTATTTGAAAGATTAGTTTTTCTACCTTATAATTTAATTGAGTAAATATGATCATTCTCCTTTCATCTACACTTTGCAATTTGACAAAATGAGAGTCACTTATTTTGACCACACATAATACGAAGAGGGACTGATGTGTTGTGTTTCTGTAAGAGTATCACCAGGAAGGAAAACCAGAGATAGGAAAGGATGGAGGAAAAAGAGGAAAGAGGAAGATGAAAGAGTAGAAATAGGGTGCAATAGGTTGAATAATATCTCCCAAAGATGTCCATGTCCTTATGCCTGAAACCTGTGAATATGTTACTTTACATGATCGATGGGATTTTACATGATTGAGGTAAGGATCTTGAAATGTGGAAATTATGCTGGATTATCCAGGTGGGACTGATGCAATCACAAGGGTCCTTATAAAAAGGAAGCAGAAGAATCAGAGAGAAAAAAATATAAGAAAAGAAAAGGTCAAAGAGGAGAGAAGATGCTATTCTGCTGGCTTTGGAGATGGAGGAACAGGCCACAGCCAAGGAATACAGGACCATGCATTCCTAGAAGTTTGAAAAGGCAATGTAAGGGATTCTCCCTGAGAGCCTCCCAATGGTGCACAGACAGGTTAATTTTAGCCCAGTGGTTTTGAACTTCTGACTTAAAAACTGTAAGATTATAAAGTTATGTTGCATTCAGCCACTAAGTTTGTGGTACTTTGTTAGACTAGCCGTGGAAAACTCATACATAAATCAAGAAAGGAAGACATTAAGGGAAGGGAAAGTAGAGGAAGGGGGAAGAAAAGGAAAGAGAAGGAAGGAAGGAAAGCAGAGAGAGAATAAGAGACTGTGAGAGTCAGCAGACTTAGAAAATCAACCAGGGTAAATACCAGGGTAAATATAATAAGAAAAGCGGGGGGGGGGGCAGGATTTGTATTCACTAGAATTTTTCTCAGAAGGGCATTGTATATGGCTGGGGGTGAGGGGCAGGTTAGAGCCTAGGGAATGTGTTGGAACAACAGCAGATGGCCCCTAATCTTTCATTTTAGTCTTAGAAAAAGGAAAAGAGAGGGACATTTACATTTACATTGATTGATAACTCGCAATGAATTAGTTGTCAGCCTTTGTAGTAGAAAATATTTTTCTCAGTTTTATAGAAGAGAAATCTGAGGCTCAGAAAGTATGAATAAACAATGGAGTTGGGATTCAAAACCAGATTGGTCTCCTTCTAGAATGAGGGAATTAAAAGACCTGAAAAGGAGAAAAGTAGGAAGAACAGGGATATCCAAAGCAGGAAGTTAGAATGTGTTTGTGTGTGGTTGCAGGAGGGGGAGAGAGAGAGAGAGAGAGATAATGGCTGAGAATTACTGATGTGCTTGCCAGAATATTGAGAGAGAGTTAATCAGGAAACAAATATCAAGATTTCTGGGCCTCTGGGTGCACATTAACTTTAATTTGTGGTAAGCTCTCTGGCAAGCATTGACAGCTACTCCACGGGCAGTATCTTTCCAATTGAGTCACTTTCAATACCATTGCTTCCTGTAGTTTTTTCATTTTCTTCTCTTTATGAATATGTTTATCGTACACAGACAAGTCAATACTGCTTAGACTCTATTGTTATCTTTCTATCATAACTGAAAGGAGCTGGATTATATTATTAATTTTAGCTACTTTCCAAAGAAACTTGACACTTTCTCTGTGATATCTACTCACTGAAAAAATTTCCCTCTACCAAACCTCCTTTTTATTTTTCCTCTCTCTGTTCCATTTTAATAAATGTGTATTGAATTACCATGTGCCAGCTAATGGGCAAAGTGGTGGAGTAAGACATGTTCCCCTATACCCTATACTAAGAGGAGTAACAGGCACTTACTTATGCAAACTTCCCCCAAAATATGAAGAGCTCAATGATTGTGAAATGCCTGGGATGGAACAGGGGTAGAGTGAGGAGTGTTCAACTAGTATGGGAGTCAGGAAAGCTTTTGGAGAGTGCTAGTTTGTGCTGTGGAGAGTCGGTCCAGTTGGTAGCTATGTTTTCCAGTATACATTTCCCTGTATACTTCTATGTTAGAAATGAACAAACAAGAAAGTTGAACAAGATTTGAAAGGCAGAAGTGAATCAGTGGCCATTGCCTTTGGAAAGTATGTGAAGTCAGCTATGGTGATGGGTAGATGCAGACATAACTGAATGGAGATAAACCCTTCTTGCTCTTCTCTGGTTTGCATCAGCTCATCTTCCTGAACATTGTTTTTCCAGATGAATGAAAACTCCAGGCCCACTACCATATGCTTGGCAGCAGACCAGAAGAGATGTAGCTATATAAATAATGGAGATAATACCTCCCAGGGTAATTTTTAGGATTAAATGAGTACCATCGTGGCCAAACAATGGTACGTATTATTAATTTTAAAGACTAAAATTTGCCTCCATAAGGCAATTCCAATTTCAGCCTTCGGAGCTTGGGAGACATTAGACATGAGACAGAAAGACAAAAATGCCAAAAAAAGAAAGGGCTTCACCATAATGGGGAAGAGTCTTCTAGGCAACACTTGGTCTAAAAATCATTCATTGCCTAGTTAAAAACCAATTTTTTATTATAGTCACAAAGAGTACTCATAAGCATTTTTCTAGAAATTATTTGTAAGTGGAAGGCATTGGTGGAGCTTTCTGACATTCAAGAAAAATCAGATCTTATATAATAGATACCCAAAAATTGCACATGTGGGCAATCAATAGCAATTGGGAGATGCAATAATAACCAGAGAACTGGAAACGATGGAGAGTCTGAAATTGAAAAAGGCAGCCTCTGTACTTCATGAATATGAACACTTAATATTGTGCAATGCTTTCCCTTTGTCAGATACTATCTAGTTGTTTAAATGCATTGATTCATTGACTTAACATGGAATCCTAAGAAGTAGGTTACATTTTTACTTTTAGCCTACAGAGGAAGAAAATAAGACTCAAAAAGATTAAATCACTTGTCTGAGCTCATTGAATTAGTAAATGGCAGAGATAAGATTTAAAAGCAAGTCACCTCGCTCTACCCTGAGCCTTACCCAATACACTCTGTAGTGCCTCACACTTTAAAAGACAGAATATATAACAGTTATGAACAAAGACTCTGAAACCTTCCACAGTTGATATGTCAGGACTGATACATGGAAATGACTGTTCTAACATGAAACATCTTGAAATGTGGAACATTATGGGACAAAGAATATGACAACAGAAATTAAAAAGTGATCCAGATCAGGAGAGAGAGAGAAAATGAAAGAAAAAAAGCAGAGAAAGAATAAAGTGGAGGACAGGCTCACAACTAGGTCATATACTCCTAACATAGGGCTACTGAGTAGACCCAACTGAGAAAGGATGGTAGGTACAGGGGACACTATTGTTGGTGCCCTGCCCAAATCCCCTCTACTGGCTGGTGTATCAGCTGCCTTGAGTTTTGCCTCCTTCTCAGGAGAAATGCCATCTATAAGACAGGGAGGCCCTGGCCCAGTCCCACCTCCTCCCAGTATATGGACAGATCCATATATTGTTGTCAACGACAGACTGCTTAACCTAGTGTGTAGCAAAGGCCACTCCCTGGCCAAGGTGAGGCCAAGACTGTGGACCAGTTCATGCATCAGAGCTTCCCACTGGGAACAGACTAACGTGTGTTTCTAGTTTCTTGATTCACATTTTCTTCTGCCCTATCCTGTTCTCTTACTCTGTTGTCAGAATCTAGGAGCCAAACCATAAAACAAATCATTTTAAATGTCACTATTAGTATCACATTTTTGTGGCAAGCTGCCCTTTACTGTTCTCTGCTGAAAGAGCATCTGCTCTCACCAACAAAATCATAATATTGGCTACCACTTTCTAGATCATTTATTATGTTCCAGGCACTGGGATAAGCATTTAACATGTTATCTCATTTAATCTTCTTAATACTCATGTAGTGACTATAAGTATGCTAAAGGTAAGTATTAGAAAAACTGAGATTCAGAGAAATTAAGTGACCACTCATGATTACTTTGGTCAGTATAGCTTCAGAGCCAGAATGTGAACACAACCCACTCACCCCAAATTAGTGCTCTGCTCACTCTATTACCCTGTAAATAGGTCTGCATTAACAGAAGTATCAATTCTCCTTGGAAAATGCAATTAAGTTTATAGTTACTGGACACATTACAGCAGCAGTGTTAGAGTGCTATTGTTTAAAAAGTATATTTCAGGTATTTATTCCTTGTCATTTGTATTACATTCAAGCATTTGTGAAGCCTTTACTGAAAAAAGCATTGGGTTTTTTTCAAGGGTATCCTAATAGTAACACTGTAATTGTTCATTTGTATTCTGTTATGTTTCTTTGGTGAGAGATACCTTATCTACACAATATAGCCCAACTGATTGTCTGCACTCCTGTGCAGCTATCTCTTTGGTATATATCAATGAGGGAAATACACAGTATACTTCTATTACTAAATTCACTAAAGGGTGTGTCTGTTACCAAATCGAAAGCAATTCAACGAAGCTAATACTTGGGAAGAAAATGAGTACTATATATATGTTAAATGTCAGAAAATTCTAAAAATTCATTATAATGTATCATTTTAATCTATACAGCCCATTATGATTTTAACAATAAAATAAATTATGTTTTTGCTTACCCTGAAATGATATGATATTGTTCATCTTAATATTACCTATAGAATAGAAGTCTGGGAAAAATCAGGTCTTTTAAAAATTAATAAAACTTAGTTTAGATTAGCCATGATATTATTTAGCCTTTTAAAGCAAATACTTATTTGGGACTGATTTTATTACTCACAGGCCCACAATAAATATTTTTTATGAGTGCCTCATTAAAAAGAAAATATTTCTGTCAGGCTATTAACTGTACTTCCTTGCAAAAGCTTTTATAGTTCTGTGAAAATATCTGTATATGCCCAGGCATATGGACATCATCTGCCATGAGTCATTGTGGAAATAGCTCAGAATTACTGCTATACAGGGGTGTATAAAACAGACTTAAACCAAAGCTGAAATAGGACTTACGTTTATAATGCAGCTATTCATGCCCACTTTTATTCTTAATTTGCTTTTTTAAAAATGCCTTTTGTCAAATTAAAAAAATCATTGCAGGGTCTACATACATTTGTCATCAGGGATATATTACTTTTCTTTACGTGGCCTTTGTTTTCTCTGTCTTTTCTGGCCATATTAAATTTGTTCCTTTATTCTTGTTTTTAATTTGGTGTTTCTGAGCCAAGATAGCTCCTGTCTGTATTTTCTAATAACATACGACCTTAAAAAGATACCCACATAAATTGCAGCTGGAAAATGATAATTCAAGCAAGGGTATAACACAAGTGCTCCTGTCCTCTACCCAAGCCAGTTCTTGAATGGAATAGATTCAAATTCTGAAGCTGGGAATTGGAAGGGGAAAGAGGGGGTTGAAAGTGACAGCCTCATAGTCATGTGGGATTTTTCTCAGTCTGGTGTTTGTGTATGGAATAACTATCATAGTCTGTATGTTTGTGCTTTTTGTTCAGACCAAATGAAAATTGAGTATTTTCATTCACAATGCAATTGTTTAGTCCTGTATTTTATGCAATTGAATTTTTTATACTATTCACAGCATTATGTCATGTTTTACTGTATCCTGCAAAATGTTAAAATATTTTTATAACCATATTTTATATACAAACTATCTCATTTGTTTCAAACTTTAATCTGGATCCAAATTCTGGGTTTAATATGTAATATGTAAAATTGAAACCAAACAATTTTAAGAAAATCATTTTTAAATTTAGATGATTTCACCTGAGGGTCCAAACACGATTCAAATTTGTTGTTAGTCTATTTGTCAAAGCATGTCATTGTGTATTCTGACTGCCTCCAGGACAAGCTGTGAAATGTCTAGATTCCAGAGCAGCAGACTGCATCCATTCTCAACAACCCCTCCCCACCGTCTGCCACCAGCTCCCATAAAGCAGTGATCAGAACTCGGTTGGCTCAGCTTGGGCAAGATGTAAGGCTTCATGCGAAAAAGACTACATCTACAAAACAAATTCCCAAATACATGATATGTGCTGAGATTTTGAACTTGATGAAGAAGTTTGTGGTGTACACACACACGTACACACGCTTGCACTCATACATTTATGTTTTAAATCTTTTTTAGTGTCTTCCAATAAAAAGCAAAAATTAGCCTATGAAAATCTTGTATATTTTTAAGGATAATTTCATAAAACTATACATACAGAAAAGTATAAAAACCATAAGTATATAGCTCAATGATTTTCTACAAAATAAACATAAGTGTGTAAAGAACAGAGCACCCATATTCAGAAATGGAACATTATCAGCATCCTGGAAAAGTGACCCATGCCCCCTCCTAGCCACTACATTTTCCCTGTGGGTGACAAAATATCCTAAATTCTACCACCAGAGATTGGTGTCATCTATTTTTGAAATTTATTTGAATGGAAACATATAACATATACTGCATTTTTTTTTGCCTAACATTTTGTGAATTTTATCCATGGCTCCTATGTAGCAATGGTTTGCTCATATTCATTCCATTGAACTGAATGAATATTCCCCGGTATAGCCATCCTATTATTGATGGACATGTGGTTTGTTTCCACCTTTGGCTATTATAAATAGTGCTTCAGGTATTTTAGTAAATGTATGTACATATTTTTGTTGGATATATAGCATAAGAACAGGAACTCCAGAGTCAGGCTCAGTTTTACAATATATTGCTAAATAGTTTATCAAATTGGTTGTATAAATTTACATTCCTACCAACAGTGTATGAGAGTTCCATCTGCTTATTATCTTCACTGACATTTATTGTCTGTCTTCCATTTTTGCCATTCTGGTGCGCATTTCTGATAAGACATTCCAAACCAACATTCCAGTAAGACATAATATCTTTTCATATGCTTATTGACCTTTTAAATTCCATTTAAATTGACATTTTAAATATCCTTTTTTCCCCTGAAGAGACTGTTCAAGCTTTTGTCCATTTTTAAATTAGATTTTTTTCTATAGACATTTTTTAGAGCAGTTTTAGATTCACAGCAAAATTGAGTAGAAAGTATGGAGAGTTCCCTTATGCCCCTCCTCCCATGAGTGGCACATTTGTTACAGTTGATGACAAACACCAACATGTTATTATCACTTAAAGTCCAAAGTTTACATTAGAGATCACTCTTGATATACATTCTATGAGTTTTGACAAATGTGTAATGATATATAACCACTATGACAGTGTCAGAATAGTTTCACTGCCCCCTTTGTTCCACCTATTCATCCTTTCCTAACCCAAACCTCTGGAAATTACTTATCTTTTTAATGTCTCCAGAGTTTTTCCTGTTCCAGGATATCATATGATTGGAATCTTTTATTAATATTTCATTTTACTTAAGAGTATATAGCCTGTTGAGACTGGCTTCTTTCACTTAGTAATATTCATTTAAGGTTCCTTCATGACTTTTTTTGTGGTTTGATAGTTCAGATTTTTTAATGCTAAATAATATTCTATTGTATGGATGTGTCCCAATTTATTTGTCTATTCACTTATTAAGGACATTATATTTGCTTCCAAGTTTTGGCAGTTATGAATAAAGTTGCTATAAACATCTATGTGCAGGTTTGTGTGTGGTCATAAGTTTTCAACTCATTTGAATAAATGAGTTGAACATGATTGCTGAATCATATGTTATGAATATCTTTAGTTGTGTAAGAACTGCCAAACTGTCTTCCATAGTGGTTGTAAAATTTTACATTCCCACAACAAATGAGAGTTCTTGTTGTTCCACATCCCCACTAGCAGTTGGTGTCAGTGTTTCGGATTTTAGCCATTCTAACAGGTAGGTAGTGGCATCTCATTGTTGTTTTACTTTGTAATTCCTTAACAACATATACTGTTGAGCATCTTTTTATATGCTTACTTCCCCTCTATATTTCTTCTTTGGTGAGTTATCTGTTCAGATCTTTTGCCCACTTTTTAATTGGGTTGTTTTCTTATTATGGAGTTTTAAGAGTTCCTTGCATATTTTGGGTAACAGGTTTTTTAAAAATATATCTTGTGCAAATACATTCTTTTAGTCTGTGGCTTGCTTTTTCATTCTCTTGCAGAGCAGAAGTTTTTAGTATTAATGAAGTTCAACTTATCAATGATTCCTTTCATGGATGTGCCACTGGTGTTGTACCTAAAGAATCAACACGAAAGCCAACGTCATCTAGATTTTCTACTGTACTATGTTCTAGGAGTTTTGTAGTTTTGCATTTTCATTTAGGTCTATTATCAATTTTGAGTTAATTCTTTGGAAAGGAATAAAAGTCTGTGTCTAGATTTATTTATTTATTTATTGCATGTGGATATTCAGTTGTTCCAGCACTATTTTTTGAAAAGATTACCCTTTCTCCATCTAATTGCCTTTGCTACTTTATCAGAGATCAGTTGACTCTATTTGTGTGGGTTTGTTTCTGGACTCTCTGTTAGCAAGTTGAATTTTTAGTTATTTTATAGTATACCATAACTTATTGTTGATTATAGTCACTTGTGCTGTTGAATATTGTTCATTCTATCTAACTACATTTTTGCTCCTATTAACCATCCCCACTCTATTCCCCATTCACCACTACCTTTCTTAGCATCTGGTAACTATCATTCTACTCTCTGTCTCCATGAGTACAAGAAATTTGATTTTTAATGGAATAAATTTAAACTTTCTTTTCCTTATTGATTTATCAGAATACATATATATTTTGGATTTTTAAAGTTTTAATTATTATGGATACATAAAAACTATAAATATTTATGGGGTACATGTGATGTTTTGATATACTGGATAATAGTCCTTTGTCAAATATACATATGATAAATATTTTTTAATATGTGACTTCCTTTATCATTTTTTAAATGTTATCTTTGGATGAACAAAAGTTATAAATATAATGAAGTTCAGTATGTCAATATCCTTTATGGTTAATGCTTCTTGGTCCTGTTTAATGAATTTTTGCCCACTCCAAGTTAATGAAGAAATTTTCCTATGTTTACTTCTAAATTATTGTTTTACCATTGACATTATAATCTGTGACTGATCCAGAAATAATTATTGCATATAATGTGTATTGTATGAAGTTGGGTTGTTTCAGAGTTTTAAATATTGGTATTCACAGTAAAGGAAATAACTAACAAAGTGAAGAAACAACCCATAGAATGGGAGAAAATATTTGCAAACTGTATTTCTAATAAGCAGTTAATACCAGTTAATATAAAGCACTCAATCCAATTTAAAAATTAGCAAAAACCTCAACAGATATATCCCAAAGACATAGGAATGAGCAACAGGGACATGAAAAAATGCTCAGTATCACTAATCATTAGGGAAATGTAAATTAAAACCACAATGAGATACCACCTTACACTTGTTAGAATAGCTTTTTTCAAAAAGATAAAAGATAAATATTGGTGAGAATGAAGAGAAAAGGGAATACTTGCACATTGTTGTTGGGAATGTAAATTAGTATAGCCACTGTGGAAAATGGTATAGATGGTCCTCAAAAAATTAAAAATGGAACTACCATATAGTCCAGTAATCCCACTTCTGGATATATGTCCAAAGGAATTGAACTTGATATGTTGAAGGGTTATATGCACTCTCATGCTCATTGCAGTATTTTTCACAAGAGTCAAGATATGGAATCAAATTTAGTGTCCATCAATGGATAAATAAAGAAAATATGCTATATACATATATATAATGGAATACTATTTAGCCATAAAAAAGAATAAAATCCTGTCATTTGTGACAACATGGATGAACCTGGAGTACATTCAGCTAAGTGAAATAAGCCATGCATGGAAAGATAAATGCCTCATTATCTCACTTATATGTGGAATCTAAAAAAGTTGAACTCACTGAAGTAGGGAGTAGAATGATGGTTATCAGAGGCTGGGAGTTGGGGAGTAGGGAGAGAGGAAATGGTGAATCATTGTTCAAAGGGTAAAAAGTTTTGGATACACAGGTAGAATAAGCTTTTATGTCTATTGCATAGTAGAATGGCTATAATCAATAATAATATATTATGTATTTTAAAATAGTTAAGAAATTTCTTATGCCTCACCATAAGAAATTATATGTAAGTGAGATGATAGATCTCTTAATTAGTTTGATTAACCATTCCACATTATATACTTATATAAAAACATTATATTGTACCCCACAAATGTGTACAATTATGATTTTTCAATTAAAAATTATATTAATTAAAAATAAAACTGAGGAAAATAAAATATTGATATCCAATGGCCCAAACACTATTTATTGAAACAATCATACTTTCTCCACTACACTTTAGTTCCATAGATTGAGGGACCATAAGTTAATGTTTACCTTGAGTTATTTCCATATACATTTTAGATTCAGTGCATCAATTTATCTAAAATTGCTACTGGGATTTTCACTGGGGTTTAATCTAATCTATAGGTCAACTTGGGATAATTTATATCTTTATAGTATTGAGTATCCCAATTGATGAATATAGCATTTTCCACCATATGTTGTCTTTAGTTTTTCCAGTAATATTTTCTAGTTTTCATTGTAATTTCAGGTATTTAACTTCTTTTATTAGATTTTTTAATCTTAACAAAAGATTTAATCTTATTTAATCTAATTTTTTATTACTTTAAGTGTTATCTTAATAAAATTTTGTTTTCTAATAATTTTTTGTTTTTATCAATACAGTTGATTTTTGTGTATTGATCTATACAACAAACTTGCTAAAATTTACTGATTAACTATAATAATTTACAAAACTGTTTAGATTTTCTATATCTACAATGCTGTTATCTGTGAATGATGAGAATTTTTACTTCTTTCTCTCCATTCTTTACATGATTATTTTTTTCTTGCTGCATTGCTTTTGTCAAGGTCTCCAATAAAATGTTGAATGGTGATAGCAGGAATCTTTGTCTTGTTCCAGTCAAGTGGTGAAACTTAGAATTCAGCTTAGAAAGTTTGTCTTTAAACTCCACATGTTTAATTATTAGTCTATATTTTCCTCTAATATTTCAGTATAGATTTCTGGGGATAGTTTTTGAAGCTGCCATGAAAACATTCTGCTAAGATCTCCAGCTGGAAGGAGCATAAGTGAATGATCAACTATGACATTCATGCTAATGACTGGGCAAAGTGAATCTATGTGAGAGACAGGAAACTTCTCCAGTGGGCAACTGGGCATGATGAAGACTCCTTATCAGCCCTCTTTCTACCCCAGTCCTCTTTCCTTTTCTTTCTCTTTCCACAGGTGTTAGACTAGATCATGGTCCAAAAGCTCTCTCCACCTCCTCTTGCTCCCTTCCTCAATAAATCTTTTGTACATCTAATTCTGTCTTGTCATCTTCTCCTAAGCACATCCAAACTAACACAGTTTTGATCTAATAAATATATTAGTTTTCACCTATTGCATATGTTAGAATGAACAGATTATAAAGAAAGGAGAGTTAGAAGGCTCCTAGGGCTTTGGGGTCTGTGGAAGGTTAGTTTGAGCCTGTGTCTCTTAATTGGAGGTCTCTTTGGGGCTCCTGTGTATCTTTGGCTTTCTACTTGTTCTCCCATTGTCTTGGCATTTGGAAATTTTTTTTCTTAGAATTCACTAGGATTTTGGAATATTAATGAGGCCTGTGTGGGACTATTTTTCAGAAACAAGACTCTAGTAAAAAAAGAGAAGGCAAGGGTGTCTGTGAATGCTGCTCAGATCTGCTCACCTGGTGGGAGGCAAGCAGTGATACCAGGAAATTTTTCTCCATTGTTATTCAACTGCAATGTTCCAATCAGCATCTTTCAGGGAGTTAAACAGTTGCAAGAAAGTTATGACTCCCCAAAAAGCAAATGGGCATTTGAAGAAACCTTAAATCCATTGTCGAATCAATGTTTTGTTTACAATACCAATAAAGACAGAAAACTCAGCAACAGCAAATGTCATGAGAACACTCAAGCGTGGACTTGTGTATAAACAGGATAGATAGGTGTCATTTCTTATCCCCCATACCTAAGGAAAACAACACCGACCACAGAGCACCACAAATGCTGAGGATCTCATCCATGGAACCAGGAACTCTTTACTGACTGCTTCTTTTGCACTGATGCTGCAATGGCATAGTGGAAATGTCATGGAACTTGGAAAGTAGATAACACTGTTTGAATCCCAGATTTTTTATTCTCTACTGGATGCCATTAACAAGATACTTACATTTTGGGGCCTCAATTTTCACATCGAAATATGGGAATAACAAAGTGTACATTGCAGGATTGTTGTGACAATAAAGGAACATTATTTCCTTTAGTAGATGCCAAGGAAATGTTAGTTTTCTCCCCCCTCCACACACACACCCATACCATCTCTTTTCCTTGCTAATCCTGTTCACTTACTGAATATGGCCATCATCATCCCTCCAACACATCCAGAATCCAATTTTCTTTCCTTCATATTCTGTATCCAATCTATTGCCAAATTAGCCATATTCAACCTCCACCATAACTGTATTGAGTTTGCCTCCTCTTCCATTAATATTGTTGCTCCCCCAGTTATGCCCTCCTCATGTTTCGTCCCAGCTACAGCACTAGTCTCCTAGCTGTTCTTTCTTCTTCCATCTCTGCACCTTTACTGAATGGTCTCCACTTGGCTATTAAAGCAATTTCATTTTCATAGCTGATGTCCCCATTTAAGTCCACTTTACTATCTGAGTTTCTACAATAGTCCTCTAATCAGTCTCTCCTCCTATTACATAATTGCCAGATTCTCCACTTATCCTCTTATTGAGTGCACAACTATTCTCTCATATAACAGCTTCATATCGTGGTGTCTTCTCTGTTTCAGGAACTCAGAAAGCATCACTTATCCTTATAACATGATGAAAATAAGTATCAGTGTTTCCATTTTGTATATAGAGAAACTGAGCCTTAAGCCAGGGAGAATTTAAATACATTCTCCACAGTCTCACAACTGGCATGATGTTGGGCTGGGATCAGGACTCATTTTGCCTGTCTCTAAAACCTATGGTTTTCCCATTTGCCCATTATACTGTTTTTTTTTTTTCATTGCTCTTGTATCCCTGATGCCTACCTTGTGCTCCAAAAAATATTTAATTTGAATTAAATTAAGTCAGTCTCTTCCTTGTGAACACCCTAGTCATACAGCTCAGAAAACAGCAGAGGGCAGTGCAAGAACTTCACAACATTACATGAAGTAGACAATAAAATGTTATAAAACTGAAAAATAAAAAGGAAGTATTCCATGGTTTCTGGAAGAATTCATCCCAAGGCAATGTTGAGCATGTCAGAGGATGTTTTCATCAAGGATACTCCCTGTTTTAAAAAAAGTAATTCCCATTGCTGACAGGAAGGCTGTTCTAAAAATTGCATTTCCTACTCCCCAGTTTCAGCTCCTTTTTATTGCATGTAATACCACATATGGGTAAGCAAATCATAGCAGTTAAAGCCAGCTGTGTGCCACTAACATCTGCAAACGCAGTGTGTTCACCAGGTGAGTTTATTGCTCCAGCTACCTCTTTAATTCATCCTGTGGAGAGAAAAATGTGACTTTGGCTCAAGGATGAAATTGTTACCCCAACTCATTAAACCATTCTCATTAAAACTGTTATTTCCACATTATTGCAATAGAAAATATCCAAGTTAAGTACCCTTTCCTAGCTAGCTTCTCCAATTCTCAGAGCAATTATTGAATCTTTTTTTTTTTTTTTTTGCCTCCGTGGGAAATTTATATTGCCTAGGAATTTAAATTCTGGCAGAAGTGTTGAGGGGAGGGGCAGGTCATACTAAAGACAGGTAACGCTCCATTTTTGCTTTGCTTTTGTGTTGTGGAAATATAATGGCTTTCATATTAGGAATATCATAAATATAAACTACATTGTTTACTAATTCCTACATCAATCACCCAAATAATGAGCTCCGCACAAAATTTCTCATTTACTTGGATAAGGACTGTATGCACTCATAAATATTTTCTTATGCATTTATGTGGATACGTAACCACATTGCCAGGACATGTCTCATCCCAGCACCTGGCATAAGGGAAAAATTTGGAAGGGAACCACCTGCTTCTCTCTCTCACATATATAATATTATAATATAATATATATTATATAGATAGATAGATAGGAATATATATATATGCATACATACATCTGCTAAATATGTGTGTGTATGTGTGTATTGCAGTGACTGAAAAGATTTTTTTTTTTAAGTTGGGACTACAAAAAAGCAATAAAAACTTTTGTTTAAAAAAGTAGGACCCACCCTCTGGAGTGGGAACTCTGTGAGATTTACTTCTAGAGCTTCATGTGGCAGACTAAGGGGATGTCGAGGGGGTTCTGCTGTCACCTTTTCTGCTGTCACCCCTAGTTCTTCTTCACTAAGGAGCTAAGGAGAACCTCCTTGTGGTTATGGAGTCATCTCTGTGCTCATCTCATGTGGGATCTCTTGTGAGGATTAGCTTCATTCTACATTATTTAATTTGGGGTAAAACCACCCGTTATTGTTTTACAAACTTTCATTATCAACACTAATCATTGCTTATTCAGTTGCCCAAAGTGTGTTAGTTACTGTGAGACTTTGAGCACGTGGCTCCTTTACCCACAAAACAACAGTAGTAGTGTCTCTTAGCATTGTGAAAAATATATGCAATAATATTTGTAAACTGCCTAATGCTCATTATATTCATAATTATTTTAAATATTTTTATATATCTCCTACAACGTACTGTGTTTTCTCTATCAAAGCACTCATCTTACTTCATTATAATGGCTCATTTATCTTCCCTTCTAGATTGTCAACTATGAGAGAGTGAGAATAGTGGTGCATAGCAATAATTTCAGGTATATATACATATATATATATATCTCAAGTGAATGAAATAATTAATATCTGATTCTTACATCTTTTTTTTTTTTTTTTTTGAGACAGAGTCTTACTTTGTTGCCCAGGCTAGGGTGAGTGCCGTGGCGTCAGCCTAGCTCACAGCAACCTCAAGCTCCTGGGCTCAAGCAATCCTTCTGCCTCAGCCTCCCGAGTAGCTGGGACTACAGGCATGCGCCACCATGCCCGGCTAATTTTTTCTATATATTTTTAGTTGGCCAATTAATGTATTTCTATTTTTAGTAGAGACGAGGTCTCGCTCTTGGTCAGGCTGGTTTCGAACTCCTGACCTTGAGCTATCCACCCGCCTCGGCCTCCCAGAGTGCTAGGATTACAGGCGTGAGCCACCGCACCCGGCCTGATTCTTACATCTTTATTAAAATATTTCCATAGAATATTTTCCTTCCCATCTTTATTTTCTATACCTGTTGGCTATGACTGGAAATACTACAGTTCTTACTTTTAAACTCAGTGTTGGAAATGTAACATGAGTCAATACTATGTGTTCATCAACCATTTCATTTTCTCCTTGGCACACAAAATGATTACATTTTTTAGCCCTCTTATAAGTCAATGAGACTGTGCAAATGGAATATCAATGGAAGTAATGTACACCTCTTCTAGGCCTAGCTATACATGTCTCAGGTATTTTCCATGTTCTCTATATCCCAATGTTAAAGACTTGAGAAGCATAAGTTCAAGATGGTAGAGACATAAGATAGAAAGAGTCTAGATCTCCAAGTCACAACTTGTAAGAGAGCCACTCAAAGGACTGTGATATTAAAGAGAAATCATATTGCATTAAGTGACTGATATTGGGGGGTTTATTTTTTACCACAGTTAGCCTAGACCACACTGACTAAACACTATTTTAAGTTGAAGCATTTTACATTCCATTTTGCTGAGAAGAATCACTTCCTGTTTGCAGTGGGAACAGAAAGTAAATATATGTGCCCAGTAACATTGCTCTTTCTACGTTAGACACTTGATAAAGTACTACAAGAAACTGAAGCTATCCTGTTTAATCACTTAATTCCCAATATTACCCACTCACACACTTAATCATTCATTCATTTGTTTCTTCCACAAATAGTTAATAAGTAAGTTTCTCTACAAAGGGCGTTGGGAATAGAGTGGTGAACAAAAAAGGCAAGTCCTTTACTTCATGGACCATATTCATATGTGGGATACATGTTATACACATTTTAAAAATGAATTTATAATAAAATATCAACTAGAGTTGAGTGTATGATGAAAAATAAAGCAGATACTTTGTCTTATTTTAATGGCATCCCTAATACCTAACAGCACCTGGCCCATGGAAGGTGCTGAAGAGAATAGGTTAATGTAGACTGTTTGGGAAAAACACTTCCTCTGCTGTCCTCATATTCGGAGCTTGGGACATTTGTTGAGTCACATTTTACTCATGGACTATGGACATAAAAGACAGATTCCAGATTAGGCACTAGGATATTGGATGCCTGTCCAGTTGTTAATAAACCAGTTCTGTTACTTTCTTTGTCTTCTCTTTTTCTTTATACTTTCATTATCCTTTTTGTATTATTTTAATTTTTATCCATGTCTATCCACATAGAGTCACTGTTATTCTTTTCTTTATATTCATTTGTTATTCTCATTGTTTCATTATAACCAATGGTTCCTTGGTCACACCGCACTATCCTAAGAATAGGACTATAATGACAACATGATCTTTCTCTGGTTTCAGGTACTTAAGAGTTATTAGGGGTTTGTCTCTAATGAGCTCCATAAGTTAGTTCTCTTGGCCACAAAGTGGTTTTTTTCCCTCTGGTTTCCCCCATGTTTTGCTCTGGCTTTGTGGTCACATTCCTATCACTTCAATACCAAAAGCCAGAACAGCAAAAGCACAACAGCCAAAGCTGTGAATGGTGTCCATGCTACTGCTTGTGCCCCAGTGTCCATGCCAAGATCACTGGTACCAACGTGCAAAGGGCTGGCCAGTGTCTGGCAGAGAGCACCATCTTCAGCAGTAACCAGTAACAATCTTTCTTTCCTGCCATAATTTTCAATGCCCTTCAAGTCTCCCTAAGAAAAATTATTGTCAGAAGTCACCTCAACTCCTCACCAGTGCCACAAACTATTGCAGACA
Source organism: Cheirogaleus medius (assembly GCA_008086735.1). Lineage (NCBI taxonomy): Eukaryota > Metazoa > Chordata > Mammalia > Primates > Cheirogaleidae > Cheirogaleus > Cheirogaleus medius. The sequence continues at coordinate 49,071,461 of VBSM01001265.1, forward strand.
GACCTGAATCTTAAAGATGTCTTCGGTTTCCTAATACAAATTTACATTTTGTGGGGACAGGTCTCATCATTCTGGTGTCCTTGACTGCCTCTGGCCCAGTTTTGGCCACATAAGTAGCCCATAATTAGTGAAAGAAGATCTTCCTATGCTTTTGCATAAGGGATATTAACTCAAATTTGGCTTTTGGCAAATGTGATTCTAACATGTTGCCTATAAATTTGTATATAAGGCTAGGTGGTGGTGCATATCAGAGGCCTCTGCATGGCTTAAAAGAAAGGCAGATGTCTGGGCCCCATCACAGATATTATACTTAAGAGTCTTTATGATAAATATAGGGAATCTATATTTTTCAGTTCTCCTCAGTTGATTCTAGGGCTATGAATCTGCAGATTGCTTTTGAGAACCACTCTATTAGGTAATGTCAATTCAATTGCATCCACCAATATTTATGAATCATTTGCATCCTGTTAGACACTGTGCTAAATGATGTGGATAAAACTGAATAAGTTAGTTCCTGTCCTCAAAATATAATAGAGGGTGATGTCTGACATGGAAGGAAACAATTAGAATAGGCTGGGATAATGAAACAAGCAGTCTCTATAGCAGTCTCTATAGCTACACTCATTTTGGACTCTGTCATTGTCATTTTTTGTTGTCAGCAGTAGAATTTTGGCATTAGGGACCATTCCCATGGAAACTGAGTTAACCTATTTTCTGAAGGAGAATTTGAGTTATTTTTTTCAGGAAGTGACTTTATGAGATGTGGTCTTTGTGAGCTTTCCTTCTCTTCCCAAGATAATAGTAAGTTTGGCTGAGATTAAAATGAAATTTGCTGTATTTACCCCATTTTTATTGCTCTAAAGGCATCTCTGCATTCCATCCTAGCTATGTTGGATAAGATTCATTTAATTCTCACTGATTTATTTTTATACATTTTTTTATCCTGTGTATGACTGTGGTGGACAAAGCTTGGTGGAATCAGCCTAACTAAAGTCTAGAAATAATCTTGGTGGGATTTTCTCTGGTTATTGCAGAGGGTCACTGCTGACAGGATGTGCCATCTAGAGCAATTTTTATTTTCAGCATAAACTCTAGATTAATCTATATCTTTTTGCATAAGCCCTCCCCCCACTACCACTACAGCAACCCAGCTGTTGCCATGGAAATTCTCTGTTAAACCAGGGAATTGGTTTACTGAATCCTTGATAAGGGAGATAGCAGAAGAAGGTGGATAAAAACATAGACTTGAGAATTAGAGGACTTCATTTTAAATCTCAGCTTTGACACTTCCAGCTAGGTCGTCTTTAGCAAGTTAATTTCTCTGAACCACGGTTTCCTCATCTGCAAAATGCAGGTAAGAATCCCTACATAATGATGTTGTTGAAAGAATGAAGCATTATAAAAAAGCATAATAAATGGCAGTCATTTGTGGTAGGCTGAAAAATAATCCCTCAAAGATAGCCACACCCTAATCACTGAAACCTGCGAATATGTTACCTTTCATGGCAAAGAGGGCTTTAGGAAGTGATTAAGGTTAAGGACCTTGAGATGGAGAAGAGAAGCCTGGATTATCCAGGTGTGCCCAATCCAATCACCTGCATTCTTAAAAGCAGAGACCCTCTCCAGGCTATGTATGAAGAGAGCTTTGCCAACGGAAGGTGGGTCAGAGAGATGCAACACTGCTGGCTTTGAAGATAGTAGCAGGGGTCTTAAGCTAAGAAATACAGGTGGCCTATAGAAGCTGAAAAAGGTAAGGAAACAGATTATGTCCATCAGGGGTCCTCAAACTTTTTAAACAGGGGGCCAGTTCACTGTCCCTCAGACCGTTGGAGGACCGTTGGAGAGTGTGGCGCACATTCCACACATGTGCACTGTGGGTCCGGGACTAGTCGGCTGCTAAGCAGGACAGGCAGTGGTGGCAAAAACACCCCGCGGGCTGGGGGCTGGGGTGGGCGGGGCCGCATATGGCCTGCAGGCCGTAGTTTGAGGATGCCTGTATCCTTTGGAAAGGAACCCAGTCCTGCTGACACCTTGATTTTAGCCCAGTGAGACCTATCGCAGACTTCCAATATCCAGAACTGTAAGAGAATAGATTTGCATTGTTTTGAGCTTTGAGTTTTTGATGATATGTTATGACAGAAAGAGAAAACTCATACACCATTATTATTGTTAATCACAGGGACCAAACTTGCAAAAGGTATGCTTTACTCTTCTGGATGATTGAGCTAATGCTGATGACCTCGAATTTTTGGCGTTATTGGTCTTTATAACCCATCATCTGTCCTCATCTTTAGATTAAATACCTGCAGGTCACCTGTGAACAAAACGGTAATAATGGAGCAAAAACTCATCTTAACATCTCTGATGACACTATTTGGGGTTGTTTCTGCTTGTAGAAGTGGGGATACATGTCAGGGTAAAGGAAAAAACTCCCCTAAATAAAGGAAAGCAGGACTCATGAGAAAGAAATAAAATAGCTGTTTTTTTGAAGTGGGAAAAATTAACAATGGGGAAGAGCAACTGTTAGCCAAATAGCCTGGCCTCAGCCAGACTGGGAGATGTGGCAATGTCTCACCTGGAAGAGCACAATGCAAAAGACAAGACAAATAATAGCAGACAAAGACATGTTCTGTCTCAAAGAGAAAATGCTCTGAGCCTTCACATTGCAGGGAGTGGGACTGGCACATTACTTCTTTGGAGCGGTGAAGCCACTGTGCATCCAGGTAACATGGGATGTGCTGAGTTCTTCCTTTGGGAAACTGAGCACTGAAATCTGAGCAATTTCCCAAAACCCTTATTTTAGTCCATGTGATTAGATGGGCAAAAGAGGGATGTCAAAAACAGTTGAGAGACTCCTTTTTTGTCTTCTGCTAGGATAATAAATTAAGGCTTTATATTGTTTTACTGGTATTTTACCAGTATCATGACATTACCGGGAAGCCCATTAGGAATGCAGATTTTCCTACTTCAGACATATTGAATCAAGAAGAAAGGGGGGAGTGGAAAGGAGTTAAAACTGCCTTTCTGATGACTTCATTCTTTTTCCTGGTGAGCCTGCATGTTGCTAGGCAGAGCAAGAGAGAGAGCTGTCGGTGTTGAGCTGGAGTTGCCTGGAAGGATTTATACCATGGAAATCATCAAATGCTACAACCAGGGATTCCCCCCCACCACACACACACACAGAAATCCTATGGTTAAGCACACTATCTGTTAGTTGGTTGGTTTGCAACTAATCAAGTAGCCTGATTCTCCCCAAAGCTATCAAGGTCAGGAGAGACAGCTATTGTATTAACTCCTTCTTAGTACAATACACTTTTATTTTAATCATCTCCTCTGATCCTCACAGCTGCCCTGGAAAGGAGATACTATTATTCCCTTCCTATAAGCAAGGTAAGTCTGAGAAAGAGGAGCTGAATGTCCAAATTGACACCCCCTGATGAAGCCGGGGTTCACACAGATGTCCCGAGGCCAAAGTCCTTGTGTTTTTATTTTTACATTGATGCCAACACATCTTCTGATATATCATTATGTTCAATGAATGTGTTGAATCAATGAAAGGTTATATGTCACCTAAATAGAAAACTATTTCCCTTAGCCAGTATAACTTTTGTGAAGGAAAGGCCTGAGAGTAAAATTAGACTGATATATTCAGCCCAAAACTAACCCCATGAAATGAGAAAAGAGAACTGACTTCCCACGGGTGCCTTTGTACTAGGTGGTGTGCTGAGTGTAACAAAATCACATTCATTCATCCTTCAAGGCAACGAAAAGCCCAGGAGGCTTGCAACTATCATACTCCCTTTACAGAAAATGAGACTCTGAGAGGTTAAGTAACTTTCCCAAGTTCTTACAGTCAGTGAGTGGTTTGAGATTCAAACCCAGGTATGTTTTACTCCAAAGTCTGCCTTACTCCATTGGGTGCCACTGTACTCCACCAAGAAAAAGCTGGGAATCTTTAGAAACTTACTGCCACTCTGGGCATTCTTGTTCTCTTCTTCCTTCAGTGGCCAAAACAGGAATTCGTGACCTAATTTGCCAGAAACTGACTAGTACTGACCATACGCTCTGCAAAGCACTGGACCTCTGATGTGGTGGGATGTGCAGAAGATATTTGAAAAATAATACAATATATTATTTCACAACAAGATGGTTAATTCTGAACATCCTGAGTTAAAATCCTAACTCTCTTCCTACTAATATAAACTTGGGCTTCATTTTCTTATCTGTCAGATAGGGAAAATAACAACTACTTGACAAGATTGTTGTAAGGATTAACGGATATAATATATGCTATCATGTGATACTTGGAAGATGATAGGATCTCAAAAACATGGTAGCTAGTCATTTCAAGGGCAGATCTTGTTCTTTGAAACTCACATCTGGCTGATGGAAGAGGGCAAATTTATGAATGGATCCCACAATTATGTGGTACATTTTGAACATACATATTTTTTATCATACATCAATCTCACAAAAAACAAAACATAAACAAAAGTAATACAGCAAAAATGTAATAATAGAAACAAAACCACTTTGACCATTCTGAATAGCATTTGGTCTAAGAATCTTCTAGTTGGTGCTTTTCTATACAACATTCTCCCCTGCACCATCAAGGGCATTAGTGATGCAGCATTTCTGAAAAGTGTTCTACAATTTTCTTCAGATTTTCTTCCAAGCCCCAGACTCTTGTTCTGTATATTTTAGTGATGGTGCTTTCTTGATCTTACCATGTATCAAAGGAAGATTTTTCAGAAAACCACTAGGACACATAATTTTGTTTCTAATGTTCCTTAAGTGGTTTGTTGACGAAACCATCAAGTGACTGCAGTTATCAAATCATGCCTCCAAGAATAACACCCAAGTTTGTGCGCACACAGGCAATGACAAATAGTTATAATTCCCTCTTGGCTAATAGTAGTGGTTACTCACTACATAGTCCCATTTCAGATATGCTCACAATGTGGAAGAAAATATCTTGGAATTGATGAAGTATAGTAAGTTGTGAACAGCCAGAAAAGGTGAGAGCACTGTGATAATAAAAAGAGCATCTGCTTAGAAGTTAAACAAATATGGTTCTAATCTCAGTTCTACCACTTTCATCTGTGTGACCTTGAACATGTTACTTTGTCTCTCTGAGCCTCAGTCCTCCATTGTAAAATAAGTATAATTGTCTGTACTTTGAAGGAATGTTGGAGAAGCAAATCAGATTATATATGTATTATAGAAGCATCATTTATAGACTAACCTTCACCCTTTCTTCTTCCTCTAGTGCCCTTCTGGTAAACAGTCAAGACAAGGTGGTTAGAAGAGGGGATCTCTCTGCCTTCTCCTTCCTCACTCTTGGCATTATGCAAAGAACCAGGCTTAGCACTGCTATCAGGGAAGAAGGAGCAATAAGGCTTAAATTACATCAAGGATTATTTTATCCTTGATGTAATATATTAGAACCAACTTCTCATACATGTAGCCCAATGGATTGGTTTCCTGAAAGGTGGACTTTAAGCACTGAGTTACCGGACTGATATGGAAAACAAAGGGACAGCAGAGGCATGGGCTACATCCAAGGAATTACCACTAGTAATTAGTGCTGTCCATAAATGGAGCATCACAGTGCTTAGACAAAACATTCAGCACCACTTCAAGGAAAGGATCTCTCTAATTAGCTCTCATGTAACTCTAAAGGGAAAAACACACAGAACACTCACTAATAACTTTTTTCTCCCTCTTATCAGCAATAGATTTCAAAATTTGGAAGGCAGCTATGCTCACCACTATACCACCAACGCCGCTCTAGATTTCAAAATTTGAAAATATGGGTGTGAAAAAGGATATGACTTTTTTTTCCCTCCAATTGAAAGAACACACTGGTTATTAGGTCAGAAAACCACTGATGTGCCCTCTGCACAGTAGGTACAGGAGGAGGAAAGAAGGTGCAGGCAGAATCATCTTCTCTCCCACCTTTCTCAACCTCCCTTCTGATCTACTCCACCACGTAGCTTTTACTTTACTAGAGTCAAACAGAGCTGCTTGCCATGAAAATCCATGACCTCCCTCTGCCCAGGATGAAGTGTCTGCTTTTTTCTGCCTAGCTTATTTTTTCTCATTCAAAAAGCTAACTGCTAACTTGTTCAGATTGGACTACTTTTTCCTGTGTGTATGCACTAATAATAATAATCAATAGTAATGATAATCAATAATGATCAGTAATATTAATAGTGATAGTTATACTTTTTGAGTACCTACAATGTGATAAGTTGTTTGCATATATTATAATCCTCATAACATTTCTGCAACAAAGGTCTTATCTCCAATTTTATAGAAGAAGCAGACAGAAGCCAAGTAAGCTTCCCATACTGACAGAATAGCTAAATCCCAGTGCCCAGGTTTGAATCCAGACTTTTGTCTGACTCCAAAGCTCATTTTCTTTCTCCTACATCATACTTCTCTTATACATGATACTTACTTTTCTATACAACATGTTGAAAAGGAGGGGGTGTATTTGCATTTTTTGTTATTTTTGCAACTTGAATATATGCATCTAAAGGGCAGATATGATATCTTTCCTCTGTATTCTCAGTATCAAACGGAGAGAACCTCATAATAGTAGAGGCACACTGAATGTTTGTTGATGGTGTTAACAATATAAATTATATAAATTATAAATGATAGAATATTGTATTTATTATTCATTTAACAAATATTTGTTTAAAAACCTTCTATGCATAGGACATTACTCTAGTAGCTAGATACATAAAGATGAAGAAGAAGATGCACCTGCTTTCTAGAAGTGCACAATCTAATGGAATTACAGAATCATCTCTCTATACTTTCATACAACTTTATATAATAAAATTAAAGAACTATAAAATCACAAACATTTAAGGCTGGAGAAGAATTTATATGAGGAAATAGGTCTGGGGAGATTAAGTATAATATATTGTCTAAGGTTAAAATATTTTGAAGTCCCAACATGTTCGCTTGACTATGACTTTCAGCCTCGTGCCTTCCATCTCACTCCTCCATGTGACCTAAATTCAGTATTGTGCAGGGAGAAATGTGTGAGTACATACTTGGCCCATCTTTTATACTGGAAGACATGGCAGACCAGGATTCAAGTTTATCATTTGAGATTAAATTAAAATGATAGTAAACACATAGGGGGCAGCAACACATGAAGGATTTCAACAAAGTTTTGAATGAAGGCAGGCAGAGGGAAGAGTGTTGAGTGCTGAACTGGGACAGAGCTAAGTGCAGTCTTGGAGACATGCTGAGGTGCTGCAGTCTAGGAGGAAACTATGGTGCCCAGATGGTACATTGAGTATTTCCAGGCACAGAGATGGTGGGTACAGTGGAGAAAAGGAGTGAGAAATGAAACTGACACCAAGGGATTGTTTGAGTATCTGTACACAGAAGAGTTCTCCAGATCCTTGCACATTTGAGCCTAAAGATGATCATTTATTTCTAGCATTACAAAAAATTAAAGGCTCTCTCTACCAAATATCTTGCTGTCCACATGCAATTGTTAATATTTCTGGTTTTATTTCTTTTGATGATTACTTCCACATATAAGAACATTGCACTTACATTTTACTATTTAATTTTCTGTAGGTTGAATTTTTATTTCACTGAATCATATGAAGTTACAAATTTTCAATAATTTTTGATCCACAAAAATGACAATTTCATAGTTTAACCTAAATCACATTTAAAATACACAAATATTTATTCTTTTATCTATTATAGGCAATATCTCTTGAAACCCTTCTTGGAAAAATGAGAATAATACTGCCTTTATTTTTCTCTCAAGTTTTGTCAGCCAATGCATTACTTTTGCCTGTCAAGGCTGAGAGCTCTTGTATTTACTTCTGTAACCATAGCTAAATATTTAAAACTTTGTCCTTAGGTTAATTCTGAAAGTTGAATCACTCAATATAACTATGTAAATATAATTCATTGCTGAGACTGGTAAATTTAAGAAATACTAATTATAGTTTATATGCTAACAACAAAAATTAGAAAAAATAAAATTAAACAAACATATTTTTACTATAGCATTAAAAAATCAATTACCCAGAGAAAGACACATGTAAGATCTATGCTGAAAATTGAAAAACATGACTGAGAATAATTAAGAAAACCTAAGTAAATGGAAGTTATTCAATATTGTAATCATGTTATTTCTTTTTATTCTGCACAATTCTAATCAAAATCCTAGCAAATTTGTATGTGTATGTAGAAAAAGACAAACTCATTCACAAAATGTATATGAAAATGCAAAGGGTCAAGGAAAGACAAGATTATCTTGAAGAGAAAGAACAAATCTGGAAGTCTTATTTATCAGGTATCATGATGTATTATAAAGCTATAGTAATTAAGACAGTTTGTTACTAGTTCAATGCTCTATTAAACACAATAAGGAACTGAAAAATAGACCCACACATGTATAGTTACCTGATCTATGAAGAAGGCATTGCAGTGGAGGAAAATACAGTCTTTTTAGTAAGTTACGTTGGATCAATTGGATAGGCATGTATAAAAAATAAGGCTTGATCTCTACCCCATAGCATATACCAAAATTAATTTCAGATAGATTGCAGACCTAAGTTAGAAAACAAAATAACACAACTTTTAGAAGACAACATGGAAGGACATTTTTTGTGACTGTAAAAATTTCTTAATACTAAAAGCTGTAACCAAATTAATTCCAGTTAAACTCAGCTACATGAGTGAATCTTACAATGTTGAATGCCAAAAACTTATACTAAAGAATGCATACTGTACTGTTCCATTTCTATAAAGTCCAAAAGCAGGTGAAACTCAGAATTAGTATTAGAAGTTAGAAGGACAGTTGCCTTCCCAGTAATAAAGGGACATGGGGGCAGTGCTTCTGGGATGCTAGTAATGTTTCCATTTCTTTGCCCGGTTGCTGGCAACATGGATGTGTTCAGTTTGTAAAAATTCATTGAGCTGCATATTTATGATCTGCATATTCTTCTGTGGTACATTATACTTCATTAAAAGCCTACTTAAAATTTCACTGGCTGCATACACATACACATTCCAACTTATTTTCCAAAAAAAAATTTCATTTATGAATTCATTCATTTATTGAGTAGCCATTATGTGCTAGGTATGGTACCAGTATATCCATTTCAGGATTAGCCCAGTGCAAAATGGAAACATGGGGCCTCTTCTTAAGACAAAAACTATTTTATAGTTAGAATGTCTAGACAGGAACAGCAGAGCTAAACCAAGAGTGAGACTTTTCTAAGTAGAGGGTGTCCTGAGGCCATCTCTTATCTACTCTCTCTTTCTCTCATCTAGACCATGTCGGTTCACAATATGTCAAAAGAAAAAGAGTAAAAATCCTAATTTTATTATTTTTAAAGAAAAATCATTACACAGAAATGTTAAGAGAATTAGTAAAAATAGGTCTTGTCTGGAGTGGCCTTGGCAAGTCTGCATTTCACCTTATACCACCCTCTTCTTGCCTTTCATCATTGCTAAGGCATGAAACATCTAACAGACATTCCCAAGAATGCAGGAAAAAAAGGAAATTCAGAGTCTAGTACTTTAGTAATAAGGAAAAATGTATCTATACAGTTCTTTACCTTGAGTATAATGATTTTTGTGTCATATTTATCATATTCACAGAGGAAGAATGAATACCACTCAATGTGGTTGCTCACAACTTGCTCATCAATCGGTGAGATTATGTGATTGGCATGTTCCTCCAGTTGGGAGTAAAGTGAACTGGGTTTTGCTCTTTCCTCCATCTATTGCCTGAAAGTAGGTGAGATTCAGGGACCATCTAAAGAGAAGAATGTTTTTGGAGATCAGAATGGCCCTTTTCCTTATTCTTTGCTGCTCATTTCCAAAATATATTTAAACTATGAATTGGAACCATTTTCCTGCTTACAAAGGTCTTCTCATTAGCCCAGTGAATGTGCTGCCCAGAAGTTCAAATGATTAATAACAAGATTTTGAGTCTGTACATTATGTGTATTAAGAGTTTGAAACATGTTGTAGAACACTATAGCTAGGTAGCAAGGATTCAGGAGTAAACAGAAATAATATAGTTCTTGCTTTCCTGGAGCTTAGAATGTAGGTAATCAAATATGGTTCATCTCTAAAGCTTTCATAAAACAATGATACATTTAGTTTCTTTTTGTTTTTTATTCTTCCACAGCCCTGTGCACACATCTGAACGACATCCTGTTCATGTGGTATTGCAATTGTTTGCCTGCCTGTCTGACTTCCTTGAGCTCTTTCTAAAGAGAGTAATCATAATTTATACATCTTTTATCCCTGGCACCTAGCACAATAGATTTTCAATGTCGATTTAATAAGGAATGTGTGAGTGAAAGAAAAACAATAGAAATGGGCATGCAAGAGCTGCTTGAGCTGACATGAGCAATCTGACAGTCCTAGGAAGTACTAACCCAGGAATTAAGAATATCCAAATTCCGGTCTCAGGTCACTCACAAAGGAGGGAGCAGGATCTTGGCCAAACTTCTGAAATATCTTGAAACTCATTTCTTTACTTCCTCATTATTCCTTCCTACCCCCATCTAACTAATTACTGAGACTTATAATTTTGCTTGAAAAAATATATATCTCTCAATCTCTATTACCACTATGTTATTTATAGGACAGTCTTTCTCCTAGACTATTGTAGTAGCTATCCAGCTGTCCAACTGGATATTCTTATTCCTATCTCCTATTTCCCTCAGGTTCTTCCTCCACAATTTTTTTTTTTTTTGGCTTTTCTGGGTAGCCACGACCACTCTCTATTTTTTTTTTTATTTCAGCATATTACAGGAGTACAAATGTTTAGGTTACATGTATTGCCGTTGCTCCGCCTGAGCCAGAGCTTTAAGTGTGTCCATCCCCCAGACAGTGAACACTGCACGCATTAGGTGCAAGTATACCCAATCCCCTCCTCCCCTTTCCCCCCTGCCCAACACCTAATGAATGTTACTATTACATGTGCAGTTAAATGTTGATCAACTAATACCAATTTGACGGGTTCTCTATTATGTTCCCTTAGTATACGTCTCTACCTTTACACCAGTAACATGCTGTTTTGGTTACTATAGCCTTGTAGTATATAATTTGAAGTCAAGTAATATAATGCCTCCAGATTTGTTCTTTTTGCTTAAGATTGCTTTGGTTATTCAGACTCTTTTTTGGTTCCATATGAAGCTTAAGATACTTTTTTCTAGATCTGTGAAATATGATATTGGTATTTTGATGAGGATTGCATTGAATCTGTAAATCACTTTGGGCAGTATGAACATTTCTATGATGTTGATTCTGCCAATCCATGCGCGTGAGATGTTTTTCATTTATTTGTGTCCTTTACAATTTCTTTCATCAGTGTTTGTAGTTCTCCTTGTAGACATCGTACATATTCCAAGGTATCTTATGTTCTTTGCAGCTATATTTTGTAACCTGAGACTTTTCTGAATTTATTTATCAATTCTAGGAGTCTTTTGGTTGAGTTCTTGGGGTATTCTAGCTACAAGATCTTATAGTCAGTAAAAATGGAGAGTTTGACCTCCTCTTTCCCAATCAATATCCTCTATTTCCTTCTTTCCTTCTTTGCCTGATTTCTCTGGCTAGGACTTCCAGTACTGTGTTGAATAGAAGTGGTGATAGTAGGCATCCTTGTCTTATTCCAGTTCTTAGGGGGAATGGTTTAAACTTTTCCCCATTCAGTATGATGTTGGCTATGTGTTTGTCATATATGGCTTTTATAATATTTAGGTATGTTCCTTCTATGCCTCGTTTGTTGAGGGTTTTTATCATGAAAAGGTGCTGGATTTTATCTAATGCTTTTTCTATATCTATTCAGATGATCTTATGGTCTTTGTATTTCCTTCTCTTTATATGGTGAATCATGTTTATTGATTTGTGTATTTGAAAAACTGCATCCATGGGATGAAACCCACATGATCATGGTGAATAACTTTTCATGTGTTGTTTAATTTGGTTTGCCAGTATTTTTTGAGTATTTTTTAATTTGTGTTTATAAGGGAAATTAGTCTGTAGTTTTCTTGTTTTGTTGTCTCCTTTCCTGGCTTGAGTATCAAGGTGATACTTCTTAATAGAATGAGTTATGGAGGACTCCCTCCTTCTTGATATTATGGAATAATTTCTGTAGAATAGGTACCAGTTCTTCTTTGTATGTATGATATAACTCAGCTGTGAATCTGTCTGGTCCAGGGCTTTTTTTGTTTAGAGATATTTTATTACTGCCTCAATCTCACTACTCATTATTTGTCTGTTCAGAAGTTCTATTTCTTCCTGAATTAGGCTTGGGAATTTGTGTGTTTCCAGAAATTTTTCCAATTCCTCCAGGTTTTCTATAATAGTTTGTGTATGTAGAGGTTTTCATAGTATTCATGGATATTACTTTGTATTTCTGTGGTGTAGTTGTAATATATCCTTTTTCATTTCTGATTGAGTTTATTTGAGTCCTTTCTCTTCTATTTCTGGTTAATATGGCTAGTGACCTATCAGTTTTATTTATCTTTTCAAAGAACAAACTTTTTGTTTCACTGACTCTTTGTACTATTTATTTCATTTCTATTCCATTTAGTAATGCTCTGAGTCTTGCTATATCTTTTCTTCTACTGATTTTGGGTTTGATTTATTCTTCTTTTGCTAGTACATTGAGGTGTGACATTAGGTTGTTAATTTGTGAGTTTTCTTTCTTTTTGATGTAGGCATTGAAGGCTATGAACTTTCCCCATAGGGCTGTTTTTACTGTAATCCACAGATTTTTTGAAAGCTTGTGTCCCCTTTGTCATTAAGTTTTAGGTATCTTTTGATTTCCATCTTAATTTCATCATTGATCCAAAGATCATTCAGCAGCAGGTTGTTTAATTTCCATGACTATGTGTAGATTTGAGTGTTTCTCTCAGAATTATTTTGTAGTTTTATTCCACAGTGGTCTGAGAAGATGGTATGATTTCAATTTTTATGAATTTGAGGAGACTTGTTTTGTGGCCTAAGATATGATCAATCTTGAAAAATGTCCCATGTGCTGATGAGAAGAATGTATATTCAGTAGTTTTGGGGTAGGATATTCTGTAAATGTTTGTTAGGTCCATTTGTTTAGAGTCCCATTTAAGTCCAGTGTTTCTTTATTCATTTTCTGCTTCCATAGTCCAGTTCAGTCAATGGGGTGTTGACATCCCCAGCAATTATGATGCTACTGTTTACTTCTTTTTTTAGATTTAGTAGAGTTTGCTTTATGAATCTGGGAGTTCCTATGTTAGGTGCATATATTTAAGCTTGTTATGTCTTCTTGTTGAATTGATCCCTTTGCCATTATATAATGACCATCTTTGTCTTTTTTTTTTGCCATTGTTGCTAAAAGTCTATTTTATCTGATGTTAAAATGGCTATACCTGCTTATGTTTGGTTTTCATTTGCATGGAAAAAAATTTTTCCAACTCTTTACCTTGACTCTGTGTGAGTCCTTGTGGTTTAAATGTGTTTTTTGGAAAGAGAAAATATTTGGTTTGTGCTTTTTCATCCATTCAGCCAGTCTGTGTCTTTTAATTAGAGTATTTGGACTGTTCACATTGAGTATTAGTATTGATATATAGGATGTTGTTTGTTAATCATGTTGGATGATAGCTTATTGTTTTGTTTTCCCTCTTGTACTATTGTTTTATAAGAGCTGTGCCTTAAACTTTTGTGATTTTTCACACTGATGGGTATCTTTTGTACTGTTCCATATATAATGCACTTTTGAGCATTTCCTACAGGACAGGTCTAGTAGTGACAAATTCCCTTCATGTCTGCCTGTCTGGAAAAATCTTTATTTCTCCATCATTTATGAAACTTAGTTAGGCAGGATACAAAATTCTTAGCTGCCACTTGTTCTATTTAAGAAGAATAAAAATGGGGCCCCAATCCCTTTGGCTTTTAAGGTCTCCATTGAGAAGTCTGCTGTTAGCCTGATGTGTTTTCCTTTGTAAGTTAGTCATTGCTTTTCTCTTGTAGTTTGTAAAATTGTCTTCTTTGTTTTGACATTGGCTAGGTTGATGATTAGTTGTCTTGCAGATTTCCTATTTGCTGTGAATCTCCCCAGTGTTTGATCACCATCTTGAATCTGGATATCTGAATCTCTGGTGATATCATGGAAATTCTCCCCAATAATTCCCTTGAATAGGTTATCCATGCTTTTTACTTTTTCTTCTTCTCCCTCTGGGATACCTATAATTTATATATTGGCTTGTTTCACATAGTCTCATATTTCTCTGAATGATTATTCATTCTTTTTATTTTTTTCTACGTCTTTGACTGGCTAGGTTAGTTCAAAAACCTTATCTTCAAGCTCTGAAATTCTTTCTTCTACTTGGTCTAGCCTATGGAAGGTTTCTGCTGTACTCTTAAATTCTTTAAATGATTATTTCATTTCTTTAACTTGTGTTATATCCATTCTTATGTTGTCTATCTCTTTAGTGAGTTTTTCATATTTTATTATTCACTTATGTCCTGAAATATATTTTTTCTAGCTTCTTTGTGTTGGTTTTCAACTTTCTCTTCAATCCCATTCCTCTTATTTGTCATTCATGTTCTGAATTCCATTTCTGTCATTTTGGCAATTACCTTTTTGTTGGGGTCCATTGCTGTAAATCTATTGTGATCCTTTGGTGCTGTCAAACTAGCTTTTTTTTTTATGTTGTTAGAACTCTTTTGCTGGTTTCTTCTCATCTGAAACCTCTTCTTTCAGCTCAAGGCCAATAGATTTGCAGTGCATCTGTTTTTATTTTCTGAAAACTCTCCTACTTAATAAGAAGTAGGAGAGGTCCCTATGTAGCACTTTTATATCACACTCTAGAGGACTGATCTAGCAGGAGAGAGGCAGATGAACTGAGAGCCTATAATGCAGCTGTTCTCCTGCATGATCATTTTCCCCTATGGTTGTTCCAGTATGAGCTGGTGCTGGAGTATATTCATTCAGAGTGGTGTGCTCATCCTCAGGCCACTGTTGGAAGCTTGAGCAGGAGGCTGGCAAGTAAATATAGAGATGCTTCACAAATTTGCATGTATCATTGCACATGGACCCCACTAATCTTCTTTGTATAATTCCAATTTTAGTATGTGTGCTGCTGAAGCATGCACTAAATCTCTTTATTAAATCCTTTATCAAAAATATGATCTGTAAATTCTTTTATTTCATAGGTTGCCTTTTCACTCAGTTAATTGTTTCTTTTCATTTGCAGAAGTTTTTAACTTTGGCACAGTCCCATTTGCCTATTTTTGCTTTTGTTGCCTATGCTTTCAGCATCATATCCAAGATATCATTGTCAAATCCAATGTTTTAAAGCTTTTCACCTGTATTTTCCTGTAGGATTTTATAGTATTAGGTATTACACTTAGCTCTTTAATTAATTTTAAGTTAATTTTCATATAAATAAGGGTCCAACTTTATTATTTTGAATGTGTATAATTAATTTTCCAAGCACCATTTGTTGCAGAGACTTCTTTCCACATTGTGTAGTCTTGGCACTCAATATAGCCAAAAATTGTTTGGCTATATATGCAAGGGTTTATTTCTGTATTTGCTATTTATTCTGTTCCATTGGTTTATATATTTGTCTTTATGCCAGTACCATACTGTCGTCATGACTATTGCTTTGTTGTATATTTTCAAATCAAGACTTATAGGCCTCCAACTTTATTCTTTTTCAAGGTTGTTTTGACTATTTCAGTGTTCCATGAGATTGAATATAAATCTTAGGATTTTATTTCTATTTGTGAATAAAAATGCCATTGGGATTTTGATATGAATTGCATTGAACTTATAGATCACTTTGAGTAGTATAGACATTTTAATGATATTGAATCTTCCAATCTACAAGCATGGGATGATGGAATGTTTTTCCATGTATTTGTATCTTCTTTGATTTTTTTTTTTAGCAATTTTTTTAGTTTTCAGTATATAAATCATTTATCTCCTTGGTTAGTTTATTCATAAATATTGTACCTTTTTTGATATTATAGTAAATGGGATTTTATATTATAGTGATATTATAGAAAATGAGATTGTTTTCTTTAGGAGGCAGAGTTTTCTTTTTATTTATGATATGTCAAGAAATTGTAGATCCTTTTTTTTTTTTTTTTTTTTAGACAGAGTCTCACTCTGTTGCCCTGGCTAGAGTGCCATGGCATCAGTCTAGCTCACAGTAACCTCAAACTCCTGGGCTTGAGCAATCCTTCTGCCTCAGCCTCCTGAGTAGTTGGGACTATAGGCATGCACCACCATACCCGGCTAATTTTTTCTATATATTTTTAGTTGGTCAATTAATTTCTTTCTATTTTTAGTAGAGATGGGCCTCACTCTTGCTCAGGCTGGTTTCAAACTCCTGACCTTGACCGATCCACCCGCCTCGGCCTCCCAGAGTGCTAGAATTACAGGCATGAGCCACTGTGCCCAGCCTTAGGAGGCAGAGTTTTGATAATGTGGCAGCCCCACTACTAAATAAGAGGGCCAATTAGTAATGGAAGGATGGGGTATGAGGCAGGAAGAAATAGTTTTGCAGAGTAAGGACATGCTATTCCCAGAGTAACAGACTTTTGTTAGACAGCCAAAAATAATATATATTTACTACAGCAGCCATTTTAAGGATGATGATGATGATGATTGACAATGATAATTATATTAATAATATATTATCTGACATACCGTAGACTCCCTAGAAGCAGTTCCAACATACTGTGGACCAGTGGCAAAATTATTACATTAAATGTGCTTCTTCTTAAGGGGATCACTTTGAGAAAGATGTCCCAAATCATCTGAACATATAAATTCTGCTGTGTTTGTTAAAGAAACATGTTTGGCTCCTTATGGTCTTAGCTGATAGTGATTATATTCATTCCTAAATTTGGGGCAATAGTATTGAAATACCATCAAGTTTGTCTACTATTGCGTGGGAAGCATGTGTTATATATAAAATATATACATATATTGTGTGTGTATATATATATTTACTTACAATAACATCTGTATGAGATGAGGAGATAATATAAGTAAAATATTTAGTATTGTGGGGGAACTAGAACTACAAATATATTGAATTTTTGTCGGGGGTGGAAGAAGAAGGGATTAAGAATCTGTGATTACAAATGAGCCTCCTGGAACAGCCACCAGTTATCAGTGTATAAAGTCATTTCAATTTCTATAAAAGTAACGGTGATGTTTTCCCAACACCTTCTGGCTACATTTTGTGGGGTTGATGGATTTAAACAGAAATGTTTACTTGGAGATCATCCTGAATTTGTTTAAAAAGAAGGATAAAAGTATCCCAGGTGTGAAATGGGGGTGAATTGCTGTAGAAGCGGCTCTTGAAAGAAAACAACTTGTCTGGCTTATGAGGGTGGTTGCTAAGTTGAATGCCTTTAAATATTCTTGTCTATATCACATGTGAGTCAAACAGAGCACAGATGATGGAGGGATGGATAAACAATTTAAAATAGCTCTTTTCCTGGTGTCAGATATACTATGCAAATTGAGAGATGAACAGGAGTTGTAGGAATACAGGATTGTGGTCTGTGCATGGGATGCCAAGGGAGAGCAATTTGGATCACTGATAGTCAGGCTTCCTAAGTTTTTGCTTTGGAGAGAAAGAAAAGAAAGAATGGCAGGGACGCCTGAAATTTGTTTCATTTCAAGGATGAGATAGGCAACTTAACTGAATATGTTTATTTAGTTCTTTTATCTTCCCAACTAGGATTATTAGCCCATTTTACAGACGAGCAACTGAGTGACATAGCTAGACAATGGAGAGTCTCTTTGCACCAAAGCTCATACTCCTTCCACTGTACTGCCTGCTTTAAGGGGAAGAGAGTCTCCACTGCCCCTGCTTTGGCATGTGTTTCTAATTCCATTCGATGCAGTAATTATAGTTTTAGGTCCTACTTTGTGCTGGCCACTGGGCCACACAGAAATGAGACACAGACTGTGTCTCATTGACACAGTCAATCTAGTTGAGAAGATAAAATTATTATTAAAAATGTAGAGCAGATTGTGATGAATACTATAAATAAGAGTACAAACCAAGTCTAAAAAAGGAACATTTCCCGAACATACTATTCCTTCACATATCCTTGTGCCTTTGTATGTTTTATTTTCTTCCCTTATTCCTTCAAATTGATTTAAGCCTACTTATTATTTTGAGTCAGTTAATAATTGAGATGGCTTTAAAAATGTTATTTATTTGGATAGGAACCATGTAACCAAAACTGTACCATGTACTGAGGAAGGTACAACAAAGTATAAAATTGAATCCTACTCATTAGTAACTGCTAACAGGAATGCCAGATAAAAGTTAGACAAAGCTGAATTAAAATCCTGCTTCAATCATTCACCAGCCACATGATCATAGCTGAGTCCCAAGCTCCATGACCTTCCATTTCCACCCATACATTTATAAGGAGCCCATGACAAGGGGCCATTAAACCCCTCTCCAGCCATCTATGGTAAGAATCCCCCACATTCTAGATCGCAAGATGTCTGTGCCAAAGGTACATTATGGGCATGTGAAACATCTGATTTAAAATTGGGAGAGACAGTGTTTGCTGGAATCTAGGTCAATACATCCAGGAGAAAGAAACTGTTTCAAATTGGGTGCAGACACATTACATCGAATGCATTGTTCTCTGCTGAGAGTTATGACAGAGGAGAGTTAGACACTCTAACTTTTCATTAATCTCAAAACATGGCTGCTGAAAAATCTCCAAAGCAACTGTCTCCTGTGAGTGTTGAGCTAGAGAGCAGAAAAAATAGAGAATTGGTTGTCCTTTAGACCAGTATTTCCAGGCAGAGGGAAACAGAGACGGCATCTCTAAGTCAGAGAGACATGGGTTCAAATCCCAAATACGCATGTTGTGCAAGTTATCCTATCAACCATCAGTTTCCTCCTGTGTAATCCAGGCTGGTCTTATCTATGTTCACTTTCTTTGTGAATTAAAGAACCTAATATCTGTGAAATATGTAGGAAAGGGCCCAGCATATATTTGGCACTCAGAAGAGCTAGGATTTTCCTCCATTCTGCATTCAGGTTAGTTTTATCCTATTCTAACTGCTTCAGGCACTGGAGTGATCCATTAATAATTCAATTACTTGTACAAAGACTCCTTATATATCTTTTAGTTAAAGGCAATCTTACTGATCTTTTGCCTTTTAAGTGTAAAAAACTAGGAACTCTATAGTTTAGAAGTCTATATTTTTCTCATCAATTGGTACATTAGGTACTTTTAAAGTAAATAGAATGGAAAATGTAAATATGCATTTAAAATAATTCTTCAAATTTGCCCCAAAAGCAATGTGAACCATTAATAAAAATCTGTACTCTTTATGGTATACTCTCTCCCATACATCTAAAATCACAAAGTAGCCAATATGCCTCTAGTCCTGGCCCCAAATCCTTACCTGCTGATACTTTTATTAATATCTCATCTGAGGATATTGTTAATATTTTATTATTGTAGGTTTTGCAAACACTGGTATTTTTCATGCCTCCAACAATCCCTAGCTTCTAAATATTTTATCTTCTTGGGCAGTATGCAACATGTGAAATGAGGTTCTGCTGCCATATTTCCCATATCTTAAAAACCTAAATGTCTTAGAGTTAATATTGGATAATGTTAAGAAAAGTATTTTTATATCCTTTATAGGTTTATTGTTGTCCTCTTTTAATGAAACTTAAAAGCAGCAGAAACATTGATAAATGGAAGGATTTCCCCCCAAATTCCTAGAGCAAATATACATATTTGCCTAAATCTTGCATGTATTTGCAAAACACTACCCTATATAAAATTGTTTTTAAGAGCTGAGAAAGAAGCAATAGCTCTAGAATTCATCCAAAGGCAAAACCACCATGCCAGGGCAAATAAAATGAATAGTCTCCTCTTCCATTTTTAATACTCAATGTACTTTTCAGCTCCAGAAGAAAATAACTTTTCTTACTTTCCAAGACAAAGACAGGCAAGCAGAGTGGTCAGAACACTAGAATTGAGTTAGAGCTGACCATAGGAGAAGGAAACAATGAAATTAATCAAAGATATGATTCAAAATCCCTGTCATGATATGATTACAGGCAGCCACCATGAATCTTTAAGAATTTGTACAGACTGGCATTAGAAATAATACTGTGAACCAAAATAAAATCTTAAGCCCCCCAGGCTACTGAACCCCACTTAGCCAATGAGACTCCAGAAATCCCCTAAAGCTGAGTTGCTGGCCAAGAGAAGGGAGATCAGACGTTCCTCATTATGCCCCCCTTGCTTTTTGGAGATATTCTTTGTAACAATAAGATGCTAAATCATTAACAGGCCTAAGTTTACCCGTAGACAAAGCTTAAGCCACACCTCAAGGCCATCCATTTACTTAAAAGATCACTTGAGTTTTGGTAAATGTCTGGTGGCTTATCTCCGATTAACAGAACCCTTATTTAAGTTAAAACATTCCAGACATTTAGACAAAGCTTCATTCTTTAACCAATTACAAATCAAAGAATCTTTAATCTCAACTATAAACTGTAAGCCTCCATTTTGAGATGTCCTGCCTTTTGGGGTCAAACCAATGTACATCCTCCATATACTGACTTAGGGTCTTAAATGTACTTCCTGTCTCCATGAATGTATAGAACTAAACTGCTACCATGGACACATTTTCTCAGGACATCTTGAGGCCATGTGCTTCTGGCCAGTCATACACGTTTGGATCAGAATAAACCTCTTTAAATTATTTTACAGAGTTTGGGTTTTTTCTCATTAACAATATCTATTTTCCATCCGAGGATTGCATCATCTTTAAATTTTTAATGGATCTATGTTATATTTCCCAGAAATAAAAAGAAAAATATTCCAATTATTCAACTTGGTAAACTAATAACCTCCAAAAGCATCAACTTAGCACATTGTAGAAACTGTAAAAATTGGAAGAAGATGAAACAAACATCTGATTTTAACCAGGGAAAGTCCTCATCAGGCAGTATGATCTCACTCAGTCTCTGTTCTTCAAATGCACTACCCTTCTGTCATTCCTCAAATGTAACATGCACCATCAACCACAGGGCATTTGAAAATCCTGTTCCATTTATAGGGAAAATCTTTCTCTCAGGCTCTACCCTCTACTCTTTCCCTCATGTGCTTCTAGTCTTCTGCACATTCCAGACCAACGATCTCCTCAGTCACTTTCCCTCAATTTCCTCGATATACAAAATCACTCTGACAGTGCAAATCTCAGGTTCAATTTCACATTTGCTTTTGCTTTTTAAAATTAATGTCTGCTCTCCTTCTAGACTGTGGATTCCACAACATCAGGGGAATGTTTGGTTTTCTTCATCATTATATTTTCAGCACTGCAGTTAATATTTGGCACATATTAGGTGCTTCGTAAATATTAGTATTAGTATTAATTCCAAGGTTTTAAAAATGGACATTGTCAGAATCTTGCCTTGCTGCTTTTTGTTTTTTGGTTTTTTTTCAGTGAGGTGTAATGAGAGGATGTCAGTTTCTCTAATTCCCAACTATGCTTTCAGATTTCTGAAGGGGTCTTCACCATAATTCCTGTTACTATAATCAAATACAGCAAGAGTGTAACTCAGAAAGCATAGTGGAAAAGATGGCAAGGATGTGGCCACAAGACTGACCAGGAGTTCCTCATGTAGTAAGGACCAAGAGGCTCACAGAGGGCAGTATGATCTGAATTTAATCTCCATTGATGTCTGCTATCACACTTCTAGAGCTTCTGCAGGATTCTTTTAAATGCAAATACTCTCAGGAGCGGCATCACTGTCACGAATACTTAGGTGGTACTTAGGTTACCAGTGTGCATTTGCTAATACTAGACTTCCATGTGGAGACAGATAATAATTAGGCCCTCCGATAGCGGAACAGGCTGCCTGAGGAAATAATAAAATGCCCATTGCTGTGCATATTAAAGTAAAGCTGGATGTCTACTTATGAATGCGTAAAGGGGATTACGATTACAGCACTGGGTGCAAAGATGGGAGGTGCAGCCCCCAAGATTCTTTCTGACTATAAGATGACATGAGCTTCTAGTGCTCTGTTTCTAATGAACTGGAAAGGAATGCCTCTCAAATACAGATGAAAGGCACGAGGTGGGCTGGGAGGCACTGAATGCTGTCTGGTACAAGTCTGGAAAATGCCATTTACTAGCTAAGTGATTTTGGCAAATACTAAACTTCTCTAAGCTGTTTCCATTTCTTAATGGCTATTTCATGGGTTTGGGGAATAATCAAAGGAGAGAGAAGCTGTAAACTTTTATGTAAACTATATGGGGCTATGCATGTTTTTTTGCTATTATTATTAGTATATCAAGAAAAACTTTGCCAGGCATGGTGGCTCACGCCTATAATCCTAGCACTCTGGGAGGCTGAGGCGGGAGGATTGCTAGAGGACAGGGTTCAAGACCAGCCTGAGCAAGAGTGAGACCCCATCTCTACTAAAAATAGAAAGAAATTAGCTGGACAACTAAAAATATATAGAAAAAATTACCCAGGCATGGTTGTGCATGCCTGTAGTCCCAGCTACTCAGGAGGCTGAGGCAGGAGGATCGCTTGAGCCCAGGAGTTTGAAGTTGCTGTGAGCTAGGCTGACACCATGGCACTCTAGCCCAGGCAACGGGGAAAGACTCTGTCTCCAAAAAAAAAAAAAAAAAAAAAAAACTCATTACATCTTAATTGCTATATGGGTTCCATGAATTGGAAGGAAAGTTTCTGGACAAGGAGCTTCAGGGAAGGAGCACCATTATTCCTCTATACCCCAATGTCCTAAAGGTAAAAATATGACTAAATTATCCAGGGAACTTAGATTTTCCCATGAGTTCAATAATGGCATCTTTCTTGGGACACCCAAGCATAATCTCTCCATCCCATCCTCTTAAGGTGAAAAAAGTTTAAATAGGATACAACTGCCCAAAGTCTTGAAATTAGCACATGGTTTGCTCAGGCTTCCTTCTTGTTAACAGTGATTATTTGAAAACAGTGCCAAAGCAAAACTCTATTCCTGGCAACATCTCAATATCTCTACCTCTGCTACAGGCAGTCAGCTTGTCTTTCTCTTTCTACTCCTTCCCTACCTTCCTATAGTCACCCCATCATTCATTCATTCAACAAATATTTATTGGGTTCCTCCTCTGAATCAGACTTTGAGCTATACAGACTGGAGAGTCTATGGTGAGCAAAACAGAAGAGCCTTGCATCGTGAAGCTTACATCCTATGCAGAAAGACATGTAACAATAAAAAAAAAACTATCTTAAAAATAAAAGTTGAATTACAATAGTGATAGAGATATGAAGAAGGGGAATAAAGAGATTGGCTTTGCATGATAGAATAATTTATCTGGTCAGGCAGATCAGGGATTGGCTATCTGAAGACAGGAAAATTGAACTGATATTGTCAAAACCACAACGGGTTTTGCTCTAGGTTCAGTTACTCATTCCACAAAGATCCAATTATTGAGACAATGAGGATTGTTAAGGAAGAATGGAATTTTTTAGTACAACAGACATCAGGAGAAGGGGAGAAGCTTCCTCAAATTCTCTGAATAATGAGATCATGGACTTTTAAAGGAGAGGTCACATGCCTTGGGGCAGGTGATGGTATAAGTAACAAGGGGCTACATGCATTGAACACGGAGATGGTGAATATTGGCATCAGTAACTCTGCCCAGAGGCCTTCAGAATCTTAGCTCCTTTGTTTGGCATAACATCCACCATTTCTGGGAAACAAAAAGTCAAGTAGTTAAGGGAATGATTGTTACAAAAAAAAAATAGGAGTCATTGAAATTTGTTCCTGGGGCCAGTTACAATGTCTGAAAGAAAAACTAAGTTTAAGTTACATGGTAAAAAAGAGCTAAGAAGTGGGACTGAACTACAACTAGGTAGAGGAAGAAGACTGCATGTGCCAAGGTCCTGAAGCCTATGGCAGTTACCCTCCTCAGCTAACCCTCCCATGGTGCAGAAATTGACAGAGATGAGCTGAAACTCCATAGTTTCAGCTTTCCAAGACCCCTCAGACCCTAACCTCTCTCTCTTTTTGCACCCTTCTTTTGGCTCTCACTTTGCTGCAACAATGGGTCTGGTTATCACCTGTGGCATATGTGCCATGCTTTGTAAACCTATATCTTGCTCTTGCCCTATAAGGCTATCTTTCTCTCAATAAACCCCATTTTCGTGCCTGCCTAACTTCGGTGTGTCTGGTTATTCTTCGGCCATGAGCAAGCCAAGAACCGACAGTTTCAGACTAAAACCTGACACATTCATTATTTTGGTGATAACATATGTATAAAACCTATAAGCTTACTCAGAAAACAGCAGCAACAAGTTTACATTTAAGCAAATGCCTGAAAATGGTATTGTTCTCTTTTTGAATATTCACGTTCATAAGCTTAGAAATTGTCTAAAAAAAAAAAAAAGAAAAGAAAGAAAAGAAAAAGAAAAAGAAAAAAACAAACAAACCTGGTTTTCCCCCTTTATTGTTTTCTGTCATGCATGTTTTACTCCTACTTTCTTTTCTTATTGATTCCAATCCAAAACCTTTCAGCTGTGCTCTCTGGAACACTCATTTTCATGTTTAACTAACTCTTCTGGATTCTAAAACTTTATGCATAATTTCTCCCTACATCCAACATCAACTAAATCATAGTTTTCTTGGGAGGAGCCTAGTTCTGCTTCCTCTGGCTACACTTAGAATCAACAGAGGTGCTTTGAAAATTATAGATACTTAAGCCTCACTCCTAGAAATGAGGATTTAATTGGCCTGGAGTGTGTCCCCTTCATAAACATTTATTAAACACTTCCCAAGTGTTACTGAAAGCTCGGCCACTTGTCCTCAAGGCTGCATCAGAAATAGAACAAGGGTTTTGAGAAGGAAAGAGAAATTTTATTACTTTGCCTGCAAAGGAGGAGGATAGAGACTCTCCTGTCTGAAATGCCATTGTCCTAAAAATAAGCAGAAATACAAAACTATTAAAGGATGGGTTCTCGGCTTCAGGCAATTACCATTCAACTATAGTTGATGATTCGGACCCTTCCATCTCTGCTGAAGACAATTCCCTGATGTCTACCCACGACCTCCCTTGACCAGGTCTGGCTGAGCCATCTCCTTTAGCACAAATAACCAAAGACTGACCCTGCCCTTCCCAACCACTGGCCTGAGGCAGGGATGCAGGTTTTAGTTCTCAAAAAGGAGTGGATATTGTTTGAAAGAGACAGAAAATATTTTTGCCATTTTTTTCAGGCCATTTCCTTTGTTACACAAGTGATTAATGTGCACTGAGGGCTGAAAATCACTGCAGACTGAGTCCAGAGCAAGACTTTTATATAGCTGTGTTTTTCTTATTCTTACCCAGGGCTGGCCCATAATATGGTCTCAATAAATGCTTACTGAATTAAACAACATGCAAAGCCTATTTTATTCACTGATTCCACATAAATTCATGGGGCTCTCATTTTCTTTTCCAGAATTGTTTTGGAAAATTTGGAGCTCAACATCCAACAATGAAGGTATAATCTTTTCTCCAAAGAATTTTATCCCTTCACTAACCTCACTCAAGTTTCATCACCAAAGTCTGTAAACATCAGCTGGAAAGCACAAGGAAGCGTATTCCCTAAGGCTGCTAAAGCGTTCATTCTTCTCTACCCCAACAGATCAACATCCAGGCTGCCTTGCAATGAGGCTAATAAACAGGGCACATAAGGTCAGAGATTCTGAGAAAGGAACAAACCCCACATTTTCAACTTAAATAGTAAACCATTTCAGGATAACATAATCACTGGAACTGTATGTACTTAGACTATGAATCTTAAAAGCGTCATTCTATCTCAAAAAGGACTTTGGAATCATTAATAATCATAATCAGTCAGGAAAGCCTTTCAACTCATGGTCAATCCAAACTGTTTTAATGCTATAGAATTTGGTGTGGTCTATGTGGTACCTAGAATCACTTGCTACATTGAATATATTAATGTTATTGTGTTTGGCTGATTTTTTTTTCTTTTTTACCTCAAGGCATATTAAGAAAATTTATACTAAAGAAAGAGAGAGCACGACAAAGGCACTAACAAAGGAAAGTGCAGAGATCGGACCATGGGAGCCGATATGTGAATAATTTAATTACTCTTCTTGATATTACCTTAAGTTTGAGAGCAGAAACAAATGAGAATTAATATTTCCATCTTATAAAGAAAGAAATTAAGGTTCAAAAGAGAGTTTATATGGCTGGCAAGTGGTAGAATGAAAACCAAAATGCTGGTACTTTAACTAGGCCTCTTTTGTATATATACCCACTCTTTCTAGGAAGACATAGCCAGCATTCCAGAGAAAATAGATTAACTGTATATTTGTGAGATATTTCCAGACCCTCATTTTTGATCCACTGATTAATTTTATCTAATTTTGTAATACTATACTATCTTGATTATTGGATTATAGAAAGATGTGAAACCAAGTAGTATAAGTCCTCCAATTTTGTTCTTTTTTTCCAATATTGTTTTGGTCTTTCTAGTTTGTTTGCATTGTAACATAAGTTTTACAAAAAAAAAATCTTGTTAATTTCTATTAAAAATGTTTGTTGGGGTTTTGATTAGGATTGTTTTGAATCTAAACATGAATTTGGATAGAAGTCACTTATTAACAATACCTGTACTAAATATTCTAATCTGTAAATGTAGCATATCTTTCCATTCATTTAGGTTCTCTTTAATTCTCCTCAGCAATATCTTATTGTTTTTGGTGTAATGACGTTGTCTGTATTTTCCTAGGTTTGTCTTTAAGTATTTTGCATGTTGTGATGCTATCAAAAATAATATTTTAAAAATTTTGTTTTATAATAGTTCACTGACAATATATAGATATTTATATTTAGATAGATTTATATGGATATGTATTTAAATAGAATTTATATATTTGTAACTCTTATTCCTAATGACCTTTCTAAAAACCTATTAATTTTGATAGGGATTTTTTTGAAACTTCCTTAGAATATTTTACATACACAATGATGTAGTTTGTAAATAAAAATTGTTTTACTTATCCTTTGTAATCATTGTGCCTTTATTTCTATTTCTTGACTAATTACTATTAGCTATAATCTTTAATACAATGTTGATTGAACACAGTGAGAGTAAACATCCTTGTTTTGTTCCGAGTCTTAAAGGAAAGCATTCAGTCTTTCACCACTAAGCATGATATTTGCTGTGGGTTTTTTGGTAGATGCCTTTTATCAGGTCATAAGTTTACTTCTATTCTTAGTGTGCTGAGAATTTTTTCATAAATGAATATGGAATTTTGCCCTTTATAAACTTCTTTTGAAATGGTTATATACTTTTTTAAACTTTATTCTCCTGATAAGTTGAATTATATTGATAGATTTTTGAGTATATTTTTGTGTATATGTAAACATGACTACATACATTTCTAAAACAAAGATTGCTAGATTAAATAATTATGTATATTTTAATATTTTGGTCAATATCACTGGGTTTTCTTCTGAAGAGTTTTTCAATTTATACTCCCACAAACTGTGCTCATTTCTTCACACCTTTCTCAACACTATGTATTATCAACTTTACAAAATTTTCTGATTTGATACATGAAACACAGAATCTTAATATTTTAATTTGTATTTATTTTACCATAACTAAAATGAAATGTTTTTGTTTGTTTATGAGGTATTTGTATTTCTTTCTATCTAAACTTCCTATTCTTAATCTTTTCCCCTTTGCTATTTCTTTTTTTTTCAATATTTTTTTATTTCAGAATATTATGAACAATATATTATTCAATCATTAAGGTTACATACATTGCCCTTGTCTCCCTTCCCCCCTTGAGGCAGAGCCCTTTGCTATTTCTTTTAAACTAGTTTGTCTTTTTTAATTGATTTGTAAGATTTTTGAAGTAAAGCCATTAGTTCTTCAACACATGTTGCAAATATGACAGATTTTTTTTAAATTAAGGTTTAATTTATTTTTGTCTAGTTTGTTGTTTTATTTGACTTTAGAAAAATTTACATACATAATAATTTCAATCATATCTATCATAGTTTTCACTTTTCATTTCCTTTCTTCTCTATTCCAAGATTACTTAAAAAATTGTACTATGGTCATTTTTTGACACTTCTATCTTCCAAACTTTCTAACATTTAAAGTTTTTATTTACAGGCAAGAGTTTTTATTTTAAATAAAAACTCATCTAATAATCTGGGTTTTTAAAAATAGCTAGTCATTCATTGAATAATATTTTCTTAGTGACTCATTGGAAATACAATCCAATGATAAGTTTGTATTTTTCATTTTAAATGCTATATTTCTGTTTTGTTATAATCCTGAAAGCCTTTATAACCCTAATATAATGAGTTAAATTTGTTACACTTGTTTTCTGGTGGAAATTCTAATACACATATGCACATATAATTATATAGAATAAATACACTGTTAGAAAATGGTGTCTGATTTACTGTTCTAATGGCCAATCAAAATTGTTCCCAACATTTACAATGCTGATCATATTTTTTCCTTTCTCCTTTTAAGACTAAAATGTATTTTGTAACAAATAGTCTGAGTCATGAGATTTAACATGAATTCTCTCAGGGGGAGATTCTCCATGGCCATATAGCAGTTCAGAGGGATGTCTCGCTCATAAGAGGGAATGAGATCTGTGTGCTCAACTGCAAGTGTGATTGGATTTACAGATTAGCAAAATGAGAAAGATCAAAGCGCTGTTATTAAGCAGACCTACAAGCCTAGAGCTTTCTCTTGTAAGAAAAATTGTTCTTTCGCCCTGATTGTTCTAATCTTGACCTCACAGAAGGGGTTTTGTACTTAAGACAATGTCATTAGGATGCAAAATTCAATCTCAGACCACATTCCATTTTCTCTTAACATGAGTGAACACTCCCTTGGTGAATAAACTGGGAACTTTATGGAAATTTCAGGCTTCAAACAGAATTTCTAATTCCATTAAATTGGTGTTCAACACAGCACATTAAATATTGTGGAAATTAAAAAGAAGACCAGGCCCACATACTTACTATTAATTAATCACAGTCTCGTTTTTCCCAAATGGTAGGAACTTTGTTATTCTCATGTATGGGACTTCAGTGCCTAGTGCTGTGCCTGTCACACAGTCACGTGCAGGAGGAATACATTTTTAGACTCAAAGGAAAATTTGCAGTTTTTAAATCCTGAACAATAAACCTATGTTGATTTCACAGCTGGAATGGAATCTTTGAGAAGTTTCGAATTGACAATCTGTTGGCAGACAATGAGGTTCTCACCTTACTGACTCATGTTATTCAGAAACAACATCGCCTTAGTTAACGTGGTGAGCTTTTTCCTATCCTGAATGTTAAGAACACTGGAGCATTTTTTTTGAAATGCTTACTTTATTTAAAAATTTACCATGTATTGATTGTTATCTTGGAACAAAATAAAATGCATCACAAATTCTCACAATCGGCTGCTTGCATACCAGCCCTCCCCGGTGCTGCCTGCCTGGCTGCTCCAGCAGAGCAAGGCATGCCCTGAAGCGGAGGGACATTAAACCTGCTTGAGCACTCCACGGGCAAGTTAGGACCAGCACACTTCTCCTTGGCATGGTCAGGGACTGAACTTGAGGGTTCAGAGCACAGGCCCACAGGCCGGATCCCATACTCCCAGGACTTGATCATGTTACTCTGGGGCATGGAGGGAAGAATTGTGAACTAATATTGGGAGGAGAGGGAGATCATGCGGGTAGAATTAGAAAGAGAGTGCAGTGTGTGTCCAAGCCATAGTGTACTCATGGATCACCCTTCCTGCCATAGGAAGGCTGAAGTTTCAGTCTGGGGCAGGATCCTGGGCAGGGAAGCTTCCAGCCTGCATTGTCATTGCTGGTGTGCTCAGCTAGTTTGGGTTGCTGCCTGTGGCCAGATGTCAGAAGGGGATTCATGGGGCAAGGGAAAAGGGAGAAGAGCAAAACCCACTCCCATCTGCCAGCCTGTGAGTCTCAGACTTTCCCTCCCCAACAAGCAGACTTTTTGGCTTGATGAGGCAGCTTAAGCCCCTCTCTTGTGGCTTTCCCCAGCCACGTGGGAGCTGACACTGGACCTCTGCCAAGGTAGCTCTTGTGCCTGCCTTTGTGGAGCCTGAATACAGGCTCACCCAATCCACCCATGCCCAGCCTCACTTCTGCACCCACTTTGGCTGTGATGGAGCACAAAAAGTAGTTATAAAGATTCTCATAGACTTAAGGTAAAGGTGTGGAAAAAGATATTCCATGTAAATGGAAACCCAAAGTGAGCAGGAGTTGCTATGCTTATATCAGATAAAATAGACTTTAAATCAGCAATGATAAAAAAAATGACAAAGATGGTCATTATAATGATAAAGGAATCAATTCAAAAAGAAGATATAACAAACCTAAGTACATATGCGCCTAACACAGAAGCTCCCAGATTCATAAAACTCTATTAGAACCAAGCAAATAAAGACACAGCAACATTATAATAACTAGGGACTTCAACACTCCACTGACAGAACTAGGTAAATCATCAAGGCAAAAGATCAACAAAGAAACACTGGACTTAAATGGGACTCTAGAACAAATGGCCCTAACAGACATTTAAAAAATTTTTTAGTTCTTAGTTTCTTAGTCTTTTTTAAAATTTTTTTTTAGCTTTTTAGTTAATAAGCCAAATCTAGTTCTTGTTAGTATATCTCATTAGGAAGAACAATATCTAGAAATACTAGATTCCTTTTTAACACCATATTTTTAGGACTACGAAGATAGAAGTTGACACAAAAGATGATACCTATTTGCTATCCCAATAATTGTCTCTCATTTCTCAGCTTAGACGTTATGTTCTATGGGAATCTTTTCTTAAACTCTGAGGCAAGGTTAAGCATCCCTTTTAACATATTTATATACATATATATAACTACTAATAGTCTCTAACTTATGATGGTTTGACTTAATTTTTTTTTTACTTTATGATAGTGCAAAAATGATACACATTAATATAGGAACCATAGTTTGAATTTCTATCATTCCCTGGGCTAGCATATGCAGCACAATACTCTCTCATGCTGCCGAGAAGCAGCAGCGAACCATAGCTTCTAGGCAGATGCACGATCACAAGGTTCAACAGCCAATATTCTACAGTGTACTGTGTTACCAGATGATTCTGCCCCACCGTAGGCTAATGTAAGTGTTCTGAGCACATTTAAGGGAGGCTAGGCTAAGCTATAATGTTCAGTAGTTTAGATGGATTAAATGCATTTTTGACTTATGATATTTTCAACTTATGATGGGTTTATTGGGACACAACCCCATCATAAGTGAAGGAGCATCTGTGTGTGTGTGTGTGTGTGTGTATAAATACAAATATGTATGTATGTGTGTTTATGTGACTGTGTGTACATTATGACACTACTATATCTGTACTATAAGTGCCCTTTGCCTTTTTTCTCTTCTGCCAATTGTAAGCTCCTAAAGCCTGGAGATTGGTCTTGTCCATCCTTCCATCCTCAGGTCCTAGTACATGCCTGGCACATGGTAAGCCCTCAGTAATATTTTCAGTGAATAATTGAGCAAAAACACTGGTTAGCAGAGGCTTTTTTTTCAGATAACAGAGAGTTTCTTTCATCATAGCTATAAATCCCATGTTTGAAGCATCATAGTCAATAAAAACTATTGAAGAGAAGATCCAGTGTTTGAGGCCACTGATGCCCATGAGCAAGGCTGTCCCTGAGCAAAATCAGGATTCTGCCAGCCATGAGGAAGGAGCAGAATGGCTGCCACATCAACAGGTAAGTGGTAAGTGTTTTCAAAAACACCTGTATCCTTTGTTCTGAAGACAGTATTTTAAACACATTCTAAGTGGAGATTAGAAATTAGAATTTAGACTGGTTTCATGATAGTGTCTAACTTATATGATTATAAATATGTCCGGAACACAATAAACTCTGCCTCCATGCCAAGATGCGTCATGCACTGTGTCACTTTAGATGGTAATTATGTTGCATTAGGGAGACAGATTGTGCAGCCTCAAAAGTGGAAAGAATACACTGGTAAATCTGCCAGCCACCCTCGCAGTGCACACCCTCTCCCAAGGAGAATTCTGGTATTTCTGGGATCATCTTCATGTCACATTTATTATTTTTTAAAAATCAAGCAACCCACTTTAAATATTAAGGAGGAGGGTAACTCTTAGGAAGAAAGTATTGTACCTGTTTCAATCAAAGAGACCTCTTCTTTTCTCTGTAGGAATGTTTTTAAATGCAGAATTCTTCCACTTATCCTTTTCACCCTTTTGATAAAGGGCAAGGCTTAATTGCCCTGTCATATTCTTATTAGACAAGTCAGTCAAACTGTCTGAGCTTCACTTTTCTCATATAAAAAAAAGATAATTAGGCCATCCAAAAGAGATCTCTTTCACTCTTGAAATGAAGGAGCCAAAATTCTTTGTACTCTGCAAAACACTGAGCAAAGTTTCAATATGAGGTTTGTGGTATATTGAAATTTCCAACAACCTTATACAGTAGCTGGAATATGTTCACACTCAGAAGGTATTTTAAAGGAATAAAGGAAGGAAGGAAGGAAGATGCAAGCAATAATAGGAAAGGAAGGGAGGGAAGGAAAAGAGAGAAGAAATAGAAGGCAGGAAAAGAGGAAGAAAAAAGGATGGAAAGCATGAAGGGGAGAGGTAAAAAAAGAGAAGATAGGAAGGAGAGAGAGAAGGAGACATAAGGAAGAGAGAGAAGGAGGAAGAAAGGAAGGAATTGAACCAAAGAAGGGAGGGAAGGAGGAAGAAAGAAAGGGAAGAACAGTCATGACTATTATGTGATTGGCTGATTAATTTTGACATCTAGCCATACATGATAACAACTGATTTAATCACTGTAGCTGTATCCTTCCCAATAAGATTTGTAAATTTTAAAAAGTGACTACTTTTACATGAATTTTAGACATGCTGGTGTGGTAAAAGTAGTGATACTTGCTATTTCATTAGTGTTAGTATTAATATTAATATCACTGCTTTCAGGATGAAACCAGAAAGATAAAGTATCATTCCCAAATGCTATAGCTAAGTGGAAACCCTAGAGGAGATCCATTCAAGGGGATTGTCCTTTTTTTTTCTATTTTTTAGAGCATTTATTCAGGAAACAGCAGGACACTTGTTAGATCTTCTTAAATTCTGATACTTGAATTAGAAATAATTTCTTCATTTTTTTTGCCCTTAAGCATAAACTTAATTCATTAGCAGGGGCTCCCAAACAAACAGAATCAGCACAAGAGGATAGAAGGTATTTGGCTCTTGTGCCATAAGCAAAAAACCCCAAATTAATTGTGTGTGTGTGTTGGGGGGGTAACTCTTTGGCAACCTAAGGCAGATAGGTTTTTAGTAGGATAGAGATATTGTTTCTCATGCTAATTCGGAAGTTGTATCAGGAAAGAGGTGAGTTCATATGGTTAGATGCATTTAATGACAGCATTAATAACCATTGCTACCATTCATTAAGCAGCTGTTCGGGGCAAGGCACTACACAGATACCAACTCATTTAATTCTCATGGCAACACTGAAGTTTCCATGTGTATCACAGTTTTGTAATTGAGGAATCATAGCTTCAGAGAAAGTAGTTAACTTTTCCAAAAACACTATTTGGTGGCTCTTCTCATTATGTCCACCTCCCCGAGGTCAGAGAGTGACTGAAGATCAAAGAGAAGATCAAAAAGAAAAAGCAAGCATCTCTAGACCTTCTTTCATCTCGGAGGACAAAACATAAAAAGGGCTAACTTAAATACAGACAAATACACACACACACACACACACGACAGTCTAACTGAGATGCTTGGCATTGCTATAAGTTCTTTGCTAATGTATTTTAGTTAATGCCATAACACACTTGTGAGGAGGATATTGTTTTTCTCATTTGACTGATGAGAGAAGGATAGTTTGGGCGGTTAAGTTGCCTCCCAAATTGGGCAAGTGATGGAATCTGTGTTTGAACTCAAAATGCACATGCCATGGAAGCCTGTCCCCTTTTCCCATGTCACATTGACCTTCACCTGCTATGTGAAAACACTTTGCAAGTGCAGGGCACTTAAAATGATATAAGGATAAACAAGACTTAGCCTTGAACTCAAATAGCAAACTTCCAGAAAATAGCCGGTGCAATATTTATGAGGAAGTGTGAGGTGGTTTGCAAAATAGTCCTTTGAGGTCATAAACTGGGACATTAACTGGTGGCCTTTCTCCTTTTGGGCAAATTTCTGATAGAAAGATGGCCCTGATAGCACCTTAGTGGGAAAAGGGATTCTTATAATGGTGAATCCACAGTGAAGGGGACATTCACTCCACTCCACTAGGTAACAGATTTTGAGAGATGAAAGCAAGCCTCCTCCATGCTGGAGGAGAAAGGGCATTTTTCATACATTCTCTCAGATAATCCTTATTACAGCTCTGTGGGATAGGAACTCTTTTCACCCTTTTACAAGTGAGGAAACTGAGGCTTAAGAAAATGAAGTGATCACATTGAGCGACACAGATAGTAAGTGGTAGAGGCAGGGTTCAACACAGTTTTCCCACTGTACCACACTGCCTCTCATTGTGTGTACAAATGTATGTGTGCTTATGTGTGTGTGTGTTTGCATGTGTGAACAAATGGATGTTTCTTGTTGCTCCTGAAGCCTGGTTTTATATTTGTCTTTCTTGTCTCCTTGTCCTCTCCCAGGATCTTATGTTTAACCTGTGGTTACAGAGAGTGTGTAGATGAGAGGGGCCAGAAGTTTCACAATTACATGGGCCTTGGTGCCATGGGACACACTTCTGGAGGGAAGTTGCTGCTTTTTGTTTCCTCCCAAAGATGTGCACACCGGGTGGGTGACAGGGATGGACTGAGCAAGGTGGGTGTGCTAGGGAGGTAGGGATGGTAAAGTCCTGAACCGAGGAGAGCAAGGA
Organism: Cheirogaleus medius; assembly: GCA_008086735.1. Lineage (NCBI taxonomy): Eukaryota > Metazoa > Chordata > Mammalia > Primates > Cheirogaleidae > Cheirogaleus > Cheirogaleus medius. Next base: position 49,106,452 of record VBSM01001265.1, read on the forward strand.
GGGCCCACTTCTGGCAGCAGCTCCACTGGGAACATAGAAAACCAGATGAAGGAGACGTGCTTCCCGCCTTGAAAATCCACCAAACCTGCCTTCACTATTTCCAAGATCCAAGTACACTAAAAAGCGAAAATTGAGTTCAGCTTAGAACCTCTCAACTAGCGTAGCTCATAAGTACTTTGTTTTCAAAGGCTTAATTCAATGACAACTCATCTCCAAAGTTTCTTTTCTTATGCTCCCTTTACTGCTAACCTCAGGAATGTATTTTTTCTACAAATATTTATTGAGCAACTACTATGCACCAGATATTGTGTTAGGTATATTTGTTCATTCTTTTATCTGAATTTCCATTTTATAATGTTCATCACTGATCACGTTGCACTATAATTGTTTTTGTAAATATCTGAGTAATGAACTAAGGACAGTCTCTTATCTACTCAGTATTCTTAGCTTTTTGCACAGCCGAGGCATAGAGTAAATGTATAATAAATGTTTAATGAAGGTATTCAAATAAAGGGCTGATGATTTCAAGTGCAGATGATCTTGCCTGGCTACAGGGTAAAGGAAATCAAATGAGTTTATAAGTTTACAAGTCCAAAAAGGTAGTCTTATACTTCCTGGAGGGAAACAGCGGATAAATATTACAGGAGGCAGATGACTGTACAAAGGTAGTACTTTCTTCCTGTGCTCGCTTCGGCAGCACATATACTAAAATTGGAATGATACAGAGAAGATTAGCATGGCCCCTGTGTAAGGATGACATGCAAATTCGTGAAGCGTTCCATATTTTTTGGTAGGGGCAATGTATGTAACCCTAACAGTATTTGTAGCCCCATTATATGACGAAATAAAAAAAAAAAAGGTAGTACTTTCTTCCTATTAAGTTATCCAATTGCAGGTCAGGCCGTCTGTTGAGGTAACATGCTTCCTATCACTGGTGTTCAAGCAAAGTTTAAAGCATTTGTCTATCTGAAGTGATCTGGAAGTGTTTTCCACATTGATTTTGACATGGACATATCTAAGGTCTCTTTAACACTGATATCTGCCATCTCACGATCAGCAAGGCGTTAAAGTGTGAAGAGCAGGCCATAAGTGAAGCAGGACCAGATAGTTCATGTCCAAATGACCTCCTACTATCCAAACCCTACTCGTGTGTCTTTAATGCAGCAGTGAGAGGGGCAACTCTGTTAACCTGTGGCCCATATCTGAGCCTTAGTGCAGACTTAGTCGATCGTGCATGGATAATGAGCAGACAGGTCAAACCAGTAAAAGAATCTTCACTACCCTCTGGCTGTCATGATTGCCAACCTCATGTTTCCATCCTTGGATCCTTCTAGGCCTAATTTCTCTTTCACATCCCTGTTTCAAAAGCTCCAAACTTATGTTCCTGATTGCATTTAAGAAAAGTTATTGCATCCCCTAAAATTAAAAAAAAAATACAGAGTGTTACCAAATGATTGCCAATTAAAATGCAGTGGAAAAGTTCTGGCCTTGAACTTAGGAGATCAATTAACTAGCACCAGCTCAGCCATCCACAGCTGTGTGACTTCAGGCAAGTCAGCTCACCTGTCTGGGCCTCATCTGTGAAATAAGAACACTGACCCGAACAATCTCTCAAGAATTCTCTAACTCTAATTCTAAATAAATCAAATGGTGTTATTTTTCCTATAGTCTCAGTCCCAAAGAATTTACCCATTGAGAAAATATAAGGAAGCCTGAGTTTCCAAAGGAGAGGCTATGTCACCGTTGATGAGTCTAAATGAAGATTAGAATGAGTTGGCAGGTGACAGCCTGGGGCTGGTGCTACTGAGGAGCTGGGCTTTATCACACAGGGATGAGCAAAGGCCAGCTGTCCACACAGGGCCTGACCAGCCAATCTGTAAAGAACTCATTAATCAATGCCAAAGATGATTGCAGCATGGAGCTACAGCTCTTCCTTTCACCAGGCTTCATTTTTACAACCTCACCCACTTTCCTAGGGACCCCAGGCTGGCCTAGTATGTTTTGATGCATTCTAAAATAGCAGCACTGGTAACAGCAGTGGAGGAAATAGATCCAACCATCCAGAGAGTCCTCTCAGAAGAAAGAAAATAAGAAACATAAAACAAACTTTTCATTTCATTAATATTCTGTATAATTCTTTTGTTATCAATTTCATTTAGTTCTGTTCTGACCTTAGTTATTTCTTTCATCTGCTGGGTTTGGGGTTTTGGGTTGGTTTGTTCTTTGTTTTTCACTTCCTTGAGATGATTAATTAGATTGTTGATTTGTGATCTTTTGGTCTTTTGGATGTAGGCATTTAAGGCTATGAATTTTCCCCTGAGAAATGCATTTGCTGTGTCCCAAAGATTTTGATAACTTGTGTCTCCTTGTCATTTACTTCAAAGAATATTTTGATTTCCATCTTAATTTCTTCCTTGACCCAATAATTGTTCAGGAGTAGGTTGTTTAATTTTCATGACTTTGTGTAGAGTTGAGTGTTTCTGTTGGAATTGATTTCTAATTTTATTCCACTGTGGTCTGAGAAGATACATGGTATAAGTTCTATTTTTTTTTAATTTATTGAGACATGTTTTGTGCCAAGGAAATCGCAGACAATGTAAACAAATGGAAAATCACATCATGCTCATGGATCAGCATATTCAACATTGTTGAAATGTCTATACTACCTAAAGTGATTTATAGATTCAATGCAATCCCTGTTAAAATATCAAGGTCATTTTTTGCAGATCTTGAAAAAATTAATTCTATGCTTTATATGGAGACTGAAAAGCCCCCAAATACCCAGAGCAACCATAAGCAAAAAGAACAAATCAGGAGGCATCACTTTACCAGACTTCAAGCTATACTATAAGTTTATAGTAACCAAAATAGCATGGTACTAGTACAAGAACAAAGACATAGACCAATGGATTAGAACAGAGAACTCAGATATAAAACCATCCTCATATAGCCATCTGATCTTTGACAAAGCAGACAAAAACATACACTGGGGAAAAGCATCCCTATTCAATAAATGGTGCTGGGAAAATTGAGTAGTCATATGTAGAAGATGGAAACAGAATCCACACCTCTCACCACTCACAAAAATTAATTCACAATGGATAACAGACTTAAACCTATGGCAAGAAACTATAAGAATTCTAGAAGAAGAGGTTGGAGAAACACTTATAGATATAGGCCTAGGCAAAGAATTTATGAAGAAAACACCAAAAGCAATCACAGCAACAATAAAAATAAATAAATGGGACCTGATTAAATTAAACAGATTCTGTACAGCCAAGGAAATAATAAAGTGAATAGACAACCTACAGAATGGGAGAAAATATTTGCATGCTATACATCTAATAAAGGGAATCTACAAAGAAATCAATCTAAACCAGAATCTACAAAGAAATCAAGCATATCAACAAGAAAAAAATGAAACAACAGTGTTAAAAGTGGGCAAAACACATGAACAGAAGCTTTTCCAAAGATGATAGATGAATGACCAATAAACATATGAAAAAATGCTCAGTGTCTCTAATCATCAAGGAAATGCAAATCAAAACCACAATGAAATATCATCTAACTCCACTGACAATGGCTTTTATCAAAAAGTCCCAAAACAACAGATGCTGGCATGGATGTGGAGAGAAAGGAACACTTATACACTGTTAGTGTGTCTGCAAACTAGTCCAATCTCTATGGAAAGTAGTATGGAGATGCCTCACAGAACTAAAAGTAGACCTACCATTTGATCTAGCAATCCCATTATTGGGTATTTACCCAAAGAAAAAAAAGCCATTTTATCAAAAAGACTCTTTCCCTTGAATGTTTATTGCAGCACGATTCACAATCACAGAGATGTGGAATCAACCCAAGTGCCCATCAATGCATGAGTGGATTAATAAAATATATACCATGGAGTACTACTCAGCCATGAAAAAAAATGGTGAACCTTTTGTAACAACCTGGATAGAACTGGAGACCATTCTTCTAAGTGAAGTGTCACAAGAATGGGAAAACAACCACCACATGTACTCACTATTAAATTGGGACTAATCAATCAATACTCATGTACACATACGATAGTAAAACTCAATGGAAATCAAGCATGTGGGAGAGGGGGGGAGGACATGGATAAATTCACACCCAACGGGTACAGTTCACACTATCTGGGTGATGGACATGCTTGTAACCTTGACTCAAGGTGTACAAAAGCAATTCATGTATCCAAAACATTTGTACTCCCATAATATTCTGAAATTTTAAAAAATAAAAAATAAATCGCTTCTGATAAAATCATTTTAATAAAACTGATTTACTCAAAAAAATTAATCCTATATAATGAAAACCCTTGTGGAGGGTCTCTGCATCTGATCATGTGTTCTTAAAAATAAATTAAAAATTTGGAAGTTCTTTTAAATCCAGTCTCCCTAGTGATACACACCTCTTACCACCTAATGACATTAAGTTCAGACTTATTGTGTATGATTTTGGTAACTATTAAAGATATCTTAAAATGCATTTAAATGCAATTAAATCTAATTTAAAATTAAAATTTTAAGTAAATATCAAGACAAACTGCCTAAAAATTTTTGAGTAGCAAATTTTTAAGTAACAAAAGTAGATCAAATAGTAAAATACACAAGGATGGAAAAACAAGGCCATGGTTTACTAAAACACTATCAACCTGATAGTTATTAGAAACTTAAGTGTGGGTAGGAGGTATTTTAGATAAATTTGCTTTAAAAAATCTTAAATTTTCAAACAGGACTATAAACAGTTGCAAAAACACTCAATCTCTTAATATGAAAATAAAAACAATAAGTAACACTAAATCACTCATTTCTCTGCTGTATTTTGAATAAAAGCTCCATCCGTATCCATCCAGTTCTATTCTGTAGAGGTAACCACTGTTAACAGTGTGGGAGGCTTTTTCCAGACTTTTTTTTTCTACTTTTATATTAACTTTTTGGAGCTAGTTAGCTAGTTAGTAAAAGACAATGCTATACACAATATGTTGTAACCTTTAACAATTTAGCATGGACATCTTTTCATATACACGCGTATATCATTCTTGTTAAAGACTTCATACTTTGTCCAGGTGTGGGTATATCCTAATTACGTAAGCCAGCCTGAATGAAAGTTAAATTTTAGGTGATATGCACTGTATTTGAAATAATCATTTAGAAAATTATTTTAGCTACAATTTTAATTAATTTTAATTTTTAAAACTATCAAATGGGTAATGAATCTAACAAAATCTTTAAATACAGGGATAATATTTAAGATCCTTGAACCCAATGGCCCCAAAGAGAATTTAACTTTTGCTATTATGGAAGGAAGGGAAGGAAGGAGGGAAAATGCAAGATGTTTTGAGTCTTCTATTTCTGTTTGAGACTCTTTCATTACATCTGTCATCTTTCTTGTGAGTATGAGAAGGAAGAGTGTGACATAGGATGAGAGGTCATAGACAGCTCCGCTCAGGCTGGTGCTTTACACCAGGTTAGGAAATGTGTCTGTTCATTCCAGAGCATGGAAATATTTACTGGAAGTAGAAATGAGAAATTATTTGTTCTTTCAGAGGCTGCTGGCCACCAGGTACCATATGGCTGCTTCTTTGTTGTGAATTCCCTGAATACCAGGCACACCCGTATTCAAATGTCAGAACAGAACAATTTTCAAAACCAAACAGAAATTATATTTGGATTGCCCATAGTATCAGTCCCTTCTGTTAGCTTTGATGATTCAGAGAGAATGTATGTCTTAAATTAACAAGTATATTAAGAACTTTTGACATCTGTAACCTTTTCCTTAGTGAGTAAGTACACAAAACGCCTCTATAGTTCTTGCCTATGTTCTATGTGTTTAACTGTTGGGCGAGAACAAAATGAGGTGTTCTCTGATTAAAGAAGCAGCACCTCCATTTGCTATAAGCAAAAGGAGCCAGGAAGTAAAGGAGAGAAGAAGGGCATTTGCACAAGGCCCAGGAGTAGTGGAGTGGAGGGAGAATGGCAGCCTCGTACTGTACTATGTAACTGGATCATATGAAAATCTGAACAAGAAGCCCTGTGTCCACATGACCTTTTAGATCTACTTCTCAAGGCTAAATCGTTTGCTTTCTCTGTGTTCCAATTCCAGATTCATAAGTTTGGATCTGATATCCATCCAAGGTCTATCAGTTATGGTCATGGATGGGGCAGATTTTTTAAGAAAGGGATTCAGGCTAGGAGGTAATGATTCAGATCTCTTGGGGGATAGAGGTTGATGCCATCAGAAGAAAGGGAAAAACCTAAAACATGGTAGAAAGACATCTTGGAGAGAGGTTTGTGCAGGGGTTTCTACCCTGTCTGAGAAGGGTAGGTAGGAGCCCTGCCTGCTTAGTTCTCTACCAGCATAATCAAGATGTCTCTACAGGCCCCTCCTCCCATCTCACAAAACCTTCCCTGCGCTTCCTATAGTTCCCCGAATGTTTTCTTTTTCCAGAAAAATAATATATATCCCATTTGGATCTTAGTATCATCAGCCTACTATAAAAACATCAGCAAACCAATTTCTCCAGAGCCTGCTCTCCCTGTGTCCCCATCTCTAGGGGTCTTCCTCTTCCCATCCTTCTGTGTAAGTGGAGCTTCAGCTAGTTGTCCAGTGTGTAAGGCAGAAATTGGCTAACTCATCTAGTTGTACCTTAAGGACAGCTGAGCCCCAGACTTCAAACGGTACTGGTTGCTCAGATCTTCTAAATTGGACATTGCTAATTGTAGAATCAGCAGCAAGGGGACCTATGGAGAGGTCATCTTATTAAATTTTTATTTTCTTAATTTGGAGTCAAGGCATCTTGGTTGCAATTATGAAAACACAGATTCTACAGTCTGCTAAATTATATTTTCTCAAGAGCCCCATCACTGCCCTTAAAATGGCAATAGCAGGGTCTGTTATGCACCACCCACAATATCACGTATGAAGGTTCATCTGAAACAAAGATGAATCCTCAGTGATTACAACAGGACAGAAGCTGACTCAACTTCCAGATTAGCCATGCAGCTGCTAGGCATTTTGAAGGTAGAGAAGCCAAATCAGAGATATGAAAAGAAATTATTACTCAGATAGAGATGCTTTAGCATGACTCTGTAACAGAAATAAAATAGAGTTGTATTTGTTGTTGTTGCCCCAAATTCACTTGTTTTGTGGCACTGGTACCCCCACCTTCCTTTGAGCCAATCCTTGCCCACTTCCATCTCATGCTTTTCAGGTAAAGTCGATTTCATTCACAGGTTACAAAAGTGGAACATGCGGTCCAGTTCAGCCTAGTCACTTCATTTCATCTTGCTTGACTCAATGTGATTTAAAAATGGGCACACGTCCTAAGGCAGGTCCACAAAAGAAGATGCAACCTGAAGGCTTCTATTTGAGCTCTCAGAGAAACAGACTCTCCCAACTGCTGGAAAAGAAACAGCTGATGTGAATGTGAAGCTTCCTTGGTGTCTCTGGGCAGAACTGAGAACTTAAGCAACCCTGAGGAATCAGAGCCAAGAGATGGGTCCTGTAACCTTTTTAAAGCCCTGTCTCAAGCTGCACTTTGAGAGGAACTAACTCTGGATTTTTCAGTTTACATGGGACAACAAATTTTTCCCTTTAGCATAAGCTAATCCACAAATGACAGGAGAGGAAGTCTTACCAAGATTGGCATTTCCAATTCAGAAAATATTACCTAAAACGCCTTCCTCTACTTAAGCTTCTCTACCTCTCATTTAAGTCCATTCTTAAATAGCCAATAACCTTCCAATACTTCCCTGAATTAATCTTTGATTCTCTTGGGCCACCCAGTGAAACACTGGAATATATTTAGCCTTTGTATAGAGTTCTCTCAAGTTAAATTGAAATCTAGATGTATAATCTCAATTACAACTAGCATGCCTATGTGCTTGGAACAAACACTGCAGTGACTAAGAGTTAAATCCATGAAATCATAATTGCTTATTTGCTACCCATTCAAGAACCATTTAAGACAAAGTTGAGATCTCAACTTGAGTCTTCCCAGCTCTCATTCCCTTTGGTATGACCATTATAAATTTGCTAATAAAATCATTTTTGCCATGTTATCATAACAGACTATATTAAAAGACAAGTAAGTGAGTTATATGCTAACCTTATATGTAGCCTGCTGGGAAATTCACCCAATAGTGTTATTTTATACCTTGTAGCAAAAAGATGACCTAATTAAATTCATTATCTGGGAAAATATAAACACCATATTAGCATAAAAGTTTACTGATGTGAGGTGGTACGCCCATGCAGTGCTAAACTACTAGCCTAGCCCTGCCTGTTGCCCATCAGTCTCAAAGAAAGTGAGACTTTCAGTCTGTACATCTTCTATGTCTAATACTTGTCCCTATCTGTTCTTATAAAAATCTTCCATCTATGAATATAATTTATATGGGTATAATATCACAGTATGGTCAGGAAAAAGAAAACCATGTAAGGTATTTCAACAAAAAATATAGTATGAGAATTTGGTTAAAAATATATAAAAGAACAGAAAAGGTAAAAGGGAATGCTAAGGTAACACAGATAGTAGTTGCAGAAAACAGCTACGATGAGAAGAGATGGAGCAACAAAAAGAAGAGATTAGAGTTAGAATTTTTAAGCATTGGGAAGAGACCATGTACAGGTGGATGCAGACCTCTGAGCTGGCAGAGAGGTGTTGCAACCTACCTAGTTTTCTTATCTTTGAGAGGACATGATGAAGTTCGCTCCAGTTTCCACAACTGGAGCCTGGAAACAGTCTCCTGCTGCCACAGCAAAGAGGATTGAGAGGAGTGGCAGGCACATAGGAAAGGACAAGCCTTCTCCCTCCCTCTTACCTTCCAGTCTTCTTCTAAGGTCCCCTGTTGGTAGAACCCAATGGAGAGCCAGCTGGTAAAGGATGCATGTGTGTGCAAAACCCCAGTTCCTGCATTACATAGAAGAGCATAGAGGAACAGTGCACTTGGAGCTTAGTCTTTGGCACATGATCACCCTTGTGGCTCTAAAGAACTTGACCAATGCTAATACTCAAGAATATAAGTATGCAACCCCAGTGTCTGCACTAGGGAATTCACTGCTCACTCAGTCTTCTTGAGACACTTTTTCTTTAATAATTTTAATAAAATGTTGGGGAATGAGGTTGCATCTTCAATATCTGTTTTATATGCTATAGAAATGATATCCAAGGATGCCTTTAAATTTTCTGCACAGCTCCAGAGCCTTTTATTCCTGATCATCTCTAATGCTAACTTCCTATCTTTACTAAACCCTTATTCTAGTTGAAGTCTCAATTTAGGAAGTTTTTTTTTTTTTTCTCTCTCTCTGCTTTCCAGACCACTCTTGGGCCTCAGGAACCTCAGAGAGATTCTATAAAGGCTTCTATCTTGATATCTTACACAGCCATTTCTACCCTGTACTTCCCATGAAATGGGGGTGGAGTGGATAATTAGGGTCTTTCTGGTCCTCAGGCTCCACTATAGAGGTGAGACATCATTCCTGTCACACTTATATAGCCAAACCCATTTGAGCATCCTATTGTTTCCTTTGACTCAGGACTTTGATTCTGGTGGCATTTTTTTTTTTTTTCTGTAAGGAAGGGCATTGGAGAAGAACAGAAGGGTAGCAAATCTGACAAATCATTCACTTTTTCTAAATGATGTTTTTTCCTGTGCCTAAATTACTTGAATCTTTTGTTTGTTTTCTCTTGCATTCTGCTATAAAGACCCTCTTCTTTCGGAGTAGTGAATGCTTCTGATCTAGTTAGCCAAGTACAAGAAAGTCACAGGCATTTGGAAAAGACATATGGGTAAATTTTAAGAATCTTATCTGCCCACAGGTATAAATGAATATAAAACAGGAATAACACACACTACTTTGCTGGTTTTCTCTGGAGAGCAGAATGGTTTTTAACTTTCTGATGTTTTTATTGTATCTGATTTTTGCCTATATTTTCTGCATTTTTTTCAATTAGTATTAATTTTATTTTGGCTTGAAGTCATAGACATTAAAATATTAGCTCTAATGAAGTATATTTAGAAAGGTGGGCAGCGGCAACTCTGCAGAACCCTGAATGGCACTCTTAACATATACAGGGATTGGTCTGTGAGTGGAAAAATGAAATTGAGGCATTAAGCAGTTTCATAAAATTAACAAATTTGAGTGTCTAAACATTTACTTTGATAACACGGTGGTCAATGGATTAGAGGGGTAGAAAATGGAGAGAGGGAGAATACGAATGAAGTCAGTGCAGTGGTTGATTAAGGAAGTAGCAGTAAGGATGCAGGAGCGTGAAGGAAAGCCATGCCAATAAATTCATTCATGGCACAGTAAAAATAGTAGGATATAAGAGCCGAAAGAGCCTTAGAAGTCAGCCAACTCAAGTTGCTCATATTTCAGAAGAAACAAAGGAGGCGGAAATAGACAGTCATTCACTTAAGTTTATAATAGCATGGATGAGCACAACCCAGGTTTTCTGTATCTAAGTGTAAAAGCTCCTCTACTGTACTTGGCATCCTTTCTGACATAACAAATACAGCTGAATAAAGATATTAGGTTAATTTTTATTGAAAATCTTTGATGTAGCAGTCACTATGCCAGGCTCTTTATATTTGTTATTTCTATCTTTTAATTTTGTTTCAGCAAAATTAAAAATGTTTCAATATTTTGAAATGTTTCAATATTTTGAAACGTTTCAGTATTATGGGGGTACAAATGTTTAGGTTACATATATTGCCTTTGCCCCACCCAAGTCAGAGCTTCAAGCACGTCCATCCCCCAGACGGTGCGCACCACACCCATTAGGTATTATTTCTGATTATGACAAATACCTGCATTGTGAAGGTCCACTTCACAGATGGGAAAGCGGAGGCACAGATAAATTAAATAACTTGCCCAAGTGTATAAGAGAGGCTGAATTTAAACCCCAATTTGTCTGATTTCATAAGCAGTCATAGGTGAATAGTAGGAAGGATACATACAAAGCATGGTTACATACCTACCAAATATTTTAGAGGGTCCAGACCCCAGTCTCTTCTTCTAAGACTTTGGCAGTACCCTATCTCTTGAAGGGTGAGGCAGGGGAAGCATATTAGTGCCTTTCAGAGCCATGGTCACTTATTCATCTCTTTGATGATACTTTGTCTCCTCTAAGCCATATGGGCCAGGCACAGGTCTTCCTTGATGTATGAGAGCACTTGGAATTCAGTCTTTGATTTGAAAACCATAGCTCTTCCCACAGAGCCCCCAACTCTCACAGTAATGTGTGAGTTAAAGACAGCTCTTTTTGAGGGAAGGTTAGGACCCAATGGCATTGGCAAAGTCAGACTTACCTAATAACTGCTCTCCAACCACTGTGTGTGCACACACACATTCATGTCCACGTGGGGTCACACCTGCACATGTGCATACATGCACACATGCATGTACACAACAACACATGTATATGTACTTATATTGGAGTTCAGCCTAAGCCACTGCAGAGGAGGCGGCAGAGTCTTCAAAAGCTACCGAGAAATCCCTTTCTCTCCTTATCTCTCTCTCTCTCTGCCTCCCAGATAAAATATTAATTTAGCACTTCTTCGGTAGGACTAGTGGACATCCCTGCTACAAGGTATTGCTCCTGATATATTCGAGGCAGGTAAAGCCACACAACTCTCCTGTGCCTCACTTTAGTCTCTGGGAAGGTATGTCTAGTCATGTGGGCATGTGGGTTCTATTAATACAAAATTCTGCCCACTGCTGTGCCTGGGGGATGTCTACCTGGAGCTGGGACTTCTGGGGTCCATTGTCCCATCTACCAGGGTGCAAACAAGAGCTGGTTTCTAGCAGAACTGTCACTGGCTGCATGAAAAAAAGAAAATAAACATAAGTTGTTAATTTTTCACAATACAAAATATATTTAATTTAAATAGATATTTTCCTTGAAATTATATCCTTTTTACTTTTTGTCATTAAAGGTCTTTTCCTTTGTGAAATGATGGTAATAGCAGATGAACTTTTTTTTCTTTCAAAATACCCTTACATTGCAAAAGAAATAACTAACCCTCTATTGGTCCTCTGCTAAGATAATATTATTGATCCATAAAATGCAAATATCTGAGAACCAGAATCTCACCTACCTATGAGAAGGAGAAGGAAGAAGAGAAGGAATAGGAGGAGCTTAGAGACCTTGCTTTGGTGCAACAGAGCTGCGTCTATGAAAATGTTAGAGAGGAGGATGCGGAAGGCATAGACATTGACAGAGAAGATCTCATGATCTCAGTGTTGTGATAACACCTATATATTCATCATCTCAGTCCATTTTTATAGAAACTTCTAAGGAAGATAGAATTATCTCTGTTTTACAGGTAAGTAAACTAGCTTTCAAAAGTTAAAATGAGTTGACTAAGATGACACAGCTGATAGTGACAGAGCCATAACTTGTACCCAGGAGCAAGGTTTTGGTTTTCCTTCCCTGAAGATTGTGATACTTTCAAGTGCAGTCCATTACGTTCCAGCAGGTTGGCTAAATGGCAGGGCACAGTGTCCACGCGTTGCTACAACATGTGACAAGAACACTATGATATAAGCCCTTTGAGATGCTTTTGTTTATTCATACTTGAATTACTCTGGATTGAGGACATTGAACAGCTTTGTAAAACTCCACCAACTATAATTTACCTTGTTTTTTGACACTTGTGTTTTTGGTTTTTCATTCCAAGGAATAAGTCTTTAATTACATTTGTCTTCACCATTGCTAGAGTCAATTAAAGGGAATATTTCAAAGAAAAAAAGGTTTCCAATTAGAATGCACAGGTACATGCAATATTCGGAGGTGATAAATGCCCCAAATAAATTTCATTCTAAATTGTTCATAATCACAGTTTAGAGACCTCCAGAGTATTAGATCTCTGAGCATTTAGAATCCTTAAATCCAGGTTGGGCAATATGTGTCATTGACATCAATTCTCACTTAATGAAATTACAGCATTTGCATCATACTGTTTTGTTAAAAAGAGAATTATGGCATCATGCAGTAAACTTGTTTTGCATATTGACACGAAAGGAAAACACTAGGTCTCTTAAGAGATAGAAGGTAGCACTAATAATACTAAATGTAAGAAAATTTATGCAACCCGATAGTAACTCATTTATGTATTATTTGTTCAACAAACTTATGCTAAATGCAATTGAGCTATTGTGCTATTATGTTATTTGAGAGCCCAGATAAAGGACAATTGATCTAATTTGGAGTTGGGGGCTAGCAGATGAGGTTTCCTGGGGAAAGTAACACTTTATTTAAACACTAAAGAATAAGGAGTCAGTTATAATGAGGAGGCATGTCCAGCAAAGGAAATGCAGGGGACAGATGTAGAGAGATGAGGAAGAGTATGATGTGGGAACTCCAAGCAATTGGATATGACACAAGCCATAGCTGAACTACTGGTGAGGACTCATGGAAAGCTGGTTACGTGCTGTCTGTTCTTTAAACATGCTCCTCATTTATTTATTGGATATAGGGAAAAATAATCTTAATTAATAAATCATTCATATCTCTATATTAAAATAGGACAGTTATTTATATATATGAGGATTTAACAAAATACTGTAATTCATATGGACTTGATAGTAAGAACATTTTTATCTCCATTGAATGATATTATTTAATTTGGTAAGAGCAATATTGATAATTATTTGTCCAGTTACACAGGGAACAATGGGAACCTGAATTAACTGGCACCATATTTTCTCATTTATTCTAGTTATGTTTAACAATCCTTTGTATATTGCAATATGCCCAGGTAGCCAGGTGTCTTTCTCCTCCTGACTAGAGTGTAGACTTTCCCCTTGGGGAGATGACTTTTGCTCCCTAAAGAAGTGAACTCTTACAGAGTCTCTTTTTAGGACTCAACTTCAGTCACTGAGATGCAATGAAACATAATAGACTTTGAATTCCAGCTCTGCTGCTTCTCTGTGAGGCCTTCAGAGAGTTGCTCAACTGCCTGAGCTTAAGCTTTCACGTCTATAAAATAGAGAAAATGATGTCTTCCTTATAAGGTCCTTTGAGGCTAGTTGAGGGACTTCTGTAACAGCATATAATATCATAGAAAGCAAATTTTAGCTCCCTTCTTTATGTACTTAATAAAATATCCAGTCTTCTTAATTTCTGTCTTTTATGCCAAAAGTAATAAAGCTCAATTATATTCACCAAATGTGATTTTGAGTATTTTTTTTTTTGCCTGTTCTGAAAAATTAAATATACACAGAAAAGAAGATACTGGACCCTAAGATATGAGGCAGATTCCAGAGAATGGTTCCAAAATTGCACAGTGCAATAATACTGTCTTTGAGTTCTGTGCAGCCTGTCTGGGGCTCTCTATTGGAGTCCAATTCCCATTTGGGTAATTGTTTTGGACACATTTATTGAAAGTCAGTCAAGGTAGCTTTATGTGGGCTGTTATGACTCCTCCCCAGTTTCCACTGAAGTTGAATTTCATAGAGGACAGAGGGAAGATCAGAGCAAAAACACATAAGAGGGTGACTGGCCCACCTGGGAACTGAGGTTTTAATTTCATGTTTCCAACGTGGAATTACTCCATGACCTATGTAACCTTTCCTTCAGCATTTTATAGGCATCTTTAGTATCTCTCCAACTCTTGAACTATCCATTCTGAGAATTTATGTGACTCATTTAAGAGTAGGTTTCAATGACCTCAAATACAGCTAGCAGTAATTCTAGGGGATTCCTTTGAAGGAGGTCAGGAATTTTCACCCCAAAATATGACTCCTTGATATTTTAAATTAAAGGCCCTTCCAGATAAAAAGGCATTGGAAGGGGCTTTCCCTCTATCTGCATAAACCAGACTGATGGATCAAAAGCTCAAAAAGAACAATAGATTTCCCTTCCTCTCTCTGTTATCTCAACATATTGTACAATGCAACCAGACCTGGCCCAAATCATTTAAAACATAATACTTGTCCCTCAGGTTAATTTAATTTACTCAGGCTAATTTAATTTGCAAAGAGAATCATTTACAAGTCAATCTGTTTCCCTCTCCATTTCTCCTCCCAAGCACCATTTGTCACCCCTAAACAGAATTATCTGCACTCCCCATTTCTCCTCCCCTCCAAAAAGACAGGTATAAAAACATCTGAACTTCATTGGGATACTGGGTAATCACCCTGTAATTCTCCCCATGTACATGATAAATAAACCTTTCTCTTATTAATCTGCCTTAATTGTGAGTTGATTGTTCAGTGAACTTTTGGGGGAAAGGGCAAGTTTCCCCTCACTCCTCACCTTTGAAGCTAAAAGTAGCATTGTTTTCAAGGGAAAAACCCTTCTTAAAGTCACTTTTAGGAAATAAACAGGACCTTGTTTCTGATTTTCTGCTGATCTCTCTGATATCCTGGTATCTCCACATTCTCCCATCACTTCCTCACTATTCATCTTCCTATTGCTCCGTCTTCTTCAGAAGCCTGTATTCCTTCACCTCCCTGGGCAGGACACTGAGGGCAGAGGATGTTGGTCCAAGAGGAACATAGGTAAATGGTACAAATGGATTGAACCCACACACCAAAAATCGCAAGTGAGTGAGTGTCACAGTCACTGTGTCCTCAGGATTGCAGAGGCCAAGGTCGCTGGTGATTGGAAAGTTCAGGAAGTGTTTTATGGAATAGGTTACATTTCAACTGGATGTCCAGGACTTTTTTGTCTGTTTTAATGTTTGTTGGGTTATAATATTAATAACAACACATGCGCATTGATAAGTATTTGGAAAATGCAAATGAATGCAAAAAAGGTAAATGAAAAGTATCCTAAGCTTATTGGTCTGAGATAACCACTGTATTTTTGTGTCCTTATTATATATTAATATAATAAGTATCGTCTCATGTATTAAATATTTTTCAAAAATGGGATTTTACTATCTATAAAGTTGATTGTTCTGTGAGCATATCATTCTTAATTTAAAGATTCCTGATGATCGATTCATTTATTAATTCAACAAACATTTACTATGTGACTGTTATGTGTCAGACATTGTTCTAGGGACTAGTGATATAGCGATGAACAAGAGAAAAAAAGTTGCTCTCCTTGTGGAATGCACATTCTCTGGGGAGGACAACAGTAAGCAAGCTAAGAGGTATGGGCATTCTTGTGTGTGCACTCACACACATGTGTATCAGGTAGTGATTAATGTAGAAAGAATAGAGGTTAGAAAGTGAGGGGAGAGATTTCAATTCTTTCCAATTTTTTAATATTTCTGCAATTCAAAAATGGTGCTATGTTCATATTTATATATGCAATTTTGTGTACATTTATTATTTGTTGCCATTAAATAAGTGGATGTTTGCTCCTATCAAATAGTACAGTAGTCCCCCCTTATCCATGGTTTTACATCCCACGGTTTCAGTTATCCACAGTCAACTATGGTCTAAAAATAGGTGAGTATAGTACAATAAGATACTTTGAGAGAGAGAGTAGGAAAGAGAGACCATATTCACATAACTATTATTAGAGTATACTGTTATAATTATCTATTTTATTATTAGGTATTATCAATCTTTCATGGTGTCTAATTTATAAATTCAACTTCATTATAGGTATGTATGTGTAGGAAAAAGCAATATATAGGGTTTGGTACCATCCATGGTTTTAGGCATCCATTGGTGGTCTCAGAATGTATCCCCTAGGGATAAGGGGGCTCCTGTGAATGCCTGTATTGTTCCCCCTCCCCCCAACCCTCGTAGCAACACTGCATGTTTCTTTTTAAACCTTTGCCTACTTCTGGGCCCAAAAGGGAATCTCTTTGTTTTAGCATGTTTTTTTTTCCTCTTGTTTGTGAGGTTGAACAATTTCTTAGCTATTTTTGTGTGTGTTTTTGAATTTCCTAACATTCACATTCTCATGTAAATCTGCAGAATTTCAACAGGTGAATATGGAGCAAAGACGTTGCAGTAGGAGGAAATGATATGAGCAAAGACACAGAAAAGAGACCTCCTAAAGTGTGTTATTTGAAGCTAGATATGTGAGTGGATATAATGATGTAAATGTTCACACAAGCTGAGATGCACAAGAACAACTAGTGGTTTTGAGGCAAAACATGGTGTCTTGTCACTAATGGTGGATAGGTGGCATGGATGACTACTAAATATTCTGGATCCCTCTCTTTGATTGCTCTCCATGTGAGAGGAGACCTCGCAGTTAGCACGTGAACTCTGATCAAAGACGTGATGGTGGAAGCAATGACCAGAGTTTTAAGATCCATCATATGATTCTCCATTTCCTCTTTGTCTCTACCTTGAGTTTGAAAATGTTTCAGATAATGACTACGTTTTCAGCCTGAGTCTCTGAACGAAGGTGACTAACTAGTCTTTAGGGAGTTTGTGTGCTGTGCAGTCTCTGAAAGATAGAAAAAGATTTCATACCTCTTCAAGTCTCTTAAATACATGTTGAATGAAGACTGTGTAAATGCATGTTTGAGATGCAACAGCCTCGTTGAGAAATTTCTGTGCCTTTAACTGAACAATTCTTCCTCAATTTACTGTGAGTACTTACAATGCCAACACTAGCTTTCAGGAAGTGACCACTCACCGTCAAAAGGGGTCACTGCTCAGGAAGGCTGGGCCATAGACAAACACTGGGAGACAGACTACAGCCATAGTAGCAGTAAGAAATAAATTTGGGGCATTGTAGAAAGTAAAGAAACTTTTAGTTAAAATGTGTTGGGCACCTGTGTGAAATACATTGTCTCGTTGAAGCCTCACAGTTTCATCTGAGGTGAAAAGCATTATCGCATGTTTATGAAAGAGGAAATGGAAGTGAGTGTCAACTCTACCTTCCCAATTGGTAAAAGCAAAATTAGAAATAAGCACGGGAAAGAATTTCTGAAAATCAGTCATATCAAATCATGGAGCTAAGTAGCAGGTTGGAATGAATTTGGTGAAAAGCTTTTTGTTGGAACTGACCACAGGGGACTCAGTGGAAGAAAGAAGAGAAGAGCCAGAGTGGGAGCTGCAGAGCAGCAGGGGATGCAGTGGTGTCCGCTGGCCCATGGGAGCCCCTGCTGGCTCCCTGAGGAAGTCTATCAAAACCACCTTGGGGCGAGGTCCAGTGGCTCCTGCCTGTAATCCTAGCACTCTGGGAGGCCATCGCGGGAGGACACTTGAGGCCAGGAGCTCAGCCTGAGCAAAAGCAAGGCCCCGTCTCTACTGAAAAAATTGGAAAAAAATTATCCGGGTGTGGTGGCACTTGCCTGTAGTCCCAGCTGCTCAGGAGGCTGAGGCAGGAGGATCACCTGAGCCCAGGAATTTGAGGTTGCAGTGAGCTATGTTGAGGCCGCTCTGCATTCTAGCCTGGGCAACGGAGCAAGGCCCTGTCTCAAAACAAAACAAAACAAAAACCACATGGGGACACTCTTCCACACTTTCAGTTATTTTATCCTCTTCTTACTCTCTTTTCTTATTTTTTAATCCAGCAAATCAAAATTACACAGGAAGTATATTTGATCTCTAGTCCCAAGCTAGGGTATTTGTAAAAATCTCAACTTCTGTTAAAAAAAAAAACAACCAAAGAAACAGATAACATAATTTATCTTGTAGACTCTCTTTTTTAAACAAAGACTAAAGCTTTCATATAAAGTCTGTAGTTAACTCTTAGCCAAATATAAATAAATTAATAAAATAAGCATAGCATTTAGCTCTTATGTTATATCTACCATCTAGCTATCAATTTCTCTATCTGCAATCTGTCGGTCAATCATCCATTGAACTAAGGGATTCATGAGGCTTCAGATGACCCCTGTTATCTGAAAGTGAATATTTTCTATGAAATATTGGTTATGTAGGTCACTTTTTTAACACTGGGGTTCATGCTTCATAGCTCATTGGTGAATGATGAAATCAATTTAGTGTGTAGCAAACACACTAAAGTACACACACATACATATGCATAAACAAATAGAACAGACTAGAAAATACTAAAGTACAACATATGTTAAAAGAGGAAATACCCATTTATAAAAAACTCTTGCTATAGTTTTTTATGTCTATAAATGTATTGAATACTGGACCCAAACTGTTTAAAAGCCCCCATTCTACAGTAGGGTAAGGGTAATATATTTTCTGAACTAATGAAAAAATTTTTAAAAATGCAAACATGTATGTGTCTTGTAATGTAGGCAAATTATTTAACTTTTTTCAAAATGTTTCCTCATATACAAAGTTATCATAAAGGACTGTTACAAAGAATAAAAATGAGAACATGTTGCAAAGGTGCCTCCAACAGCATTTGGCAAATAGCAGATAAATGCTAGTTATTATGTTATTATAAAATTATACAGAATATAAGACATAATAAGAAAATTATGACAGAGGAAAAAAAATGTTCTGTAGGCATCTGAATTGGAGAACTCTTGTGTAAAACTTTAAATCCGCCAGGCCCCACCTCTGCACTAGCCTCTGCTGTAGCGACCTGTGTAGCACAGGCTGGGACCAGCTGCACCATGGCCTCTCACTCCTGCCCGTGGTCTCTCAGATGCTATTGCACCAGATGTCTGTGGAAACCAAAGGGCAGGAGAATTAACCCCTATGGCTCCAACCTTGATCAGTGGGGTCTGGGAACTGATCCGTAATCTATTGGAGTTCAGAACATGTTACCCCAAAATATGGCATCTTGGAAAGCCACAGGAGCAAGAAGGTCATTCTGACATTCCCCCCACTTTTCTGTGTGAAGCATAGTCATGAAAGAATTCTCTGATCTACCTTGCCTGAAAGTAGTCTTGAGACCCTCATTCCAAAGGAGTCCTGTACCCTACCTGGGGGGAAGGAATGCTACACAGAGAGGCCAAGAAGAATCTGATACAACAGGCCTTGCCATACCCCCTTTTTTGTACAATCACGTTTCTATAGGACAGTCCATTCTTCATTGAACCTAAACATAAAAACATGGTTTTCTCTGGAGCCTTCGAGTCTTTGTTTATGAAGGCTCTCATGTCACATAAAACTTTGTTAACTGATTTTGCCATGCCTTTCTCTCATGAATCTGTCTTTTGTTGTAGGGGGTCAGTCATGGACCTTGTGATGGGTGAGGAAAAGATATTACTTTTCACCACTACAGATCGATTCCTCCTTTATCCCTTAGGCAGTCAGTTCTGAGATTCATGTCATAGTTTTCTCAGAAGTTCCCCCCAGGATCAAGCTTCCTTAGCCTGCAGCAGTAGACAACTGGATTACACATCTCTGAATTGGCGTTCCCCCTTCCTGCTTCTCTCCCCTGACACTTGTAGTGAAACTGTAATACCTTTTCCTCACCCATCACCCATCATGGACGACACTCCTATAACAAGAGACAGATTAGCAAGAGAAAAGTATAACAAGTTTATTCAACAAAGTTTTACGTGCCATGAGAGCTTTCAGAAATAAGGACCCCAAACCCAGGAAAACTTTGTGTTTTTATGATGTCTCATGACAGCATAAAAGTAGATAGATGTGGAGAAGCATAATTGGACAAAAAGAGTATGATCTCATGGCAATAAACTGGGAAGAAATCAGCAAGACCTATTTGTTCAGATTCTCTCTGGTCTTTCTGTGCAGCGTTCCTTTCCTGTGGCTATGGACCAGGACCCCTCTGGAATGAAGGTCTTATGACCTACTTTTAGGAAAGGTAGGTCGGAGAAAGACCTTTCTAGGTTTTATGGCTTGCTTTGAGGAAGAGGAGTTTTACCTTGAATGATCTGATGTGGGGAGAGGAATTCTTGGTATGCATTGGGGGTGAGAGGGGAGAGAGACAAAGAGGGGCAGGAGAAGGTCAGAGTGACCTTTATTCTGAGGTCCTTCCAAACTCCTTCAGTTCAAAGTACCCAGCATGCCAAGGCACCGTATTTTGGGGTATTGTGTTCTGAGCCTTGACATGACACACACATTGCTCTTTCCTGGAATCATTTCCCAAATAAGGTACAGACAGTCCCTGACTTACGATGGTGGGACTTAAGATTTTTTCAACTTTATGATGGTGTGAAATTGATGTGCATTCAGTAAAAACCAGCCTTCAAATTGCGAATTTTGGTCTTTTCCTGGGCTAGCGATATACAGTGCTATACTTTTCTCCTGCTGCCAGGTGGTGGCAGTGAGCCGCAGCGCCCTGTCAGTCACACACGTCACAAGGGCAGACAAGCCGTGCTCCACAGTGCACTGTGCTGTCAGATGATTTTGCCCAGCTGTAGATCAATGTAAAGTTTTATGAGCATGTATGAGGTAGGCTAGGCCAAACCACAATGTTCAGTAGGTTAGGTATATTAGATGCATTTTGAACTTACATATTTTCAACTTATGACAGGTTGTCTGGATATTACCCCATCTTGAGTCAAGGAGCATCTACACCTGCATGCAAGCATTAGTTCGGCTCTGCTTTTAAGGAGATTCAAACTAAGAAAGCCTCCAACCTCCTTCTTTCATACCTATTCCCCTCTTCCCACTGTGAATGTGGCTCCTAGTAACCAGAGAAAACACACCTCAGGGAGCCAGGCGCCCACCACTGTAGTGATACACCAAGACTACTGTAGTCTCTTATTTCCAGCCTTTAATATGTTTTGTGAGGGATAGAAGTACAGAGCAGAGAAAGTAGCCATGTCTTTGACCTTATTAACTTGGAGAATTTAGGAAACACTGTTTTTCTGAGAGATGGAAACATGCCTGCAGAAAAATAGGTATAAAAAAGGATTTTGGATGTCAAGACAAATGGGACTAGCTCCAATAAGGATGATTATTCTCGAGCAGGGCATACATTTGCCTTATTTGTAAAGATGAGGCTGCATTTCTGCTCTGCCAGAGTAAATGACAAATGCAAATCTGCTTAATACCCCCTGTTTAGAAAGCCCGCTTATTTGCTTTTTATGTTTATTTCCATAAATTGATTAGAGAGGAATTTGTTTATACCAGAAATAAAACAATAGAGAATTGTAATTATATTTCAATATAAGCCTGCAATTTCTGCCCTAGAGAATATAATAAAATGATGGCAACATCCCCTCCTCCTTTGGCACTGAGATCTGTGCTTTAGGCTGTTGGCAAGATCGCTGTCATGCAAAGCCCACCCACCAATCATCAAATGGGCCCTAGGATTAAGATTCCTACCTTCAGGCTGAGGGCCCAAAGCTGCACAGTAATTGCAGCATGTTGCTTGCAGTTGTGTTTGATAAGGAATTAATGACATGCAAAACAATCTAATGACTTTTGGATAACCCCTGTCTCATTGTGATTAAAAGAATCAAAATAAATTCTGACCTAGAATTGGAGGTAGCCTAACCTGGGCAACCCTCCATGATCCTAAAAGCAATGCAGTAAGGTAAGGTTATTACCTTATATCATTTCTATTTTAGAAAATGAGAAAGTTGAATCTCAAAGAGGAAATAATCTTCCCAAGGTCTAAGTAAGTACCAGAGCTGTCATTCATACTCCTATCTGACTCTCCAACACCATGCTATCCCTTCTCACATTAGTATTTGTGGAATGCTAACTAGAAGATGCCCTTAGCATTCTAGGATGTGTTTCCATGACTATCTATTTTATTGGGGTCAGAATACCTACAACTCCCAAATGTGTATAGGGCATCTGGTCACCCAACTTGTGACATGTGCCCCCACCCACCTCCCACTGGGTATACTCAAGTGTTCATGTTCTCACCAAGGGAATATGAACAGAAGTAATATGGGGACATTTTACATCACTTCTTTAAAATAAAATTGCTTGTCCTCCTCTTTCTCTCTTTCCCTTTTCCTTCAGGCAAGAAGCTTGACACAGTGTCACTGAGCCTAAGTCAACTAAAAAGTCTATGCAATGCCCCAGGAGAGGGGAGAGTGTCAAGACAGAAGGATTCTGAGTTCTTAGATGACCTCATGGAACAGAGCCACTGACTCACTCTGGACCACTCTCCTACCTCTGGACCCCTAGGCAGAGAGAAATCAATGTCTATCTTGTTCAAATCACTGTATTTTGGGGTTTCTTCATTGATGGAGCTTTAACCTGTAACCTGAATAATGAAACTTCAGAGAATTTTGTACACATTACAAAATAAAAACTGGAATCAAAGTTCACATTGCCGGTAAGTGACAGAGAGAGGATTTGAACCCAAATCTTATCTCCATTTTCACCGTTTTTTAATCAAACTGTGTAATTGACCTGGAGAGCTTATTATAATGCAGATTCCTGGGCCCCTCCCCCACAGATTCTGATTAAGGAGGTCTTGGGACAAGCCTAAGAATTAGCAGTTCTAACAAGTCCCCACTTGATACGGTGATTGCCTGTCTCCTGACCACATTTTGAATAGTATTGACAGCAACTCCTTACACAGAGACTGGAAATGGAAAAAAAAGAAAAAAAGAAAGAAACAGGACATGAATTAAGGTATTTAAGTTCAAAAGAGATGACCTGGGCATGACTGAAGGCAAAGGGAAGAACTAGATAATAATAATGGCAATAATGATGATGATAAAGCCAGCATTTATTGTGTGCCAGGCACTGTTTTAAGTGTTATATACATTATTAGATCTGGTCCTCACAAATACTCTATGAAATAATTTTAAAAATGCCTCTCATAAGTGATGAAACTGAGGCTTAAAGAGATTAGTTCCTGTGGTTACACAGTTATTATGTGTTGGCATTGGGAACATAAATTTATGTTTGTTTGATTTCCAAACTAGGGTTCCATTTAATCCCTGTGTTTTACTACTTCCATATTTGTCATGGCACTTAATTTCAGAATAATAGCTCTTTGATCTTTATTGTAAAGTAAACACTGTTCATAAAAAAACGTGCCTGTAAGATCTTCACCAACTCCTTTCTCTAGATAGGCTAAAATCTAACCTACTATTGAGCCAAGCCAGCCAAAATACACCTCGACTTCTCGAAGCTTCAATTTTGCCCATTTGTAGCATGGAGGTACCTTGTAGACACATGGTAAGTACTAAGGATGGCATCTGGATATGGGCTCAGTTGGCAGAAGAGATTACCAGTGTTAAGAAAAGAGGTCCAAAGAAGTGAAAGAAGACAAATCCATTCCTGAACAGAGATAGAAGTCACTTCATAGTGAGGAGAGGCAACTTTAAACCCAGGCTTTTTTATTCTTCAATTTCAATGTCTCTTTCCATGCTGTACTTTTCAGATAAAAGAAAATTCCCCAGTATTTCTGACCACCTTCCACCTTCTACAAAATCTAATGGCACTTGTGGTTTTGGTTCTCCTTTCAGCCAGAGTGGCTGGGCTGAAGTAGTTGGGTGAAGAAGGCTTTGATCTCAGCCAGAACCAGAGCTCAGGACACTTGGTGGTGATTTGTCTGATAACTTGAAGTTTCCTGAGGACTAACTTTAGGACCTCAGGGCCCCAACAAATGCTTAAAAATAATAAGATTAAGGATCAATTAAGTAATCCATAATGTTGAGATGAAATGATTAATGCAAGTGTTCTGAGCTGCCTGGAAGATATGTGGATGTATACAAGTATTTCCTACAAAGCGTCACAGCTGCAAAAGTGGCCAGCCATGGCATTTTACATGTTGGAACCAGTCCTGGATGTTAACAATATTCATCCCTCAACATTAGGATCCCAGTAGATCCTTCAGAGGCCCAAATCTCCAACCAAAGACAACTTCCAGTTGACATGATTTTCTCCTAAAAGCCAATCTCTCCTTTTAGTTTTAAAGTCAACTCTGGAATGTCTTGAAGAGAGGGATGGTTCTGTCACCTGGGAACTGAAACCCTGGAAACTAGGCCTTGGTGCCAACAATAGCAGGAACATCGCTCCCATGCGGTGGAGAATCTGGTCTTCGGGTAGCAAAGACCAAGCATTACACTATTGGAGTTGTATTCACCTCTTTAAGAGAAAATGTGTGATGGGCATTCTAAACAGTAGAGTTGCATTATTTATTTCAGATTTGCACCTTGACTTTCTCCATGAAGACTTAAGGTTGAGTAAAACATTGTTTAAAATGAAACAGTGACGATAAAAGAGGACCCAGACTACAATGAGGAAGGGCCAACTTTCCATTCAGAAAGCTTTCATATTAGTCCTGGTTGTTTGGTCTTAGCTACAAATGTTATCTGACTGTTTATGTCCTTGCCTGTAAAGAGGAGTTACATAATTATCCATTTTACAAATTTGTTAGTAGGACATTAAGAAGGAAAGATGGAAATTCTAGGTAAATTGATTTATCCCCCTCCTCCTCTCAGAAAATAAATGCCTTAAGATTTCAACTAATACTCCTTACTCTGCGGTAGAACCTCAATCTGAGAAGTCTTGTTAAATGTGAACGTTTTCAGGGGCTCACTCATCTATCTTCCTCCTTTCCCATCCCAATTTCTTGTTTTCACTGGTGTCATAAGGCCACTCTTTGGGATGAGCTTTCGGGTCCGCAGCATTTCTCAGAAAGGCACTCTCCATCGTAGACTCATCCAAACTTACCTCTGCTTGTCCCTTGGCACACACTGAAAAGTTGGTCAGCTCATCCATCTTGCTCACAAAGTGCATTAGTTTTCTTTTTCTGCTGTAACAAATTAACTTTAGTGGCTTAAAACATAGCCCATTTATTATCTCACAGTTTCATGGGTCAGAAGTCAGGGTGGGCTCAGTTGGTTTCTCTGCTGCAGTTCCCACAAGGCTAAAATCAAAGTGTTGTAAGGGCTGTGCTCCTTTATGGAGGCTCTTGGGGAAAATCTACTTCCAAGCTCATTCAAGCAGTTGGAAAATTTAACTTCCATGCATTGTAGGACTATGGTCCCCATTTCCTGTGGGCTATTGGCCAAGGTTAATTCTTAGCTTCTGGAGGTCACCAGTTTAGCAGTGGTCAGCATAAAGTGGGTCAAGTCATTCTCATTTTTTATATCTCTCTGCCTCATCTCTCCTCTGCCTTCCTCTTCTGCCAGACCCCTCTGATTCCAGCAGGAGAAATTTCTCTACTCTTAAGGGCTCAATTGATTAGGTCAGACCCACCCAGACAATCCAGGATATTTTAAGACCTGTAGATTTCATCATATCTGCAAAATTCCTGCACATCAATGACTAGATGAGTGTTTGATTGAGTAACCAAGGAGAGGGAATGTTGAGGGAGAGGATATATCCTTTGAATTTGCCTATCACTCCAAGGCTTCCATTGCCATCCTCATCCTAGTTTTGTCAGAGATGAAAAGTTTCTCACTCAACTATAATCCCCTCTTTCTTGCAACAAAGTAAAATACCTGAAAGCAATCTGTACCATCATTTCATTAAGGAGGATGACTCCTCCATCTTGGTATGAAGGAATAGGGAAGAAGCACCTGTTTTTTAATTGCCTACTTTGGTATGTACTACCTGGAGCATTCAGCCCATCCACATTTCCTTTTCCTCCTCTGTAAAATGGGATTCCAAGAAGAAAATTCTGTCATTTGCAACAACATTGATGAACCTGTAGAATATTATACTAAGTGAAATAAGCCAGGCACAGAAGGTCAAATACTATGTGATCTCACTTATATGTGGAATCTAACATAATGAACTCAGAAGCAAAGAGTGGAGTGGTGGTTACCAGAGGCTGTGGGTATAGAGAACAGAGATACTTTGTTCATAGGGTACAATATTTCAGTTAGATAGGAGGAATGAATTTTTGAGATCTGTTGCACAGTGTGGTGGCTATAGTTAATAATAATGTGTTATATACTCCAAATTGCTAAGAAAGTAAGTTTAAAATGTTCTCGTCCCCCAAAATGATAAGTATTTGAGGTGATGGATATGTTAACTAGCTTGATTTAAACACTCTACATTATATACATATATCATAACATGTCATTGCATACATATATCATAATCACTTTGTACTCCACAAATATATACATTTATAATTTATCACTTTACAATAAAATAAAAAAACAGGACCTATGTCTCAAGGCTGTCAGGAGAACTAAAGATGCAACTATTGATATAAAAACCCTTGATAAAATGCAGAGAAATTTGTAAATCACAGTGTTTATTATTGTACCTATTTAGAATATGTTCACAGCCTGTGAACATATCAGTATGATAATGACTATAATAAAATATTAATTCTCAGAATTTCCTACCTGTTAGGGTGGGAGCTCATAATGTGGGATGAGAAATAATTCTTGACACAAAGATGAGAATAGATTTAAAGAAAGAAAGTCTATTTTATTTCCCAAAGGTGGGAAGAGCACAACACAAGAGAAAGAAAGGAGAAGTGCCGGCCCTGGGATAAGGAGTTTAGGGTTTTTACTAGGGGTGAAGTGAAAAAACATTATTGTTGCAAGCTGACAGCTATGAAACAGCTGCATCTGTTTTCCCCTTTTTTTCCTGTCTTCTCTGTGAGGCTGAATTATCAGAGTCTTTGGAATGTGGTCTGGAGAGCTGAGGCTGGGAAAAGTTTGCATCCCTGCTGTCTATCTATGGCTCTTCGAGGCTGTTAAAAACAAAACTCTTAGAAACAACGAGTTAGGCCACAGGTGTTTAATATCACCAGGGGCTGTTGTGTGTTGTGATCTTTCTCTTCAAAGGGGCAATTATGTGTTGTGAATTTCTCCTTTTCTCTGTTTATTTTTCTCTGTTAGATAGTTTATTAGCAAAGCCATCCTATCACTACCCATTCACACATATGCACACACAGATTCACATGTTGACACGCACTGTAAACAGAAATAAACACATTCACAGATTCTGTCAGTGTGGATGCTTCCTTGATCTCTGAGAGTAACCTGAGTGACAGTTCTTAACCTTATGTCTCGGTACACTAGTGATTCATAATTAGTTGTGAATGAGGCACAGATAATTTGATTCCCAAAACATACATAGATATTTTGGTTGCCTATGATGCAACATATAGAGTACTAAGAAACTTCACATTCTATAAAATCAGGTACTAAAATACTAGAACTATGGGAAACCTAGGAATGAGCAGACTACTCAAAATCTATACAGTGTTTTAACTGAGTACTAACAAAAATGATGAAAATTCTACACACACAAACACACACACACACACGTGCAAAACCACAGCAATGCTATTTAGT
>VBSM01001265.1:49134579-49158874 GCA_008086735.1 Cheirogaleus medius
AATAAAAAAAAAAATATGAGCAGAGGTAAGACATCATGTTAAATTCCTATTATATAAATAAATAGCTAAATATGGCTTTACATTTCAAAAACTGTAGGTAACTTGATGGGATAAAGTTTAAATAAAGGTAGCAGCTACTGAGTTTGGAGATAAGGGCCAAACATACAATAATCAAAAGTAACAATGCAAAAGCTCTTCCAAAATAAAGCATGTGGCAAAAATAAAACAAGAAGAAATTAAGATTTATATATCAGTTATCTGTTGCTACGTAACAAAACCACCCCAAATGTAGCAGCTCAACACAATCATTTATTATTTCTACTATCTCTATAGATCATTTGAGCGGTTTTACTGAGCTGGGCCAGGCTTGACTGCCCTTAGCTAGACTCATCCTTGAAGCTGTGATCACTTGTGGTAGCCTGCTGATCAAGGACGAACCCAGGTAAGATCTTCTCTTTTCTGCTTCAAGGAATTTTTCATTCTTTAGCAGGTTAGTCTGGGCTTGTTCATATAATGGTCATATTGTTTCAGGAGAACAAATTGTACAAGGTCTCTTGAGACCTAGCTTGGAATTGGTACATCAATACTTCTGTCCCTGATGATTGGCCAAAATAAGTCACAAAGCCATTTCAGATTCAAGGGGCATATAAATAGATTTCAGTTCATTATGGTAGGAGCTGAAAAGTTCAAAATGACATTGCAAAAGGGTATGAATACAGGATGGGAGGTGATGGAGAATTGGGTCCATTTTGCAATCAATAAATCAATGAGAAATAGGTCCTGTGTACAGTATTATATTCCTCCTCCTTCTGGGCTCTGCTGTGGCAGAGGTATAAAACACTAATGGGCTAGAAAAAAAAAAAGGGTCACATGTGAAAAAAATATTACTTCCACGTTTTCCTGGCATCATTCTTCTATTTACAATCAGACATGGACTAATTCAGATTACAGAAAATACGTCATAGCAGAACAGACCACCAAAATTTGTAAATGATTTATTTTACTAAAAAAAAGTTCAGTGAAGTTTCAAGGCTATCCATATATTAACAGCTATCTCACTCCCTTGCATTCCAGTATGTTCCCTTGACTTGAGAACAAACAGTTGAAGTTATATCTACAATAGTTTCTCAACCTCAGCATTGTTAACATTTTGGGCCAGATAATTCTTTGTTGTATGGGACTGTTCTGCACATTGTAGGATGTTTAGCAGCATCCCTGCCCTCTACCCACTAGCATCCCACCCAGGTTGTGACAACCAACGTCTCCAGACATGTTCAAATGTTCTCTAGGGGGAGGCACAATTACCACCGGTTGAGATCTACTAGACTAGAGGATCAGAAGTGTGTATAACCCACAGCCTTTTGCAACTGTGCCACAACTATTAGTCAATTTCGAGATCTCAGGTAAACATCATCTGTTAATATGTCACAATAAAGAAAAGTGGAGGATCACTGTGCATGAGAAGGGCAGACTGTGTTTAGAGGAGAATAATTCTCCATCTGGATATTGCCAACATAAAGAGGGAACACTATTGACACCCCTGGCCTTTCTCTACACTCTCACTTTTCAGTGATTACTGAATTTGTGAGAAGAATTGATCACATGTTCCCAGTTCCTGTCCATTTACTTTTCCCTCAAGAGCAAACTGCTCACATGCTCTGCTCAACTCCTTCATGCTTTAGGGTTTACAGGGTCAGCCTCCACCCTGATGGGATACGGTGGGGGTGAAGAAAGTTAATTTAAAGAAATGTTATAATCTAGTATGTTGGTCAGGAAAATTGGAAGGTAGATAATTAAATTTGGTTTGGGGAAAAACACATGCAAATTGCCTGGAAATTCTCATATGCCCAAGGCATGTGATTTCAGTGGCCTACGGGAAACTTGCAGCTGGGTTTTGTAGTTGTTTGGTTCACTTTAAACTGTTTTATAGGGACAGATGGAGTTAGGCCTACCACACCTTAAGGAAGCTTTGACCTCAAGCAAGTGGCCTATTCTTTCACAGGGGCAACTGAATGTGCTATGCCTTAAGAAAGCAATGCATGGTCTGCTTATTTAAAGGAAAAGAAAGTACTCAGCAAAGGTGTGAGTTGTGGGCCTCAGCAACGCAGGAAATGCATAGACCTTAGGCCCAGGAAAGGTGCAGGCAAACAGCCTCGAAATAGGTTTTAGGCCTCAGGTTCAGCAAACACAGAGAGGAAGGGCACTCAGACTTCCACAGAGACACCAGTTACAGCAAAGCTATAGGCTACAGGGACTTCAGCCAGATGATGGTGACCTCAGAAAATGAGGGTCAGGATTGGTTAATTGCCTATGAGGTAGAGCCCCTCTCCTCCCTAGGAAGAGGGTTTTAGGCCTAAGCAATTTCATACCACAAGACCAGTGGGCCAGATCTGAAAATATTCGCATGTAGAGGTGCATTGATGCTGTGTCAGTAGACATAGTCCATACTCCTTTCAGCGCTAGGAGTTGGAAACACAGGGCTCACAGGGAAAGGAGAAATGGCAATTTCCAGTGTACCAGATTGAAAAAAAGGCATTTCCTTTATGACAGGGACTTCTGTAAACGTGTATTTCTAACTTCACAAGAAACAATGCCTCAAATGCTACATATAAGAGGGGACAGTTTGTCCTGGTGACTTCCCTCTCTCATATAGTAAATCAATAATGCCAAGATTGACCTCCAGGTTGAGTTTACAAAGCACAGGTCATGAATTTTGGGCAAGGTACCAGATGACTAGCACTGTCTCTAGACTGAAACAAAAAGCTTTTCTCCATCTTCTCTCTTTCATGTAGGTTATGCCAAATCCCCGCTGTAATCTTTGGCAACATTAAGCACATCATTTTATCTGGGATAACCTCTATGGACTGGGGATTGGATCATTTTCAAAATAACTTGGATATGGGCCAGTGCTATGATGATCATATATGTCCCATTACCTCTTTGGATTTCTCAAAATATAGGCTTATAAAAGCTTTGTATTGAACAAATAAAGCTTTAAATGCCCTGGAGGACTCACAACCATTCCTGTGGAAGCCTCCTTGGGCTTCAGCTACTGAAGGAATGAATCCTAACTCTACCCAGGTATGAATAATCCCTCTGGATGAGGTAAAGCTGAATATGAATTTGGAGAGGAAATGAGGAAGGTGGCCAAATAATTTGATTTTCAAATTTGATTCCTTTGAAATTTAAAGTCATTGGATTTTAACCTGCAAAGAGAGTTGTATTTTGACTTCTGGTTTTTACCCTGTTTTGAGAAACATTTGCATATAAATTTGCATCACTTCTATCTTGGCATTTAATTATTACAGTATTGTAATACCATTATTTGATCTCTTTGAAGAACCTATGATTGACTATGTTGAACAAAAAAAAGCTGAATAAATTGGAGTAAAAAATATCATTTGAAATGAAATTAATGCATTGTTTGGACCAATTTCAGAGCCTTCTGGGGTCAATACCTACACTGTTCACTAGTGGTTCTAGGATAATATCCAAAATATTAATGATTAATATTCTGAAAATATCTTCATGACAGTGAAAATAAGACTATTCTGAGAGATGGCAGGTCCATATGCTCGAGGGAGATAGTGATACTACAGGTTAGTCATCAGCTTAAAGGTTAGGCCTAGTACAATACATAAGAGAACAAAAAGCTGAGGAATGTGTCAGGTAAGGAATGCATCTTCTCCACTTCTGATGTTTCCTTCCAAGAGGAGGGAGTTTTGTTATGTAGCACTACTGACATTCTTCCTGCCTCTTAAGCATCGTTCTCCAAAGAAGAGGAGGTGACTGATTTCATTGGGAAACTAAGAAGGAATACAAGGAGTGAGCTCAGCTCAGCTTCTTCCTTTCTCTTTTGAGAATGATCTTGTCTTCGGAGATCACATACCCTTGATTGTTCAGTCTTTCAATAAGCATAATAGGAAAGCACCGTGCAGGGTGAGGGAGTAAATTGGGGTGGGTGGGTCAGGCATGTATGGGACACTACCTTTAGCTGTCAAGCCATGCCTCTCACTGGATGGGTGACTCTTCGTATTTTGAAGCTATTTATTGAAAAAGCATTTGATTGCAAATAAATCCACATTCTCCAATGTATTCTTTTTCAGTAATAAAGTTGATATATAGCCTTTCATTTGCCTTAATTTGGCTTATTTTTCAGATGATTTAGAACTTTAGAAGAGTAAAGAGAGATGCTATTTATTGCACCTTCTCAATTTCACAAAAACTGACACTGTTTTATTTTTCTGTTGTACCTTTTAATTTTTCTTTTCATGTTATAAATTTGGTTCCCAGACCCTTACTGGTTTTAGTTATTTCATGTTCCAAAAAGTAAGTGTGTAAAATGTGGTGTGTCAGAGACTGCTAATTGTCCTCAACATCCATTTATCTTTCTTGCTTTTAGTATTGGAATTTTTAGTTTTGGCTGGCCACATAGCACCTACATAGTGACTGTATTTTCCTTGCTTCTAGGTGTTGCAATGTCACTAAATTATGGCTAAGGAGTTGTGATCAAAAGTAATAGAGACACTTCTGGGACATGTCTTTAGAAGGAAACTATTTGCCATAAACATCTCCTTTTCTTTTTTCTATAGACTAGAACACAGAGATTGTGGTGCTGAGCCAGTTTCAAGCATGAAGGTATAGACAATATTTCCTGTAGTATTACTCAAAGTTGCAGGGCACGAGAAGATTTTTTTTTCATGTTATAAATTTGGTTCCCAGATCCTTACTGCAACCAAATTCTTATTTGCATCATAGCATAATTCAAAATACTGCTTTCTTCATTGAGAAAGTCTGCCTAAGAAAAATAATCAGCTGGAGAAAGGAGTGTAATTGGTAGAGGGGCTCTACCTCATATGAAATTAGTTATGTAATTGTTTTGCAGACTAATGCAAATTCCTTATCTAATTGCAGACCAGTAACAAAGAGTTGATGGATTATATTTTGAGCAGAATTGCCTAAGATGATGGCATAATAGTATGACCAAAGGAATATGGGTCCCCTGGAAAACATGGAACAGAGCCACCTTATCCTTGGGGATTACAGGCAGCTGGGAAACTTTCTTCCTTGTTTAACCCCTTGTTATTTAAGCTCCATTAAAGCCACTGAACCAATATCCTAACCAATACCTTCTGGAAAGCCTTCCTCTCTCATTAATCTCACACTTTGTACTTTGTCCCTAGGCCCCAAGCCTCAGCCTGTTTAATCAGTATCTAAGGAAATTTGTTGAGCAGACTGCTTGACTCTCTCTTGATCTTTTTCCAATGGACTTTGACATGAGTCCTTGGGGGAAAAGGGAGAAAACAAAAAGTTAATTCAAATTGAATTAACAGTAAAAAAAAATTACGATGTAAAGGCCTTTTCCCACTTGTTATTAGTTGCAATAGAAGGTCCTCATCTTAAATAACCATCATCATCCTTTGGCATAGTCGGTTGCTGCTTCTCCAAACCACACATACACACACACACACACACACACATACATTTTGTGAAGAAAAACTGCCATCTACAAAAATATCCTTAATTCCTAAAGTAAACATTGTTGAAACAGAAATTATCACAATGAAGTCAGTAGTAGATTAACTATTTAAAAAATTTATTCTTCAAATGCCGCATGGTACACATCTATATTATCTAAAATAATGCACAATATGAAGAATGAAGTCTAGGGCATTGGGCAAAAATGATTTTACAAGGTCCTTAATTTATAAGTTAACCATTGTTATTCAATCATCAAAATTTTGGAACATCCAAAGAGGCAAGTCAAAGTAATGCAACCCACAGAAAAGGAGCCCAGAAATAGGCCTTAGAGCTACAATGTATCCGAACTGTTCTGGGAAATTGCATTTATCCAAAAGAGACCAAAATTTAATATAGAATAGGTACATTTCTCACACACATTTTACTTTCCACGTTTAGTTTTTTGTTTCTTTACTCCATCCCTTTAGTTAACATAGCTCAGCAGAAAGATGACAGCTTTTACAATTAACAATCTTATTTTTCTTCCTGTGGTGACACTACATTGGAGGCTAGAGTTTTGAAGCTCATCTACAGCTATGACCAGAGAAGCAGAAAGAGTCCTGGATCCGAGAGAGCTGGGGACCAGTGAGAAAGTGGTCAGCCCACGTAGAAACCTGTATAAGTAAGGTCCAAATAAGCAAGTAGCTCAAGGTTCAATGGGAAGAGTGAAAATTGCCAAACCAATGAAGGAAGAATCGAGAGATTCCAAGTGAGAAGACAGACAGGGTCGTGGCAGGTAAAACAGGCTCATGCAGAGAACAGATTTAAGAATCAGGAACAGAGCCGGCACTAATGCGAAGTGAGTAAAGCACTCAACTCAGGAGCAAAGTTGAAGGGGATGCCAAAAATCTCAGTAATCTAGATAAATAATATTTTAATTCAGTATTTTAAAAATAAAAATGCAAAAAATATCCATGATGAAAAAAATATCAAAATTTTAAGTAAAGACAGGGCTCGACCCTGTTCTTGTACTGCATTGAGTCACTTGCCTTGCCCTGATCTTGGACCTGTTGGTACCTGTCTTTATTTAAAATGATATTTTGTTCATCGAGGAATGTTTTGTATTAATTTTGCTTTTTAAGAATATCGCACTAAATCATTAGTTATCCTGATTACTAGGTTTACTGGTGCTCTCTTACATTTTGCACCTCAGTGTCTCACTTACCTCATCAAAGTTCCAGCACTGGGCAAGTGGAACAAATTCTACCTTAGCCAAAGCATAGACTTGCTGTGATATCTTAGAAAAGTAATTTCATGCATTTTATTTAATTCTGTCAAATGAACAACTTAGACTGATGATCTCTACCATCCCTTCCACCTCTGACATTCTCCAGGTGGTCTGGGAAGAACACTGGGGTGAAGGAGCCTTAGATAGTTGGGGCATCATGTGGATATTCAAGTACAGTTAACCTGGGCCTCACTCGCAGAGGAGGCAGAACTGATGGGGGAGGGGTTAGAGAGCCAAAAGCTGACAGCTGACTTCGGATGTCACCACTGAGCCTCACATTTTAGGCTTGATTATTCATTTTCATCGCGGATGCTGAGACAAACATTCAAACAATGCTGGCATGAGATGGCAAAGAGACAGAATGAGTCCCTGAGCAGCAGCTAAATGTCACTCTCAAGCCCTTATGTTTGAAACACAAACGGAGCACCCAAGCATAGGAAGTCATGACTGGTCTCCAGTGGGTGCTAAAAAGGCACATTTTACTTCTAGGGCCATGTTCCAATGGGGCCGTCCTCAGCATTGCACAAAGTTCTTCAATAATTTCTCACTCCAGTGATGATTCCTGCCTGATTATTGGCTTCGTTTTTCAGCTGAGTAGATTTCAAGCTATTGAGAGGCAATAAGGGAGCAAGGACGAGGCCTCAGAGCGGAGCTACAGTGGATTTAATTGGCTGTGAGATGCTCTGGCAGAGAAGGGAGAGGCAGGCAGGGCAGTCCCAGAATGCCTGCATGTTGATGAAGCTGTAATGAGGCAGGAAGAACATTGCTTTCAGGGTGTTTCCAGATGGGTTTATTTTTTTGAAATAAAGTCAGGAAAGGCAGGAGGGAGCCCTGAAAATTGTGTTTTCGTGTTTGAGAATAGCAGGGCTGCCACTAACATGCCTTTGCAAATTGGAGGGAACCTGGCCTAATGTGCAACCCAGAATGTACAGGGAAAGTGACCTCGGTTCCTATCACACATGCTCCCTTTTTCTCTCCTTGCTGCTCCTTGTGGTGGCTCATGCCTGTAATCTCAGCACTTTGGAAGGCTGAGGTGGGAGGATAGTTTGAGGCCAGGAGTTCAACCCCAGCCCAGGCAACATAGCAAGACATCATCTCTACATAAATAAATAAATAGGATCCGTAGTGAGGGCCTGTTGTCCCACCTACTCAGGAGGCTAAGGCAAGAGGATTACTTGAGCCCAGGTGTTTGGGGATTCAGTGAGCTATGCACTCCAGCCTGGGTGACCAGTGAGAAACTTTTTTCAAAAAAAACCAAAAAACCTAATCTAACATTGTAATAATAGTCCCAGGGAAAAGAAGGAAAAAAAATTCTTTAAGGAAATAATTCCTGAATTTCCTCTTAAACTTAGTAAAAAATTATAAACCTACAGAACCAAGAAGCTTGGAAAATACCTAGTAATATAAATACAAAAAATAAAGAAAAAAATGCTAGAATATTAGAGATAAGTGCTGAAAACCAAGCCTCAAGAGAAAAATCTTAAAAGCAGCTGAAGGAAAATGACACATTATATACAGAAGAACTATGATGTAAATTGTGGCTTTTTATCATAAACGATGATAATCAGAAGAAAAAGAGTTAACATCTTAAAAGTGTTCAGAGGGGAAAAACAAACAAACAAATAAAAACCTCTCTAACGTACTAGTTTCCTAAGGCTACCATAACAAATTACTACAAATTTGGCTTAATGCAACAAATATTTATTCTTCCACAGAAGTTCTGCAAGCAGAAGTTTCAAACCAAGGTGTTAGCAGGGTTGGTTCCTTTTAGAGGCTGTAAGGGAGAAACTATTCTAAGCCTCTCTCCTAGCTTCTGGTGATTGCAAACAATCCTTGGCTTTACTTTGCTTGTAGACACATCACTCCAATTGCTGCTCTGCCTTCACTGGTATTTCCCTCTGTGTGTTTCTCTGTGTCCCCTTGTTTTCTGATAAGGACCCAGTCATTGCATTTGAGGCCCATCTTAAATTCAGGATGAGTTCATCTCAAGATCCCCAATTACATCTGGAAAGAAATTACTTCCAAATGAGGTCTCATTCTGAGGTTTCAAGTAACATGAATTTTAAGGGGATAGCACTTAACCCACTACAACTCAGAATTCTATATTTAGCCAAAATATTTTTCAAGGTTGAGGGCCAATTAAAAATATATCCAGGTAATAAAAGCTGAGATAATTCTTTGGAGCAGACTTGTACTATGTGAAATGATATAGGAAACTGTTCCGACAGAATGAAAATGATACTAGATAAAAAAATTGGAACCACAAAAGGAAATAAAGATAATTGAAATGATAAATGTGTGAATACCTATAAAAGACTATATACATTTTTTCTTCTCTTATTTTCTTTAACAGACAACTGACTACTTAATAACATTTTATTGTAGGCTTAATAACATATGCAGAAATAAAATACATGACAAAAAAGCATCAAGTAAGTGAAATTATTGAGAGATCCCTACATTTTTCATGAATTCTTAATTCTAAATATGCTGTGATAAATTAAACATGCACATTATAATTCTTAAAGTAGCCAATAAAATAATAAGCATAGCAAAAAGCCAATGGCTCCTTAAGAGGTTAATAAAATTGATACATCCATATCAGACTGATCAAGTAAAAAAAATGAGAACAACACAAATTAGCAATATCAGAAATAAAAGAGGTATCTCACTAGAGATTATAATGACATTTAAAAGATAAAAACAAATATTATCAGCACATTTGATGTGTTAAATGAAATTAATTCTTTAAAAAAAACACATACTGAAATTAACGCAAAAAGAAAATATGCTCTGAATATCCATGTTTCTGTGAAAGAAATAGAATTAACAAGAAAAAGTTTTCCCCAAAGAAAATTCCAGTACCAGAATCCTAACAAACATTTCAAGAAGAAAACAAATTCCAGATGCATATAAACCCTCTCAGAAAATAAATGAGTTTTTTACTCATTTTATGAAACCAGCAAAACCTTAGTTTATTGATTATAAAGACACTGATAAAACATTACTTATAAAGAAATTACCTCATATAGACATAATTGAAGGCACACATCTTTTAAGAATATAGATCAAAAAAGTGTTTTTTAAAATAGCAAATTGATTACAGCAATTTGTACAAAGAATGATACATCATGACCAAATGGAATTTATCCTAGGAATGCAACTTTGCCATAACATTTGAAAATAAATCTGTGAAATTCATCATATTAACAGAATAAAGAGCATGATCATCACAAAAAAAGTGATTTTACAAATTCAATACCAATTTATCAAAAAATCTCTCAGAAAACTAAAAATACAAGAAAAGTTCCTCAATAACATAAAGGACAACTACGAAAAACCTACAAGGAACATCAGACCTATATAACACTTAATGGTGAAATATTGAGCATTACCTTCTTATGAGCAGGAGCAAAGCAAGTATCGGATGCCCTCACCCCTAGTGGTCAACATTGTTTGAAGATCCTAGACATTATGTAAAGGAAGAAGAAAAATGTACAAAAACCACAAAGATTGAAGAAAAAAGCAAAATTTTCTTTATTCACATATGACATGATTATTTACGTAGAAACTCCTAAGTAGATGAAAAGAAAAAAAAAAAACTACTAGATCTAATACAAGTGAATTTAGTCAGGTCTCAGGATAAAGGTCAATATACAAAAATCTATTTTATTTCTATATTCCTGCAGTAAACAATTAGAAAATAAATTATATAAATATGCATTTTGAGAGTGATCAAAACCATTAAATATGTAGAGATATATTGAACTCAAATGTTTAAGACCTTTGCAGAGAAACAACAAAATATTCTTGAGAGAAATTAAAGTAGACCTAAATAAAAAGAGACATATATAATTTTCTCAAATTGGTAGACTCAATTTTGTTAAAATGTCAATTTTCCTCAAATTAATTCATAGATCTAATGCATTCCTGAACAAATTCCAGCAAGCTTTTTAAACAAAAATCAATAATTTAATTATAACACTTTTATGGAAAAGCAAAGAACCTAGAAAACAAAAACATACTTGCAAAATAAGAACTCAGAGGATTCACACTACTTGAATACACAGATTAATGTAAAGCTATTGTAAAGAATTTATGAAGCAGGGGGGAGGGGGTGCATGGGCAATATACGTAACCCTAACATTTGTACCCCCATAATATGCTGAAATAAAAAAAATAATAATTTATGAAGAAGACCCAAATGCCAATCACAGCAACAACAAAAATAAATAAATGGAACTTGATTAAATTAAAAAGCTTCTGCACAGGCAAGGAAATAAATAACAGAGCAAATAAACAACCTACAGAATGGGAGAAAATATTCATAAAGTATACATCCAATAAAGGACTAATAACCAGAATCTACAAAGAACTCAAGCAAATCAGTAAGCAAAAATGAAACAACCCCATTAAAATGTGGGCCAAAGGCATGAACAGAAGCATCTCAAAATAAGATAGACAAATGGCTAATAAACATATGAAAAACTGTTCAATATCACTAATCATCAGGGAAATGCAAATTAAAACCACAATAAGGTATCACCTTACCCCAGTGAGAATGGCTTTATTAAAAAGTCCAAAAACAAATAGATGCTGGCGTGGATGCAAGACAAAGGAACACCTGTGTACTTTTTGTGGGACTGCAAATTAGTATAACCTCTGTGGAAAACAGTATGAAGATTCCTCAAAGAATTAAAAGTTGACCTTCCATTTGATCCAGCAATTCCACTACTTTGTATTCACCCAAAGAAAAAGAAGTCATTTTATCAAAAAGACACCTGTAATTGAATGTTTATTGCAGCACAATTCACAATTGCAAAGATGTGGAATCAACCCAAGTGTCCATCAATTCATAAGTGAAGTAACAAAATGAGGTATACATACAATATGGAATACTACTCAGCCATGAAGAAGGATGACTTAATGCCTTTTGCAACAATTTTGATGGAAACTTTATCCTAAGTGAAGTATCTAAAAATGGAAAAACAAACACCACAGGTACTCACTGTTATCTCATGTGTACATTACTAACTGATGAGCACACATTTGCATAGAGGGAAGTTAATCTCAAAGGAAATCAAGTAGGGGAGTGGGGGGGGAAAGGGAATGGGCAAAAACCTACCTAAAGGGTACAATGAATACTATCTGGGTGATAAGCACTCTTTTACCCTGACTTGAGCATTACAAAAGCAATTCATGTAACCAAAAATATTTATACCCCCATAGTACTTTGAAATAAAGTAAATAAATAAATAAAATTATACACTTAAAATTGTATGTATTTACTGTATGCAAATTATGTCTGTATTTTTTTTCCTTTTATTTCATTATATTATGGGGGTACAGATATTGTTAGGGTAACATATATTGCCCCTGCCACCCCTCCACCCCCCGTTGTGCCAGAGCTTCAAGTGTCCAACCCCCAGGTGGTGCACACCACACCCAGTATGTTAGTATACACCCTTCCTCTCCTCCCCCCTCCCACCTGTCCACAACCTGATAAAAATTTGGGTTTTTTTGACATTTTGGTTACATTGTATATCTTTGCCTCTCCCTAAGAAGGGTTAGAGGTATTCCCTTCCCCACCACACACACAATGCTCGCCACATCCCTAGGATGTGGGTCTCCCCTTCCCCGAATCCCTGGTGAATACTACCACCATTTGAGCACCATAGTTTTAATCAGTCAGTACCAATTTGATGGCGAGTAGATGTGGAGCCCATTTTCCTGATCTTGTGTCGCCTCACTTTGGATAACAGGCTTAAGCTTAATCCAGGATAGCATAAACGGTGCTAGCTCACTGTCGTTTCTTAGAATTGAGTAATATTCCACTGTGAGCATATATCACATTTTAATTATCCACTCCTGAATTGACAGGCACTTGGGTTGTTTCCATGACCTTGGAATAGTGAATTGTGCTGCGATAAATATTCGGGCACAGATGTCTTTATGATAGAATGTCTTATGCTCTTTTGGGTAGATGCCCAACAATGCTATTGCAGGGTTGAATGGTATTTCTATTTCTAGCTGTTTGTGGTATCTCCAAGTTATTTTCCACAAAAGTTGCACTAATTTGCAGTCCCACCAGCAATGTAAGAGTGTTCCTGTCTCTCCACATCCTCGCCAGCATTTGTTGTTTTGGGATTTTTTGATACAGGCCATTCTCACTGGGGTTAGGTGGTATCTCATTGTGGTTTTGATTTGCATTTCTCTGATGATTAGAGATGTTGAGCAGTTTTTATATGTTTGCAGGCCATTATTCTGTCTTCTTTGGAGAAGTGTCTGTTCATTTCCGTTGCCCATTTCTTGATGGGGTTGTTTGATTTTTTCTTGTTAATTCTTTTAAGTTCTAGATAGATTCTTGTTGTTAGACCTTTATCAGAAGTGTAGAGAGGAAATATTTTCTCCCATTCTGTGGGTTGTCTATTTGCTCTAATGATAGTTTCCTTGGCTGTGCAGAGACTTTTTAATTTAAATTATGTCTGTATTTTAAAAATGTTCTTATATTCTTAAATATCAAGAAGAAAGGAAAGCTTTTGGAAATTAAATATCTTATAGCTGAGTTAAAAATTTGACAGAAAATTGAGACAATAATGAGGAGCTATTAATTCAGAGAGAGAAACAAAGACATGAAAAGCAGAAGATACCAAAATAAATGAATTAGAACAGTGGTTCTCAAAGGGTATCTAAATAGATTTGTAGAAAAGAAAATTCTCAGGCACCGGACCAAACTTATTCAGAGACTCTGGAAGTGAGGCATGCACTCTGTATATGAGCCTCCAGGTAATTCTTACACATCTTAAAGTTTGAAAAGCACTGAATTAAAGGTTTAATCCATGAAATTCATCATCTGACTAATATACATTCCCAAAAAAAGAGAGAGAAATTATTGGGAAGGAAATTATCAAAGAATGACATGACAGTTTCGGAACAAACACACTCATAGGATCTCTAACAAAAATTGCAAAACAAGAAAAATACAAAAACAATAATCTACTCCAAGACATGTCATCATAAAAAGCTTGAACACTGAATATAAAGGAAATATCTACAACCTTCCAGAGAGAAAAATCAGGCCATTTCAGAAACTGAAATTAGATGGTCTAAAGTTCTCAATATTAACACTAAAATCTTGACAGAAATGGAGCAATATTATAAAATTGATTTCTTACCTATGAATTTATACCTCAACCAATAAAAAGTCCAGCATAAGGATAAAATAGAGGCATTGCTATTCAAGCAAGGTCTCAGAAGTTTTACTTTTTAAACTCTCTTTCTCAATAAATTATTAGAAGATATGTTCCTCATAGAAAAGGAAGTAAGCTCATAGGAAGGGAAATATTAAGTCAAAAAACAAGAGATACAAAAAGAGAGGGACATGAAATCCTCAGGATGATGCTAGAGAGAAGTTTCAGGACAAATCTTCCACTTATCCTGCACAGAGGCTGTGAGGAAGGCAGAGACAGCAATTGATCAAAGCTGCAAGTTTAGGATAAATGATTCCAGAAAAAGTTACCTGCTGAGTTTGACAATGTGATACATAGTGCTGAAAGAGTTTTTATGATTCTTTTGAAGTGCTTGGGAAAAATTAATAATGAATATAAAAATACCAAGGGAATGAAACAATTAGGCAATTGTCAACTTTAGGGAAAAAATTAAAAGCCATAAGAGAGTGGAAATGAGAAGTGACTGTGGAGATATATTCATCTAATCCAACTCTTGTGCTGATAAATAATAAGATCGATGTCTTGAGAGGAAAAATACTGGCCTAAGGTTATAAAGCAGGGGAGTGTTATATCAGGACTAAAATTTAAGCCTCTTGTCTCTCACTCTGATGATCTTACTGACACACCTGTATAGGTGCCACAGCACTAATGAGATCACCTCTTTTGTATTGTGTTGTGACTGAGACCTTCTGGATCATAGTAGAACATTTTATCTGTACCCTTCATGCATATGCAGGTTGAGTGTTCCTTACCTGAAATGCTTAGCACCAGAAGTGTTTTGGATTTCAGATGTCTTAAGATTTTGGAATTTTTGCATATCCATGAGATATCTTGGGGATGGGACCCAAATCTAAGTATGAAATTCATTTATGTTTCATATATACCTTATACATATTTGCTGAATTGAGATGAATTCAGTTTTTTCCCATAAAAGCTAGAGAATATTAATGATATAATGAGATGGAGACCTAATTTGGTTTGGTCAATCTGGACTCAATAAGGATTCCGAGTTAAATAGAATTGTGGAGAAAGCAAAGTTCCATCTTTAAGGGA
Organism: Cheirogaleus medius; assembly: GCA_008086735.1. NCBI lineage: Eukaryota > Metazoa > Chordata > Mammalia > Primates > Cheirogaleidae > Cheirogaleus > Cheirogaleus medius. Next base: position 49,149,610 of record VBSM01001265.1, read on the forward strand.
TAACTATTTTGGTTCAGTGTTTTATAAATCACTTCTATACTCACTGTCTCATTTAATCCTCACAATACCGCTGCAAAATACCATAATTCCTATTTTATAAATAAGGAAATTAAAACCAAAAAGATGCGGCTTGCCCAAGTCTAAGGCAGGATTTAAGGCCAGGTATTCATAATCTCAGCCTTTTTACTTTTTTCGTAGTCATCTCTTATGTGTAAACTTCCATCCTTTAAAATCATCCTTCCCCACCTACTCATCTAGCATTCCCCAACGTCAGAACTGACTCTTCCTGTCTGGAGGTCTCTACAAGAGAGCCTGGGATCAGCTGTTAACCCCTTCTACCTCTACCTTCACTGAAATGTATCTCCCTGGCATTTATTTATTAAGAATAAAGCTGTCAGAGCCACTTAAGGAAATATCTTGGTGGTCTGATAAGCTATTCCAGATGGATTTCTATTATGAGAAAGCATTAAATGGCCCTGCACTTCTGTTTCCCCTTCACATTTTTTAAGTGGTGTATGACAGACAGAGCTCCCACTTAATATGTGCATGACACTGTATTAAAAGTTTGTATTCATTCACTATTGTTTCATTTAGCAACTATTTATTAAGCACTAATTATATGTGAGGCACATTGCCAGATGCAAGAAACACCATGGTGTACAAGAAACGGTCTCTGCTTTCATTAAAATTTATAGTCTCATTAAATCAAATTTAATCTTCAAAATAGGCCCATCTTTATCAAGCTGTATGCATATTATTATTTCTATTTTTCAAGTTCCAAAATTGAATTTTGCAAAAGTAGATTGAGCTGCTTAAAGTCCTACAGATTATCATTAAATGTTGTAGTCCAAGCCCAAACCCAGCTATTTAAAGCTATGTGCTCCTAAAAACCAATCCCAAAATGATGACTGAATGGGCAGGATTGCCAGAAAATTTAAAAGGCAGAGGTAGTCTTGATAGTAAGAATTATTATCTTTGCCTATGGCTATTAAAGACCTATTTTCTAGGTCTTTATCTACATTATGTATTTCGCTCTTCAAGATAACCTCATGGTGTAGGTATTATAGCTCTCATCTACAGATTAGAAAACCGAGGTTCAGAGGGCTTCAACAATTTTTCTCAAAGTCAGATAGATGGTAAGTAACCAGCACAGCTTGGATTCAAGTCCAGGCCTTTACAAGTCCAAATCTTTTGTTCTTAATGAAGACATGCTGTCTTTTGAGTAAGAGATTTTGCCTTGAGGCTTTTGCCCCATTCCTGTTTAGTTCTGTTTATCCAGGTCAAAAGTGCCGCAGGGCACAATCACTTTCTCTACTTCCCTTTTTTTAAGGTGCCTCAATCAGTGTAAAATTTACCTGAAAGATGTGACAGGAGAAGGGCACCCTAATCCTGGCCCTGCTATGAGCCAGGTCCAGTCACTGGTCAAGTCACTTTCCCTCTCTGGGCCTCATTAGATTTCAATCTGGTTACCAAGACATATGGCACAGATGAGGCGAAACCTTTTAGACTGTGACCTGCTGATGCATGAGGCTGGTCACCCAGACACTAGGAACATCTCACTTCTCTATTGTAGCAGGTAAAGAAAGAGTCAGCATATGGCTCAGACTCTTGGAAGGGCACTGAAGGGGTTGCCTTTCAGCATCTGTGTCAGAGATAAGCCCAGAAGCAGGAGAAGCTACCACACCGGAAGGAAAGCAACTAGGACCAAAACTGTTGGAAACTAGAGGGGAAGAAAATGGTGGAGACCAAGCGTGGTAACAAGCCCATGGGTCTTACTGGTTTATTTTTCCTGATAATGTTTCCATTAGAAAATATTTTTAAGCCTGATGGATAGCATACCTGGTAGCATATTTTTCTGGCTTCTAGGTGGAAGCTAGAGTGAAGAAGAATTAATAATCCCCCCACCCCCCAAAGCAATCTGTGCCCTTTGTCTTGAGGACAGCTTCTGACAAGGAAATTACATGCCCAGTAAATCATCATCAGCTAAGTAGGATAGCAATAAGGTTCTGAAAACTCCTTTGTGTTGAGAAAAGAGGATTATTCCACCAATATATTTAGTCAAACTCCTTCACTCTACTTCCTACCCTTCCTCAGCACTTCAGAGGGTGCTGGGAAAACCAAGCTAAATGTGGTAATAGTAGTGTTGCTTCGCTATGCTATTGGAAAAATCTAATATTTTTTTAGCTTAAAAAGGAGCCTCTTTCTCAACATACACAATTTAAAAATAATTTCAAAGGACTAAATGTACAAAGAGGCAAGTATCGTGTTACAAAAAAGATCCTTTCTGAACTCCCAAAGCACACACATCTCAAAGTACGCAGGGTCATGGTTTTCTCGTTTGTAAAATGAGATGGTTGCCCAGAAAAATTATACCTGTGGTTCTTTCCAGTTCTTACTTTCTGTAGGGATATTAATACTTTGAAGTTCATTTACCTCATACAACCTGTAAGTAATAAACTTTCACTAATATCAGAAATAATCCAGAAGGGAACCTTAAATAGTTATCTAATCTCAGATACCTTAGAGAGTACCAATTAGGAACAGGGATAGAAAATTAGAACAAAGAAATAGCAGCCTTGATATTAATTGTCCTTGCTTATCTGTCTATAGCAGGGCTGAGGAAAGCACATTTTATTTGTTTTAGTTCATCAATTTCTTTTGTTTAGAATGAGCACATGTTCGACACAATAAAAACAAATATCATTTTACTTTCCACTAATAACATCCACGGATGTGGCTTTGTGATTGCTTTTTTGTTTCTATTGTTTTCAGCATTTAGAATGACTGGAACAAAAGGAGAAGAACCAATTCAGAATGACTAACAGCATGAAAAACAATGCTACGATTTTGTTCTTTCTACCTGATTCAAAACCTGAAGATTTGGAGATTTATGCTTGTCTGCAAAATGCTGCAGTGAAACACTAAGAGTCCAGAACAGCTATGATGGCAAACTGTGAAATCAGTCAAAGAGAGACTCATCAGTCGGTGCTGGGTCTGAGCTGGATAAAAAGAATAAACACATGGACTGAGTCCTATTCTCCACGAGCCTCTGGAGTTTATGGTTTACTAATGAGGGCCTCTTGCATTAACCCTGGCCTGTAAAAACCCTGGGCTGGAATGGAATAGCTATTTTTCAAGGCCATGCAATGAAAACTTGATGGAAAGCAGGCATATTGAGATTAAAATCAATAAGGCAGGTAAAGTGCATATCATAGTACCCTTTACATATTGCTACATATTTAGTGCTCAATAAATAATACCAGAATAGCAGCCCCAGCAGTAGTGGTAAAAGCAGTTATGTTAGAAGTGGTGACTGCAGCATTAGTTGTTACTATTTTATTATTAAGTGGGAGATAGAAGACAAGTACACTACTGGGGACAATCTCTTTCCTTTTTGTTCTCCAGTTTCAAATAGTCAAGGATAATGGCAGCTGTAGTAAGAGAAATAAAGGAATTTAGAATCTGTATGCTGCGTCCTATAGCAGCTGCTTATATGGACAGTCTTATTTCTATATTCCATGTGGTAGATAGCTTCAACCCCATGTTACAGATGAGGAGAATAAGGGTCAGGGAGTTGAAAAAAAATTCTGCAAGTTCACACAGTTGCTCAGTGGTGCAAGTTAAGATGCAAACCTAGATATGCCTAGTCTCAACTCATTGGCCTCATAGTGTCCATAAGCTACATATCCTAAAATTACAAGAGTAGAATGACTCTAATCTGTTTTGCCGTACAACAAGGCTATTAGGTAGGTATTATTATTCCATTTAAAAGATCAGAAAATGAAGTTTTGATTTGCAAAATAGCTTTCGTAAAGTCACACAGTTCAAAAATGGCAGAGTTGAAATTAGAAGACAAATCTTTTCTCCATTATTGTCACAACATCCACACTCTGGTTGAAACAAGCCATGTTAGTGATGGTGGTCATTCCCGATTTTTCCCACCACTCTCACCTACCCTGCTGGCAAAGTTTGCTTTGTTTCCTGACAGCCATGTGGTTTGGGGAGGACAATTCCTCAATCCTTGTTACTGATGGGTCTTATTATGTGCATACTGATCGGGGGTGAGGGTGGGAGGAGACAATGTGAAGGCTTTCCTGCTCTGCAATGGGTCCTGGTGGCAGAGGCCAGGGAATGAGAGGCACAATCCTCAGGGCTAACACCGGACATGTTATTAGAGCTACTAGCACTGAGCAGTAGAGGACCACAGGGCTACCGTGGGAAAGGAGACAGACAGATGTGGCAAGCTCTAGAAAGCTGTGGAGAGACAACACCAAGCTTCCTGAAAGTGAAATTGACAATCAAAGCAAATTCATAATCAATAATTAATTAACCCTGAAATCAAAGTATCAAACACACTCAATTGCTTATATTTCTTTACAGATTTTGTCAATTATAAAGTCTCTGCAATGTTAGCTCTTGGTGAGAATTTTGATTGCTATTATTATTATTATTTTTCTTAAGAGAAACATGTCTGGTTAGATCACGGGCCAGTCCTCATCCATCTAACCAGCTACACAGGGTGGGAGAGGAGAAGCTTCAGCTTTTCTCTTTCTTTTATGGTTCCTGGATATTCTGAGTAAAGGAAGGGAGCAGCCCTGTAGGTAGAGACTCAGTTCCTCAGAATCATCTCTTTATTTTTAGTACTTTGGGAAGTGCAGTGTGGGTGCAGGTTGTTTGCTTTCAATCCCAGCTCTGCCAGACTATTCATCATGACCCTGGCCAGTCAATTAAACTTTCAGAACCTCTCTTAGTCAATACAGTATGGCTTGCTATGAGGATTAAATAAGATAACCATGCAGGTAAAGCATCACATAACAGAATAAGTGATCAATAGGTGTTAGCTATTATTTTTATCAATGCCTTGCAGAGGCTTATGATATAGAAATGTGTTAATCACACTATTGGGGTGATCTAGGTGTTTATTAGATCTACTAAAGTGGATAAATCATCAGGAAAGTAAGGTATGTTATGAAAACATTAGTCAAATCAAAGATAATAATATTTGTTTCTTCAGTAAAGACAGTACATAGTCATCCTAAAAGGTCCGTTAGGGGCTTCTGCATGTTTCCAAGCTATTGGCTTGGTTAAAAGAATGTCTTGATCTTAGAGAAGAAGAAAAATGTTCAGGCTGGGCTTTGGAGCCTTTGTGTGAGGCAGTCTGAAGACTTCCTCCCCTTTCCTCCAACCTTTGTTCCAGGAAAAGTATTAAGACCATTGCTGGCTACGTGGGGTATCTGGGCTTGTGGATTAGAGAGAGAAATCCTCGTACTTTTCAGCCATCCTTCCCCCATGTCCGCTATGGCAGCCTTTGTCTTCTGCTAATATTTAGGCCACTTAGAGTTTCCATGTAGGAAAAACAGCAGGAAAAAGCAGCTTTGATTTCTGTATCTGGACTGTCCACCAAAAGACAGCTTCTTTTGGCTATTTGGTAGCTAAAAATATTCTGGCAGCTCATTTTGCAGCTATCCAACCATTTACTGCCTAAATGGGTAGCTGAGTGTGGTGAAAAGTACACTACACAGAGGAGTTCAAAGAGCAGTGTTCCAGGCCATCACCCTCAGAATAATTGCTTTAACTTTCTGGACCTCAGTTGTCTCATCTGTGACATTAGAATGAAACAACCTATTTCAACAGGGTTGTAGTGAGGATTTATGTTAGATAATATAGCGGATGCTATTTGCCAAAGAACTACTCAGATGCCTGTGGGATCTAATGAAAATTATTGAAGACTTGATATGAAGATATTTTTTACATATGATAAAAGGAAACGTCTTCTAACTTCTTCCTGGAAGAACACAGGTTGGCACACAAATGTTCACTCCCAGCTATGGATCCACCTTGCTTCCTGACAGGCCTGAGTCCCCGGTTATTTTCACCTCCACTTCCCAGAGATGCCACAAGGGGGAGGACTTATCCTTATGGGTGGCCTTGCGTGCTCTAGCTCCATGGCTGCCCTACCAATCATTTCATGGTGTAAAAATGTTTTCTTCCCTAAAAGCATATGGATGCAGTAGGAACAAAGAGAAACCTAAACTAAGCAAAAAAAACCACCTTGGTCTTGGCTTTGTTCTGCCACTTTGTTGCTTGAGTAAGCCTCTTTTAGATCTCACTTTTCTTTATCTGTAAAATCTATTCAAAACTTGCCAGGCACTAATCTTGGTAATGATGATTTAGAAATGGAAAGATTTAGTTCTCACCTTCAAAGAATCCACAGCAGGATGGGTTAAACAGACTTGCAAGCCAACAGTTACAAAGCAAAGTGATAAATGCTGCTATGGAATGATCAGAAGCTTGGAGGAAGGTGCCCCTGGGGTTTGTTAAGAATCAGAAAAAGCTTCACAGACAAGGCAAAGCTCAACTTCAAATCTGAAGCAGGAGCAGCAGTTGGGTAGGTGAGAAAACAAAGACAATCATTACAAGAAGAGAGGATAAAATACACAAGCATGGGCATGAGAGAAGGAAGGTCAGTAAGCTCAGGATACATTTGGGGATGGGATCAGGATTCCTATCCATTGGTCCATGAATACTTCTTCATGTGTGATACAGTACATAAGTGCATATATGCACTTTTCTGTGGGAGAAATCCATTCTGTGACCTCATTATATACCCATATTTGTTGGTGATAGTGGATAGATACATAGATATATAGATAAGGGAGTTAAATAATCTGTAAGGTCATATAATCAACTCTGTCATTCTATGGTTCTTAATTATGATAAAGAAATTACATAAAACTTCTAAACATATGTCTCCAGGGTGTCTTTTTCCAGGTTTTTTTAATTATACAATGATTCATAATCTATTGATTAACTATTACATACCCTGGGCTTACATTGGCTCTTTTGTAACCTCCCTTGAAATCTGCATTTGTTCCCGGGCTCCTGTTTTCAACAGACTTGGACAATTTCAGCTCTGTCTCTACATGTTATCCAGGCTTTTTTTTTCTTTCATCTCTTTTCTGTATTTAACTAAATTGTTGAGTGATTTATAAAATATATATTTAAACATCAGGAAGGAAGGTGACTATTCTACATGGCCAATTGGATAGTCTCTTTTATAAATTGACTCAAAGTCTTTTGCTCATTTTTTTAATTGTGATAAATTCTCCACTCTGTGGATAGCATCATTAAAAGGATGTCTTTTGATGAACAATGTTTTTAAACTTTAATGAAGTAGAATTTATTAATCTCTTTTTATATAGTTAATGATTTTTCTGTACAGTCTTGTATTTGCTTCTTTGAAAGTAATGTGCTTTTATTTGCTAGCAATTTTTAAGGTCTTCTCTTAATCATTGGTTTCTAGCAATTTCACTGTGATGTGCTTAGGTGTATTTTTCTTTTTATTTACCTTACTTAAAGTTTTCAATGTTTCTAGTGTCCGTGACTTGATACTGTTTTTCAGTTTTGGAAAATTCTTAGCTACTCTCTCCCAAATATTGCTCTGCCACTTTCTCACCTCCTGTAATTTTAATTATGTATATTTTAGAGGTTTTTATCACTTATGCAATGTCCACAATGCTTTTGTCTGCATATTTCATTCGCTTTTTCTTCTGTACGTCAATCTGGATATTTCCTACTGACCTATTTTTCCATTTTAGTGATCCTTTCTATTTCTCAATTTTAGAATTTTCATTTGAGTGTTTTTCATAGATTTGAGTAATCTGGTGATATGTTCTCAACTATTTTTTTGAATATATCAATCATAATTATTTCAAGTCTTGTCTCATAGCTTTAATATCTGGATCACCTCTGAATATGTTTCTATAATCTATATTTTTTCTGAGCTTTGGTCTAATGGTCCTGTTTCTGGCTTGCCTGGTAGCTGTTGACTGAATGTTACACATTGTTTAGGAAAAAAAAATTGAAGAGGTTCTGGATATTATCTTTCTCCAGAGAAAATTTAATTTTCTTAAGTAGGCAGTTAGAGCACAGTTATATAACCTTGATGAAACCAGAGATTATAATATTTTAGGTTCTGTTTCAGGTTTTGTTTGAGCTGATGTGTGTCTGGTTTGTGTTTATACTAAAGGCATAGACTTTAGGAGTCTTAAATGAAAGTCAAGTATTTTCCAGGGCCTTTCCTCCTTGGTGTGCCCAGAACTCCAATTTTATCTTCCAAATTTTGTGAGATGGCAGAAATTTCTGCTTAGCTTTATAACCCTTTGGCACCTGCTTTCTGCTTGATTTCCTGTCCTTTTGTCCTGTATATGTACACGTCGCCTGAGATTCAGGAAATTCCTCTAAATGGCATAAGACATTTTCTTGTGTTCACTTTCTGCAATTTTCTCTTCTCCAGAATCTTAGTAGCTCAATCTTGGTTGACAAGGAGTCCTGAACTCCATTTTTTTTCGGCGGGGTGCGGGGGGGGGCTCCCCTTCTAGGAAGATTGCTGCAATTTCTGGTTCTGCTTTATGCCCTGAGGCAAACTGCCAAATCCCAGAAGGGAAAATAGTGGTGATGATCTAGAAATAACCTCAAGGCATTTCTTTCCTTTCTGGGATCATGGCTCCTCAAATCCTGTTTGCCTTGATTTCTCTCTGATGATTTCAAACCACTATTTTTTTAAATCTAGGTTTTGCAGTTGCTTTCAGTTGGAACACTAGTCAGATACAAAACTACTCTTTCATAGCTAGAAGCAAAATTTATTGTTATTTATTTTATTTTTTTCTACCTGAAATGAACTCATATCATTTATTTTAATAATGAAATCATCCCAAATTTTGACAGTGGGAGTTCAGTTGAGCTGGATTCTGTGTCATTTTGATATGTATCCTTAATTCATGATACTCCCTTACTCTCTGCCACAACAAGATGTTTCAAGTTCACTTTGTACTTACTCTGCCAAACACAGAGATTCTGTTATATCTCCAAGGATCCCATGAATTTTTGGTGAGAGATGATGTTTAGAAGCCAAGATCTGGGGGAAAAGTATACTCATGGCTACTGGGGTGACATTGCTTCTGGCTCTTTCCATGGTTTAATTACATATATTTATGATAACAGAAATTTAAATCCAACCCCATAGTGTTTATCCTTACCTGTTTACACCCCATATTTACCCATTTGTTTTATCCTACAGTACATAAAATAGTTTCAAAATGTCTACACCATGCGATTACCAACACTACTTAGTAAAGTTCACAACTTCTTTGTATTTCTTTTTGTTCTTAGCACATATTTTATTAACAGTGTACATTCAAAATAACATAAACACCTCCTTAGTTAAATATATTCCTAGGTACTTTATTTTCTTTGTTGCTATTTT
>VBSM01001265.1:49158974-49197622 GCA_008086735.1 Cheirogaleus medius
AACCATAATATTGTACCCCCATAATATGCTGAAATAAAAAAAATAATAAAAAAACAAAAAATCAAAATAACATAAACAAATTACTAGGATTAATTTTTTCCTATGTAAATATGTCATCAATTGACATATAGTTAGGGTCACTTGTTTCTCTATTGTGCTGAATTTTGTTGAACATATCAGTGGAAACAAATGTATGATCATTTGCCTCACAACTATTAGTATAAAAATTTATATTATTAGATTTCCTAATATTGGGTCATTCTTTGAGCCCCAGAATAAATATAATTTGGCCATGTTGTATTATTTTCTTAACATGTTGTTGGAAGGGTGGATTAGTAAATATTTTTAGATTTGTAAAGAAAAATGTTTTCCTAATTTTATTTTTTGTGTCTTTATTAGGTTTAGTTATAAATCTTACATTTGTTTCAGACAGATATATGGATTTTTTTATTCATTTTTATTTTTGTGCTCTGGAACAATTTAAGTAAGAATGATCTTTAAAGGATTAGTCAAATTTTCTATATAGTTTACTAGTTTAGATGATTTTGAGCACGTAGTTCTATGAATTCTTTATCTTTTTACATGGTAATCAGTCTGTGTAAGCATTCTATTACACCTAGGGTCAATTATGATATGTGTTTTTGCTTAGGATTTCAAAACAGTTCCATAAATTTATATATAATTTCATGATTTTGTTCATTTCATCTTATTTAAAAGTTATTTCCCCTCTATAATTTCTCATTTTGTACATATTTAGATATGTTTTCACCCTTTATCTTTAAATAGTTACATAATAATGGTTTGCTTATTTGGTAGTTTTTCCTAAAGAATCATAATTTTCATACTTTGACCTTTTAATACTACTTTATTGATTTAGAATTTGAGTACAATAAAGTGCACCCATTCTAAGTGTACAGTTTGAGTCTCTTGAAAATGCACCTTGGCCGGCACGGTGGCTCACGCCTATAATCCTAGCACTCTGGGAGGCCCAGGCAGGAGGATTGCTTGAGCTCAAGAGGTCGAGACCAGCCTGAGAGTCTCTACTAAAAACAGAAAAATTAACTGGGCGTGGTGGCTTGCGCCTGTAATCCCAGCTACTTGGGAGGCTGAGGCAAGAAAATCGCTTGAGCCCAGGAGTCAGGTTGCTGTAAGCTAGGCTGACATCACTAACCCAGGTAACGGAGGGAGACTGTCTCAAAAAACAGAAAATGCACTTTTGTAAACACATCACAGTTAAGACATAGACCATTCTCATCACAGAAACTCTTTCATGCACATTTACAATAAATCCCCACCACCTCTCCTGTCCCCAGGAAACCACTGATCTGTTTTGTATCACTACAGGTTAGTCTTGCTATTCTAGAATATCACATGAATAAAATCATCCTGTGTATGATCTTTGCATCTGCCTTCTCTCACTTAATATAATGCTTTTGAGATTCATACAAGTTGCTGTTTCTCTCTATGCATTTCTTGTTATTGCTCAATATTCCGTTTTATGAATATAACAATTTGCATATAGCTTAGCACATATTTTATATATATTCTTGAAGTGTCTGTTTCAATCTTTTGCTCTTGTTATTGAGTTGTTTGCTTTTTTATTAAGGAGTTGTAAGAATACACACTCACAAAGACATAAAAAATCAGAAATAAGAAAATATAAAATACTTTCTGCTGGTCTATGGGTTGCCCTTTCATTTTATTAATGGAATTTTTAAAAGAGTCTTATCTGATACTCTCCCCCTGCATCTCACTATCTCTGGTCTGTTCAGTTACATGACCCAAGAAATCTTCTTCTATGCAAGAGCCAGAATGAGTTGGGATTTTGCCCAGCAGAAAGAATCCTGAATAATGCCTATTGAGCTCAAGGCAATCTATAGCAGCTTTCCTAGTGTCCAGATGTCTAACCAATATAAACATTTATTGCCATTTCAGAACCCAGGCTCGGAGCAGTGGATTAGCTGGTTTCAGACCACACAGCAATTACAATGCTGCTTTTCATTTTCCTCTGAAAAGTTGAAGCTTTATCTTCATCATACTGTTTGCTTCTCATTGTTTATGGATTTGATATCTTTTTTTGAGACATTTAACAATTTCTTTATCAATTTAGATGCATGTCTTGATTCCCAAATAGAATACGAGCTTTTTAATGGCAAAGCATATTTACTTATATTTAGTAGGTACCAAAAGAAATCTGAGCTCCCTATAATTGCTGTTTTTCTTATGTTCTTTCAGAAAAAGACACCAACTTTTACCCAATTTTTCCCATAAGCAATTTGGAAATCATGTTATTTTCCTTATACTACCTTTTAACTGATTAAACACTAAGCCATACCAATTCTTTATCTCTAAAATCTATAATTCTTCATCCTCACTATTTATTGAGTCCAAACATCATTTCTTGCTTGAATGATTAATCATTTTTGTTTTGTGACCCTGCTTTTTTAGGGGCGAGACTTTAAAAGCATATCTAAGATACACTCCACATTGCAATATGCAATACTTTCCAAATACCTATTCCAGTTAGTTATTTATTTGCTATGTGCCAGCAATTTGCTATGCTTTGTGGTTGTTAAGATGAAAAAAGGAAGAGCCCTTGGCTCTTCTTTTATAAGTAGAATAGATAAGCTTAAGAAAAATAATAAGGAATCAAAGAAACAAGCATGAATCCATTTATTTGGGAGCACATAAATGGGAGTGAATATTTGAGCTGAGCCTTGAAGGAAGAGAAATTTATTTGCTGTGTTTCTTTGCTTTTTAGTTGGAGCCAGGTTGAGAAATAATTTGAATTGTGACCTGTGGGCAATGAAAGGGGGAATTGGACATTCTTTTTATTTTTGGAAGTTAATGTTAATGGCAATTTAGAGACTGCTTGGAACTAGAAGTTGTGATCATGTCACCTTTTTTTGATATGACTATACTGACTACTTGGAACTTAAGCAAGAAAACTTGACACTTAAAAAATTTCAACTTCTTTTCTATGGTGGAGCAGCATAAATCAGATCTATTTATTCTGCACAGACTTACTTAACAGGTCCCTCAGGCAAATATAAATCAAATAGGTACCTAATACCCTAGATAAGCAGAACTGTGGAATGGAGAAAATGCAGAAAATATGCACAGGGACATTTTCTGCCTAGAAGCCTCTTGAGAGGAAGGAATTAAGATCCATCTCCTTTCTTCTTAAGGTTCAATGCTATCTCAGCTTTACTCATGAATTAATTAGGTTCCACAAAAGACCTACTTACCAAGTAAGGACCTGAGGGGAGGCACCAAGAGGGGAAGACTAGTCTGACTGGCAAGGTGGGCTCCATGGGGAGGAGGAGGTTCCTAAATGGAAATGAGAATGGGCATGTGGCTGACACCATAAACCCCTCCTTATCCCAGAGAAAAACTTTAGGCACAATGGCTGTGCCTTAACTGTAAGCTAAGAAGCTATACTTTTGGAAGTCCATCCTTGAGCACTTTTCCATGAAGAGAGTGCTCATGGGAGTAGGATCCAGATGAGCAAAGGTGTCTTTACTGCAAATTATCAGGCAAAGTTCAGTAGTGCAGCACCCATCCTCACTTGTACCATTTGACAGCAAGAGAAACAAGGTAGTCAAAACCGAGCCTCTGCTTGTGGCCAGATCTGATTCTTGAGCTCTTGTTTAGCCTGGAAGCAATTGGTGCTACTTTGGACTGAATAAAATTCCCCAGGAGTTCTTAGACAATTGCTGGATCTTGAGGAATATATCCATGAGAGACACTCTAAAATCTCTGCTGTATCAGTTTGCTAAGACTGCCAGAACAAAGCATCACAGACTAGGTAGCTTAAACAACATAAACTTATTTTCTCACAGTTCTGAAGGCTGGAAGTTCAAGATCAGAGTATCAGAAGGACTGGTTTACTCTGTGGCCTCTCTCCTATGCCTGTAAGTGACCATTTTCTCCCTGTCTCTTCATATAGTGTTCCCTTGGTATATGTCTGTGTCCTGATCTCCTCTTCTTATAAGGACACCAGGCATTTTGGATTAAGGCTCACCCTAACGACCTCATTTTAACTTAATTACCTCTTTAAAGAGCCTATCTCTAAATACAGTCACCTTCTGAGGTACTGGGGGTTAGGGATTCACCACGTGAATTTTGGTGGGATAAATTTCAGCCCCTAACACTTGCCAAATTATACAAATGGAGTCTTGAATACATTTAAGTGTTGGAAAGATATAACCCTCATTATTTTAAAAAAGTTATTTTATTGTCAAATCTTTACTCATCACCAATTTTATCAAATCGAATGCTCTACCAACTTGCTTCAGAACTTCATACTAAAAAAATTAATAAATAGAGCAGATACAATCCCGTGAGTCTCTCTCCATTCCCATTCATGTCTGCTTCTACAAAGAAATTTTCAGTATTTATCCTAATAACCTTGCTGTAGACATTTTCATCATTCTTTTGTTGTAATCGTACCTGTACTCCAATCTGGTGAAGTAGATCATACCAGTTACATCTTCTTAATATTCTCATATAAATGTCAATTTCAGAGTAAATCCATACTCGCTGGCATCACATTTTCCTTAAATATTTGTCCTTACCTCCCCTTCAAGGCCCACTCACTGCCCTGCGCCTGCGCAGTGATGAGCTGAACATGTCATTTGTGCTCATATGTTTCTATTCCCTGGTATGTGCTCCTCTCTTCGCCTGGAATGACCTTGCCTCATGCCATATGGTTTGGCCTTTGTCATTTGTACTCATGTATCTGAATAATGCCTCTGTCACATTGTATCGGATTACAATTTTAAGTTTCATTGGTATTTACCCAAAGGATTCAAAGTGTTTTGAATGTAGGGAGTGAAACTTTCATAAATTAATGCCCAGAGTTTGGCATGTAGAATGTTATTAGCTTGATTAATGTGAGTTAAATGAATGATGAATATATCGCTCATTGGGTTGCTGATGATGCTGGTGCTAATACTGCTTGGCAGCATATGCTCATCCCATGGAATTGAGAACAATTTTTAGTTATTGAATAAATCTGAAATGATGTGTTTCTGAGTCCCTGTTCCAACAATAGAAGCAGCACCTAGATAAGGGGAAAATATATATACGTATTTTCTAAAAATTGTTTCTCCTGCTGAGACTTTCATGATGCTGCCGCCTTCCCTCTTAGGCTGTGGTATGTGTGTTATCCTGACAGGCTCCAGGATGCCTGAGCACAGCCTTCTCTTGACACCTGACAGCCCAGCTTCTCCCAGATCTTGCAGGGAACTGTGAAAAGACATCAGGTGGCAGGGGCTTTTATTCCTGCCTTATTAAAATGGGGAAGTGGACCCTGAAAACTAAATCCACCAAAACCTATAATTCAGGGAAGGGAGTTGGGGTTTACAGAGACATGCAATAGACTCCTTCAAACAAATTCTAAAATTTTAAAGGCCATTTTATCACACCCATTTTCACAATCTGCCACAAACTAAACTCCCTCTTTTCAAGAAAAAAAAAATATTTCTAACGAATCATACATAGGTCCTAGATTTCCCAGTAAAAGGCAGAAACCAGCTTCTCCCCAGGGAAGAAATTTTCCTAGATTTAGCTAACCCTGCATGGGAGATAGTGCCCGACCTTCTCACTTGGGAAATAAGCCAGTTCCACAGCCTTGTTTCACCAGCACCTCTCAGCAGTAATTGCTTCCTGGAGATGTGCTGAGAAGCTGGGGTAGGAGGAAGCTGGCTGCTTGCAGAGGTGATTCCTGAGGGCTCTCTTCCTGTGCTCATTATCCCTCTCTGACACATCAGCCTCCAGGTTTACTCAGAGCACCCAAGTCACTCATGCCAGGGCACAGCATCATTGGCCACCCTCCATCTTAAATGATATAACAGGAGGTTTAGTCCCTGGTACAGTGCCTGGGGAAGCCAGGAAGTGTGCAAGGGTGACTAGACTGGCAATTCTCAGAGAGATCTGTGTTGGCTCTCCTGCTCTAATTGCTGGGAGCAGACAGAAGCTGACTAGGTTTGAAGACCTAAGGGGATGCAGGCTGCCTAAAGGGTTATAACTAGAGATGAAGCCAGAGGAGAGTGCAGAGACCTCATGGGCATGCTCTGCCTGGAATGAACCAAGGGCTCTGTAATATACGACACTGGGTAGCTCTTCTCTTGTGGCTCTTAAATGCCTGGCCCAGGGCTCAAAGCTTATTAAAAGATTAATAATTATCACCTGACTTGGCTCCGAGGCTGAGAACAGAAATGTCTCTACTGAGGATCATGTAAGAAAATTCAACTTGTTAAAGCAATAGCTAAGTTTGGGGTAGCAACAAGTACTTGAAACACATAATATGTGCAATTTTAAATAGCAGATCTCTCTCATCCCTTCCACACAATAAGATAATTCTCGTTTACTGGAAAAGAGGAAGTCTAGACGAAATTAACAAACGTGAGACACGTCTCTAAAGAGATCAGAAATAATCTAGAAGGACCATGTTTCTGAGACATTTCTACACATGAACATATATTTTTCCTGGACTGTTTCAACTATTTCCTATCATCATGTCTGTTTCCTCAAACAGATGGCAATGCTCCCTGCTACATCATTATTTCTCTCATCTACTTTTGCATAGTCCATAGAGTCTATAAAGTGACAGGAAAAGAAGGCGCCAAAGTCAGTGTTTCTGGAAAGGAAGGAAATGGGGGGAGAAGGAAAGAATGGCAGGGTAGAGTCAAGGAAGGAGATAGGGAGGAAACGTAGATAAGGGATGTTTTAAAGTTTTCCAGAAGTATAAAGAAATTCAGGCCTGGAACAGTGGCTCACACCTGTAATCCTAGCACTCTAGGAGGCTGAGGTGAGAGGATAGCTTCAGGTCAGGAGTTCAAGACCAGCCTGAGCAAGAGCGAGACTCAGTCTCTACTAAAAATAGAAAAAATTAGCCAGGTGTGGTGGTGCACTCCTGTAGTCCCAGCTACTTGGGAGGCTGAGACAGGAGGATTACTTGAGCTCAGGAGTTTGAGGTTGCTGTGAGCTGGGCTAATGCCACAGCACTCTAGCCTGGGCAACAGAGTGAGACTCTGTCTCAAAAAAACCAAAGAGAGAGAGAGAGAGAGAGAAAGAGAGAGAGAGAGAAATTCAGTCTCTGGGCCAAGATGTAAGTTAATTTTTTTTTTCCATTGCAATGAATTCAAAGGTCCAGAGACCAGAAAGTTAAAAAGCCATCAATAGTTTTTGTACATAGCCCTTATTCTCCAGTCAAATCCAATATTCAAACAATATGTAAATACATTCTGCATGACTTTTTACAACCTTCTGCCTAATGCTGGCCATATTCAACAAACAAATCAGTTCTGGGCCCAGGAGCGAACAAGCACAAGTACTAAACTAAGGACTTCCAATAGGGCATTTGAATATGTTTCCATCTTTTTCAAGGTAGGTAGATGTGCCGGTAGCTAAAGGAATGGCAGCACTGAACTTAACCCACCTTGCTTAAAAACGAACAATGATTTACACATTATGTAAGTATTCTTTTTTTATTTAGAAAAAAAAAATTGCAACCTGGTTAGTGGTAGCAAATACTGTAGCCTTGAGAGAGGTTCCTCTGATGATTTCCTCAAAATAAGAAGGAAGAAGAAAGTCAAGATGGGAAATCATAGGCTCTTTGTCCTAACATTTTCTCTTTCACTATTTTTGAGGGGAACATGGGGAAACCTCTATTTATTATCTAAATCTACAGCATCTTTACCTAAGTCCCCCGTCCCCTTTTGACTCTATCTCTATCTCTGTCTTTCTCTCTCTGGCATGAGTGTACACGTCTACTCATGTATGTGTGTGCACGCATTTTTCCCTGGAGAATGAAGGAAAGGAAAGGAATACATTCTATAATTCCTGAAAAGTTCATTTTATTTTCAAGGATGCAAAGCTTTACTAGAAAAAAATAATGTTACAGAATTGTTTTATGAAATATTTACTAATTTTTTTCCTAAAATTTACTTTTTTTTTTTTTGCCAATCTCTCATCTTTCATCTAGCTCATGATGGCACTTTAAGAATATTCTTTTCTTGTTCTGGTTCTAGTTAAGATGGAATAAGCACCCTCCACCCTGTCTCTCTCACTCAGTTTAGCAACAAAACTAAGCTGAATGAATAGAGCAGATGCTTGAGGGCTTTGAAAAATAAATAGTAGCAGGTAGGTTGAGGAAGAAAACCAGAATCCAAAGTATCATCAAACTGGTGGTGTTTATAGTTTTTTTCCACCTGTCCTCCTGCTGCCTGGCCCCAGATGGAGGTGCAGTTATAGCAGTACACAGCAAATCGGGACTGGAATTAGGGTTAGGAAAGTAAGGTAGGATAGGAATGTGCAGATCTGCATTCTGTATTTATTTAAAATTGCAACATTTTGTTCATTAGGGATTTTTGCATTCATTTTGATTTTTTGATATGTTGCATTAAAATTTTGTCTAGGCTGGGCAGTGGCTCACGCCTGTAATCCTAGCACTCTGGGAGGTTGAGGCGGGAGAATTGCTTGAGCTGAGGAGTTCGAGACCAGCCTGAGCAACAGCAAGAGCCTGTCTCTACTATAAATAGAAAGAAATTAGCCAAATAACTAAAATAGAAAAAATTACCCAGGCATGGTGGCGCATGCTTGTAGTCCCAGCTACTTGGGAGGCTGAGGCAGGAGGATTGCTTGAGCTCAGGAGTTTGAGGCTGCTGTGAGCTAGGCTAATGCCACGGCACTCTAGCTTAGGCAACAGAGTGAGACTCCGTCTCAATAAATAAATAAATTAATTAATTAATTAAATTTTTGTCTTGATTATTGAATATTTTGGTATCCTCCTAAATTTTGTCACTGAGAAATGTGCCCCACTTGCTATACACCCTGGTCCTGACCTTGCAGTGGAGTGGGACAAATAAAGCCGCAGCTTTCTAGCTGGAGGGCCAAAAAGGTGTGCCCCAGGGAACTGGAAATGACCAAGAAGATTAAAGATAGAGAGGAGTTCAGGAAAGCGACCCCATGAAAATTGTACTTGAACTCCTAGGCAGCACACACATGGATCTGGTTATAATCAGCAACCCAAAATCTTTGACAACTCAAACAACAGACACATCACCACCCAGGTCCCAGACTGGCTACTAGGGGGGTGCAGGCAGGACAGATAGAAGCAAAGGCTTTGAAAACTCAAATGACATTGGAACCATAGACACTCCCACAAAAGGTAAGATTGAACTTGCAACCTGAACTTAACCAAAACAAAATATCAGTATTTTCCCTACTATTTAAATAGGCTACAGTGCAAAATTAATCATCATGTGAAGAACAAGGAAAATCTCAATTCGCATGGGAAAAAACAATCAACAGATCCCAGGATAGAGTGACAGAGATGTTGGAATTATCTGACAAAGTCTTTGGAGCAGGCATTATAAAAATACCCCGTCAAGCAATTATGAATAGTTATGAAACAAATGAAAAAAAAATCTCACAAAGAATTAGAAGATAGAGGAAGAACCAAATGGACAACTTTGAGCTAAAATATTTAATAACCAAAATAAAGAACTCATCAGTTGGGCTTAACAGTGGAATGGAAATGAATAGAGGAGAATAGAAAGCATCTAAAGAAAACTTGCAGATAGATCAACAGAAATTCTCTAGTCTGAATAACAGAGAAAAAAGAGATTAAAAAAAGAGCAGTCTCAGAGATCTGTAGGACAATAGAACAGGTGTAACATTTATCCTGTCAGGCTCAGAAAGAGTTTGGTATTAAAATCATATTGGAAGAAATAATAGCTGAAAACTCCAAATTTTTTGATGTCCAGTTCTATGAATTTTCATGCATGTATTAAATCACGTAAACACCACTGCAAACAAGTGACAGTAGAACTGGATTTCAAGCCTATGTCTTTTTTACTCAAAAGCTTATTTAGGCCCTATTCACATGCTTCCCGAGGTCTGCATTTGAATTTTGCCACACAGATATTTTCTTTTTTAAAATGCCAAGAGAAGAGTATTATTTGGCTCTCATAATTTCCTCCATTGTCAAAAGTTCCTAACACTGAACTATCAATGCTACCTTAATGACTATGCTCCTGGAGGTTTTTCTAAAAGCTATTTTTCTAATAAATGAAAATATCCAGTGACCTAGAAGGAATTGAGGCCACCTTTGAAAATCAGCATGGAATCTTTCAGTTTGGGGGGGTCTCTTTACTTTCTAGGCCTTTGGTTGATCAAAAAAAAGTGGGGTGGAGGTTAATGTGAATTTTATATATCTCCCACTCCTGGCTCCCAGGGCAGGAGGAAAAAAATTGTGTATATGTGTGTGTGTGTGTGTATATCTGTGCCTTCTGTTCATGTTCCTAGAAAACTATCAAACATGAAAGTCATCAGAAAGCTGTGTGTCCAATAAAAAAGGTACATTTATAAAAACCAGCAGGAGCTTCACTCACACTGGGAAGAAGAGTAAAGTTAAAACCAAATGATATCAGGAGGTTGCGGCCATGACACCAAGGCAGAGAATTTAAATGAGTTTTATCAAAAGCTGTAACTACATAGACATTTACCAAGGACAAATAGCCACTTTTATTCTCAACCAGATGCACTGTTAGAGAAAAGAATTTAAGCATTTTTTCCCATAGCAAAGCTACTAGCCAGGGGGAAAAGAAAAGATTTGAATGAATGACTGAGGTGAGAAAGGCATTCTTATTTATGTTATTGCTGCTTATACAGCAAGGAAAGGTGACTCCATATGTAGGTATAAAGAGTACACATGAAGAATTCAGATAGAATTCTTTGCAGATCTCACATGTTCCCTTTATCTTGCATGTGAACTTGGCAAGTCATTAAACCTGCCCTGAGCTCACTTTCACAAACTGTGAGGAATGACAATATCATGCCTAATCACATGACTATTGTAAGGATTAATGCACGTAAAGCACACACCTGGCCATATCTCTAAGAGCTTGGATATAATGAAGACAGAACTTTTCTTGTGTGTGGAATAACAGGTCCTGTCATTTGAAAGACCTTCCACCTTCATCTCGTTTTATGAGGCTTGAAGAACCAGGCTAGGATGAAACTGGGTCTCCTTGAGTTGACTACATTCTGGGTAACTTTCTGCATTCCAACAGCCTCAAGCTTAATGTGTAAGATGGAAAAATAAACCATGTAATACCTAATTCAACTTCTTGGCTTTGAAATGCCTCAGTGAAGCAATTCGGTCACCTGGAACATCAGTGTGACTCTTAGCAACAAGCAAAAGTGAATGTGCCAAACACTGTTTTAATGCTAAGAACTCTATAGCTAGTTCAGCTCAACTGGGATTTGCTGAGCATCTGCTGGACATGGCATGATCTCTGCCACCTTACTGCCTACAGCATATCCAGGGAGAAGAAATTTCACTTGACATTCCAGTGTGATAAATTCAGTAATGGAAAGATATACAAAGAACAGGAGAAACAAAGGAAGTCACTAACTTAGCTCGGGGTGATGAATATGCTTCTCAGAGAAAGTGATGTCTGAATACAAAGATTTGTAGAATTTTTCAGGTTTGAGGTGGGAACTGTTTTTCCAGGCAAGAAGAACAGCTTGTACAAAGGAACAGAATCAAGTGATTGCATGGAGTTATCAGGAGATCTCTGTAAGTCTACTACGGTCCCAGAACAAAACAGTTGGTTGGGATGAGAATATGTTTTCCTAGAGTCATGATCATCTGATTCTAAATTTCATCCAAGTGGTATAATGTAAGGAATAATATGTAAACAAAAGATATAGGTTGACCACTTGATATTGGGCAAACCACTTAGAGCATTGGTTTCCTCATCTATATGGAGCCACTTCATATAGCTGTTGTGAGGATTTACTGATATTGAAATGTTCTTTAGCCAGATATTGGGGCATTTGCCTGTGGTATCAGCTACTCAGGAGGGGAGACTGAGGCAGAAGGGTTGCTTGAGCCCATGAGTTCAAGGCTATAGTATGCTATGATCACATCTGTGAATAGCTACCACACTCTAGCCTGGGCAACATAGTGACCTTATCTTTAAAATAAATAAATAACATATTATTTAAACTGTAAATCTATACAGATGTTAATTTTTATTATGGATATTTCTTTAGATATGATAATGTATAAATCTCTCAGATTAGTTTTAAACAGCAATATTCATAAAGTAACAGAAACACAGTGCCTTAAATAATTTTAGTATATAAATATAATACCTGGCTACCACTCAAATGTCCTAGGAATTGAGATAAGTAGGAAAAGATCTAGACATTTTTGAATCACTTTCAAAATGTTTAGTGACTAGCAAGAGAAAATCAATCACTTATATTCTGACTTTCCATCGGCAAAGTGTGGAGGAAAAATTTTATCATGAAAGAGATAGTGTGCTAGAAAAATTAAAACAATGTGAAAAAGAATAAGATGCTTGAATAGATGGTTTATTTGAAAACCATAAAAATATGGATGAAAATATGAAGAAATTTTCCAGTTTGGAAAACTTGGCCAAAGGATTGTGAGGAATAAGAGGTAAAAACCATGCAGCTTCCCAAGAAGAATGAAGGAAAGTGAAAGATGAACAAGGCAGAAAATCTTCAGCATGAGGAATTTGACATTTGTACTGCAGCAACTCAGAGAAGGAGGCACAAGAAGTTGTGAAAGAAGAAACTACTGCAATGAGACAATAAAAAGGAGGCCCTGGTGATCTAATGATGAATACAAACTTATTTAGTTTTGGTTTGGTTTCATTGTGTTTTGTTTTGCTTTTGAGAGCCCTCATACTGCTATTTAGGTGCCATTTTAGCATTCTTAAGTATTTTTATTTTTCCTTTCTGCATGTGTGTATTTTTTGGGGGCGGGGGACAGCAGCTTATACATAATAATTTGCTTTAAAAACATCGTAAGTTTTTTTTTGTAGCTCTGCTTTGGACTATGCCTCTCCGACAAAAGCTTGTACGTCATCGTATTAATATGATAATCAAGACCAGCTAAAATATTTTATTAATTGATTAATTCATTCTTTCATCCTATTATCCAGTCCACCCTACTTTATGCCAGGCTGGGTGTTATGGATAGAAAGTGACAAAGAGAGCCACAGCCTCGGCCTTCGGAATGCCTGCACAGGAACGGGGGAAGGTGTCCAGCTAAGGAGGCAATTACAGGAATGCTAACAACTGCCCTGATAGGAGACGTAGAGTGTTATAGGAATCTCGTCCCAGAAATTTCCTGTTTAGTTTGTGGTGGGGATGGATCAGAGTGAGGATTGCCACAAAAGTCTTCCTGGATTAAATGCAGTTTTAAATGGTGTTTTGTTGTTGTTGCTGTTCATTTAAAATATTTAATGAGCACCTAAAATTGTCATAGGGATTTAGAGCATATAGAAATGAGCAAATCACCAAATATAATATATTAGCATTTATCTTCAAGTTTCTTCAGTGATTCCTATGTTCACTCAGTGAGTATATAAAGACTATTAATAACTTCTATGGGCCAGGCACTAGGTATGAGCACTGAACAAGAGTGACCCAATTCCTTCCTTCGTCCAGCTTCAATGTAGCTGATCTAAAATCTTCACTGTACCACTGGAGAGACACTTAAACGAAGAGGAACACTACTGATCACAAGTTAGAAATGGAGACATTTTCTTCCCTGAGACAAGTATGCTCACAAAGTGAGCCTGGAAACAGCCTGAAAAATCATCTGGCCCATTCTTCTGCCGGCACAAAAAGACACAAACATTCAACCGGATATTCCTGGGGGTGATTTGCTTTTCTACTTCCCAGCACCATACATAAAGCATATATTATCACTTCGAAGCCTTCATTAGACTTGAATTGCACTAATGCATGAAGGAAAGAGTGTGTTTGAAGACAAACAGATCTGGGTTGAAATCTCAGCCTCAGTGCTTCACACCCATGTAACCCTGAGCACATGCTCCATTTCCCCAAACCTCACTTTCACCGTCTATCTGAAAAATGAGGGAAAGTGTAGCTATTTTGTGGAGTTGCAATGAGGATTCAACAAGTTAATCTAACTAAAGAAAAGCACAGCATGTAGTGTTCAATAAATATTGTTTCCTTATGCTTCAAGACCCTGTCCAACTGTCAACTCCTGTATTAAAGCTTTCTTCATTTTCTTCAGCAGACCACATGGGAATCAGAGTTCTCCTCTGGTGCTCCTATCCTAATTTGAATGCAATTTTTTAAACTGAGTGTTAAAATTTTTTTTAACCTGTTGTTTACCACTAAGCTATGAACTCTTTGAGGGCAGGGACTATGTCGGAATAGATCTTCTGTGCCTGCATAGCCCCAGTCCTAGCTCATTGCTTGGAACCTTTTAGCTGTTCTTCACCTCTACCTCCTGCAGCATTGTCCTGACTATTCCCATTAACAGGAGGTGAAAACAACAGGAGGTTAGGGAAACCCTTGGAGCATCCTCTCAAAAGAATATATGGCTTGGCAAATCTCTCCCTCAGCCAGAGATACTTAACTGTAGTGCAAGGTCCTATAAATTTGCAAGTGAGTGGCTGCATGTTTTTGGCAGCCAAAACAAAGAAGGAAATGTGAATATTTACATGATTCAATATGCAAAAGAAAAAGACGAAAAAGAGGCATTAGGGAAATGCAATTATCTCTGGTATTAAAACCAGAGAATCGTTTCTCTGGGGCCTCACACAGAAGATACTGTTTAATTTAATTAACAATGCCTGCAATAGCATCCTTGCTGTAGAAAATGGCACACAACAGAAAGGCCATAACCATGAAATCTAGGGACATTCCTGTGGTCATTTGCAGTGTAGAGATAGATTTTATGGTACCTAGAGGAACAAACGAACAGCATAATCTTCAGACGGTCCTTCATAACCATTCTCTCCGAGCCAATTTGGTATGTATGGAGCATCTGTGACTTTGGGGATCTCTGCCCTGAATAGTAGAACAGCAGTATAGCTTAGTGGTTAATAATCCAGACTCTGGACTCATACTGACCTAACTACTATTAATTCTATGACCTTGGGAAAAATCACTTAACCCCTCCAAGCCTCAATTTTCTTGTCTATAGAATGGGGCTAACAATAGGATATGTATTATAGGTTGTCATGAGCATAAAATAAGAAAATATGTGAGAAGTGCTTCACTCAGCGTGGGGAACATGGCAACCATTTAATAAACTTTAGTTTATTAACACCTATTTTGAAGTGAAAAATCATTAACTCTCCTAATGAGTATTTCTTTCAATTGAATTTGGTTATACTTCACTCTGGCTTATAATCTCTATTCATTCCTAACAGGGGTTTCCTGCAATCCCTCTTGCTTATGCGAGGGATGGGTTCACTTGTTCTGCAGTTATCCCTTCTATGTAAGGTCTTAAGCCTCATTCCTTAGAAAAGGTAGTATTCTTCAGGGATGTCTCCAAAATGGTAATGAATCTTGCAGCTCAAAGTCCTCCACACAGGCCACATGCCCCTTGTAGGGGGTAACTACCAACTACCTTGGCCTCTGCCCAAAGCGTTGCCCTCAGGATTCAGAGGCAAATATTACTGGCGTATTCTGTTTCAGTGTTTCTGTGAGACTATGTTGGGATAGCTTAGAAATGTTGGGGTGGCTTAGGATATTGCTGGCATAGAAACCTCTGCGGACATGACAGTCTGCATGAGTGTGGCTGGTTTCCAAATGGTAAGCACATTCCAAGGGCAGGAGGAACTGAAAACTTCTCCAGGACTGCTATTAGGAGCATCCAACCTGCTGGAAAACTAGCCTAGCCGCAATCCTAAATTTATGTTCTTGCTTTGTTTCAGGCTAAAAATAGCTTTGCTGAGATCAATGTGCACCTGGATATCTTAATCTACATAGTAATCTTTATAGCCTGATTGTATGACGTATACCCAATTGTTGTAATCATTATGGAAATCGTTAGAACTTGTTTGCCTGTGGGACATCTTTAGAACATGTTTAATTGTATGATTCTTGGTTATCTTTTGTTCTTGAGATGAATAAATATGAGTGAAGAATTAGTCTCAGGGCTCTTGGTCTGGAAAAGCCTTTAGTCCCCTGACCCCACTCTTTCTCCTCTATTGTCTCTCTTCTTATTCCTGCGTGATGCCCTGTCTTCAGCCCTGTTGACTGGGGAACTCCCGGAAAGACTATCCAGTAACCACTGTAAATGCCTACTGCGTTTCAGGCACTGTGTCTGGCCCTGAGTCTGTTACAGTGAACAAGGTGGCGTGCCTGCTTGCACAGCACGGGGACAGGCTCTCCTGCAGCTCCTTGGCTCCTATCTCCCACGTGCTTCTACACAGAGTGTGAGCAGTCAAAGTATTCCAAGGCCCTGTCCTGGCTCACTGTCAGCATTGGGCCAGGGTCTTGAGGAAGAGCCAGGTGGTGGCAATGGGTACAGATGCGCTTGCTGCCCATTGTGCTTGTGTCCGAGTCCCTGGATGATCACAGTTTCCTCTGGAAGCTCTGGCCTCACTGTAACAATTTTCGTAAAGTAAGACTTTGAGATTCTATGAAATCAATTAAGCAAACATTCAATTTTACGGACGCTTACTGACCTCAGGCAATGAATGGAATTGACATCTCTGTTAGTGCTTTGGCGTGCTTCGGTTTCTCTTAGAGTGGTCTGTGTTTGAGAGGCAAAGGCAAAAGCAGCTCAGAATGGCCACAAACAGGAGAAGGCAGGAGATTTATGTTCACTCTCTTTCTGTAAGTACACTTTTGACCAAAACTGCCCCTCTTTGGGTCTCCAGAGAACTGCGTAAGTCTTATTAAGATCCCTTGTTAGGATCCAAAGATTCCTAGGTCTTATTAAAATAAGAATTCCTGCTTTTATCTACCTCTCTGTCTAGATTCTTGCAACATTTTGTGTCTGACAGAATTTTGAGAGTGTAAGGAAAATACGCATGTGTGTGAGTAATTTCTATACAAAAAGCACTGGAATAGATACAAGTATTATTTTATGTAATTCCCAAAATAAAAGGAAGTAATGTCATTATTTTATTGAAGTAAAAATTAACCTGTAGAGAACTCAACAACTTGCCCAAGACAACACAGCAAGTGAACAACTGAGTTGAGATTAGAGCCTAGATCTGACTCCAAAGCCATATTTTCCACTATACCAGGGTTTTTCAATCTTGGTACCAGTAACATTTTGAAGCCAGATAATTTTTGTTGTTTGTTTACCCTCCGTATTTTAGGATGTTTAATGGTGTTACTGACCTAGACCAACTAGACACCAGTAGCACGTCCTGGCTATGCTAAAATCAACCCAAATCTTCTTCAGACATTGCTAAATGTCCTTCCATTAGAAAACCACCACTCTGTGCCAGAGTAAGTGATACCCTCTATCAGATTACCTAAATAATCTGTCCTAAAATATTATAGAAATGTCAAATTACATGAGGCAACATGTTAGGAACTGTGAGGATGCAAATGTGTATGAAACATTCTACCTTTAAGGAGCTTCATAAAAAACTTTGGAATCAGGGCAATGGCATTGGGATTGCTTGTGGGGACAACAATTTATTTTATCAGGGGAGGGAACTATTGAAGAACTGTTATCCATTCACAGATCTGACCAACCTTATCTATACCCTATATTGATGCAATGATGATGTGAATAGTAATCATCACAGTTATAACAATGATCTTGTGATATCGACAGACTTCTACTGATTTTTCCAATGAGGAAACTGAGGCTGAGAGAAATAGAGTAGCCCACCTCAGATCATACAGCTGTGAAGGAGAAAGGCTGGCATGGGCGTCCATTTCTGCCTGGTTCCAGCAGTGTTCGAGGGGATCACAAATGGTGGACAGTCACCGATACTGCAAAACACTCAAGTGCAAGCAATTGGCAGTAGCCTCGGAAGTCAAATGGAAATAGCAAATTAGGCATGAGTTTCAGTGCTGAGCAAAATGAGAATATTAATCATACAAATTTGGAAAAACACATCCCAGATATCCAGAGACATTAGCCTGTTTAGGTATCATAAATGAAGACATCACTTTGTTGAATGATCACTTAGGAATCAAATTGCAGTATGTGTTTGCCTCAAAAATAGAGGGCTGATTCTAACTAGAGACGTATTATACCAGAGAAAATTAGGAACATTGAGGCAATGGAAAGAAACTCTTTTTTTTTTTTTTGCATAACCCTAATTGCCTTTGGGAAAAGAAATTCAAATGACATAATATTTTTTCATAGGCCCTAGAGAAATGCCTATGAAACACACAGTTCAGCACAGGTGTGAGGCTGATTTCCTCTCATGTGATCCACTCACAGCATGCTGGCAAGACCTGCCAATCCACTCTACTGGGAGCCCATCTGGCCCCATGCAGAGGTGTCACTACAGGTAAATGGTCAGGCTCGCTTTGTTGTTGTCTTCATATTCCTGCAAGTCTTTAGTGAATGCAAGAAGACTTCATTCAGTCCACCCTGGAAGAAGGTCTTCTGTTCTCTTTAATGCCCTATTTAATGTTGCTGTTCTAGAAAATTTTTTTTTATTCCAAATCGCAACTTACTTGGAATTTTCAGCTAAATGTATCATCCTATTTTTTCATTACTAAATATAATACAAAAAAGGAGAACAGTTTAATAAACTAAAAAAATTAAAGTAAAATATTTGAAGAAATGGAATTTGCAGTTAAATACTAACTTTACAGAACTCTGATTTGTCTATTTTGTAATTATTTCTGTTTCATAAATCTCATCTCTTCAGAAGTATCTCCAAGCTCCTCATGGATGCTAACACTTGTTTTTCCTAATAAATGATCAACACAGTAACTGCTTCAAGTGTTCTCACTGCCTTTAATTAACCTGGCCAAGGCAAACGAGCAATGTGGAAGAAGAATCAGACTAAGAATATAGACACTTAGGTTTCTGGTCTCAGGTTTCCCACTAACTAGGTTTGCAGTCTTCAACAAGTCTCTGAGCTTCTCTGGATAGCACGTGCCTCAATTCTGCAACTCCATGCATAATCTGTTTTCTCTAGATCTACAGTAGCATAAGCACTGTGGAGTCATAGAGTTTTGTAAGACCCTACCTGTTAAACTTTGTTTGAACTTACATAACTTCAGTTTTCTCACCTGTTATATGGTGAGCGTAATAGTTCCTAGCTCTCATATCATTACCATATGCCTTAAAGACCATCAAATACAACATGTTCAATAAATGTTAGTTAGTAGTGTAACAGTAGTGATAGTACTTTTGAAAAGTTTATAAGTGGCAACTTTTCAATCTAGTTTTTTATCCAGTTACTTTTGAATATCATACCCCTTAGATGTCTAGAGAATCTGAATACATTTTATTCTCAATCTCATTAGCTAGTTTGCACTATTTTCATACCTAAAGTTTAGCATTCCAGTGAGAAGTAAACTGTTAGTGGAGTCTCTTGTGTAGGAAATTTGAGGTGAATGACTTATTATAGTTTTATTAATGTCTCAGCTTGTTCTTCTGGTGGGAAGTGAGGAGAATGGGAGAGGGAGCTCAGATTATATCATCATTCCAATCATTTATTGAAAACTCATCTACTGAAAAAGAATGCTTTGGAGAGTGATATAGATCTATTATTTTTTCTGAATATCAATAATTTTATTTATGAGGGCCTATTTTTTACAGAAGTAAACAGAAATCCTCTTAGACTCTTTAAAATACATTTCACTGGACTATTCAAAACTGTTTCCAGCTGTTAACATCACAAGAGAGACCACCAGACAGTTTGTACTCCTGACAATAGTAAACAACATCCCCTGCAAAATACTCTGTGTGAGTTTTCTATGTATTTAACAGAATTCCATAAACATAGCAGTGTAAAACAGCACACATTTTATTTATCTCACAACTTCTGTGGATCAGGTTCTGGGCACAGCTTAATCAGGTCCTCTGCTTAGGGTCTCACGAAGCAGTGATCATTGTATCAGTTGGGCTGTGTTTTTATCTGGAGACTTGACTGGGGAAGAGCCTACTTCATTCAGGTTGTTGGCAGAATGTATTTCCTTGTGGCTGTGTGAATGAGTGGCTAGCTTGGTGCTGGCTGTTGACTAGCATCTGTCTTTAGGACCTAAGGGCTGACTATAGCTACTAGGAACTACTGTATTTTTTATCACACAGGCCTTCTCAATATAGCTGCTTATTTCCTTAAGCAGTACGGAGAATTTCTCACTCCAGTCTGCTATGACAGAGCCATTTATTAATAATAATGTTACCTAATCACAGGAGGGTCATCCCATCACCTTTGCTATATTCTGTTGATTAGAAGCAAATCACAAGTCCTGTGCACACTCAAGAGGAGGGGATTACACAAAGGCATGAGCACTAGGAGGTAAAAATTATTGGGGATCAACTTAGGCTCTTTCCATTATGTATTTCTGCCAAACAGTGAACTGGAATTTGATTAAGGCTCTACCAATTTACAAACATTCAGATTATAGGATAATACATCAAACATCACCATGGGATTGCAAACAACAGAACTTTGACTATAAAAAAACTCTACAGAAACAATTGCCTGTTGTTCTCCAATTAAATTGTGAAGTGACAAAGAGATTTATTGGCAAGAAAGCTACTGTCAGGAAGCAAAACCAGGACTTCATCACAGACCTTCCCCTACACCTAGGATAGGGGATCTACCCTAACATGTGTCCAGTGGGGTTTCACAATTGCTGTGGTCCAGTGACTTCTGTGTCCCCTTTGAAATGAGATTGTCTGTTTCAGTTATTCTGTCTCACCATTGTAAACGGCCATATTGGCAGCCAGGTAACCGCAAGGAACCATATGAGGAACTCAGAAGGAAATTGTCATTGATGGAGAGCCTAAGCTTTGAGATGAATGCAGTGTAGTGAATGGCTAAATGAATATGGTAAATGTATCCAATGTGTGAGAGAAAAAATATAATAAAAATTTGATACTCAAAAGTATGACATGTAGCAGAGAGTAGCTAAATGTTCACAAGTTCCACTTCCTCGTACTGGGCAAACAGGAAGATAACATTCCAACCCCTCTTCTAGTTAAATTGGAGCCATGGGACTGGCTTCTGGATTATTGCACATAGAAAAAACGACAAATTCCATTTCTAGGACTGGTCTGTTATAACCCATGCAATCTTCTACGTTCTCTCTCTCTCACTCTTGCTATTGGAAGTGAAGTATAATACTCTGAGATGAAAGAAGACTGGATCTCTGAGTTGCCACTCGGAAGAGAGCTGCAAAGGTGATATTTCTGCCCATATTAGACTGTAATACAACATGAGAAATAGACCTTATTCTTTTAAGCCACTGTAATTTATGGATTGGTTGTTGAAGCAGCTTGCATTAATTACCTTAGATTCACATTTTGGATAAAAGCACACATCTTCAAGTTGATTTTCCAGGAATTCCACAGAATGCCATATACTTTGAGTTATTGTATACTTGAGATTGTCTTTGTACTACAGTTTGGAAAATTGTTTGGTCAGCGTCCTTTGCTTTTTTTCTCAAGTTTTTATTCAACAAGCATTTTTTGAGTGTCTGCTATTTGCAAAATACTGACCTTGGTGTTGAGAATTCCTCCAGGAACAATGTTCCTGTCTGCATGGTATTTACAATCTAATGGAAAAATCTTGTGGTTCTCATAAATAATCATTTTCAGAGATCTGTTCACAGCCTCTGGGAGAAAGTCTCTGGCCTTATGCTATATCTGTTCCTGAATACCATGATTCTTGACTTTTCATTTTACCATCTCTTTAGTGATCTTCTTATGGCAGAGCTCTGTCAAGGCAAGCATTTAACAGGCTTAAGCATTTCCTTCAGAGATCCAGATATGAAGGGAAATTTTGTGTTTATCTTCTAGCTCCATGGGTGATGCCCAGGTATAGACTTGGTTTATAAATATTCACTTTCCTCTAACCAATGACACAATAATGGGTTTGTAATTGCAATAGAAACTAAGATTTTATTTATAATTCTTTGATCAGTGTAGTATAAGGTAAACCATTATATTCTGGCCCTAACATTCTTCCTGCCTTAGACCCCAATTTTAATATACTTGCTTCAGTTTGCAATGCCCTGAGATCCTGAGCTTTGAAAGGATGTTCAAAGGTGAAAAAAGTGCTGAAACAGACAGCGAAAAATGTCCAATTATAATTCCAAAATTAGTTGACCTGGGTCTATGCATGGGTAGAGGTAATAAAGTAGATCAACATTTTTTTTTTTTAATTTTCTTTTGGGAAGGAATGGAGTATTTGGTAGTGGGGAATAGAGGTAGCTAAAGAGGCCACCATCTTGGCTCTCCCACTCAAAATTGTGTGGTGTGTGTCCTTGGGAAAACCAATTAACCCAGATAACATGTTTTATTAATCTACAAATGGGCATTTTAATAGTGAAGTCCTCATAGGGTTGCTATGAGGATTAAGCGAGTATACGAAGTGCTTTGCTTTAATATTGGGTTTCAGAGGATGAATTCATAGTCTGTAGCACAATAAGGCATATGTGTTTACATTCATCACAACACAGAGGAAAATGTTCCTTTGATTTGGCCAATTGTCCTTTTAAAAATTTACATTTCAGGTTCAGTTTTCTGTATCATGACAGGCATTTTGACAGGAAGTCGGAAGGTGACATATCAGGCAAAGCTGTTGGAAACTTAGGAGCTCCTGCCTCATTTAAGAAATAAATAATCCTGAAGTGATCCCAGCCCTGCAAAGGCACTGTAGACTGCTGTGTTTTATAAACACCAAAGTATCAAGGGACCTTTGCTAATATGTTTGATTTGGAAATTTAAACATATGCATTGTAACAGAGAGTTAGATAATAGATTTACTTGGTTGATAGAACACTGTCTTAGAGATACTCTTGACTCCTTGCTGGGTCACTGCACAGCAGATATCAGCAGCAGTTTTGCTACCAGTGGACTTACTGAGCTACTGTTTGAATATGTGACCTAAGGTTATTACAGCTGAAACTTTACCTTCAGACACTCCCAGTGTTCTTGGAAATGCATACTGATCCCAAGGATGGAATGTATCCTGGGTCACATCATCCTAGCTAAATATTTTGGAAAGATATGTTTTCTTTACAGAGTTTTGTCCAAAAGATGCAACTTTCTAACCCCAACAAAATAACTCAGAATATTTCAGAACATGTTGTTCTGCCTGGATCCATGTGATATGCTGACTAAGGATAAAATAACAGTATGAATTTTAAAACATGGGTCAAAATGCACCAGTCTCACTAGAGGTATTGAAGCTTTGTGGTTAAGTGCATGGGCTATGCACTAAAATATCTCTGGATTTGACTCCAGCATAGCCACCAGTAAGTGTGAACTTGAATAAGTTACCTAAATATTCAGGTCCTTAGTTTTCTCATCTAAAAAGTAGACATAAAAATATTTCACTCCATGGGATAATTTTAAGATAAGTTTTCTCTTCTCAATTTCTCATTGAGGTATAATTTACCAACAGTGAACTATCCATATTTTATGTTTACAGTTTGAAAAGCTTTTCAAATGCTTACAAATCCGTTTCTCCATATAACATATTTTCATTACCCCAGAAGGTTCCTTGGGGGCATTTCCTGGTTATCCCTGCTGGTTCCACTCTAGAGACAATCACTGTTTTGATATCTTTTATTATAAATTAGTTTTCCCTTTAGAAAAGACCAAATTTTAAATGAAATTATGTACTTAAAGTGCTTAGAATATTTCTTGGTATTGAGTAAATACTCATTAAATGAGTCAATTATTTTGGTTAATATTGCTACAGAGAGTTACAGTGGGGAGGACTGACGCCCTGTAACCACTAGAGAGGACTGCGAGGGAAAATTCAAATTGATGGGGAATGAGTGTACATGAAAAATTAAGAAGTGGGAAAGAGAAAGAGTAGAAGACATAATTAAAAGCAGGGTAGTGTTTAAAGTTCATTGAATGCCTTCTAGAAGCCAGTACTATGTCAAGAGTTTAGTCATTTAATCTTCATAATACTCTTAGATAGATATTATCGCCCCTGTTAACAAATGAAAAAACACAGGACCAGAGATGTTAAACAGCTTCCTAATGTCACATAGCACCACTAAGTAGCAGGGCTGGGATTCAAGCCTCTTTCCAACTCTAGAGCTACATTCATTCTAGTACACTATTAGGAGCTCTATATTAAAAATCATGTAAGGGGATTGAGCATGATGGCTCATGCTCGTAATCCCAGCACTCTGGGAAGCCAAGGCAGGAGGATCGCTTGAGCCCAGGAGTTTAAGGTTGCAGTGAGCTATGATGATGCCACTGCATTCTATCTGGGGTGACAAAGTGAGGCTCTATCTCAAAAAAAAAAAAAAAAAGATATATATATATATATAAAGGAAAGGAAAATAACATTAATTGAGTCTTGAAATGTAAATACATTAAGCTTGGTGCTTTGCACGTGTTATTTCATCTAGTCGTCACAGATGTTACTTTTCCTCATTTTACTTTTGGGGAATTTGCAATATAAAGAAGTGGAGCATCAGAATTACGATTTTGGTTTAACTTAAAATGGCAATACTTTTCTAAAGAAATGTTTAGCTTAACCCAGTTTCCAAAGACTAAAATCCCACAAAACACTCCAAAAAAGGGCTAACTGAAATCTTGGTATTGAGACTTGAGGTTAAAGTATATGACCAAGAACTAAAGTTGGAAAATGTGGTATAAATTAGGTCTACTCATTGCATACACATTTTAAATCATGTGTTGATTTCTGTAAAATATCATGTTAATAACTGAGTTGTATTTACTTTGGATTATACATTAACTATAATCTGAGATTTTGTTAACTATTTTTTTACTTCTTTCATATATGGAGACATAGCCTTAGGCTATGAAAATAAACAATTTATGCAACCTTAAACAACTCATTAAAACACAGTAAATTTCCAGGCAAGGTTACAAACTGGGAATTGAAACAAAGAATTTAGGATTTCCAGGCCCTATGAAAAATTATTACATTTATATCATACGTTCCTTCTTTTCATTCAACTAATATTTAATCAAAACCACATATGGTGACACTTTTATATTAAAATCAATATTTTATGAAACTATTATAAAAATGAAATGACCCAGATAAGAATTTTATATTATTACAAGTTCATACTTGCCCTAACATGCTAAGTAAACCTTTTCAATCAGACTGCTCCATACAAAATACTACATCTGAACAACGGAATTGTGAAATCGAGGAAGTTTTTCAACTAGTTGAGGGCAAAGGACCTTCAACGCTGGCACCAACCCATCCTATTTGGATGAAAATAAACACATTAATACTCAGTTCACACAGAGTTGTCCTGAGTATGGAACCAGGAGGCAGCATGTCTCTAGACTATTTTCAGAATTTCCCCAGATATTAAAAATTTAGATGACATCTACATGACAGGCAATGGTTTCCTAAGTTTTAATTTCATGCATGTGAGAAAGAGAGAAAATTCCCTGAGGATTTAGGTCAAGAATGACATTCTAATCATCTCTGGCTACCAGACATTCAAATATTAAGATGAGTACAATGGAAAAAAATTCCAATTTCATTGAGGATGGAGAAAGCTGAAAGAAAATGTTGCTCCCACCCAAACAACAAGACAAAAACAAGCAATCTACAAAATTATAACTTCTTTTGATCCCATCAGATAGCTGAGGTTGCAAGACAATAAGAACTAGGCTGAATCTCAAAGTGATCAGTTCCTTTATGGAGAGCAAGGAAACATGAACTATGTCACTGTTATAGAACATTGGAGAAAGAAGTGGCTGCCATAAAATTTGATAAGAAAACATCAGCCAAAATTTTAATGAATTTCTAAAAACCAAGTATAACTAGCATGAAAGTTTAAAATAACTGGGAGCCCAAGACTCAAGAGGAGTTCACAAGTATACACTCACAACCCCTTTTCATGGGCCTTGACTAGATGCTCAAAAGAAAGATTAGAGGCAGAGGAGGAGAGTGGAAACAGCCCTGCCAGGCGGTGCCGGCATGCAGGTTATGATCATTGCCACTGAAGGATGAGTGCAAAACTTTGCCTGCCTTACAGGATACTTCTCTCATAGAAAACATAAACTTGTAATCCATTGGTGGAGGACACACACACACACACACACACAGAGAGAGAGAGAGAGAGAGAGAGAGAGAGAGGTCCAGGCAGAGATACACTACTCCTGGAGGAATAGAAACAAAATATTTCTGCCTGTGGATAGAGGGATGGAAAATCCTCATGTGCACAAGGCTCAGTAAGATCTGCTGTTGTTGCGAGAGTGGCAGAAGCAACAGCCATCTAACCCTGCAAAAAGGAGGAGGAAATTCTCTGGAGCTTAGGATTTTATACCAATACAAAGCAGAGCTCTCTTCTACTATAGGAGCATCAGGAAACCTTCTGCCACCTAACACACACCAAAAATTAAAGGCAATGTTTGACTGCCATATTTAGAAGGCAGGAATACTAGAAAGACCCTACCCAGACCCAGTGGCTCATAAGTATTACCTAAATCTGAGACTGGACAAGGATATTTAATAACCACCCCTCAAATCCACCACAAGCCAAGCACCAAGCAAGTAACAAGTCATAGCAGTCTACTGCTGAGAGGTGCAAGAGCATAGAGAAGGAACCACTTTGTGATGCACAAATGCAGATACTGATAAAAGCTGAGGATGAATCAGGAACACTAGAAAAGAACCTCTGATACTCCAGACCTCCGCATTAAACCAACAAGAAGGATTTGAAAGCTTTGGTGCACTTAGACTAATGGTAGCAAAAACGCCAAAGCAGCTTAATTCCTGGCTGGAATCATTCAACCTCTGACATTACAGCCTGAGAAAAGAGGCATGCCCATCATAAGACATAACTACAATTTACCTACAATCTATCTTTTGTATACACACAGTATCTAATATTCAATAAAAAAAATTACAGAACAAGCACAAGGAAAAGAATCACATTGTCAAAAGACAAATAATATTACCAGAATCAGAAATGATTCATATGTTGGAACTCCCAGACAGGGACGTTAAAATAATTTGATTAATATGTTAAAAGATCCATTGGGTAATTTTAGAAGGAAGATAAAACTTACAAAAAAGAGCCAAGTGAAGATTTCTAGAAAAAATAAACACAATCTCAGAAATGAGGATGTTCTTCACTGTGTTTGTTTATCAGCAGGCGGGACACAGTGGAGGGAAAAATCAGCACACTTGAAGATAGGTCAGTAGTTATTTATCTGATTGGAAATGAAACGACAAAGAGAAAAATAGTTTAAAATAAACAAACAAAAAACACCCTAAATGAACAAAAAGAGAATAAAGCATCACAGAGCTGTGAGATACTATCCATGGTCTTATACACATCTAATTGAATTGCCTGCAAAAGAGAGAGAAATGGGGCAGAAAAAAATAAATATTTAAAGTTTAATGGCTGAGAATTTCTAAAATTAAAGACAAATCAAAGTTCTAAGAACCTCTGAGAGCCCCAAGCAGATTGAATAAATTTTAAATACTAAAAATCCATTAAATAAACACACCTAGACCCATCATATTGGAAATTCTGAAAAACACAGATAAAAAGAAAACCTTAAAGGCAGCCACAGGAAATTATGAAACATCATATAAAATGAAACAGATAAAGAATTGCAGTCAACTGCAGAAATTATTCATACAAGGAGACAATGGAAAGATACTAGAGTACTGAAAGAAAAGGAAAATAACTATCATCTCTGAATTCTATACCTACTAAAAATATTCAAAGATAAAAGCAAAATAAAAATGTTTTTAGATAGACAAAGGCAGAGTAAATTCATTGGTAGGAGATTAAGGCTAAAAGAGATGTTAAAAAGTAGTTTTTTTCCAGCAGAAGGAATATGATAGCAGATGAAAATGTAGACTTACACAAAGAAATTAAAGTTGCCAGATATGGTAAAAATTAGGTTAAGTAGGAAAGATATTATTTATTCTTATTTTTAAGTGTTATAAAAGAAATTGACTACCTAAAGCAAAAAGAGCAACAATGTATTATGGAAGTTATAACATGTAGAAGTAAAATGTATGACCACAATGGCAAAAAGGATGGGAGTAATGAAAGTGGAACATTTTGTTACAAATTTATGAAACTATATATAAAGTGGTAACATATCATTTGAAAGTATATTGTGTTAAGTTAAAGATATGAATTGTAAGTGGTAATCACTGCAAGTTTAGAGCAAAGAGATACAAATAATAAGCCAATAGCAGACATAAAATGGAATCATAACAATAATCTCTCACTCAAAAGGAAAAATAAAAGAGTAAAAAAAGAACAAATAATAAATGGGATAAATAGAAAAAATAGCAACATGATATACTTAATGTAAATATATCAATAATTCTATCATACACAAATGTTCTAAATGCTCAAATTAAAAGGCAGGTATTGTAAAATAGGATAAAAAGAAATGCCCAATTATGTATGCTGCCTACAAGAAACTCACTTGATATCTAAATACAGGGGAAATATTAAAAATATAGTATGCAAACACTAAACAAATCAAAAGTAGCAATATTAATATCAGATATAAGAGAATTTAAAATAAGGAATATTACCAGAGACAAAGAAAAACATTACAGAATGATAAAAGAACTAA
Source organism: Cheirogaleus medius (assembly GCA_008086735.1). Classification (NCBI taxonomy): domain Eukaryota; kingdom Metazoa; phylum Chordata; class Mammalia; order Primates; family Cheirogaleidae; genus Cheirogaleus; species Cheirogaleus medius. Next base: position 49,187,515 of record VBSM01001265.1, read on the forward strand.
TTCATTAAGAAGATACAACATTCTTAATTACATCTTTTAAAATAGAGCTTTAAAATACATGAATGAAAACAGTACTGAAAGGAGACTTAGATAAGCCCACAATTCTAGTTGGAGATTTCAACTTTCCTCTCTCAGAAACTGATAGATTGAATAGGCAGAAAATCAGAAAATGTACAAAAGACCTGAACAGCATTATCTACAATTTAATGGACATTTTGACTTAATGGACATTTATATAATACTGAAGTCAACAACAGCAGAATAAACATTCTTTTTAAGTGTACATGTAACATTCGTCAATATATTCTGGGCTGTAAAATAAATCTCAACCAATTTAAAATGATGACAATCACACAAAGTAAATTTGCTGACCAAAATAAATTTTGTATAGACACCCATCATTGGAGTTAAGGATCACCCTAATCAAAGATGATCTTATTTCAAGATCCTTACCTAAATTATTATACATCGGCAAAGACCCTTACTTCAAATAAGGTCACATCCTGAGGTTGCAGGTGGACATATATTTTGGAAGGCCACTATCAACCCTCTAAAGTGGCTTTGTTTATAATAACCCAAATCTGGAAAAGCCCAAATATCCTTTAACTGGAGAAGTGATTCTTAAAAAAAGTTGCAGAACACCCCATTATTCTGCAATACGTCATAATGAACTACTAGTAGATGTAACAAAAAGGATGTATCCGAAAGGCCTTATGCTAAGTGAAAAATTCCAGACACAAAAACTTTCATACACTATGATTCCATCTGTACTACATCCTGGAAAAAGCTAATATTTAAGGCAAAAATCATATCCTTACTTGCCAAAGGTCGGAGTGGGAGATGGGAATTGACACAAGAGAGAACTTTCTGGTGTGATGAAAATGATCAATATTTTAATTGTTATGGTGATTACATACATATGTATTTGCCAATATTCATAGTAGTTTAGAACGGTCAATGTTCAGGCTAAGGAGAATATTAAATAAGCAATTAGAAGATATGGGGATTTTTGAGTAAAGATATTTATCACCTTAATATTAAAAAGAAAAAAATAATTTGTAGAATGATTTAGGACATGCAAAGCCTAGAGGAAAGAAGGTAAGTTTTAAGAGTTGAGCAGAAGGAAGTGCCTGGATTTATCTTGTGACAGAGGCAGCAGGACATAAACAGTGTTAAGAAATATAACCACCTGGATATCTAATAGGAATCTCAAATTTAACATAACCAAAACCAAGCGCTTGCTTAATCTTCCCTATCCAGCATGCGTCTCCCACAATCTACCCCACTTCAGGAAATGGTAGCACCACTCTTCCAGTTGCTCTGATTACAAATGCAGGGGTCATCATTGATTTTCTCTTTCAATATCACATTTCCATTCATCAGACAATCCTGCAAGCTCCATCTTTAACATTTATTCAGAGTCTCTCACTTCTCAATAAATTCACTGAAGGCATCCAGGTCTAAGATTCCAGTGTCACTCTCCTATTGTTTGCAATTGCTGCCTAACTGATCTGCTCCCGTCCTTACCCTCTCCAGACTCTGCTCCATTCATCAGCCAGTCATCATTTTAAAACATAAATAAGATTATTTGACTTCTCTGTACAAAAGCTTCCAGTGGCTTTCTGTCTTACTCATAAAATCCAAAGTCCTACAATAGCCTAAAGGACTCTACATAATTTGGCCTTCTAGTTCTCCTGACCTTATCTCCTCCTACTCTTCTTCTAGTTTAGTCCCCTCCAGCCATACTGGTCACTTCACTGTTCCTTGAACATGAATAGATATGCTCCTCCATCAGGGCTTTTGTGCTTACTATTCTCTGTGTTGTTCTAGCTATTCTTCTGGATAGCTCCAAGACTTACTCCCTCACTTCCTTCAGTGTTTATTAAAATATCATGTCCACAATGAAGTCTCCCTGGAACATCCCATTTAAAATTGCAACCCTCATCCTTAGCTCTCTTTATCCCTTTCCCCAACTTAATTTTTTTTAGCATTTCTCATTATCAGAGATAATATATATTATATATAAAATATTAATAATATATGCATTATATAGTACTGAATTTCATTGATTCAAAGTTGCAAAATTTATATCTGTAGCACATGTTAACATCTTTGAAATCAAAATGCCTCACAATGGTTAGTCTTATTTTAATTGGTAGCATTTTTTGTGACGATACTTAATAGTTTTTAAAATCACTAGTGTTTTAGATTTATTAATAATTGAATATTGCAAGGTGTTTATTGTTTATTCATTATCATTAGACTATAAATTCTAAGGGTGGTGCCATGGTTTGAATGTGTCCCCTCCAAAATTTATGTTGAAACTTAATCTTCACTGTGTTGGTATTAAGAGATGGGGCCTTTTGGCAAGTGATTAAGTCAGAGCCCTCATGAACGGATTAATGCCTCATAAAAAAACTGGAGAGAACTACCTTAGGACCTTTTGACTTTCTGACTTTCAGCATATGAGGACATATGCTATGTCCTTGTCATAGCATCAGCAAAAAGGTGCCATTTTTGAAGCAGGGAATACAGATCTTACCGGACACTGAACCTGACGGCACCTTGATCTTGGACTTCCCAGTCTTAAGAATTATGAGAAATAAATTTCTATTGTTTATAAATGATCTATTTTTTGCTATTCTGTTATAGCAGCACAGACTAAGAAGGGATCATCGTCTCTCTTGTTTACTGCTATATCACCACATCCTAGAATTATGTCTGGAAAAAAGGAAGTGCTCAATAAATATTTATCCAATACATATTGAATAAGAATATTCAACGAATGAGTGAATAAATGATTATTGCAGAAGGTGCATAGGAAGTGTGTGGAAATGGATTAGATCTGGGGAGCAATAGTATGTGTGGCAATAAGGTTTAATGCAAGTCCTGAAGCTTAGACATCTGAATATATGATCAAGCTGTGACCAAGGACAGGGAAGTTGGAAGAAAAGGCCTAAAAGCTTCCCTGTGGTTGAAAGGGGAAAAAAGATATGGAATCTTATGTGGATAATGTCGCATTGAAAATCTGGGGCCAGAGTTCTGGAAAAAAGTAAAGCCTGGAGGATTGATGCCATCTGCTCTGAAAGGAGATGAAATATCGAAGTCAAGGAGAGCTCTAAGAGGTCTACAGCAAAAAGAGAAAAAGGAGGAGGCCAAAATCATGCTTAATAGTTACTGTTACTGTAAGGGAAAAGGGAAATGGGAAATGACCTGATGAAGAATTCAGAGATTGATCAGAGAGGAAGGAGTAGAAGGAAATGAGACGGGGTTACTTGGTCAGTGAGGTAACATTTTTTGGAAAGATCCTTGCATTGCTAAATCACTTTTGACAAACAAGTGCATAGTTTACCCTTCAAGCCCAGGCTTAATAATTATGCCCTTTTTGGATCCTTCTTTGACTTTCCCCTCACCCCTCACATAACAGTTCTCTCTCTTACTTTGTTGCTTTCTTCTTTTTTGATAGTAACATTATCATAATGTATAATAATCTATTATTTTGGGTTTTTCTTTCTAGCTTTGATACCTTGGGCAAATTTTGTAAATTATTCGAGACTCAGGCTACAAATGATGCTATACTTACTTCATGGATTTTGGAGGATTAAATGCCTGTCTCTTTCTTTGGAATGTCTTCTATCTTTTTACGTATGGGGCCAGCTCCTCTCTTTTATAACCTTGCTTGTGCTGCCATTCAAGGAAGGCTTTCTTGGACCCCAAGAGTATCCTGTGCTTAAGGCTACCTAGTAGTAGTTTAGCACTATGATATTCATAAGCTGCAAATTCAGGTCTAAAAAAAAAGTAACTTTCAGTTTTCAATATTAAACTTACTTTCCCCCCCCACCAAATTCCTGTTCCATCTTTTAATAGAATCCTAATCTCTCAGTTATTCAGAGTATTTTCAGTAAAATAAACATTTACCACTTACCATCTTCCTGGGGCTTATTTAATACCACCATAGCGTGTGTGTGTGTGTGTGTGCGTAGCACGTGGGGGCTTGTCTGCAATCCTGTTATGGACATCTATCCATGAGGTAATCTAAAGTATGTCTTTATTCCCTCATCTGATGACCAGTCTGAACAAAACACACCATGCCCTAGACAGGACAGTAAAACATTTGGCCCCTCTTAGTTCTGACAGGCTGTCTATGGGCGCTCTGCCTGGACTGCTCCACAGCTGTTTCTGATCTTCTGCTCCAGCACCATGAGGAATTCAGGGAAACTTAAGAATTCTCTCACAGTGCTTTGTTATGGAAACACAGGGGCCCTGTGAACCAGGACCACCCATCAGGAAATCAATGTTCAGGGCCCTTCTTCCTGGAATTGCCTGTCCTTACTGAATGAATTCCAAAAAAATATGATCAACAACTCCTCATTAGAGTCCTGAGTGTTGAATTTCATGATGGAGCTTTTAGGCAATGTGACCAATAAATGCAAAGGCCCTGAGGACTACATCCACTAACATGCTTTCCCTTTCTCTGACTGAAGAGTTGATTTTATATTACAAAATATGATTAGGTCCTGAAGTTCACTTTGTCATTCGTAATATTAATTGCAAATAACACAACAGACAGTTCATTGAAAAAAGGGGTTTGCATGTGAGGTAGTTTGGCTTCATGGTTGAGATAAAATTCAATTTTGAATATCTGCTTTCCCTCTCATTAGCTTCGTGAACTCTCTGTGTCTCAATAACTTCATTTGAAAATAGGAATAGTTGACCCACCTCATGGTATTGATGAGAGGGTTGAAAGAGAGTATGTATATAAAGATCTTGGAACACTGCCTGGTTATAATAAATGTCAATAAAATAGTAAATGTTATTATTTATATTGATGAAAACAAAATTTTGATCTCTGGCCAGGTATAGTGGTGCATGTCTCCTAGCACTTTGGGAGGCCAAGGCTGGAGGATCGTCTGAGGCCAGGAGTTCGAGACCAGCCTCAGCAAAAGCAAGACCCCATCTATACAAAAAAGAGAAAAACTAATCAGATGTGCTGGCATGTGCCTGTAATCCCAGCTACTAGGGAGGCTGAGGCAGGAGGATCACTTGAGCCCAGGAGTTTGAGGTTGCAGTGAGCTAGGCTGACGCCACGACACTCTAGCCCAAGAGACAGAGTGAGACCCTGTCTTAAAAAAAAATGGTTTGCAAAAAAAAAGAAAACTCAATAAATTTATCTTTTAAATCCTGAATCCCAGGCTCAGTTTTCTGCAAGTGTATTTAAAGTACTTTAATTGTTGACATTTTACTTGTTGAATTTTATTTCATTGCATTACACTTTTATTTCAGGGTACAATGGACTAGCTACTGGTGGGACAGTATTCCTGACTAGAGCAAGCAGACAAAAAAAAAAACCAACAAATAAATTATAGAAAGCATCTGATTGAAAGTAGCAGAGGGCTACTGAGAAAACCAGATCTAACAGTGCTGAAATTTTGGAGGGGAAAAAGCCTCAGGCACATGGGCTGACCCTCTGGTACCTTCTTTACCCTAGGGAACATTAGTTGATTCTGGGCATGGACAAGAGACAAACAATTCAGGGTTGAAATTTGTGGAGGTACCCAAAAACTGACAGAGTATTCGGAGGAGACTCAAGGGCTTCTACCATGCTGCCAGCTTCCCCCCTGGAACTTGTGCTGAATACTAAGGCTACTTAGAGCAGGAGGCTAAAAACCAGAGCCGAAAGCTGAAAAGCTGAGCAGGGGCTTTCAGTAGTCTCATGAGACAAAGATTAGATGTCTGGGCTCACTAGGGAGAGGAGTAAAGAATATATCAGGTTCTTAGTTGAAAACTCTAGGGGATAGGGAGGACCAGCTGTAGACTAAATCTTAATAGGGCTGCAACTCAGCCTTCACTCAGAATGGGCCATGATTGGATTAAGGACCTCACTCTGCCTAAAAAGAAAAAGATAGGAGATAGCATCATCTGAGTTCTCTATAACTTTTAATGGGAAATCAAAATTGTTAAAAAATTAAGATCAACAAAATACAGGATCACATGACCAAAAAACAATAGGAAAAAAACACACAACAGAAACAGATCCTTAAGTCATCCAGCTACTGGAATTTAATAACATGGACTTTACATTAACCATGGTGTGGATAAACAAACAGATAAAAATTTTACTAAAAATGGATTTTATAAAAAAACAAGTGAAAATTCTAGAACTTAAATATATAATATCTGAAATTAAATTAATGATATTAAATTGAAATTTTGAAAATAGAACTGGCAAGACACTTTCCTTTTCACTTGTATGCAGTGAAATTGTGCTACTAGGTACATGATGAACGCTGATACATTATCCATTTTCCCCTTTGAGTGTCCTTTCTCTCATCCTCTGTTTCTCAGGCTTCCATATTAATTTGACAGCACACAGCACTGAGTGCCATATGCAAAAGGCCTAAGATGGGTGACTGCAGGTAGAAAGAGTAGCTATGAGTTAAAAAGAAAAGATCAGTAAGGCATGGTTGATACTCTCAGAAGGACTGTTGCACAGTGAAGAATGCACACACAGTGAACACGTGGCTTCCAGTCCAAGCTTCTTATTAACTAGTGATGAGGACTTGGAAAAGTCACCATTTTCTCAGTTTCACACTGTGCAATGCAAGAGAGTGACTCAGATTTCTAGCTGTAAGATTTTTTCCATTTCCAAAGTTTAAAGCAAACTGAGCCAATAAGCCATAGTTCAGAAATCCTAAATTTAATTTTAAGAAAATCTACTCATAGTTTTTCTAAAGATGTTTTAGAATCAGCTTTGTATTCTTTGACCAATATCTCCCCAGTCCCTCCCTACCAACTGCCCTAGCCCTTGGCAATCACCATTCTATTCTTATTTCTATGAGACCAACTTTGTAGATTCCACATGTGAGTGAGATCATGGAGTATTTGTCTTTCGGTGCCTGGCTTATTTCACTTAGCATAATGTCCTTCACATTTATCCACGTTGTTGCAGATGAAAGATTTCTTTTTCTTTATGGCTCAACAGTATTCCACAGTGTAACTATTCCACAATATATGTAAACCTCAAAACATCATGTTGTACACAATAAATACAAACAATTTTACCTGTCAGTTTAAATAAATTAAAAAATGTTAAAAAAATAGATTAAAAATAAAAGCATTTTGAAGATGGCTGATCATACACACCAGCTGCCAAATCATCTCAGAAAGAAAAAAAGTTTTAGATGAAAAAGAAAAAACAAACAATCATAGCTTGGCTGTAATTCTGAGGGAAACGTGCCAGAACCTACAAGAGATGCCACAGGAAGAAGTTATGGATCAGAAGAAGAAGGAGCAAGATATCGGTAAAGGATAACCCCTGAGAGGCTTAGAGTCCAGTGAAAATGGTAAGTGGAGTAGTTTGTTTCTCCCTTGATCACATCTCTGGTAGTCTGCAGGCTCCTGAGCTGCTGTAGAGCCTTTCTACCCTCATGAGCCTAAAAGCTGCTACTGACAGTGAAATAGCTTTTTGAGGACAAAGGACCAGCCTTCCAGCCCCCTAGGGGCACTTCCCATCACCACAGACCCAAGCCAAGATGGCAGGTGCCATATTGCTTCTCCGCACATTGTGCACCTTTGTCCTCCCCAGGACAGAAAATATTGGAAAAACTCTTCTAGATATCAGCCTAGGCAAAAAATTTATTTAGAAGACCCAAATGGCAATCACAGTAACAACAAAAATAAATAAATGGGGCTTAATTAAAAACTTCTGCACAGCTAAGGAAATAATCGACAGAGCAAATAGACAACCTACAGAATGGGAGAAAATATTTGCAAGCTATACATCCAATAAAGGGTTAATAACAAAAATCTATAAGCAACTCAAGCAAATCAGCAAGAAAAAAACAAACAACCTTATTAAAAAGTGGGCAAAAGATATGAACAGAAGCATTACAAAAGAAGATAGACAAATGGCCAATAAACATGAAAAAATGCTCAACGTCACTAATTATCAGGGAAATGCAAGTTAAAACCACAATATGATATCACCTTACCCCAGTTAGAATGGCTTTTATTAAAAAGTCTAAAAGCAATAGAAGCTGGTGTGGATGCAGAGAGAAAGGAACACTTTATACACTGTTGATGGGACTGCAAATTAGTACAACCTTTATGGAAAACAGTATGGAGATTCCTCCATGAACTGAAAGCAGACATATCATTTGATCCAGCAATCCCACTACTGGGTATTTACACAAAGGAAAATAAGTCATTTTATCAAAACACACTTGCTCTCGAATGTTTATAGCAGCACAATTCATAATTGCAAAGATGTGGAATCAACTCAAATGCCCATCAATTCATGAATGGATTAAGAAAATGCGGTATATATACACTATGGAACACTATTCATCCAAGAAGAAAGATGACTTAATGCTTTTTGGAACAATTTGCTTGGAACTGAAGACCGTTATCCTGAGTGAAGTATCTAAAGAATGGAAAGAATGTTGAAACAAACACCACATGTATTTGCTATTAAACTAACCAATGAGCATACATGTGCGCAGAGGGAAGTAAAACTAAATGGAAATCAAGCAGGTAGGAGGAAGACGGAGGAGATGGGTGAAAACTTACATAACAGGTAAAATGAATACTGAGTGATAAGCACACTTATAACCATTACTCAAGCATAACAAAAGTAATCCATGTAACCAAAAACATTTGTACCCCCATAACATTGTGAAATAATAATAAAAAAAGAACTTAAAAAAATAAAAAATATAGACACCAAAAAAAAAATAAAAAAATAAAAAAACATTTTAGCAGTTCCAAAGGGCAAAAAAAAAAAAAAAAAAAAAAAAAAAAAAAAAAAAAAAAAAAAAAAAAAAAAAAAAAAAAAAAAAAAAATCAGGTTTGTTGAGTATAATTTACATAAAATCATTGAAAGGACTGTGAAAATCCAAGTCATGTAATATGAGAAAATATTTGAAATACATTAAATAAAAGTGATGATGGAGTTGTATTGGAATATTTAAAGCACTCTTACACTTCAAAGTCTGACACAAACAATTCAATTAAAAATTAAGCCAGACTAGGGAGGGCAGGTGGAACATGAAATGAGGACTCAGTCAAGTATCTAGTCCAGAAAGTCTCTTTTTCACCCATGGACCCAAGATTATCTTCTCCTACCTAGGTAAAATTCATCTGCCTTGGAGGGGGTAGGGATCAGCAAATCTTGGATTTGCTCCATGAGCTTCATTGATGTTTCCAAGTGATATGTAGTTACGTTGGTGTCCATTTTCTCCTATATTCATCTATCTCCTGGGCTAGTGCTTTCTGCACCCTCCCAAACTAGAGAGAGGAGAGGCCTGAGAGAGCTACTCCAGAACATGCCCCTTTTTCTATTCCACCAGCATTTTTCTACAGCAGCATCATACCCTTGTGCCATGAGAGGGCAGTGGTCCCCCAGGGGATGGAGGAGCCTACACAATCACAATAGGTCCCAGCTCTGAGGGTCAGGCCTCAGTGTAGGGTTAGTCTCTTAGACAAAATCAAATGCTGGAACAGATTTTTCAACAATTGAAGCTCTGACAACTGGATATCTATATGCCAAAGAATGAAGTTTGACCCCTTCCTCACACCATACTAAAACAAACAAACAAGGAAAAAAACTCAAAATGGATTATAGACTTAAATAGAAGAGCTAAAAGTATAAAAATATTGGAAAAAATATAAGTATAAATATTTAGGGCCCTAAGTCAGGCAAAGCTTTCTTAGATATGATACCAACCACATCAGAGAGAACATAAACAATGGATAAATCAGACTTTATCAACATAAAAAGCTTTTCTGCTTCAAGGTATGTTATCAAGGAAGTGAACAGAGAGCCCGCAGAATGGTAGAAAATACTTACAAATCATGTATCTGATAACGGACTTCTATCTAGAATATATAAATAATTCTTTTACAATTCAACAATTAAAAGAAAAATCACCCAATTTAAAAATAATCAAATGATCTGAATAGATATTTCTTCATGGAGGATATACAAATGTGCAATAAACACAGGAAAATATCTTCAACATCCTCAGTAGTCAGTTAAACGCCAATCAAAACTACAATGTGGAGAGATAGGAACACTCCTACACTGCTGGTGGGACTGCAAACTAGTTTA